>JAODAL010000013.1:0-622978 GCA_025379985.1 Phyllomedusa bahiana | reverse complement strand
GCTAAGGGGTTTGCCCTGGTCTCGTTTAATTCAGGAATTTTGCGATAAGAGTCCTTGGAGGAGTGCCGGGTGGAGGTGGTTTTGGCATAATGCGGTGAGCTCGTTCCACTGCGGCCTTGACCCATTTTTAATGTCCTGGCGGACGGAAGGAGGTTGTCACTCAGGATTTTACGGTATATGGCCTCATCCATTCTCCCATTGATGTTGGGAAGTAGTCCTGTGCCCTTAACAGAGAGAGGCTCTATTGAGAGGTAAAAGATAGTGTAGGACTGCCCTATTTGAGATCACGTTGAAAGTCATGGGCAGCTTAAACATCTTTTGATCAAAATATGTGAACCGAGAATCTCAAAGTTTTTTCATGCTTAACAGAGAAACACTCCCAAAACATAATGGGGAACATGTATGAAAACGGTCTTCCTCTAAGACCATAGCAACCAATCACAGTTCCCCTTTCATTTCATATAATGCTTTGAAAAAATGAGAGGGGCACTCTGATTGGTTGCTGTGAGCAAAAAAGAAAGTTTTAGACAAACAGTTTTCATACATGTGGCCCAATGTTTCCCTCTCCATGCTTGACAGAGGGGACGGTTTTCTGTGGGTCATAGGCAGCATTTCACTTCCTCCAAACACAACGAGTTGAGTTAATGCCAAAGAGCTAAATTTTTGTCTTATCTGACCACAGCACCTTCTCCCAATCACTCACAGAATCATCCAGGTTCATTGGCAAACTTCAGATGGGCATGCACATGTGCCTTCTTGGCAGGGGGACCTTGCGGGCACTGCAGGATTTTAAACCATTACAGCGTAATATGTTACCAATGGGTTTTCTTGGTGACTGTGGTCCCAGCTGCCTTGAGATCATTAACAAGTTCTCCCCCTGTGTAGTTTTAGGCTGATCTCTCACCTTCCTCATGATCAGGGATAACCCATGAGGTGAGATTTTGCATGGTGCCCCAGATCGATGTCGATTGACAGTCATTTTCTATTTCTTCCATTTTCTTACTATTGCACCAACAGTTGTCTCCTTCTCACCCAGCGTCTTACTTATGGTTTTGTAGCCCAGTCCAGCTTTGTGCAGGTCTATGATCTTGTCCCTGACATCCTTAGAAAGCTCTCTGGTCTTGTCCATGTTGTAGAGGTTAGAGTCTGACTGATTAATTGAGTTTGTGGACAGGAGTCTTTTATAAAGGAGACTATTTAAGACAGCTTTCTTTAATGCAGGTAACGAGTTGATTAGGAGCGTCTAACTGGTCTGTAGGCGCCAGAACTCTTAATGGTTGGTAGGAGATCAAATACTTCTCAGCACAATGCAAATTTATACAATGTGATTTTCTAGATTTTATTTTGGATATTCTATCTCTCAATATTAAAATTAAGCTAACCTAAAAACTATAGACTGTTCATGTCTTTGTCAGTGGGCAAACTTACACAATCAGCAAGGGATCAAATACTTATTTCCTTCACTGTATATAGCTATAAGGAGAACAATTTATATTCGAGATATAGATATACGTGTGTGTGTGTGTGTATATCTAAATATATATATACATAGAGATATTTATAAAGATATATATATATATATAGATAGATATATATATATATATATATATATATATTTTTATATATATATATATATATATATATTTAGATAGATAGATATAAGTGTATATTAATATTCTATGCACCCAAGGCTCCAAAATAGAGTGACTAAAACTACAGCCATTTTGGGCCCTGTATCGAATCCTGTATCGACCAGCTAAAGCTGAAGAAAGTGAGGAGGGTGTCCACTGGGGTAGTGTTGTACACAACTGCACAGTGTTGCCCTAGAATTTATGCAGCACTGTCATACATAAAATATGCAAATAAACCAATTTACGTTGTTGCCGCTTTTGATTTGGCTCCCTCAATTACATTACTAATGCAGTTTATGATGATGTTTCTAGGAAATCTATACCAGACTGTAGGAGTGACAGATCACCTGGAGTCCACCTGGAGTCCTTACATAACCTCTTCACAACTTGTCCTAGTTTCCTGCAGACATAAAGAGATATATTGTCTGGGCAACAGGACAAGTCTGTGAATTGTTCCCTACAGCTCTTCTAATTGAGATCCAGACTAGCTATAAACAGATCGGGGACAAGCTCTGCACAATTTAAAGCTTATCTTGTCGCTGTATATTTCTGCAGGATGAAAGGCTTGTTTGAAATCTGTTCAATGTTAGCAGGATTGCACTGACTCTGTATCCGTAATCTTTCAAGCAGAAGGCAACTCAGGAACCAAGAGCCAAGAAGGGGCGTCGTAACCAGAATGTAGAACCCAAGAAGGAAGTAAGTTCTCCTTAGTCATAGTGCTCTTCTGGTATTTCTATGGTTGCAGTACTGTGTAGCTTTTTTTTGGGGTAGTATATTGTTTTCTTCAGTTCCTGTTTTTACTGGCATCTTACATAAAAGCAGATGTATGGTCAGCCATTAACAACTATAGAATAAAGAGTGTGAATTGTACCTTTTAGATAAAAACTTGTAGGCAGGCTATCCAAGTAGGTTGGTTTTGGTGGGTATGGGAGGCTGTGGGTTGGCCTGGAGTGAGTGAAGGAAGTGAGTAAACACACTGGATGGGGCATTATGAAGTAGAGTCCTTTTGCTGTAATTTGTAGGTTATATCTAGTTTGGTAGGGACAGAATGACCCACTTGACCAGTCATGTTTATTGGTATATCAGGAGAGGCTTTAAGGTCTGATAGGATAAAAACATTTCTTAATTTTTCTAATGCAATATTGGAAGATACAGAGGAAAAGAACAGGGACATAATAGCACTCTAACCCCTTAAAGGGGTTGTCTCGCTACAAAGAATAGCTTTCAAAATGTAGGGATCACTAAATGAAGACGTTTTCCAAATATATTGCGTTGCTCATCTTTTGTTAAAGAGCTACAAGTGATTTTATCACCTTCTGTGCTCTCTCTGTTTTCCCAAGTGACTGACCTGTGTACATCTCCACCTCATCCTCCCCCCCTCCCCCCTCCTGCTGTTTGTTCTATCTGACAGCAGGGAGTGAAGTCATCACACAGGTCCTGGCACACACAACTCAGGACAGTGAGAGCTTGTTTGTTATCTGATCTTTCAGACTAAAGACTAATTACTCGACTGTTTACATTAGCTCAGCAGCTTCTCTGGACCTTAGAGAAGGTAATTTATCTAATCTAGACTAATAAACAGAGAGGTCTGAATACACTGAGCTCATATACTAATTACAGACAGCTTGACCAGGAAGTGACAGAGCAAAGCTGCATTATTTCATTCATGCATCATATGAAACTTTGAGATGAGACAACCCCTTTAAGCTGAACGCCTTAAAAGTCCTTAATGACCAGCACATTTTTCTTAGTTTTTTCGTAACTTTTTTTTTTACTTTTTCAATGACGCTGTTGTACGAGACCTTATTTTATTCAGGACAAGTTGTAAATTATGGGGGAATAGTTTAAGTTCACTTATAAATAATTGCAGATTTTTTTTTAAAATTTTTTACACCATTCACATTTCACACTTTGTAGAAATGATGCTTAATCTTGTACACAAGGCCTATATTACTCCAATAAGCAGTTTCAGAATGGGAATTTATAATTTTCGTTGTCTGCCAGAGGCTGACTTGTTTTCATCAAACATGTCCACAGATTCACATTCTCTGGTTTAAAAAAATAAATAAATAAAATTCAATTCATTTAACCAATTTTGTCCTATTGGCCATCTTTGGATATTTGGATAGTGAAACTTATCCATATTCACCAAGGGTATGTATGTTGCTACACTTTATTGCTGATTTGGGCAGAAAGTCCATGCTACACACATGGATACATCCTTCCTTATAGGGAAATAATTATACAGATGATGAGAAATTCAATTTTAATTCATTTTTCAAATTCTGCTTTGTCAAATTCTTTGTCATTAGTTGGGGGGGGATAGTTTTGATTATCTTTATAAAACTATTTTGTGGCAATGATTACCTTGCATAATAACTTTGTTCAAGCATCGTGCCCTTTGTAATACAATGAATGTAATGAGATGTATTCTGATTATCTTGCATATTAATGTTTGTAACATTTTTACTTTTGGAAAACTTAATAAAGACAAGTTTAACCTCTTAAAACACCTTGATGTACCCGTACGTCATGGAACCTTAGTACTTAACGCACCATGACATATGGGAGAGAGCTTCCTCTGTCCTCCATCAGCACCCCTGCAATGCTATTTCGGGGTGCCAATAGCGGTCATGACAACCGGGGTCACATAACGGCCTGACAGGCTTATTGACAGTTGTGCAATACATTGCAGAACAGGCATGTACTGCAGTGTATTATAGCAGCGAATAAAAGATCGCTGAATATAGTCCCATAGTGGGAAAAGTAAAAAAAAAACTCGTACAATACCCTTTACCCATTACAAATGCTAATCACTGCAAAAAAAAAAAAAAAATACTGTATGTACACATATTTGGTATGACTAGTGTGTAACAGCCTAACCTATAAATTTATACTCATAGCCAAGATATATCACATTCTGGGAAAACCTCTAGACTATATTTAGAGAGAAAATTAATTCCCATTAAAACATAACTTTTAATAATTTTATTCTTAAAAAAGTATCTCTTGTATGGAAAACATAAGAAAATTCTAATAAAAGTATTTACTCACCGAATAGTCCACCTTTATCTGGTGATCCATGAACACTCTTGTTTAAATATTCTTATGGTTGTCATACACTAGAGATAACTTTTAATAATTTTATTTCTAAAAAAGGCAATGAGAAAATATATATATAAAAAAAAAAAAAAAAGCTCGGTCGTCAAAGGGTTAAAGCACAATGTGTCACGAGAAAACATTCTCAAAATCACATGGATAGGTAAAAGCAATAAAAATGTAAGTCCTTAACCCCTTTCCGCCTCAGCCTATTTTTTTTTTTTTGGGGGGGGGGGGGGGGTGTGGGTCATGTTTGGTTTTTTCCTCCTCGCCTTTCCAGAGCCATAATTTTTTTATTTTTCCACCTAAATAGACATATTCGAGCTCTTATTTTGCATGACAAGATGTACTTTCTAATGGTGTCATTAACCGTACCATAGACTATACTGGGAAACCGCAAAAGAAATTCTAACTGGGGCAAAATGTGAATAAGAAAACCTCATTCAATCCTCAGTATAAATGATGTGTTATCTGTATTCTACTGGTTAATACGTATCCAGCAATGCCAAAAGTTTATGGTTTTGGTACCGTAAAAAAAAAAATCCAAACATTTTCTATTTTTCTAATTTTTTAACACTGCACCATTTTCTGCGACCAATAACTTTTTTGTAGTTCTATCTATGTACCTGAGTGAGGGGACATTTTTTGCAGGCTAAGTGTACTTTTTACTGGTATCAGTTAGTAATACAAGTGACTTTTTTGATCACTTTTATTCCAATTTTTAGGGGACGTGAAATGACCAAAAATTGCAATTCTAGTGTTTGGAATTTAATTTCTTCTATGGTGTTCAGTGTATGGGATAAATTATGTTTTTAATAAATTGGAAGTTAACGGAGGTGGCAGTACTAATTATGTGTAACTTTTTTTATTTATAAAATGGCAAAAGGAAGGTGATATGAACTTTTAATTTGTTTTTATGCGTTAAAACTTTTACATTCAGTCCACCTAGAGTGCTTCATAAAAAGTGCAATAGCGTGTACAAATATGGCGGTTTTACTTCTTCCTTTCTGGGGCAGGAAGTAGTAAAACTGGAAACATGGCACCGATGGAAGCCTTCTTCACAATGCTTCTAGCTGCCATCTGAACCAGTGTGCAGTACGGTTTCTAAATCATTTACACTCCTTTATGGCTACTTTTGATTTAAAAAAATGTTTTAAAAAATAGTTATTTCTTTTAAAAAGTGACAATAGACAAAATGAAAAGAATTGCTTGGTCTTTAAGGTTTAAAAATTTTGTCCCCGGGGCCCTTTTTACACACCTACAAATATCTCAAAGCTAAACTTTACACTTAACACATCATGTTTTACAGCACTGAATGATATCCAATCTTTTTCACTGCTTTTCATTGCCTTTCATTGTGATCTAAGATTCGATAATGTGAAAAAGCATGAAGTCACTGTCAAAGTTCATTTCTGCAACATCAGTACTTATTAGAACATTAGTACTTAAAAAAAGATCAGGTTGACAGATTTTTTTTGAGTGCTCGTGCTCCCCTTAAAAAATTGTTTAAAAAAGTAAAAAATTTTTTGGTCCTTTTGTTAAAGAAAAACCCACAATGGTCACAGAAATAACTTGAAGCTGGGGAAAACTAAAATTTAAATTTAAATGTATTTAAAAACAATAAATAAAATTTAGACAACACCTGAATTTTGGTTTACCAAAAAATTAAAAATGCCCGGGGCCAAAAAAATGGTACCTTAGAAAAGATTGAAAACCTTTTGACCAAAGTGACATGATAAACTAAGGCGTGTCCTGTCTTGCATCGGGGTGCTTAAAAACTTGTAACGTCACTCTGCATGTTCAATGGGTGAAAAGTAGTCACTGTACTGTTTGGTGTCATGTCAGACTGAACATGGACCAAAGGAAGCTATAGAGAGAGCGAATTATAGACAAACATGTTAAAGGTAAAGGCTATAAAACCATCTCCAACCAGCCTGATGTTCCTGTTGCTACAAATGCACATATATTTCCAAAGTTTAAGATCTGCAGGATTGTAGCCAAACTTCCTGGCCGTGGCCACAAGTGGAAAATTGATGACAAATTGTAGAGACTGATAATACAAGTAGTAACCAAAGAGCCCAAGACAACTTTTTTAAAAGATTAGGATGAACCAAAGTCACGTACATCTGCAGTTGACCATCGTTCTGTCTTTATCAAAGTATATTTAATGGAAGACTATGAAAATGCATATTGACAAGCTGCAAAGTTTGTTTTGGCATACTGTGCTTTGGACAGTTGAGACAAAACTGGGGCTTTTTGGTACGTTACATCAGCTCTATGTTTACATATGTAAAAATAAAGCATACAAAAAAAGAAAAATGTACTTTGTGTAAAAACATGGAGGAGGCTTGGTTATGTTTTGGGACTGCCCAGTATCAGGAAACTTGAGAAAGCTGAAGCAGCTTGTTCACAGAATGTGGGCCAAATACCTTTGGACAGGTGCAGAAGTCTCAGTGAGAGTAACGGTACAGCCCCGCAGCACTGACAAAATACTGGTTGGATTCTGATTAAGAATGCTACTGGTATTTTATCATCTTTTGACCGTTTAGGGGGACGGTTCCCGTTAGTGGATTTGGCCGTCCCCCTTAACATTGAACAGTACATGCTCCACCCCAAATCCGGACGGAAGACTTTTTTTTTTTTTTTTTTTTTGGGAACGTTTTCAGACTTGAAATCCAACTGTCAGAAAATCTGAGCTGTGTAGACTATAGCTCGGATTTTCTATTGGTACACAGTCTGAAAACCCTTGCTGTGCGGACATACATTCTCAGAAATTGTCTGCAGTGATTGCCTCAAACAGTTGGGCAACAAATAATTAAGCTAAGGGATCGTTATTTTTGTCCAGGCCAGTTTAATATTTTTCTTTTTTTGACTTTTGGGTTGAACCACAATTCAAAATCATTGTCTAATTTTATTTAGTTGATTTTAATTTATTACTTTTAATACTTATTTCAGTGACAATCAGGACTGTGGAGTTAGTAAGCCAAAGCTCTGACTTCTCAATTTTCCTGACTCTGACTTCGACTCCTTCATACATGGCGTATGTTTAAGTGATAATTTTACTGTAGCAAAATGGTAACATCAAGCTTTTTATCACCTTGTGGTACAATAATCAAGCTATTGAGCTAGAACTTACACTGATAAGCAAAATGGTAACCCCAATGTTTTGAACGTTTTGACTTTCCGGCTCCATATCTCACCATCCACTACAGCTTTGAATGTGAGACTACCATCATTTTATAGACAATCATCTTCGCTATCTGATACATAAATTTGACTTGCAACAATTTAGCATCTGCTTAGTTCTGCAGATTCTTGTCATGTAACTGCATTGTTGCTCCAAAAAAATCAAAGTGTTAATTTTTATTATTTTGTTAGTATGAGGTAAATCCACCTTTTGACTTTCAGCACTGCCTGAATCCTTCTGGGCTCTGGATCAGATTCAAGCATGTCTTGACAAAAATCTGATCCCCGGTCTCTTCTACACGGTCTCATTGTTGGTGCAGACTGGACTTGGGTACAAATACAGCTTTTTCTTCAACTCTACCCACAAGTGTTGGATTGGGTTGAGGTCTGGGGACTGTGGAGGCCAATACAGCAACTCTACTTCATTATCATCGAACCCTTCCTTCTCCAACCTTGATGTATATTTCAGGTTGTTGTCCTGCTAGAACATTGTCGTCCTTTTCATGCCCATAGTACTCCAGTATATGAAGTAGATCATCTTTTAGGACACTCACATATAGCTCAGCATAGAGATCAACATTCATCCTGGTCAAGTATAAAACATCCCCGTATCATCAGGCATTCTCCACCAAACTTGACAGTTTCTTCAATGTCTCGATATTCTTCCAAACACATTTGCACCCATTACAGCCCGGTCTATTGACTTTCATCTTATCGCTCCAAGTCAACCCTTTCCAATATTCAATTTTTTTGTACTTTTTTGCAAACTCGAGCCAACGCTTCTTATGAAAAGATTGAAGTTGAGGCTTCTTCACCTTTTTCCAGGCTATCATTCCAGACTTCTGCATTGCGTGTTGCCTGGTGCTTGCATGAACGTCTGTGATGTTACTCATACAAAGCATGCAAGCCGCCTCCACTGCCGTGTCTGTCGCATTAGCACTGATAGACCCTGTGATGAGCCAACTTGTTGACTGATATTTTGCCTGGACGTCACATCTTGGCTTTTGAATGGATGGATGGACTTCATTTTATATTCTTCCAGCTGTCAGGGTCTCACATGATGCAGTTTGGCAAATTTCTTGGCCGAGAGACCGCTATTGATGAGCTGGAAGATGTTATTTTTTTTTTATTTATTCTGCTCGAACCAGTGGTGACCTTTGGGAATCAACCTTATAACACACTGAGGTAATAGGGAATGCGCAAACAGTTTGTAATTTGTAGTAACAAGAAGAAAAAGATTGTCCAACCACCAGGAGCAAAACAGTAACAGTGCAGTTACAGGACAGTAATCTACAGAACTAAGCATATGCTAAATAGTTGCAGGTCAGATTTATGTATGAGATCACCAAGATGATTATCTATAAAATGATGGTAGTGTCGCGTTTAAAGTTGTAGTGGATGGTGAGATATGGAGCCTGAAAGTCAAAAGTTCAAAACATTGTTATCCTTTTGCTTGTTTGTGTGAAATATATTTATTGGAATACAACTTTAGGACGCAAAAAACGTAAAAACAAAAAAAAATTAAATATGCAAAACGCTGAAGTAAGTGAGGGAGGGGAGGGGGGGAGGAATTTTCAACACAAAAAATTCTAAATGGCATTTGTGGAGTTTTGTTCAGAGAAATAGTATCGCATCCATCAGAACCCCCTTTATAGAGGACCTCAAATCTGATCTCATGATTTTCAGGCTAGAGAACGGCCTCTCTACACTAACTGGGGTTGGGGGCAAAGCGGTGATCACAGGGGGGAACATCTGTAACAATGTCAGGGTATAAAGGAATTGCCTCAGCCACAATCCGTTTAGATGCACTGTTGAACACTTCTGCTTCTTTGAAAGCAGGTGAAACATTTAGCTGTTTGCTATGGAAGCGAAATCTTTTCTCCTGCGGCAACACTTTGACTGCTTCATGTCATCCAAATATTTTTCAAAATTAAACTCCCCATCTGATGAGGACCAATTATTATGATCGATTTATTATATATTTTGTGAGTCGGTCCATTTTATAACAACTCCGACTCCACCAAAATGGGCACATACTCCGACTCCATAGCCCTGTTTTTTTTTTTCTTTAATGGAAAGGTATCGACAGTTTTGTCCACATGTCTACATACTGTATATTTTCTGTAGATAATTGTGTCAGAATTCAGGTGCAGTTTGCACCAAAATACTGGTGCAATACTTTATACTACATTTATTTTGTGTTTTAGACTGCTCTGCAGCTTGTCCAACAAAATGGGCAACACAATACACTAAAAAAAGTGCCTAAAGCCAACTTATAAATGGTAAAAAGTTAAGCTAGACGGTTTAAGTATTCGTCAGATTTATTATACACTTCAAAAATCTGGTGCTTTTTTTGACTGCGTAGGCAAAAGTTCATGCCGTCTTTAAAAAAAAAAAAGTGTTTTTGTTTTTTGGGTTTTTTTTTAAAATATGAAAGTCCAAAATACAATTAAAGTTTTTTGTTTTTTTCATTTTGTACAGCAGTCGTATGTGTGCGTCTCCTTAATCTAATCCAACCCTTTTAATATATAGGATCCAGAGCCGGAACCTGAGACAGAAGCTGTGAGCTCAAGTCAAGAAATTCCTCCTCTGCCACCACCAGTGGAAAAGGTGTCTGTGTGTACACAGACAAAGAAGCAAAGTGCCTCGTCGCCAAGAATGTCACACCGCAGCACACAAACCAATAATGACAGCGTGTGTCAGAACATGTGTCACGACAAGTACAGCAAGATCTTCAATGACTTCAAAGAAAGAATGAGCACAGACAACAAGAGGGAAACTGAAAGAGCTGTGCGAGAAGCCATTGAAAAGGTGAGAATCAAACCGTCACTCATGTAAACTGACTATTTTCAGTGCAGTGGATGGAATAATCCTCTATCCTACTTATCTGCTGAGTATGCATGAGAAACGCCCTGTATGCAAAAGTACTGTATGTCTCAGTAGGAGCATTACACTCACCGGCCACTTTATTAGGTACACCATGCTAGTAACGGGTTGGACCCCCTTTTGCCTTCAGAACTGCCTCAATTCTTCGTGGCATAGATTCCACAAGGTGTTTGCAACGATGCTCAATTGGTACCAAGGGGCCCAAAGAGTGCCAAGAAAATATTCCCCACACCATGACACCACCACCACCAGCCTGAACCGTTGATACAAGGCAGGATGGATCCATGCTTTCATGTTGTTGACGCCAAATTCTGACCCTACCATCCGAATGTCAGCAGCAGAAATCGAGGTCTCATCAGACCAGGCAACGTTTTTCCAATCTTCTACTGTCCAATTTCGATGAGCTTGGGCAAATTGGAGCCTCAGTTTCCTGTTCTTAGCTGAAAGGAGTGGCACCCGGTGTGGTCTTCTGCTGCTGTAGCCCATCTGCCTCAAAGTTCGCCGTACTGTGCGTTCAGAGATGCTCTTCTGCCTACCTTGGTTGTAACGGGTGGCTATTTGAGTCACTGTTGCCTTTCTATCAGCTCGAACCAGTCTGCCCATTCTCCTTTGACCTCTCGCATCAACAAGGCATTTCCGCCCACAGGACTGCCGCTCACTGGATGTTTTTTCTTTTTCGGACCATTCTCTGTAAACCCTAGAGATGGTTGTGCGTGAAAATCCCAGGAGATCAGCAGTTTCTGAAATACTCAGACAGCCCTTCTGGCACCAACAACCATGCCACGTTCAAAGCACTCAAATCACCTTTCTTCCCCATACTGATGCTCGGTTTGAAACTTGCAGGAGATTGTCTTGACCATGTCTACATGCCTAAATGCACTGAGTTGCCGACATGTGATTGGCTGATTAGAAATTAAGTGTTAACGAGCAGTTGGACAGGTGTACCTAATAAAGTGGCCGGTGAGTGTATGTCTAAAACAGTATTTTTACGCTACTGGCCATGCACTGGTAAGAATGCAAGCAGGGAGTGAGCACAACTAATGGTATTTGTACACAGGCAATTGGTGTTGTCCCACTATACTCACTGAAGGTATAGCCTTCTAATATGTCATCAATGTGTGATACAACAGACATCGAAATCTCCCCCCTTTGAATAAAGGTTTGTCCACCTGAAAATCACACAATTTTCCAATACAGATTTACTGAAAATTCTACTACTGTACCTCTTTTAGGTCAGTGCTGTTGGCGACTTCTTCACTATTTATTTGTATAACTGCTGTCTATCCAGGAAATGTAAGGCTGTGAATAAAGTTAAATGAAAAAAAAAAAAGCAGACCGATGAAACGAGAAGAATATTTTAGCAGCTTTTCTACTGACGGACATAAGACGCTGCTGGAGGTAGTAATACTGGAGAAGTTCTGCTCCTCCATACACTACTGTTACCTGATACCCGGGTCACATGACCTGTGTGGTGGTCACATGATAAGATGCAGCTGCAGGTAGTAATACTGGAGAAGTTCTGCTCCTCCATACACTACTGTTACCTGGATACCAGGGTCACATGACCTGTGTGGTGGTCACATGATAAGATGCTGCTGGAGGTGGTAATACTGGAGAAGTTCTGCTCCTCCATACACTACTGTTACTTGGATGCCAGAGGTTATATGAGTCTTGTCCATACCATTACTCCATGGGAGCTATAACTATGGACAGAAATGTGGCTGTCCCATTGTTTGTTTTCTAGATAGGAGCCTATTACATTGGTAAAATAGAGGTGCAGGATTTGAATTTAGAAAATTGTGTGATTTTCCTGTTACTTACATAATAAGTAAATACATTATAAAATGGACAACCTCTTTAAAGGGGTTTTGCCACGATGTAATGTTGACGTGGGATCCTCCAAAATGGGTATTTAATCACTTTTCTAAATATGTGATTACAAAAAGTGAAGCCTCTGAGAGCTACAGCATTGCTCAGTCCCCCTTAGTTTCCTGAAAGTTTACATTAGACAGGAGCTGATCTGGCCGTTCTTGCTTATTTGCACTTCTTATCTGATGACAGGGAACATGAAGTATGAGGCTGTGTCTTTTGTATAGATAATCCACTGGTTGTAATGTAATTATTTGAGTAAACATTGCAGACACTCCCTTCTTCCTGGCTCTCTGCTCCCCCCCCCCCTCACCCCTGTAGCCTTTCATGACCCAGCATGCTTTGTTTATATTCTCTCCTGAGCAGATAAGAGGTAAGGAACTCACTTCATTGCAAAACCCCTTTAAGCTGTAGGTGGTAACACATTGTTCTAGACAGGGTCATAGAGAGATGCACTACCTACTTTTTTTTTTTTTTTTTTAATACGGTGTTTTTATTTTCCATTTGCCTATTGGCTTACAGCTAACAACTCCACTTTTTAACAAAAAAAAAGCCCATTACACTTGAAAAACGCATTGGCTTTTATTAGTGGTTTTAAAAGCATTTTAGCAAAACCGCCACATGTGACAGTAGCCTTAAGGTAATCTGTACTTTGAAGAATACTTTTACATCTGCAAAGTAACATAATATTACCAGTATATGATTCTTTATCTTGTTTTCCTACATTTTTTTTATTTTTAAATGAGAAGCAGCCAGCAGTAAAACTGTCTGTAGACATGAGGTGCCTGTTGTCCAGATACCTTCCCTGGCTCCCTGTAACATGCGTGCTCGTCTCATCTTAGGCATCTCTGGTGAGCACATCTCTCAGGAGAGCAGAAGACTGAGCAGAGTAAACTCCAACCTGCCCAATTTTGTTTTCATTAAATGGGTTCTTGCCATGCCCTTTTACCGAGCCACAGTCTGCTTCAGGCTCACACATGGTTGGGCTGTGGGTGGTTGTGCAGCTTTGACTGACATCACTTTTATTGCTAGCTGAGCCTGTTAAAATGACATGAGTGCTGGAGTTTTTTTAAACTGCAGTGCACAAGGCTACCGAGCTCTAAATTATTGAAGCTGATTGGTAAGTAATGTAAGCAAGCTCTGTGTCCGAGATAAGGAACAGATCATAGAATGACGTCTCCATCCCAGCCACTGCTGGAGCAATAAGGGCAAAGAGAAATGGCCGGTAAGTAGGGAAGCTTGTGTGTAAAAGCAGGAGATGAGATCTGCTCCTAACTCTGATGAGAATCAAAATCAGAACAGCAATGTATTTGGCAATGGTCTGAAGTTCGCTTTGCCTACATGATTAAAGCTATTATATGAAACGGGAATAGTCCTTTTGGCATTGTTCTAACTGATGGGTTTCCATCCACTAAAGGACATTGGTATTGTGTGCAGTTTACAGGCAGGTGACAAGCTTTCTTAGGGCGAACCATGCCTTGCCTAGAGCTTATTAGTGTTCAGATTTATAGGGAGGCTTTATATCTGCTGCACTGATTCACCTCTTGCCCCCTTGCTGGCAGCAGCTATATTTCACTTTATAAAATGCCATCGATTTAGTACAAAGCAATCGGTTTAACCTAAATTATTTAGTTATTGATTTCTTTTTTTATTAAATCTACAAAACACGTGGTCATGGTTCTGTGCCAGAAAATCCGCCATAAATTGTTGTTCTTTAAGTGAAGCTGAATTAGTAGTGTAATAAGGCAAAACGCTTTTGTTTCCTACCTGAGGTGATGCCATAGTGATGGTTACCTCAGTAGTTTAGCCCGGTATGGCGAGTCCTGAAATAAAATGAATTCTCCATACTTTACTTTGAACGATTTGAAATCGGCCCATGTTAGATTTTTTGTTTTGTTTTTGTGGGTTTTTAATTTTTTTTTTTACAATGTATCAAAATTTCAATGGTGAGCCACGCCATGTAAGGGCTTGTTCACACTGCATTTTTGGATCCGAAAATCGCATCGAAGAAGCGTCAATCGGATCCAAAACGTATCCAACATGCAGCTGCGTGTTTGGTTGCGTTTTGTCTGCAGCAGGATCGCACCCTATAGTTTATTATAGGGCTCTTGCTGTGTCTTTTGGATCAAGAATTGACATGACAAATCTTAGAACGCATCCGAAAGACGCAATTAAACACGCATCGGCGATCACTCGTCTCAATGTAAAACACACTGCACATTGTTAGGCTATGTTCACACGGCTTATTTTGGGACGCATTTCGCCACGTGTTCAGAGCGTACTGCGCTCTAATACGAACAAAATGCGACCCAATCATTACGGTAATCCACAGTTCTCATAGAAAACTATGGATTACGCCTCCTTTCCCCGCGTATACGATCGTATTGTACGAGTGGGGAGATAATTGACATATCATTTATTCACGGCGCTTATGCGCCACGAGCAATGACAGTCTATGGGGCCAGTGAGCTGCCAGCCCCCCCTGTGCCGCGGGAGTACTGCGTGAGCTCCTGAACACCCGGCATAGTTGCATTGCGTACTGTACACCTTGCAATTAGCCATGTGAACATAGCCATAGATGCGTGTTTGGGTCCGTCTAGATGGACCCAAACACGCATCTAAGAACGTATGTTTACCCGGAACCAACACGTCGTGTGAACATACCCTAAAATTGACAACAATATCTGTACATTGCTGTGTAATATAACCGCACTATACAAATGACTGTAATAAATAAAATGACAAGCTTAGGAGATGTGTGAGAACCCTTCATTGTCTTTACAGCTGCGAGCAGAGATGGAAGAGGAGAAGAGGCAAGCTGTTAATAAAGCCGTGGCCAATATACAAGGGGAGATGGACAGGAAATGCAAACAAGTGAAAGACAAGTGCAAGGAGGAGTTTGTTGAAGAGATTAAGAAGCTGGCGGCACAACACAAGCAGCTGATATCCCAGACCAAGAAGAAGCAGTGGGTAAGGAGCCCGATCCTTATTTAGTGTAGGCCAAAACTTCATAACAAGCAGCAGTAGTAAGGAGGACGGTCATTAGTAAAACACACCTTCAATTTGAAATATCCAAAAGAAAATCCAAGTTAGCAGCTGCTGAGCTTAGGCAACTCAAAAAAAAAAAACTGGTGTCCAGGCAGTACATGTGACTTTTTGCAATGTATACAAAGTATCATTTCTTTTTTTTTTCTTTTTTTTTTTTAACATTTGTCAGGAAAGAGGCAAAAAAAAATTCTAATCAATTTTCATTCTAAAAATCCAGTCCTTGCATTGCTTCATATATACTTTTCTTTACCTTTCTATTGGTCAGAACCTATACTTTTGTACTGTAGTCAGAATGAGTGTCATAGAGATCTATGGCATATCCACATGAGTAGGCGACCAAAGCATTAGAGTTGGAGCAGTAGGGATTAAACCTAAAAATAAACTTGTTTTTTTCCTTTTTTTTTTTTTTTTTTTTTTTAATAAACATTTCATGCTGTTAGGTTCATTTACTAATATCTTGGTTAGCCCCTTTTTAGGAAAACTGCAGGAACAGCTAATACCCTATGTAATGCCTTATACAAAGCAGGGCTGTGAAACCCCCTGTCATGCACCGGCCCTGCACTATTGTATCAGTTTTTCATAGAATATTCTTTTCAGATGCATGTTTTTTCATCACCTGTGGATACTATATGGTAAAACCTCTCACAGCTGCCTCGAGTAATGACAGTCAACATGAATGATAAAATCTTGAACCTTATTGATTAATCCATAAAAAATGGTGCATCATAATTGCGGTCAGCACCATTAATAAAGCTGATGCTGTTTTCGGGGGTGAAAAAAACAACTACCGCATTACTCAAATCAAGAGTAAGGGGTAGTTTGTTTTTCCCTCGAAACACGTCAGCTTTATACATTTTGCCGCAATTATATGCACATTTTTTTATGAGAGAGCGCGATCAATAAAGTTCAAAGATTTTATTCATCTATCGTGAGGTGCTGGATCAACTTCTTGCATTTGTGTGTAGTTACCTGCTGTAGCGCCGGGTGCGTAATTCGGTGCATCTCCAGGTGGCGAGTGGTGAGCTGCTTATTTGTTCTTTCCCACCCCCCCCCCCGCGCTCTGTTGTATTCAACTTGAATGATCTAGCGATTTCAGATCTGCTGTGGGTATTCCTAGCTGATCAATAAAATAAAATCCACAAACAAAACCCCCCAGAGATCGGTGCAGATTTTGTAGTGGATTTACTGCTTGATAAATCAGCAACAATATCCTCACTAATGAGTGCTGATTTCGTGTTTTCTTTATAGTCCACACGTCCGTGCAGCAGGCTTGACGCATTTGAGCATACAGTTATGGTTGACTGTCATTACTAGTGTTGAGCGATTACGTTGGCTATCGACATCGGGCGATAGTCCCGAAGTCGCCACGCTCGATAAGGTAGAGATTCGAGTAGTGAGCATCGATTATGAGCGATGACATTAAAGTCTATGGGAGAGCAACAACACCGTTCCATTCCTCTACACCCAAACAGGGCTATGTGCAGAAGCTGGAATAGAGCGCGCGTGCGCGAGCAACAGTCGCGCGAGAGTGGATAGCCTCTACATCTAGGGCACGACACCTGTAGGCTATAAAAGCCGCAGAAAAACGAAGTCGCAACACCTTCACTATCCCTGTCTTGTACCACAGCATGACCTTAAACCTGACATCACCCACAAATTAAAAAGTGCCAGAATGCGTGTTATTTGAAGAGCACCCCACACGCCCATCATTTTACTTGAACTGGACATTTGAATATCCTTGCGTTCCTGAACCAGCATGAGCCCCAAACCTGCCCAATGACCCCACATTTTAAAAGTGCCGTGAAAAAGGGAGTTTTTTCACCACCATTTTAGTTGAACTGGCCATGAACATATACCTGTCCTGGACCGCCGTATGACCATTAACACCTGTCTGACCCCCAGATTAAAGCGAGTGTGCCGGGAAAAGGAGTCTTTGAACCACCATTTTAGTTGCTAACTGGACACTAACTATATCTGTCCTGTACGCAGAATGACCATTAAACCTGTCTGACCCCCAATTAAAAAGCGTGGCCGGAAAAAGGAGTCTTTCAACCACCATTTTAGTTGAACTGGACATTGACTAGAACTGTCCTGGACCTCAGGATGACCATTTAAACCTGTCCTGAAACCAGATTAAAAAGTGCCGAAAAGTGAGTCCTTTGAACCACCATTTTAGTTGAATCTGGACATGACTTACGCTGTCCTGTGCCACAGCATGACCCGGGGCCGGAGTCGATAGCGCGAGTGGGTGCGGTGGAACGTGCCCAGGCTGGCGGTTCCGTCATCTAATTTAACACGCAGGTAAAATGCCCTGATGCGCAGCAACACGAAAACGAGTGAGCGTGCTGAAGCAGAGTGCGGAAGTGTGAGAAACTCGCATCCTCCTCGTACACAGTCATGTCCTGGGGAGCGCTTGACCCCTCCTTATGAGTGCTGACCAATTGAGCTCACTTGGAAATACTGGTGGTTAACGCTCCTGTTACACCCAGGTTAGACGCTAAGCTCTTGGCATTCTTATCTTAGTCTCATATGTACTCAATCGTGCTGGAGAAATTTATGTCTCTGTACTTTGTTCACTGTCCCGTGCTTCCATACTCCATGTCCTCTGAATAAGCCTACCTGTGATCAAGTTTTCCCTGTAGCCTCCTTGTACAATTCCAGAGGAATTTATCTTTACCAGCTATTTTGTACATGCACGTTTTTTAGTATTTTAACGTTCTAGAAAACACATTTTTTAAAATAGTGGAATGGAATCCCAGCCATGTCTTAGTGTTTCTCTTTTTTTCATTGTATTATCGATGGGTTGTGTCGAGCGCATACAGGTGATTGTGATATCTAGTTAAAGAATCCTTTGCAAAAACATCATTTATGCAATATGTGTCCATTAACATGTAGATCCTACCTATTCCTTTTCTGACATAGCGCGCCACACCCTTGAGACACTCTTTGACAATATGTTGAAGAACAACATGGCTGTTAAAAACAACATTTTTATAATAGTGACCTGTAGTATAGCTGCATTTCAAAGCAAAATGCCCCCAGGAAAAGTTCAAAGCATGACCCATCTTAGCCATCTTTGGACAATTGTGAGAACAAATGTCTGTTAGAAACAACATGTTTTTATAATAAACTTGTAGTATTGCGAGTGCAATTTTCAAAGACAAGCATTACCCAAAAACATTTATAAAAATGACTTCTCAGCACGGTTAAAATTGTGGAGGGATAAATGCCACATTAAAAGCCACATGTCTGTTCTTCCAAAGGTCGCGCATGATTAATTGCTGTATCTCCGCGCAGCTCCATGACCCCCCAAAAAATTATAAATATGTGAAATCTTCAGCCACTATCAAAAATTTGCGAGGGAGAAATGCCACTTAAAAGCCACATTTCTGTTCCATAGGACCATAATTAAGCTGTACTCTCACAGCAACATGACCTCGTAAAACCATTGCGACAAAACGCCAAATGAACTTGATTGGGAAAAGAAATAAAACTTGCAGTAAGCAAATGATCATTTTAAAAACACACATTTCAGAGGACTGCGTTTCTGTTTGAAGAGGAATGTGTATGCGTAAGAGCGCCGCAACTAATCGGTGACGCACGCGAATGGGGCCACAACCGAACATCCAAGATCCATGCCTGATTCATCCTTGATGAAAGTCAAACAGATCCAGCGATTATCTGTGGAAAGTCGATGTGCGTGATTGTCTGTAAATGACTCCTCCAGCTGTGCTTAAGGTCCGTCTCAGAGAAGCGACGCTGAGAGGCTGCTGCAGGACAACACCTCTATGGCGTGACGAGCCCGAGCTCGGGCATTCGTCCATTTTGGATACCCAGAAGTCGATATTGGGTCTCGAGAACAGTCATACAAAAAACCATCGGTGTGAGACGCAGATAAGTCTATAGAGGCACCTTGACTGAAGCTGATCGATCGATGTTTTTGGATGTGTGCCCTGCAATTGGCATCGTCGGTGAGGTGGTAAATCACGCTCTTGCCAGGCGATCAAACCCATTAGGCTTCTGCCACCTTGCCTGCGAGCTGCCGCTACGCTACTTGGCCACTCTACTGCTGTCATGTCGCTGATGTTTGTTCCACCGTACATTTGGGGAACGTGAAGCAGACGGCTACAGATGTCTCAGTTGATCAATCAGCAAGTGGTCTTCCATTTCCTGCATTTTTACTCTCTCATTTAGGGTGGGTGGAAGGAAAGTGCTGAGTTTTGTTTTGTACCGGGGGCAAGCCAGGAGGGTGCCTCCTGAGCTAACTGTTGTTCATCTGATATGACTCTGATAGCGCTTAATTGCGAGGATCAAGTGGAGGAAAATTGGAGCATACCAAGCACTCAATGAGAGAGATGTGAGCGCGTTGATTTCCCAGCCTCTGGGTCGAGGGGCCACTAGCAAACTTATCTTCCTCATCTCCTGCGCTCCCGCCACGAAATTCGCGTCCAACCTCTTTTCCATCGAGAGCATGGACGTCGGTAACACGAGTCTACGGAATTCTCGCTCCTCCTCCTCCCTCCACCTCCTCCTCCTCCGCTCCTCCGGCACAGCTCAACACAGCCCTGTCGCTTGCTGAGATGATGTCACCCTGTGAGGCTGATTCGCAACCTTGCACTAGCTCTGGACCCCGACGCGCTCACTGCCTAATGAAGACCGATGAACATTGTGAAACTGTCGGGCCTGTGTGGATTTGACGAGAGAAATGTGGCTCGTGTCCGCATCTGTGTCCGATTCCTCCTCCGTTCGCTGGCGGGACCTGTTTGGAGAGAGCAGAGTGTCCAACGATGATCCAGACTAAGATCACCACAATGCTCATTCTGATAAGGATGCATTGTCCCGCTCTGTGCCGCCGTTTTTGTGGCTTCTTCAAACTGGCAAGGATGGTGCCAGAGCTCTTTCACTGCCTCCACTCTCGGTGGTTCAACACCCCTAGGTCCGTGCGCCGCAGCTTGCAGCCATGTGATGTCCCACTTCGTCCTGCTAATGGCATTTCGCTGAGCCTGCCACAATCGCTGGACTATGTTGGAGGGTGGGAATTCCCACGTGTTCCACGACAACATGAGACGGTTGACGGGAAGCCGAGCTGACGCTGGCAACCAGCAGGCGGACGAAGCAGGTGCGAACTGCGGAAGTGCGAACTCAGACCTCGACCTTCTTCAGAGGCGGTCCAGACCCGGTAGCTCTTGCAGAAATTTCTGGACGACAAAGGGTACATGACATGTGCCAGCAAGGGATGTGGCTCCAGCCTACCGATCTTAAGGCGGCCAGCATATTTTCGCCGTTTATCGCACACCACCTTGGCGCTGGCCAGCGAAGGTTCTGGGCACCCAGCCCGGCGCTCGGTCTCTCTTTGCGGAGTAGCCGACCACAGGCTCCTGACCGATGTGAGTGGACGGTCTCCAAAACAGATCTAATTGACAAGCACTCCGGGTTTCGTCATGGGCACGTGATCCTACCAGAGAGACCTTGGGGGAAAGAACCCTGCACATCCCATGAGGTTTTGTGAGGAGCGTGCTGCCGAACCTGAGAGCCAACCTTCACCCCCAGTGGACTCCACCCAGCTCACCAGGTGGAGTCTGTGCAAAAAGAAATAAGCGGCCCTCATGCCGTGCTTACTAGTCCATCGTGATCTTGAGTTCAATGGACTATTTCCTGGCCACATATGACCAGACAACCAGCGCTTGAAATTTTAGATGACACTTGGCTTGGCCCAGGGCAGGATGAACGGCTTTTCTGGCAAAGAAATGCCTGACTTCGGCATCTGGTATAGGGGCCATGCATGGGCCATGACGTGGCGGAACCCATCTGTGTCCACCGCAGACGGAAGGCAACATATCCAAGGCCAAAAGCCTGGCAATTCGACATTCAGGGCTTTTTGGCTTGGGATGGTTGGTTTAAAGTGGTTTCTTCTTGCAGCCCAAACAGGAAGACAGAAGCTGGCTGCTAGACTGGCCGCGTGTACGCGCGTCAGGTCGTCAAACTGGGCGGAGGAGCGCGTGTGGTGTAGATGGTTAGCGTCTGTAGGTGGTGCTGGTGGTACTCGGACGCCCGGGGGAGCTGAAGCAAAGGGTTTGATCCCCCTTGGGAAAAATTTCCCTTTTGAACCTCTGGGGAAAAAGGGAAACTGAGAACGTTTGGTGGTGGCGGAGGGGGCGGAGACAGGGGGTGTGAAGTGGTTGGGGGCCCGGCGTCGGCCCCGGGGCCTTTTTTTTGGGCCAAGTGTACCCCCATTTCAACTAAAAGCATTCGAGAAATTTGACTAGACATTTTGGGGTGGGGGGTTTAAAACCCACCAAGGGGTTTTTGGGCCCACTTTTTGCTTTTAGGGAAAAGGGGGCATTTTGACATTCGCTGGGTGAATCAGAGGTTTGGTCAAAGAAAGCCCAGACTTGAGAGGTCCGGGAAACCTTTTTGAAGGGGGATAAACGAGAGCGGGGGTTTTTGGGTTTAACCCTGGCTGGCGGGAAAAAATATCCGGACAATTTTGCGACCCGCCCTCTTCCCCCTTTTTAGGCGGGAAACCCCTAATTTACCCTACCCCATTGTCTTCCCTTTCCCCCAGTGACAAGCGCTCGCAAAACAAATTTTGCGAAAAAAACCAAATTTGGATTCCCAATGTGTCGATCATCATCATCATCAACCCCCGGTTACTTTTTCGTCCTTTACATTCTGCATCCCGGAGCGCGGGCTACCCGGGAAGAGGGGGCGCAAAGCTTGCCCCCCCCGCCCGGGATTTTTGCCGATTACCGGGTTCCCTTCCCCCTCCTCTGATCATCATTTAACCCGGGCGGGCAGAGCAGACTAAATCAAACCTCTTTTTGGCCCCCTTGGGGTCTTTTTAAAATTTCCTTTTGACCCCCAACCCCCAAATTTTTTCATCAAAGAGGTCTTTAAAAAATGGATTTTTCCCCATGGGTGGGTACACGAGTGGGAAAATTTGGCTGCTTCATGTTGGAAAGGGTGCTGGTGATCTGTATTTACGACCTTTTTGGCCCCTGACTGGGAAAGGGGAAAGGGGAAGAAATGCCTTTGGGTGCGGGTTGCATTTTTTAACCCCCCTGAAGGGCAGAATTTGGGAACGCTGGTTTTTGTTTCTGAGATTCACAGGCCCCCGACCCGGGGATGACAGGCCGACGGTCCCCGCAACGAAGATCCCGCTGGGATGCGTGTTGTCGCCAGCACTGGAAAGGGGCACCTTCCCCTGGGAACCCTCTACAAACCATGTCCCCACCACCCCCTTTGCTCGCTTACCACCTGAATTTCCCCCTCCCATGTTCAAAAAAATATACAAATTTGGGGAGAAGGTATGGAAAGTTTTTGGGGAAAAAATTTTCCCCTTATTAAAAAACGGGGAAATCACAGCTAAATTTTCAAAACCCAAAAAAAAATTCCCGGGTTCCCAAAAATTTAAAGCCCAAATTTTAAACTATCAATCCCAAAAAGCTGGGCCCGCGCCAAAAATGAAAAAACACGGGAAACTGAAATGTTTTCGGATAATAAAAGGGATTTTTTTTGGCCCCCAAACAATTCACCTGTGGTTTAAATACATAATTTCTGGATTCAAATTTAACCCCCAAGGGGCCCCAAACAACAAAAACGGACGGGGAAAAGGGGCAAAAAACACCTAATCGTAAAGTATTCGGGGTAATCAAAGGTTTTTTATTGGGCACCTATCAATTCACCTTTTGGTTACCAAAAAAAATTTCCAAATATTCACTTAAGTGCCCAAATTTCCCCCAATGAACAAAGCTGTAGTCACCAAAGTCAAAAAACACGTACTGTAATGTTTTCGGAAATAAAAGGTTTTTTTTGGCACCTACAATTCACCTTTTTGGGGGTAACTACACAATTGCAAATTAAATTTTTTAAACTGCAAAGTAGATCTATCAACAAAGCGGGCCGGGCCCAAAGGGGGAAAAAAACACTATCTGAAATGATTCGGATAAGGGAAATGTTTTTTTTTTGGCCCCCTATCAATTAAACCTTGGTGCCCAAAAAAATTTTGCCGGTTTTCCCACATTTAAGTGCAAGGCCTCAATAAACAAGCGTAGTGCCCAAAGTAAAAAAAACAACATCTGAAAATTTTTCGGATTACAAGGTTTTTTTTGGCCCCTTTCCAACCTTGTTGCTAAAAGTTGGTATTCTAATTAAAGTAAAAGTGGATATACCCAACAAAGGGGAATGGGAAAAAATTGAAAAATGAACCCCAAACTAAATGTTCGGATAAAAAAAGGGGATTTTTTGAAACCAACAAAGAGACCTGCAGTTACTAAAAAAATTTTGTATCCTATAAGTTCGGGCTCCCCAATATCCAGGAAAAAATTTAAATAGAAACTGTTAAAAAAAAAACCCAATTGCAATGTCTACGCAAAGTTTTGGTAAACTTTATCCATTTTCCTTTAAAAGAGTTTGGGCTGTGTTCGCCCGTGGGGCCCCCCCCCGAGATTTTTACAGTTTTTAGATGCTCCTTTAAAATTCCTACCTAACATAAAAAAATTTTTCCAATCTCAAATTCTAATTTAAAATTGAAGGATCACAGCAAAATAGTAAATTTTTTCCTCTGTGAAAAAATATAAAATTTTGCTGGCTTTTTGGGACAAAAAACAGAGCCCCACACCCTTCCTCTCAACGCTGGGAACACTGGGGCTGAACAGAAAGGGTTTGTTCTATGTAAAACGGGTAAAGGGTGATTTTTCCCCGCCAAACGCAACCATACACATCCCAGTCATGACGTCGCACACAAAATTTTCCCCCCTGCTCTATTTTGTAATTTTGATTTTTGCCTGGCCCCCCAAAAAAAACCCCGGAAGCGCCGAAAAAGCGCGATCTTTAAAAATAAACACAGATTTTAACCTAAATTTTTCGCATGATTTTAAAAACTCTGATCACCATAAAAACTGTGCCGTTTCAACTTTGTCGGGAAAAAAATCCTCAACACTAGTCATACATATTTTTCCCCGGGGCCCGGGAAAGGAGGTATAACCACGTACATGAGATTTAAAAAAAAATACAGTATAAGAAAGATTACACACTCTGGATGTTTGCTCAGTTCTAGAACAGCTTCTGGTTCAGAGCTAGTAATGTGCACTGACCACCCGCAAGCCATCGGTCAAAAATGGATATCTTCCAAATTAAGCGAAGTCTGTTCAGTACCTGCTAACTTAGAAAAAATTAATTATTCATGGCCAGAACAAGTAAAAATTAGCACACTTCATGCTGTTCTTTGCTTGTCTTGAACTATTTAAATTTTTTAATTAAATAAATCTTGGATTGTTGTTTAAAGTAAGCAGGTGCTGAACATATTTAACTTGAATGCAAAACTTTAATTAACTCCACATGTGCAAGGACATATGCTTTCCATGGGTTAGGCAGAAATGAAGTATGAGGTGAGAATAACCCTTTAAATGAAAAGCTGGGTGACCATCCTCTAACTGTTCTGAATCCATGATTTTTGTTGTCTGTTTTCAGCCACTGGAATTAATTGGATGTTTGTTTTTCCCCCACAGTGCTACAACTGTGAAGAGGAGGCCATGTACCACTGCTGCTGGAATACCTCTTACTGCTCCATTAAATGCCAACAAGAACACTGGCACGCTGAACACAAGAGAACCTGTCGCAGGAAAAGATGAATCCTTCCCTCCCTCTTGTATTGTTTCCTTGATCTCTATCCTCAAACTCTGTGTTTTTGTTTTTAATTTCCAAGATGCCGTACTTGCTTCCTATCTGCATCCCATTTCTGAAGCAGCTCCTAGTTAGCTCAGTACTGGAAGATATGCTGATTGCACAACTCCAGTACTGAAGTGCTGAAAACTCTTCACCAAGAAATATTTTGCACAATCATCCCTGTGCTTGTATCCAGTCTCTAACCTGTTGCTGCCAGAGGATCCCGCAGTGTGTTTTTGTTTCTGATAAGTGCATGACATCTCTTCTGAAAACAACCAAGGTTAGACAACGTTCCTTCCTGTACTAACACGAGAAGTCGGAAGCGCGTTTTACATTCATGATGAAATTATTGCTGATACACAGTAGTTTTTGCTAGTCGATTTTGCATTTCAGGTTCAAGGCATTTTGTGTTTTTTTTTTTTTTGTTTTTTTTTAATGTTTTAACATTTTAAAATAGTTTTTAACAAACCTACATCAGCCAAGCAGCAGGTCTTAATCCTCCCCTCTAATATCAGAAGGAATAGAAGGCACCATGTTTTGGTCTCATGGAATAACCCTGGACCACAAATTTAGCTGTTAGCGAAGATCAGTACACAGTGAGCCAAACGTGTGGTGCCAGTCATTTCTGTTGGATCTGTGAATGTAAAGAAACTTTAAGGGGAAATGTACTACCTTTTTCAGCAACGCCTCACATCTGAAACCTGCCAAGCTTGCGTTATTACGTTCCTTCTACTTTTGAAAGGCATTATATTTAGTTATTCTCTACCAGGGGGTTTTAAGATTTTTGGGAACAGGGTTCACAAAGCAAGAAATGTTTTTTTTCTTGCATATTTTATTTGTAAAATATATCCCATGTTTGTTCATTACTTATTTTCAATATATAACTTTTATAAAGAAATGAAATATATTAACTTTGATTGCATAGTTTTAAATACAGGTAATCTTATCTTAGATCATAGGCGTTACTTTACAATTTGCACAGTTCATAGTCCTATGGAGGCACACTTTAAGAGACAATTCGAACCAAGAATCAACCTTGGACAACTTCTTACAGGGTTTAATAAGATCTCATATGTGCCGTTATTGTACCTTTTTTAGAAATCATCCACCCGTTCACAGTACTGCGAGGCATGTACAATTGTCACCAAGGGCGTTTATCAGGGTTATCTTGCTCTGGGAATCTCTGATTGATGTCCTGTCGATAATGGGGCATCATAAGTAGGAAGTGTGGTTTACTCTGTTAACTTTAAGGATCTGATTTCCAAATGTTAAGGGTTTTGATTTTAACATGTCGCACTTATCACACACGGTATCAGGGCACCACTGCCATGTAAGCTAATACAATCAGTATGTGTATGGTTAAAGTGTGTACATTTTACTAGCCGAGTTTGCAACAAATTGCATTATATATTGTGTTAGAAAGCCTGCACCATAGTAGGAAGACATCAATCTTATGGGCAAAACCAGTACAGTTCATTTCTAACACTTGCTTAAACTGAAGGCCCACATTTACAAACTGTTCTTTAAATTGTTTAAAAGGGGTTGTTCAAAATTAAAAAGAAAAATGGCTGCTTTCATCCAGAAATCGAGCTGCACCTCTCCGAGTGGTGTCTGATTGTGACTAAGCCCTGTTGAAGGGAATGAAGCTGAGCTGTAATACTGGATACCTGTGGACAGGTTTAAAGGGGTTCACAAGAAAGCAAGTCATTTGGGTGAATAAACTGCTATTCTGGAAGTGCTGCCTGGTTTCCACTTTTGTTGACCTATTATGTTGCTAGGCTTAAAAGGGTTGTCCAGCAGAAAAAAATTCATTTTACATTGGGTTAGGCTGCGGAAAAAAAGTTGTACTTTCCTACCTGTCCTCCACTGCTACTGCTCTGAAGCTTCTCTGGAACTGCTGCTCTGCACTTCTGGGATCTCGTCCAGACACACAGAAGAGGCGCACACCCCATTTACTTACGATGGAGCGGCAGCCTCTTCAGTGTGTCAGTACGAGAAACCCGAAGGGCAGCCCAGTGGATCCCAGGGTGCTTTGAAAGTATAACCTTTTATATTTTGTTCCGTAACCTGGTCTCCATTTGAAATTTTCCTCCACTGGACAATTTCTGGAAGGAAGCAGCCATGTTGTCTTGTAATCCTGGACAACCCCTTGAGAAGCATCTAAAATAGTAAATGAAGCAATTATCTTTTATTAATTTCTTTATTAAAAATCTCCTGCCAATATGTATCTTCAGCACCTATGAAGATATTCATTTCTCCGTGGTAGCAAACTCCAAACAACCTCTGTATACTGTAATATTACCATCCATCTGCCCCCTATGTCTTGCTGACCTACCACAAATATGTTTGTAAAAAGTCGAGGACAGATGGAAGGATCAGACTACACAGGGTTTGTTTCTAGTCTGTAACTATGGTGACACATAGGTCTCCATAGGCGTTGTAGACACAAAATTAGTAGATATTTTATTGAAGTGCTTTTTGGGAAAAAAAAAATATTGGTGCCCTCTACTGCATGATTGACAGGTATGAGTTACCTCTGATTTGGGAAAAAGATGCCAATCAAGAAGCTATAATCTGTATTTTAGTGCATTTTTAGTTCATTCCTATCCTACTAAAAACTGGTAGGACTTGCCTTGATGTTGGAGTCCCTAATGTCTACGGTCAAATACACAGCAATTGTCCGAATTTTGCGAAGCGATGATTCTGCCACACACACTGCAGATTAATGCATGCCAGTTTCCTTGTAAAATGTCAAGTTTTTTGCCACATCTTAAGACCATTAACCATAGGGATGGATCGATATTCAATTAATGGGTTTCACCTTTTAAATCTCTGGCGTTGTTGGGAGCGGGGTTGTTTTATAGCCACTTTTATCGTTATTGTATTTTAATTCACCTTGATTATGTTATGTGTGAAAGGAGGTTCATGTTCTGTTTTAGTTCTTGTTTTTGTTGTACTTTTATGTGCGGATTCTGAGCAGGAATGTAGAAAACCCTAACACGCTCGCTATTTGGAGGAAAGACTATTGAGGAAGGTTTGTAAATATTTATTTAGATCTTTTGATATTTATTGCAAGTGGTTAAAAAATGGCAGTGGAAAATGTCCGTCAGGGAGCACGTGTGAGTACTGATAAACTGGGCGAGCCCATAAACAGCCAAATTCAGCACATCTGTTGGTATGTCAGGTTTTACATAGGCTCCCGTGGTGTTTTTCTTATTCAGCTTCATACCTAAAATCAGCATGATGTGACTGCACTCTCTAACGATGACATCAAGATCTTCCTCATTCCATCCCTACAAAATGAACCACTCCTCTGCTGTATTGGGCTATGGTACAATCCTGGCAGAACGGATACTTAACAATATCTGCCGTATCGATCCAGACCTATGAATGAAAGTGTATTGTGAGGAAAAAAAATACATTGATGTAATATCATTCCAAGAAACATACAATATAACGGTTTTCTGCATGAGATTAAGACTTGTGTTATTTTGGCTTCTTTTCCTGTGTCTTTTGACATGGTTGCACATTGCAGAGTCAAATCTGTGTGAAAATGAGAAAACAAAATATCAGTTAAGGTTGTGGCCTGGTTTTGTATATGTTGTAAGTTAAAGAAAAAAAAAAAAACAGAAAATGACAAAAAAAAACAACAAAATGTTTTGAGACAGTTACTACAAAACTGAATTCACCTCTGTTTCTTAAGCTGTACTAAGATGTTAAGCTTGGCCACTATGCACATTGTAATTATCAATCGTGGATGGTATAGTTCTTTGACACATTCTGCCATTTTGTAAGCTGCTCTTACTAGAAATATGTGTTAACATTTGTTAATAAATGTATTTAAAATGAAATCAATGTGTCAACAGTACTTTTTACCAATGTCGGTCACCGCAAGCTTCTCTTCTTCACAGGTTCCCGTTCAGTTTAGGTCTTTGCGGTAGTGAACAGGGGAGCGTAATGAAAGTTGCTGCCAAGACAGAACTCCAGGGCTTTCAGCTTTATAGACTAATTGACTTAATAGACTGCATCGGCCGCTCACGATAGATCAAACCGTTTATGACGGCATAGGTGGTTTCTTATAGTAGTCTTTCATGCCTTCACTTCAAGAAGCTGGAAGTATAACATATATTAGGGTGTTTTGGGGGGGTTTTTTACACTCATTAGAAATTGCTTCTAGGTACACTGTAGTGCCAATAATTTTTCTTACCTGCAGCTGAATACAGGATTTATCACTGATGCCAATGGGTCATGTTACCTGCAATGTTTGCTGCTGGGACACACAGCATGCTTGTGTGAGACGGAAGTGACTTTCTCTATTGTTCCTATGGAAGGTTCAAGGTCCGTCTCGTAGGTGTCCCAATGCTCTGCGGCCCTTGTAGACACGCTCATTTCTGCCTCTCTCTGTCAAGCCCTCATTCACCTCTCCTCCCCACCCCCTTCTTCTCTCTCCTGCTTGCTGTCTCTGACCGCTGACCCTTTATTACCTCCTCCAACACTCCTTGCCAGTTTGTTGGTGTGATTTCGTAAATTTTGCTATTGCTCCATTCCATATTCCTGGTATCTGACCTGTGCGCTGGACCTTGCTTGCTGCCTGCCCTGACCTTATCACCTTTTACTGACTACCCCTCAGTCTGCTCCTTTGTTACCACACTGCACCTTGGCTGTTGCTGTAAACGGCCACGTCGGGAATGGCGATCTGGGCGTTTCCCTCAGCAAAGCCCAACCTGCCTTGTGGCAGTAGCTGGTGAAGACCAGGAGGCTTCTTAGACTCTGCTCCCTGGCGTGGTTCATAGTCCTCTTTTGCAATGACCTGGAGGATCCACTACCTGAGATCATTCTAATAGGAATGCATAGACAGACGGACCTCCCATCAGCATCAAAAGCACAGTGACTTTCCACTAATCAGAGAGTAGGTCATGTGACACCAGAGAGACTGTTGCTTCAGCCAGATACCCTGTATTCATCTGCAGGTAAGCAAAATTACACTACAGTGTACATTTAAGAAATTTATGAACTAAAGGAGAAAGGAAACCTGAACTGATCTTTTAAGTTAGGTATTTTTAGAGTTATGTGAAAAGTTTGTGTTTTCCTAATCTCTATAATGTAGCTAATGGCAAGGTCAGCAGTGAGGTCGTTTAGGATTTGTGTTTGGCCCAATTCATTTAAAAAATGTTTTAATCCCTTTTCCGCACATTGTGTTAGTTTTTTCCTCCCTGTCTGCCTAGAGCCATAACTTTTTTTTTTCTCCTGTTTACATATGCTTTTGAAGATTTTTGTTTTGTGTGGGACAGGATTACATTTATTGGTACCGTTGACTGTCATATAATACACTGAAAAGCCAAAAATAATTATTTTGAAGGATGTAACAGTTTTTTTTTTTTTTTAAAGCAATTGCGCTATTTTTATGTGGGATGAAGTGTAGTTTTTATTGGTGCATTTTGGGTTGCATGCAACTTTTTGATCACGTTTTTTTGAAACATGAAATTATCTAACTCAATTTTGAAGTTGTGATTTTTTTTTTTCCTGTGGGTTTCTCAGTACAGAAGAAATAATATGTGGCCATAGGAGGGCTTTTATTTTGCGGGACAAGATGTACTTTCTAAAGGTGTCATTCACCCTACCATAGAATATACTGGGAAACGGCAAATACATTCTAAATTATGTGTTATCTGTATTCTACAGGTTAATCTGATTCCGGTAATACCAAATATGTAAGGTTTGTGTTATGTTATAGTACAGTAAAATAAAATTGGGGGGACATTTCTGTCCCAGCACCATTTTTTGCGACCAATAACTTTTTTGCACTTCCACCCATAGACCTAAGTCTATAATAAATTGAAGCAAAAAGTCTGGGTTGAAGTGTAGTTTTTGTTTGTCTTCCTGTCTCACAACCCCAGACGACTTAACACCTTCAACTCTTTCCTCCGTTCCCCTGCACTTCCTCCCCATCTCTCCCCTCTGCAGATGATTTTGCCACTCCGCTTTTTAGACGAGATCAACTCGGAGAAAACTTCACCCCACTGTCCCCGCCGCCCACATCTATGCCTCCTCCATCGTCACTTCCCACCTCTACCTTACACAGTCCTCAGTGCCCACCTCTATATCTGCACAATGCTCATCCCCCTTAAACTGCTTCCCCACTGTTACTCACAATAACCTTCCTCCCTACTCTCCAAATCCAACCTCACTACCTGTATTCTTGACCCACTGCCATTCCACCCCATCACAGACCTTAGTGCTTGTATCATCCCAGTCCTCACCCTTCTTTTCAACCTATCATTAACCTCTGGCATCTTACCTTACTGCTTTAAACAAGCTACCATCACACCCATCCAAAAAAAATCTCTTGACCCCCCCTCTCTGTCCTATCTCACTGCTTCCTTTTGCCTCCAAACTCCTCGAGAAGCACGTCCATCTTCAACTGTCCTCCCACTTGTCCTCCAGCTCTCACCACCCCACTGAAACCGCCCTAACCAAGGTCACTAATGACCTAGCAACTGCTAAAGCCTCACGCCATTACTCTGTGCTTCTCCTCTTAGACCTTTCCTCTGCCTTTGACACTGTTGACCATTCACTCCTGCTACACATCCTCTCATCCCTCGGCATCACGGACTTGGCTCTTTCCTGGATCTCCTCGTACCTCTCTGATCGGACATTGTGTCTCTCACTCCTGCACTACCCCCTCCTCTTGCTCTCTGTTGGTATCCCCCAGGGGTCAGTTCACCTTCGTCAGATTGTACGCCCTTTCGGGCAGGGTCGTCTGTCACCAGTGTACTAGTTTGCCTATGTTTAATCACATGCTGTCCACTAAAGGTATAATCCCAAGCCATCATCTGAAAGGGAAATGTATAATCCCATTCCATCTACCGAAGGAGAGATGTTTAATCGAACGCCGTCATCTGAACAGGTAAAGTTTAATCCCATGCTGTCTATTTGATGGGGTAATGTTGACCCCATGCCGTTTAATGAACATATTGGATACAAATCCCAAAACCGTTGCGGAAAGTGTAAAACTGGAAGGGAATTTTAATGTCTATTCACAAATGCTAGAGTCTTGCAACCAAAATGGGGGAACTTGAGGAGGAGCTGATTGATGCGGTAGGTATTGCTGAAACATGGCTGGACTCCTCGCATGATTAAGCGGTCAACCTTCAAGGTTTTAATCTATTTAGGAAAGACAGAGCGAACAGGAGGGGAGGAGGAGTGTGTCTGTATGTAAGGAGTGATATGAAGGCAAATGTGAAAGAGGACAACAGGGCGGAGTAGCTAATGATGTAGAAACATTGTGGGTGGAAATACAAGGGGGGATTAATGCGGAAAATATTATTTTTGGTGTAATCTATAGACCCCCCGAACATCACTGAGGAGATAGAAGAACAGATGTATAATCAAATGGTGTGGGCAGCACAGGCAGGTACAGTGATAATAATGGGTGACTTCAATTTCCCAGGCATTGACTGGGGTCACGGTTCTGCATCGACTGAGGATCTTCCTTCCCTTTTCAATCTGTTAGAGGATAATTTTATGGGGCAGTTTGTGGAGGATCCAACTAGAAGTGATGCTCTGTTGGATCTGGTAATTTCTAACAAAGCAGAACTTGTCGGGAGCGGTCACGGTTTCTGAAAATCTAGGTAACAGTGACCACAATATAATTCATTTTAGCGAAAAACTGGAAAAAAAAAAACGAGCGGAAGGCAAAAACATTTAATTTTAAAGGGGCCAAATTTTCCTTATTGAGGGACGCAATACAGGACCTAGACTTGGAGCAGCTATTAGCAAATAGTGATATAGAAGCCAAATGGGGAGCTTTAAATATACTTTGGGGAAATTTATTGCAAAATATATTCCTATGGGAAAACAACTATAGGCGACTAAAACTAAAATCAACATGGCTTCTACCTTCTGTTAAAAGGGCAATAAACAATAAAAAAAAAAAAAAAGGGCATTTAAAAAATATAAGTCAGGGCTCGGCATCAGCCTTTGAAAATTACAGAGAGCTTAATAAAATCTGTAAAAAAGTGATAAAAGCAGCTAAAATTCAAAATGAAAGACAGATGGCCAAGGACAGCAATTTACTAACCCCAAGAAAAAAATTTGCCAAAAAATCCAAAGTCAGAGCAAGTAGGCCCCTTAAAAACCTTTTGATGGGGAGCTGCTCACTGGTGACCAAAGAAGGCAGAGGTATAAAAAAGGTTTTTCCCAGCGCAGTATTATATCAATGAGATAGATGTTGATGGGGGTGGGCCAAGTGCAGATGTAGGTGGTGACGAAATTTTAAATTTCATCATTGCTATAATTAATTGGCTCAGTGTAGAAAAAGTCATACCCAATTTAAAAATAAACTGAATGTGAACAAGGCTCCAGCCCCTGGTGGCATTCACCCAAGAGTTCTTAAAAAGCTCAGCTCGGTTATCGGTGTGCACCTGTACATGATATTTAGAGATTCACTGGTGACTGGTATAGTACCAGGAGATTGGCGCAACGCAAATGTAGTTCCAATCTTCAGAAATGGTTCCAAGTCTTGCCCAGGTAATTATCGCCCAGTAAGTTTAACATCTGTTGTGGGAAAAATGTTTGAAGGGCTGATAAGGGACTATATACAGGAGTATGTTGACAAACACAATATTATTAGTGATTGTCGGCATGGATTTACTAAGGACAGGAGCTGTCAGACCAACCTGATATGTTTCTATGAAGGTGAGTAGAAGTCTGGATAGAGGGGCAGCTATGGATATTGTGTTTTTTTTAGACTTTGCAAACGCGTTTGACACTGTCCCGCATAAGCACTTGTTTTGGTTAAACTAGATCCATTGGGTTAGAGATTTAACCCGGGGTTTCAATTGGATTAAAAACTGGTGCTGGATTTATACTCAGAGTGGTGGTAAATGACTCCTACTCTGAGTGGTCCCCCGGGGAGTGGTGTGCGCAGGGCTCAGTATTGGGTCCCCTCATTTAATGTATTTATTAACGATATAGTGGAAGGGGTCAATAGTATGGTTTGCCCATGACACAAGCTATGCAGGGTAGTGCAATCTATGGAAGATTTCTCATAAATTGCAAGCAGACCTGGGGCACACTGAGTGCTTGGGCATTCCACTTGGAAAATGGGGTTCAATGTGGATAATGTAAGCTTCTGCATCTGGGTAGAAAAAATCTGCAGGGATCAAATGTCCTAGGGGGAGAAAACTTGGAGAATCGCTTGGTGAGAAAGATCTGGGCGTTTTGTAGATCATAGACTACAGAACAGCAAAGCAATGTCAATCGGCTGCCCTCTAGGGCAAGTAAGATATTGGCATGTATTAAAAGAGGCATTGGACTCTCGGGACAAGGATGTAATTCTACCGCTGTACAAAGCATTGGTGCGACCTCACTTAAGAATATGCTGTTTAGTTCTGGGCCCCAGTTTATTTGAAGAGATGTAATGGAGCTAGAGAGAGTACAAAGACGAGCAACCAAACTTATAAGGGGAATGGAGCATCTTAGTTATGAGGAGAGGTTAGTAGAATTGAACTTATTTAGTCTTGAGAAAAGACTTCGGGGGGACATGATTAATTTATATAAATATATAAAATGGTCCCCACAAAAAGTATGGGGAAAATAATTTCAAGTGAACCCCTCAAAAGACAAGGGGACATTCCCTTCGACTAGAGAAAAAAAGGATTCAATCTCCAGAGAGAAGAGCGGTTTCTTCACTGTAAAGACTGTGAATCTGTGGAATAGCCTGCTGAGGAGCTGGTCACAGCAGGAACTGTAGAGAGTTTCAAGAAAGGCTTAGATACCTACCTGGAACTAAAGAATATTTTAAAGCGTATGAGCTATGTAAATTCTGGATCCTGGCTGGTGGCGGCTCTGCGGTCAGAGATCGGGTCTCCACTGGAGCAGTTTTGGGTTTTGCCTGTGGGTTTCTTGGCATTAACCAGTGGTGAGGTGGGCATATGTCCCTTTTCTTTCTCCTTCACCCACAAATTTTTCCCCCCTTGGTTGAACTTGATGGACAAGGGGGCTTCTTTCAAACGTACTAACTATGTAACTTGTTAGGATATTAACCCTCCCACCCCCATTGAATGTACAGCACCCGGGAATCCATGCTGCTTTAAAATTAATAATAATTGGTACCATTTTGGGATAGATGGGACTTTTTAAACACTTTTTATTCCAAATTTTTTGGGGCTATGAAATGACCAAAAAAACACAATTTTGGTGTCCTGGAATTTTTTTCTTTGCTGAACAGCGTGTGGGATTTTTTTATTTGTAAAGTGGCAAAGGGGGGGATTTTAAACTTTTGAATTTTTTTATTTTTTTTAGCCGGCAACAGGGTTTAACCCCTTAAATACTGCGCGAGAGAGCGCATTTGGACTATAAGTAAGCAGCTCCAAAATTCTAAACTTAGCCTTTGATTAGAAAAGGGGCATTATCTTTTAGCAAAACATTCTATGTCTACTAAAGAGCTTTGTCTGTTGTACAGGATTAGAAAAACTCTCTGCTTTCTTCTAGAAACAGTGCCACACTTTTACACGAGTTGTATCTAAAATAGCAACTCCATTGAAGTGCATAAGGCTGAGATGCAGGGTCACACTCGGTGGAGAAGAAAAACCCAGCCATGTTTTTCCAATCTATTGCAATGCTTTTAGTAAACAATATACATCTAATACAAATATCAGTGGCACACTAAAAACTAAGTAAAACATCAAGGTATATAGGAATTTTGAAAATGCATTACTGCTAAGGAAATATGAAAACCGGGAGATTCCTAGTTGCAGTTTTTGATCAAAAATTGTTTAAGCTCACCTCCCAAAAGCGTCAAGGGGTCCCAATAAGGTGAGTCCCTAACACTAACATGTTACCTCACTAGGAGTCCATTCAGACTACAACCTCTCAGGGAGTGATAGGAACTTGCTACTGAATTACCCTGCACTAGTTTAAAAGAGGTAGGTGGAGTGCAGCAAGCCATTGAGGTTGCCACTCCTCAAATAGACTACAAAACTTGGTTAGGCTGTGCACATCCAAAATATATTTTGAAAAACGTAAGCATAGGGGCACAATGCAAGGCAATAGCTACACTAATACATATATTTTAGTGGCACACTAAAAAACTAAGTAAAACATCAAGTATATAGGAATTTTGAAAATTTCATTACTGCTAAGGAAATATGAAAACCTGGAATTCTTAGTTCGCAGTTTTTGATCAAAAATTGTTTAAGCTCACCTCCCTCACAATATACAGTACATTTGGGATCATTAAAGGGGTTTTCTCATGTAGCTTTTTTTTTTAGAGAGCTGGTTCTTTACAGCCACTTTCTGTTCAGACTGTGGATGGTTCTACAGCAGTGATTGGCATATTAGCTCTGCTATTCCCAGTTGAGCCTGTTAGAGGGACATTGGTGATGGAGGAGTTTAAACTACTGGGTTAAAGATCTCTAAAGGATTAAAGTTTGTCAGTAACATAGATAAGCAAGCTCCTGTGCTGCTGATGAGACACAGCAGGGACTGACGTCACCATGGTTGGCAATTTGAGATGGTTGGTAACTTAGGGAAACTTGTGTAATCGGAACAGCAATCTATTCAGTAATAGTCTTGATATACCTTTGCCTACATGTTTAACTCGAATCAATTTGGTGAGATCACCCATTTAACTAAAATTGTTGCCGCATTGGATATGTGCTAGGCCATCCGTCTTATCCTGCAGTCGTATTACAATTAGTGTGAAGACAATTGATGTGAGTGGATACAGTCTGCAGCTCAGCAATATATTTTAGTGATCTATAAACGAGGCTTTATTGTGGCTGCCTGGTTGAATAACACCTTTATGTACAAGCAGAGCCTTCATTGATCAATCCTATCTAAAGGCTCATTAACATGATCAGATTGTTGTGTTTGAATGTGACTGATGATCACTTACTGAAAATACGTGAAATAACTTGATGAATAGCTATAAAATACTCAATGACCATGGGAATAATCGTTGGTCATTGTTAATATTTATAATAATAATTAATATAACCATTTTCGACGTCGGTAGCGTGATGCACATGAAGTTAGTCAGGTGTGGTGAGCTGGCTTGGTGGGCATACACCCATCAGCAGGGGCGTTGCTAGGGTCCTAAAACATCTGGGGCTCGGGCCCTTTGTGTTTTTCTGGGTAGGGCTGGGTTCACACGACATTTTTCACGCCTCATTGTGAACTGCGGATGTTTTTTTTACAGGAAAAACCTTGTGTTCCTGTCACTAATTTTCTGCACATCCCACACAGATCCCGTCAATCTACTCAGCAGTCACTGTACAGTAAAAATCACCAATGACAAATTTACTTTTTCAGAACTTCTCACCTTCATATGACAATACCCCTAAACAGTCACCAAAACATACACCTACACATGGAGCAAATCTACCAGACAAGTGATTGTTACTAAAACCCTCCTACAAAACCAAGACCCAAAACTATTACTACATAAGGATCAAATAATCCTGCCAGACCCCACATGTGACTATCAGCTGTACACAGGCTCTGAAGACATATACCACTGCCATATAGTGACCATATAGTGGTAGTTACTAGTTGTATGTAGACGCTCTGCAGACATATAAGTGATTACACTGCAGTTACATTTAGTGACTCACCGGAGACGTCTTTTCTGATCAGCGTCGTTCACTTTCCCTTTTCTTCTCCATCCGGTTCACACCTTCTCGCTGATTGCTCCCGGCCAATACTCGTCCCTGAGGATTTGGACACAAATATCTTAGAATCCTCACATTTCCAGCAACTCCTTAATTATGGTGAGCAGTCCCCTCAGGTATATTGGGGCACTGAAGCAGTATATGGGGCCACAGGCAGGTAAAATAGGGGCCACAGGCAGTATATAGGGGGGCCACAGGCAGTATATGGGGGCAGGAGCAGTAATTGGGGCCACAGGCAGTATAGGGGGGCCACAAGAAGGTTTATGGGTACTGAGGCGAATATAGGGGCACTGAGGCAGTATATGGGGCCACAGGCAGGATAGGGGGCCACAGGCAGTATATGGGGGGGGCAACGGGCACATATGGGGGCCACAGGCAGGATAGGGGGGCCCACAGGCAGGGATATGGGGGCACAGGCAGTATAGGGGGGCCACAGGCAGGATATGGGGCCACAGGCAGTATATGGGGGCCACGGGCAGCATATGGGGGCCACAGGCAGGGATATGGGGGCCACGGGCAGGATATGGGGGGCAAAGGCAGTATATGGGGGGCACAGGCAGCATATGGGGGCCACAGGCGGGGATAGGGGGCCACAGCCAGGGTTAGGGGGGCCACAGGCAGGGATATGGGGGCCACAGGCAGGGATATAGGGGCACAGGCAGTATATGGGGGCCACAGGCAGGGATATGGGGGCCAGGCAGGGATATGGGGGCCACAGGCAGGCATTATAGGGGCACAGGCAGGCATTATAGGGGCACAGGCAGTATATAGGGGCACTGAGGCAGGTAAACGCTTTAAAAATAACAACATTAATACTCAACTTAACTCCCCCGGCACCCCCCCCGGCGCGCTCCGTCCTCTTCAGCCCGCGCTCCTCTGGCAGCTCCTCGGGCGCACGGCCTATGACGCGCTGTGCGCCCGAGGACAGGCAGCGTCGCGATGACATCACATCATCGCGGCGCTGCCGGCTGAGGCGCACGGGGCCGCGGCGGGTCCTCAGCGCTGTGAGGACCCGGCGGCCCCGCTGTGTCGGACACCGGGAAAATGTTTTTCGGACCATTCTCTGTAAACCCTAGAGATGGTTGTGCGTGAAAATCCCAGGAGATCAGCAGTTTCTGAAATACTCAGACGCCCCCTTCTGGCACCAACAACCATGCCACGTTCAAAGGCACTCAAATCACCTTTCTTCCCCATACTGATGCTCGGTTTGAACTGCAGGAGATTGTCTTGACCATGTCTACATGCCTAAATGCACTGAGTTGCCGCCATGTGATTGGCTGATTTGAAATTAAGTGTTAACGAGCAGTTGGACAGGTGTACCTAATAAAGTGGCCGGTGAGTGTATAAGCTCCCCTCACAGGGTATCTGTACTCCACCCTCTACTCACAAATTTCCCATACAGCACACACACACGAGCAGCCACTTTTACATTTTTTAAATGGACGCAAAGTTTCGGTTGCACATCGCAGATGTCTCAGGAACATGTACCTAATGAGCTGCTAATGTAGTGAAATACAGTTGAAACCAGAATTTTCCAAACACTATATATCCGACATGAAATCAGAATAAACCTTTCCCGTTTTAGGTCAATTTGGAACCAAAATTATTTATATTTGCCGTGTCAGATAGTGAGAGAAACCTGCATATGTGTCTTTTTATATAGTGTATGGAAACTTCTGGTTTCAACTGTGTATACAGTACATATTGGCTTAGAAAAGTATGACGCTCAATATGCCTATTGTTATCCTACTGCTTTTATTGCTGCAGTTCTGTCACGGTGATTGAGAGTCCACAGCGCACCTTTAGTTATCTGCAGGAGTTTTTATTGAGCAGATACTTTATACAAACGAGATTTCACTCTCCATAAATAGGCAAATTGGTAAGAAGAATTGTTAATGGAGTATTCCCATGGTCCGTCGTTTCGGCCGACAGGCCTTTGACACTAAGGACCTATCATGAGGAACAGAATAACATGAGTATGCCAGAAGCAAAAGAACTACAAGGGAGAGGTAACAAAAAGGGAAAGAAAGAGGGAGAGGTAACGAGTAGTCAGAATGATAGAGGAGAGAGAGAAGATCAGAGGAGAGGGAGGGACAGAAGAAAAAATAAGTAGGAAAATAAAAGTATAGGTTATATACAAGATACAGAGGGAAGCATTGTAGGTATAGAGAAGGGAGAATAGGGGAGGGAAAGCGATTATAAGATATCCAGAAGGGAAAAATTGTATGTGTAAAGGGCATAGTTGCCAACTTTTGAAAATGAAAAAGCAGGAGATAGTAGTAGGCGGCGCGCCACGGAAAAAATTTGCATGACCATGCCCATCTTGACGGTATGCCACGCCCCTTCAAAAAGCCACACCTACTCCACCTAACTGCATAACGGCTTTGGAAGAAAGCCAGGTAGATGCCCTTATAGCCAGGTAGTAGCCCCCCATAACCAGGTAGTGCCCCTTACAGGCAGGTAGCCAGGTAGAGCCAAATTTGTAGCCAGGTAGATGCCCCCCTTTGTTAGCCAGGTAGAGCCCCCATTGTTTGCCAGGTAGTGCCCCCATTGTTTGCCAGGTAGTGCCCCCTCTGTTGGCCAGGTAGATGCCCCCATTGCTTTCCAGGTAGTGCCCCCTCTGTTGCCAGGTAGATGCCGCCATTGTTTGCCAGGTAGTGCCCCCTCTGTAGCCAGGTAGTGCCCCCTCTGTAGCCAGGTAGTGCCCCCATCGTTAGCCAGGTAGTGCCCCCATTGTTAGCCAGGTAGTGCCTCCATTGTTGCCAGGTAGACCCCCCATTGTAGCCAGGTAGTGCCCCCATTGTAGCCAGGTAGTACCCCCTTTAGTAGCCAGGTAGTGCCCCCATTGTTGCCAGGTAGTGCCCCCATTGTAGCCAGGTAGTGCCCCCCATTGTAGCCAGGTAGTGCCCCCCATCGTAGCCAGGTAGTGCCCCCATTAGTAGCCAGGTAGTGCCCCACATTGTAGCCAGGTAGTGCCACACATTGTAGCCAGGTAGTGCCCCCATTGTAGCCAGGTAGTGCCCCCATTGTTAGCCAGGTAGTACCCCCTCTGTTGCCAGGTATTGCCCCCATTGTAGCTAGGTAGAACCCCCCATTGTAGCCAGGTAGTGCCCCCATTGTTAGCCAGGTAGTGCCCCCATTGTTAGCCAGGTAGTGCCCCCTCTGTTGCCAGGTTTTTGCCCCCATTGTAGCTAGGTAGACCCCCCATTGTAGCCAGGTAGACCCCCCCCCCCCCCATTGTAGCCAGACTGCCCCCCTAAAACTAATAAAAATAAAAAAATAAAATCCGCTTACCTGACCAGGCTCCTGCAGAGCGGCCGCTCCGGACATCTCCTCAGCAGTGTCACAGGGGGAAATGAGAGCAGTCGCGCTTTACTTCCTCTGTGACGCTGACATGTGTGTACGGCGCACAGCGGCGCCGGACATACAGGGGGAGAAGGCAGGAGGGAGCGATCCCTTCTGCCTCCTCCCTGCTCAGCGAGACTCCGGGCGGGTGAGCGGATCCTGCGCCCGCTTCACCCGCCCGTGGGAACGGACCCGCGGCGCCGGAGTAGCGCACCAGCTACTCCGGCGCCGCGGCCATTTAAAGGACCAAATAGCGGGACCCCCCCCCCGCCAAAAACGGGAGAGTTGGCATGTATGGTAAAGGGATGGAAGGTGTGTGCATGACCTACAGTATAGGGGTCAACAGAGGCATAACTTGAAGCTCCTGGGCCCTTATGCAAAGAATGAAATAGGGCCCCCCCAGTTACCATGTCTCTTTATAATACTGGTGTCTTCTTATGTGGCAGAAGGGCTTTTGGGCCCCCTTATGCTGCTGGGCCCGGTAGCGGCTGCTACCTCTGCACCTCCTATAGCTACGCCCCTGGGGGTCAATAGGAAAGAGGTCATGCACCTTAAGGGATGTAGTGTGGCCGAATAGAGTGTAACCATAAGGGTATGTTCACACGGCTTATTGCAGCGCGTATAGTACACGCCGCAATACGCCATCTGTTTTGGAGCCATGCGCATAATTCCAAAGTACGGGCCTATAGCCATGTATTGACAGTGGTGCATAATCGCCGCTAACAATTGACATGTTAATTCTCCCCCCACGCATACAATACGCGCGGGGGGACAACGCATAATCCATAGCATTTCGCTGCGTATTAAGTGCACAAATAAGCCGTGTGAACATACCCTAAGAGACAGAGGTGGTGGAGTAAAAGATGTGTGATAATGGGAATGATACCTGAGAAAAAACCTTAAAAAGGCAGAATAGAAAATGGGGTTGTATAAGGGAAGTAAATCCATTTGTGAGATAGTAGTCAGTAGGAGGGGCACTTTGTTGCCAGCAGCGATGAAAGGATAACAATTGTAATTAGATGAGATGAATATATGCACTGACCTGATGTGCTAATAATGCAGCAGTTTTTCCCTTTGAGAAATGATTAAACCCCTTGCTGTTGTGACATAAAGTCACGTCATTATGCCGGTAACGAGCTACAGATTAGGGTAACCTGCTGAGTCTGCATCGGCTCCAATCCCTGATGTTTAACCATTTAGATGCTGTGGCAATTGTGGCGTCCGAGTGAAAGAGTAACGCCCCATGCCGCACTATTCCTCCCGCCATTATGACGAGATTGCGGGGTAATAATCTATTACCATGGCAGCTGGGAGCCTAATGAATACTTCAGTAACCAGCATGCCAGCCATCTTGGTACTCCCTTCTGCATTATCTATCATATGCGGAAGGGTGTACAATCAAGAAGAAAATTAAAAGTTTTAAAAGTATAAAAAAGATTAAAACTTAAAAGCACCTCCCCTTTTGCCATTTTACAAATAAAAATCATTAGTAAGTTACACATAATTGGTATTGCCATGTCAGTAAACGTCTGATCTATTAAATTATACAATCATTCATCCTGTACAATGAACAATGTAGAAGAGAAAATGTAACCAACAAAATTATTGTTTTTTTTGGGTCGTTTTACAGCCTCCAAAAATTGGAATAAAAACGGATCACAAAGTGGCATGTATTGTACAATGATACCTACACATCAGGCTGCAAAAAATGAACTCTCACTCAGGTCCGTAGGTGAAAAACAAAAAGTTACTAGTCCCAGAAAATGCTGATGCAGCACAAATTAAGACATAGAGAAAGTTTTTATATTTTTAAAAAGTACTAAAACATCAGAATTCCTACATATTTCATTTCACCAGAATTATACTAACCTACAGAATACAGATAACACATCAATATTACGAAGAGTGAGCAGCAGCGAAACAAAACTCTAACCTCAGCTTTAGGCTATCCAGTAAAGCTGGGTGACACCCCAACCCCGCAGAGGACACCCAGAGACTGGGTGACACTTGTGGGGAATTAGGTTTCACCCAGTTTTACTGGATGCTGGATAAGCTATACATCATCCAAGAAAGTTTGCTGAAAGGGAGTGGGGAACTCGTCTCTCTTCTCTTCCCCTTGTGACTTTATAGTCTAGCTGCGGGGGCCGCCTCAACATCAGTGGCGCTGGAGCAGCATCCCATGACACCGCTCTGGTGCCATTTCTCTTGAAGAGCCTCCCACAGTAATGTGGCTGCAGGAGGTTCTCCAACTCTCTCAGGGGAACAGGAGGTCACCCAGAAGAGTTAGTAAGTATGAATATATATTATTTTATTTAAATACATCTACAGTGTCTTGCGAAAGTATTCAGCCCCTTGAACTTTTCAAACTTTTGCCACATTTCAGGCTTCAAACATAAAGATATAAAATGTTAATTTTTTTTGTGAAGAATCAAGAAGTGGGACACAATTGTGAAGTGGAACGAAATTTATTGGATAGTTTAAACTTTTGTAAAAAATAAAAAACTCAGAAGTGGGGCGTGCAATATTATTCGGCCCCCTTAAGTCAATAGTTTGTAGCGCCACCTTTTGCTGCGATTACATCTGCAAGTCACTTGGGGAATGTCTCTATCAGTTTTGCACTTCGAGAGACTGAAATTCCATGAGTGAGGTTGGATGGAGAGCGTTTGTGAACAGCTGGAGCTGTGAGGTTGGATGGAGAGCGTTTGTGAACAGCTGGAGCTCAGTGAGGTTGGATGGAGAGCGGTTTGTGAACAGCTGAGCTCAGTGAGGTTGGATGGAGAGCGTTTGTGAGCAGCTGGAGCTCAGTGAGGTTGGATGGAGAGCGTTTGTGTGACCAGCTAGAGCTCAGTGAGGTTGGATGGAGATCTTTTGTGATCAGCTGGAGCTCAGTGAGGTTGGATGGAGAGCGTTTGTGAACAGCTGGAGCTCAGTTTGGTTGGATGGAGAGCGTTTGTGAACAGCTGGAGCTCAGTGAGGATGGATGGAGAGCGTTTGTGAACAGCAGTTTTCAGCTCTTTCCACAGATTCTCCATTGGATTCAGGTCTGGACTGTGACTTGGCCATTCTAACACCTGGATACTTTCGCAAGGCACTGTATATTGGCCCGTGTAACGTCACTGTTTTATCGCTGGTCTGCTGGAGAAAGCTGGGCATGAATGGGCGTGCAGGGTTTCTTGAACCATGGCCTGAAATGATGATAAGTTAACTGGGCATGGTTAAAGATATGGCATGGCGGGATGTCATGTGATTAGGCATGGTTAAAAGCGTGAACTGGTGGGACATCCTGGATTGGGCTTGGTTAGAGGCCCTGTTTTGCCCCTGGGCCCTTAATACTGTTAAGAAGGTCCTGTGTTCAGTGTGACTATTTGGTTTCCGCCATCTTATTAGAATGTACTAAGAGACTTACACTGTGAGTTCTATGAGTATATCACCCAACAGGGGCAAAAAAATTGTAATCCCTTATTACCCTCCACAATAGCAAGAGACCTGTTTTCTGTATAGCAAATCATCTGGTACTTTGACAATAGCTGAACTGTATGACATCACACGTCACATATCCTGTACTTGTGTTTCTGACAGCAAATGGATATTTTAAGGGGTTTCCCCATCTCAAACATTTATGGCATATTAATAGGATATGCCATAAATGTCTTATAGGTCCATTTGCCACCTCCTAGGCCCACATCTATCTTGGAATAGACCTCTAAGTTTTTCCATGTAGAGTAGAGGATATGTATACGCAGCATCTCTATTCATTTCAATGGAAGTTCTGAGTTCAGCTAAGCACAATTTCTCTAGAAGAGAATGAAGTGCAATGTGCATGCGCGCCCACCTCTCTGTTCTACATGGAGATTTCGGGGGCCTGTTTTCAAGATAGGTGTGGGTCTCGCCTATCAGACGTATATGGTATATCCTATAGATTTATCATAAATGTTTGGGAAAGAAACACCCTATTAAGCTAGATTAATTTTTTTTGCTACCTCTTTTAAACAAAACAAGCACACTCGGCAGAACGTGCAAGTATTTTCAGTGGGGAGAATAGAATGGCAGTGTTTATCTCTTTTGGGAACGAATGGTCCCAACATAAAAATATTAAACATACCCAATCTTTCTGTCCTTCAGCATATGCCATGAGGAGAGTCTTACACATATTGAATACCCGGCTGATCCCACCAAAATGCTCTGGCATGGTCTGATACAGTTCCACTAGTCCTAAATAAATAATCCACAATATAAGGATCTACAGTCTTTAGTTATGGATACACGTGACTTCACCCATAAGACCTTGTTCACACAGCAGTTTCCAAACTGAAAAGCCACAGTTCAGGATAAATGGTAAAATCTGTGGTGTAGCACTTTTGAAAATAGCCTTAGCGACTCATTCATGGTCATTAACAGCAGCCTCAACACAGTTCTCTATAATCAATATATTGAGCTGGCTGATCCTCAAGAAGCCTTGATCTGTTTTCACATCACTCACAAACCGCATCAATTCCATTAAAGGCTACTGGTGGTTTCATTAAACTTCTTAAATGTCAAAGTGACAGAAGTGTTCATCACTAGGGATCTCATTGCTGAAACTTACGTTTTGAACAAAGGGTAAAAGTGCTCAGTTATATGTGGACAATTGCACTTCTATCTGCGCACACCTTCTGCTCCCATCTGGACCCATCAGGTTTCAATGCTTAGTGATTGTTAGACGCTCTGCCAATGTGAACAACATTCTTCTTCCAATCAAATGTGTTCAAGGGTAATATGAGGCAGTGACTGCAAGTGCAATCTTTTAGGGTGAAGACGGATGATCAGGATATATTCACACGGCATCTTTGTGGGGAGTAATATGAGGAAGTGACTGCAAGTGCAATCTTTTAGGGTGAAGACGGATGATCAGGATATATTCACACGGCATCTTTGTGGGGAGTAATATGAGGAAGTGACTGCAAGTGCAATCTTTTAGGGTGAAGACGGATGATCAGGATATATTCACACGGCATCTTTGTGGGGCGTAATATGAGGCAGTGACTGCAAGTGCAATCTTTTAGGGTGAAGACGATTGATCAGGGTATATTCAAACGGCATCGTTGTGGGGAGTAATATGTCCGAATTATGCCCTGCACTTCTGGTAATTCATAGCTCTCATTGAGAATTAAGTGAATGGGGGCTGGGCCAGAGCGTTGTAGAGGTACACTATGGTCAGCACATTGCGTATTGCGATGTGTACACTGTGTGAACAAAGCCTTGGGGTTCTGCAGCAGTTTAAGCTTCTACATTTATTGACACTGTGTTGAGGTTTTACTATTTCACACTCCTGGCCATGTAATTTAATGGGTTCATCTGCATGCGGATCCTGACTGCATTGTGGGGGGTTAGGCCACTATTTACATTTATCTAGATATGGAGAGGGTCACGCACACCTAGGTAACATATAGATATTTGGGTGCAATTTGGAAAATAGATCTATAGTAAAAATGTATAAATCCACTGCACACCATAAGAGGGTGTTTTGGATAGCCGGCGTAGCACAGCAGCCCTTTTTAGCATATAGCCTGGCCGCCCCCCTGCGAGCCCACCGGAGTCCTGGAACCCTTTTCCACTTGGTCTATACCTAGATATACCTTATATACCTTACGCCATACTCCTAGTGTTCTTAGAGTGGATGTCTCTTGAAAAAGGCACAATTGCCGAAACGTCGTTTAATATATGACATCCATATTTTTTGTAAAACACATGCTTAATTTTACTCTTTGAACTTTGTGCATCTATATTTTACGAGATCTAGCTATGCCCCTGTATATATGTAAATAAATATTTCTTTGCATTCCAAAAAACCCTCTTATGGTGTGCAGTGGATTTATACAGATTTACTATTTACATTTAACACCTATCCGGTTTGATAACTCAGCGTCACAAAGATGGGCACACTCTGATCACTAAAACAGGGTCCGAAAGTCCCCGGGTCCTTCGCCAGTGTTCTCATGTAGCGAGAAAGGGTTTGAACGGAGCAGCAGTGCTCATGTTCAGTCTATGAAAGCGATGGAGATAGCAAGGCACTCAGCTATCTCCATCATTCGATTAGACTTTGAATGGAGCAGTGGTGCTCATTTTCAACCCCTGCTTTGGGGGACTCGGGGAGTCCATGTTAGTCTCAGCACTGGAGCACTTAGACTTTTCATCACCTAATCTGTGAATAGGAGATAAATGTCAATATTGACACAACACTTTTAACTGGATCCTTGTTGTTGCGGAAGCAATATACTTAACTATTCAAAAATAGATACCTCAAGCAAAATAATAGTAATCAAAAAAACAAATGGCAAGATCTACAATTCTATGTAGCGCCATGATTTTGAGTGCAGAAAGTGCACATGTCGTAACATACTTGAAATGTAAGCGCATTGCGTGTCTTCACCCTTATTCTTTGAAGCATCCAGTTGGGTGCTGTGCCCCTTTCAACTTTGGTTCTCCTGGGACATCCAGGGTTAGCAATGTATGTTCCATATATGACTTAACCAGTCTGACAGAGCTGATCAAACATGAAGGGAACAGACAAATAAACTTTTCAATGACACCTATTAGATGACAGTTAATTTTATTGTATTCTATTCATGACACTAAGGCAAGGATTGGTACAAATGTAGGAGGCAGAAGGTCTAGAACGTGGAGAAATAAATGACCAGCACAGCAGATATTCAGAGCAACAAAAATAAAAGCTTTTATTTCTTCATTTGAATATAAAACAGGCGTTATCACAGATGTACAAAGCGTACTGGTGGTTTAACATACAAGAAGGTTGCTGTCTTTTGCACATAAAAATTTTATTTAGTTTGTATCTGTTCAGCTGTGATTGGCTGAGTAAATGACGTTTCTCAAACCAGTCAACACTCCATGAAGTAACGCTTCTGCTAACATTCAACTGATAGACAGGGACGGTCGTTCCCTGGGGTAAAGTGTCAAGCAGAATTAAATAGATCATAAAACAAGCACCATGAGGAATCTGTTGGACTGTGTGTTGTGTGTATGGGTGTGTATGGGTTTATCTGCACTCTCCTCTCGGTCTACCCACATCAGATTTCAAAAAAAGCACAAAAGGTCACAAGACAGACGTTACAAGATCCCATGAATGGTGTATCTACAGTACGCATTCTAATACAGAATCTTCCTTTATTGCTGTTTCTTAACCTTGCCAGCACCAGAGAGGGCAGTCACGTGTCATGTACGATGGGCACAATACACAGAGATCTGAATAACTATTATTATACATTTCCTATTTGCAGGCAGATAGTGCTACATGTTTCTGTCTTTACTCCACTGTTGGCTGATGCCCCTACGAAGTGAACAATTTCTGCTCCTTGCCGTCTAATACCTGAGGTCAGATGCTGGCATTTTGAGTCCACATTGCAGTAGAGCGCTCAGCAGGTTAGTACTGCTTCCTTGTTAAGTGTGTTCAATAGTTTTCTAGAATCGTTTTTCAATCACAAACGCCACAATCATCAATTCATAGTTGACAAACCAAAGAAAACCAGTGAATATGATTGACTTCAATGTACCCAAGTGCCACAATAGATCCTTATGATAAATGCTAAATCTGGAATGACATGAGGTTAATCGCACACATTCTACCACAGGGGTGAAGATAAAATGGCTGCCTCATATCTGTAATAGTTAGCAAGTGAAGGATCAGTAGTACCTTTCTATTCTAATACTTCTATTGTAATCGATAGCATCCTGCTTGTAAAGCTATCTGTAATAACCTGCAGGTCTGTCACTAGGTTTAGGGCCCCTAAAGCACCAGCATGTAGCTGGGCTTTAGCATCTGCGACGGTTCCTGTGTCTTTGAGGTTTAAAAACACCTACGTCAGCAGGGATCACGCTTGGACCCATCTCAAGGTGGATGAGCATTGGTCCAATGAAGCAGAGGACAGTTCACCTCGCTTCACTCCTTGTGCAATTAAGCTCTGGTTCACATCTGTGTTAGAGGTTCCGCTCAGAGCCTCCATCACAGATTCCACCAAAAATGGCAAAAAAAAATAATAGCACCGCATGCAGCGCAGTCATATCCAATACAATGGTGCTATCATAGTCAGTGGAGTCTGTCACATAACAGCGGATCCAGCACCACCTCTGCTATGGAGGCTCCAAATGGAATTTCCAATGTGAGCTTGGTGTAAGCTAGGTGTATTGTCATCGGCTTCATCAATGCAATGTGCTGTCCCAGGCTCATCTCCACCATAACTAACCTTGAGAACGCAAAAAGGGGCAGAACTAAGATAGGCAGCTTTCCGATGCGGAACCCCAGCTGCACAGAGACAATCCTAAAGGTTTAGTGACCCCAAAAAAGTTCCCTTTGGATGTCTCACAGTTGCCATGTAGATGGATAGGCTAACCATGGGATACTGTTTACTGCAGACTGTATTGGCTGGTGTCTGCTGACAGCCTGCAGGGAGGCCTGTGAGGGTTCAAAATTTTACAAAGTTTTGGTGGTTGTTATGAAGCACACCAACTGCTACAGGAAGTGAAGGAGTTCTCCAATTTGTACCATCTTTACTTATTAGAAAGTCCCAGACAATAACCTAATAAAGTGTCCCGCATGCTGGAAGCCCCAGTGAACAGCTGTTACCTGTTGGGAAACATGGCAGTAAGTGTTCAGTTTTCCTGCAGCACCACCAAGTAGCCATTAGTGCTCTTAGGCAGGGTTCACACGGCTTATTCACGGCGTAATTGTGGGATGTATTTGGCCAGCAATTACGCCGTGTGCTCCGGAGCGGAGGAGGGGCGGCCTCTAGCCCGCTGGCCCCATAGACATTCATTGTTCACAGGGCATATACGCCGTGAATAATTGACATGTCACTTTCCCGCTCGGACAATACGGCGAGCGGGGAGAGGAGACGTAATCCATAGTTCTCTATGAGAACTGTGGATTACTGTAATGACTGGGACGTATTTTAGCGTAGTACGGCGCGAATTACGGGACGAAATACGTTCAAGTCATTGCCGTCTGAACATAGCCTTACAAATCACTGCATTTTCTATGTAATGCAGGATGCGTCCTACAGAGATGCTGCACCCTCTAATAAATGAGGATCCTGAACTGTGCCCCCCTCTCCAATTCCCTAATAGGGTACACAACAATGGGTTTTCTAATCTGGACAACCCCTTGAAATCACATTATATAAAGAAATTACTATGCGATTTCAAAATATATGCACAAACGTAGCTTTTGTCATTTTTTACTGCAGAGAAATTGCTGTTCATGTTTTTTAGTTTATATTAGGATATTTCATTGTGATTAAATTAGCTCTTTTTAAGGGGGTGGTGATGATGTTTTATATGAAGACCTGTAAAAGGACATGGCTTATCTACAGCATACAGGCTACTATTATCATATAAATCGCATTGCTTGGATGTATGCTGAAGCCAAAGATGAAATATAATCAACGTTATCCAGCTGTCGAGTTGCCAGAAGGAAAGTGTCTGAAACTAGAATCTAAGCGCTGTACAAACCATTTCTATAGAAAACCAGATATTAATAAATAATGAAATTCCTTCTGGAAATAAATAAAGTAAATAATTTATGGGATACGGTATAAAATAAGAGTGACCCCATACACTGCTGATTGCGGGACTTATTCTGACCTCTTTTAAAAATGGTGGCAGTGTTGCCTTGTGATACGTAAAAACAAAACCCATGTTTAGACTAAAAAGAGTTGTCAGAGATTAGTAAGGGGCTGTTTTCTTCTCAGACTAAAAAAAAAGTGCTATTATTGTGCTACTGATACGGGATTGCGCTTTCTTTTCAGAAGCTGTGTCATTCTTGTCCATGAGCTATGTCTGATGTTGGAACCTATCCCAATTAAAGTGAATAAGAATGAGCTGCAGTACAAGGCATAGACAGTCATAGTCCTTTTTCTAGAACAAAAAACATACTTTTTTTTAATCCCAGACATCACTTTTAGACATATTTGTTGTAACGTATTACGATTGTCCCTTATTCTCTACAAATCAACTAACGATTTGCATATGATTCCTATATTTTAATTTGCGTTTAGTGTAATCTTATGTACTAAAATTTTTCCCCTCATCCTACAGAGACTTAGCTATAAAGACCAGGTGAGAGCTATACAGAGCTGATTTGACAAGGGGCCTTATGAATAGAGGTAGTGGTTATGTCTGGGTGGATATAAGGATGAGTTTCTAATGTGGGAAATATAAAGGATATGACCTGATTCTTAAGGAAAATCTAATGAATCTGTAGGTAAATTGAGAAAGTACAGAGTAAGACAACATGTATAATAGACAGAAGTAGCATCGCCCATCTTACAATCTATATACATCAGAACTACAGTTAAAAATGTTCTGCTGGGAGAATTCTGTCTACAGGTCATTCCACTTTTCTATGATTACCTATCTAGTATGAGTGTGTTAGGCTAAAAGCCTTCATAGCATTAAATTATTGACTTTACCTTGGCAAAGTAAGACAGCAATCCTGCTAATGTCATGAGCCCCTCATAAACGAGACTATTATCCTCCCCCCATGCACCCATATCTAACCATGGAGGGCGACTCAAAGGTCAGGAATCAACCGTATATCTGGCCATACATTTTACATTAATATTGGCCTAGCATACTGATTTCGTTAGAACTGGCCTAGCATCTAATGTATATGGGGACCTCCTTATGCTCCTGTCATGGCAGATGTCTGGGAAGAGAAGGACCGGGCACTTGTATTTTGTTATGCCCCATCCTCTTGTTTCTCAAAGGAGCTGTCACCAAATGCTGAACATGCAAGTGAGATGGGAGAGGGAGACTTCTGTCAAGAGTTATTCAAAGTATATGGTCAGCTTAATATGAAGTAACCATTTCCCCCTCTGCTCTTCTACATTTACCGGGCAGTGACAACTACATTCAGTCAAGGAACACTGGTCTCATGAAGGCAATGGATCTCTTAGGACAGCAGATGCATGGAGCCCTGTATGCCGTTTTTTGGGTATCTCAACGATCTGGTCTTTTGCTGGCTCACAAAAATGCCTTTTGCTCTGTGAGCTGACAGGAGAACAGCAATAAGTGATAGAACACTAAACCAAGGGTGCACAATTCTTAAAGGGATGTTCCCACAAGCTAGCTACAACCCGGCTACAGAATGAGGAGGGCGATGCTTGTGGATGCTCTCCCCATTCACTTCTATGAGACTTCCAAATATAGCCGTGTTAGTGTGCTTGGCTATATTCAAAACTCCCATAGAAAAAAATAAGGGAGATGGCTCCAAACGCCGCCCTTCTTATTCTGTAACATGGTCGTTAATAGCGAAGAGTTGACCTGTAACTGGATATATTCCTTTGTGGGAATATCCCTTTAAGCTGCCTTAAAGTGTTCCTTTAAACGTTCCTCTTCTGCCTGATCTTTAGATGGGGAGTGGAGAGATGCAAACTCCCAGAAAGTTTTTGGCCGAGACCTTTAATTTGGATAGTGCATGCATGCAAACATACTAGGAGAGTAAATTTGGAGGGACACTTAAAGAGGTTTTCTGGGTTTAAGAAAAAGTGTCTGCTTTTTTTTCTTAGATATAGTTCCACTCCTGTCCAAAGGTTGTGTGGTATTGCATCTCACCCCCATTCACTTGAAAGCTCCACCCCAGAAGACAACTTACAAAACAATTTTACATTATACACTACTCACAAAAAGTTAGGGATATTTGACTTTTAGTTAAAATTTCAAGATGAATATAAGATTTCTTTAAAAAAAAATTTAAATGAACTAAATGAGGCCATCTCTAATTTTAAAATGCACATGTCCAACTGTTCAATGTTTCGGTACTTTTTGCTGATCTCTAATAAGGAGATGAATGGCAAAATTCACAACAGGTGTTTAATCCCTGAATCGCCCAATAAATTTAGGGGATTAATTTTAATTGGAAATTAAAAAGTTCTCCTCATCATGCTGTTCACATTTTGACATCATGAGACCAAGACATCACCTTACAATTGATCAACAGTATCTGCCATTGCAAAACTTCAAGCAGGATGCTCTCAGACGGAAGTGGCCACTGAGCTTAGAGTGTCATCAGCAGGTTGTAATAGAGATACAGAGAGACTGTAAGAGTCAAAGAAAGGCAAAGAAGTGGACATCCTTTGCTTACATCACACACTGATGAATGCTTCATGGTAAAAAATGCCCTATGGAACCTGATGATGAATGTGACAACTCCAGGCACATTTAAGAGAGATGAGAGGCAACCAAGTGTCACGCCAGACCATTCATGACTGTTTCATATTCTGTGCTAGACGACATCTAAAGGATCATTCACACGGCTGATTTGGGCACTGATTTCAGCCGTACTGCGCGCCGTATTTGCGCTGCAGTACGGCTGAAATCCGTCTCTGTCATTCCGGTAATCCATAGTTCTCATAGAGAACTATGGATTCCATCTCCAATTATTTACGGCGTGTACACGCCATGAACAATGCATGTCTATGGGGCCGGTGAGCTGCCGGCCCCCCGTCCCTGCTGCACGGCTTCTGGCGTAATTGCGGGGCAAAATTCGTCCCCGCAATTACGTCGGCAATAAGCCGTGTGAACTAGTCCTAAGGGTACTTGACCGGTACCTGACCTGGCTGATGCATACCACTGTCCTTGACGTCTCCAGTATTGTTGGCGACCATCATTTCTGCTCAGAGTGAATCAACTTTCATCACTGAACAGCACTGAGAACCACTGGACCCGCATCCAGCACAGATGTTCCTGGCTCATGATGATGATGCCTGTGTCTGGTGGTATGGTCAGGTCGTCCAGCACACACACCAAGCCTCACAATGGAGAGTACTGTTGATCAATTGTCAGGTGTTGTCTTGGTCGCATGATTTGGAGGACTGTTTAAATCTCAATTCAAATTGATCCCCTAAACTTATTGCACCTCTCAGGAATCAAATTTGTTAGAGATCAGCAAGTTGTGCAAAAAGTACTGAGACACTGAACAGTTGGACGTGTGCATCCTAAAGGGAAGAGATGGTCTCGTTTAGTTCATTAAAATTTTTTTTTCAAGAAATGTTATGTTCATCCTGAAATTTCAACGAAAAGCCAAATATCCCTAACTTTATGAATAATGTTACTAGGTTTTGCTTGTTTTTAGGTCAACTGAGTTAGGCTATGTTCACACAACTGATTGACGCCGTAATTGCAGGACGGATTTCGCCCCGCAATTACGGCGTGTGCTGTGCAGCGTGGTCGGGGGGCTGGCAGCTCGTCGGCCCCATAGACATTCATTATCCACGGCGCATATCCCGCCGAGATAATGTGCATGTCACTTTATCCCCGCTCGCGAAATCCAGCGAGCGGGGAGAGGAGACAGAATCCATAGTTCTCTATGAGAACTGTGGATTACCGTAATGACATGGACGGATTTGCGCGCAGTACGGCACGCAATACAGACTGAAATCTGTCCCCAAATCAGCCATGTGAACAAGGCCTTAAGGTTGGGGTAAACAAAGAGATCAAAAAGGATGCAAATACCCTCTCCACGGGCCGTAAATCTACTTGTTAAATTGTCCGAAAATAATAGAAATTAAAAAATCTTCATTCTATTCCTTTGTATATCATTCCAAATAGGCAAAAAGCTCCACCTTAGTAGTAGGTTCCATGTTTAAATTGAATGTCTCCTTGAGTACCATTTTTTTTATAATCTAAATCTCTCCAGAATTCTCTTCTTTAACATAGCGTTCTTGTGAATAAAGCTCGGTTTGGTGGTACAGAGCTCAAAATCCCTGGCAAAAACTCAAACATTCAAGTGATAATATTCTATATGCCTGCTGCGTAGGAGCTTATTACATGGTAATGTGCTGTACTTGGCTTTCTTCAACAATCCTATCTATAGTGAGTAAAGCAGCAGTGAGCAAGGGCCGGTCACAAGGGAGTTTTAGGCCCCCAATTTGCATGATCAGCGGTGATCCTTGTGGTTGGACCTCCATGATCAAACTTTTATCTCCTATCCTATGGGTAGGAGATAAATGCTGTTTATGGTACAATCTGTGCAGATTATCTGATTTTATGTATCACTAAACTTGAGCCTCAATGTCTTTAGGGAGCCAATTGGTGCTGAATGTTGGTTCTGAAAAATAAAATCTATTTAATCAATAATCACTTTAAAAGTGCACCTCTTGTTTTACAAAATCTCTAACATGTTAAAGAGTTGTCCGAAACTTGTAAAAACTAGTGTCACTATATTATTTAATAATCCAATTTTTAGTGCAAGTTGGAAATGCTCATTCTCCTGCTCTAATCTGGTTAACAATGTGGAGTCCTGAATATATTTTGTGTCTGTAGGAAAGCAATCCTAACTGGAAAACAAGGAAACAGTAAAGCTAGATCAATACACCCAGAATAACTTAACATGAAGCTGCACTTTGCACTAAACATTAGGAAACTGCATTGTATTACAATTATTCCCCCCAAAATACTGTTGAAATAAACAAATTCCCAGCTGCTGCCCTTCCTCCACCAACTACAGACCTTTGGCTGTGCATTATGGCAGCCGGCTGCCAGCTGACGGAGCTCGGAGTACTTCCATAAAAACACCAGTGTCTACTCAGCAGGGGTGGATTGCCACAGGAATTTGGAATTACTGCAACTCAGTACAGGGGAATAGACTGGAAACAAGGGATAGCTCCTAATACGTTTTATCAGACAATTCAAAGATCTCCCTAATATTCAGTGAAAAGTGTGAGGCCAAAGTTAATTTCTTGCCAATAGCTACATACACCTTTTGAAACCTTTATTATTGCTCCAATGCCCCCCAAAAAAAGCAACTTCGCTAATTAGTCTTCATTTAAAAATTTAATTTAGTGTAGATACAAACCCTGTGATGTCTGATCCTGCAGTCATACATTATTCTATCTGTTCCCTAGTTCTAGCGAACATAAATTCAGTGGGTAAGCAAAAAGTTGGGGTGGCTAGAAAAAGAGTATGACTACAAGATTAGATAGGGCTTGTTTGTAGTCTGTTACCATGGATACAAACAGCTGTAAACACAGAACAGGAGATTTTTTAATTAAGACTAAAAATTAAGTTTTTCATTTTAGCTGTATTTCAGCAATGTTTGTGAATGAGTGCATAACCTTCTACCAGGTCTCAATTATTTTGCTTTGCATATCTTTCTGTCACTTTTACCTAACAAAACCTTGAATCTGGTTTTAGGCGGCATGGAAGCCTACCTGCTCATAATACAGAAGCTGCAGTTTACAAAGTGCCAGTGCTATCTTTCTACACCTTAGATTCTGAAATAACTGGAGGCCGTATACTTCACGTTTCACTTTGATTATACAGATCATTACTAATTTAAGTATAGGACGTTACATTATCCAGAATCTGTAACTCCACCAGTTTTGAAGTTAGAAGTTGCAGCTTCCATATTCTCAGCAGACAAACCTCTACATGAGCTAGGCCAGCGTGCTGCCACAGATTCTCTAAGGCCTCGTTCACACGGCTGATTGCGCTCCAATACGGCTGAAATCCGTCCCATTCATTACGGTAATCCATAGTTCTCATAGAGAACTATGGATTCCGTCTCCCTTCCCCGCTCGGCGAATACGCCGCGGGGGGAGAAAGTGACATGCACATTATCCCAGCGGGATATGCGCCGTGGATAATTGATGTCTATGGGGCTGGCAAGCTGCCGACCGCACCGCCCCCGCTGCACGGCACGCGCCGTAATTGCGGGGCGAAATCCGTCCCGCAATTACGGCGTGGATAAGCAGTGTGAACTTCGCCTAATAGATAAATCATTGGATCAATACTTTTTATTTGTGTTACCCTGTTAGAAGATTTTCTGTATTCACTATATTGGACACAATTACAAAAAGAGGAACTTTTTGCCATTTTAGAGGACAGAACTATGAGCAGCATTGATGATCCATTTGCAGATAGATGTACGTGTAGACAGACTAGTGGATGGAATCTCCATGTAACACATACAATAACATGACTGATGCCTTTTCATTGTTAGGTGGCTTTTAATTTGAAAATCATGGGGCTTCAGAATTTGGGCTGTAGTAATATTGTCTCGAAAAGTCGTTTAAAATAAAAATCTGATAAGGTATCGTCGCGATGTAGACAATATTGTATGGCCATGGGAGATGGCAGGCAGCATATTTCTGAACAAGGATGATGATACAACTCTGAAAACCGCATCATTCCTCAACATTTTTTTTTAAATATTATCAAATGCATCCTTCGATCTGCACACACATTATACAATTGTATCTACTGTTGCTTCTCTAGGAGAAAAGAAAAAAAAATGATAGTGCATATCAGACATACGTTTTGTACACCATCTAAAGGATGGTATTTAAATTCACTTGCTGGTATCTAGAATAATCTTGTATACGGGAACACAGGCAATCGACGATTGCAGTTTTTGAACAAAGATTGTGAATAACACCCAGTTATATACAGTGGGAGACACCATGCAAGTGACACGTACTGCATCGTAAACATTAAAATATATCCCTTCCCGCATAACCCATTAGTGAATTTATAATTTCATATATATATATTTGATGTGATACTATCCACTCAAGATAATACAACGCTTTTTATATTAGCAAACATTACAAGAAGTTGACTTTCTTGAATGCTGTTTTTGTGTTATACTTCTAAAGAGATCAAAATAAATTATTCATTTTATACATAATTACATATGGAGAGTTAACTTATTTTATCTTTTTAGTTCAGTACAAAGATACTTGCCAAAGTCCACCTAATGCATACTATGTTTAACAATCGCTATATTATATTACTCTCAATCTGAGATGAACAGCAATCTTTTAATTTGTGTGCTTACTTAGGAATTGCTATGTAGTCCATTTTGGGATTGTAGAAATGAGATTGTTAGGCTACAATATATAACCTCAGTCAGTCATTCTTCAGCCCCAAGCAGAGCAAAAACATAAAATAAAGACTTTCTACAGTAGTTTCTTTTGGTTGCAGCAGGACACATCAAAACTTACGGTGTGCACTTGATGGGTTGCAACCAATTCTCATTTCTTGCTGTACCAGACGGAGAAATAAAAATAATAAAATATAAATTTCCACTCTGATATTAAGGGGTTAAAACACTGGACAGATTAGCAGCTTACAAACTTTGGCTTCAATCCAGTACCCAAAAAGCTAAAACTGTGATTTCGATCCTTCTTATACATGGCGTGTCATTATGAAATTGGGTTTTTTTGTGTTCGTACCATTTTTCATTTTGTATAACAGGACTAGATCCAATTGTCTCCGACACACACAGATGTGAACCTTGTAACAATCCTGCCACCGTAAGAGTTTTCAGCCTATGTCATTCCATTCAAAATTAATCCTTCATAAAGTACATAGCTGCATAATGAAAACAATGGGGTCAGTCTAGCAACAAAAAAGACACAAAAAAACATTTTTTTTCCTCTTTAAAAACTGGCATTTAAAATAATAAAAAAGCCGAGGGTCACACAAATCTCGTACAATGGAGACTTGTATAGTTCTCAGCCTGTTAAACTGAGGCAGCAAAGTACCTTAAAGAAAAAAAGTCTCTCGGTGCTAAAATGTAGTGGTAAAAACAAAAGCACATTTCACATTCTGTCTGCCCAATTTTGAGAAATTGGAAAGTTAAAATGACAAAAACTGATCCATTCTGAACAAAGGTTAAATCCCCTATTTGCAAGTTTGTAATTTTTTTTGTGGGTTTTGTCTTTTTTAGTGGACACAAAAAATTTATACATCTATTGTGAAGTCCATGGAAGCCTTAAAATTACAAGACTACATGTTGTAGGCCACATATATAGGGTCCAGCTGATCTGCCAAAAACCCATCTCGTAGGTGCATACGCTGTTTCTCTCCACGGGAGTTGATAGGATGACACCAATGTCCACTACTACGACCACACCTACAATAAGATAATGTTCCTCCAAGATCACATTGGTGACTAGCGGTACCAGATCCAGGGCTTCTTGTTCAGAGCCATCAAGTTCTACCACAACGACCAACAAATTTGTCCAGGTAAACACAGCACTAGTGGAAGAAAGAATGAGAAGAAGAGGTTGAATTTACTGAGATGAGCCAAGACATTTTCCATCAATATTCTGTTTATAGGGGTGCTGGAATATGGTTTAAACCAGGCCCTTGAAGTAGACTGTACTCACACATTTTATAACATATGCTGCTTTAGCAGAAATAGTCATTAGATTTAAATATTGTAAGTGGTCCAATCACCTGTGAAACATAAAATGACTGAAGGATGTTTTAACCATCAGTGTCCAAGCCCAAAGCCATAATTACTTTATGCTTGGATGAGCTGGATACTGCCATCTAGGGCAACAATCTATACTCTTGGATGGTGACGACTGTGTCTGGGTAGCTAGATAGAGATTTGGGCATAAATATAGTCCAGAGTAAGGGGACCCACTAATGTGCAAGAACATTTGTACTTTTCTAATGACAATCTGGTGTCTTTCTGCTCTCTACCCGATACTATGTAGGTTCTCTCATATATGCTGCTATTATCCATACCTTTGATTAGATGATACTTATGCTGCTGTTTTAGAACCCTAATAATAGTTGGTAAAAGCCGATATCTATTTGTTATGGGAACCTTTGAATTCCAGCTACACCATCTGGCTTAAGTAATGTTCCAGCAACATTATTGGTTTCTGATAACCTCCCCCTCTTTGGCTTGTCTTGGTATGATTGTGATAGGATGACATAGTATACTGTACCCTAAGTCAGCAGTAAGATCATGTCAGGAAATACTTGGACAATTGTGAAGACAACACCTCACATAACGGTGTCACAAGGAAAATGTTACTAAATGGTCAATATAGACACTAGCGTTTGTAGATATCCTATTCTTGGCTTTTTCTTGCCTCGTCTTTTTCTGGCACAACCTCTTTACACTTAAACTGAAAATTTTCTTTCTACTTGATTTGAATTAATTCTTAGGGTTTTTGATCATAATTCCTATTATTGTTTATTTTTTATTTTATAGGATTGCTATCTACAGACAAAGATTTCAATGTTAATGAGAAAGCAAAGCAATTACCATTCTGTAACACTTTTGTGAGCTCTGATCACAGATGTTTCTATATCGATTGGGTGATATCTCATCCCTCGTAGCTCCATTGCTTCATCCAGTGCCCCAACCACATAAAGAGCATCGTGTCGTTCTACATAGATTAAAAACAAACCTCTCTTAGTAATGATTTGTCAGTCAGCAAGCAGAGAATATACCAAAGCTTCTTTTGTCTCACATTTTCTTTAGCCTTTTGAACTAATTATTAAGAAACTGATACCAGTCTATTACAATTTTTCGAGGTTAATGAGAAAAGTAAAATACAGGAATAAGGACTAATACATCTCTCCATTGCAGAGGTGAGGGCGGACCCGTTTCATGACTGACCCCAACGAACCCTGATTCACCCTTTTAACTACAATGGGGTCAGTCAAGTTTCCCTCATGGTGACTGTCATTTAACAGAAAAAAATTGCACTGGTGGCGGCACTATTTTATTGTAATTTATTTTAATGGATCTGCGACAAAGGCTCAAAATTTAACTCCGTTGCCAATGTGAACCAAGCCTAAGGCTATGTTCACACTGTGTATTTTCAGGGCGTAATTACGCCCCGCAATTACGCCGTGTGACCGGGGGCGGGGCGGGAGCGGGGGACTGAGCAGGGGGCCGGCACTTCGCCGGCCCATTGACCTGTCTTGCTAGCGGCGCGTATTTGCGGCTAGAAATTCACATGTCAATTATCTCCCCGCCCGGCGGCTTCGCCGGGCGGAGAGAGGAGACGTAATCCATAGTTCTCTATGAGAACTGTGAATTACCGTAATGAATGGGCCGTTTTCGGCCCGTAATTGGCACACTTCGGCGCGTAATTACGGACCGAAATACGGCCCATTTTAAGCCGTGTGAACATGCCTTTAGTGTCACTTTTTAGCCCATGTATCCTGACAGAACTGTAAAAGTTATGAATACTTTGTACTCCAGAAAAAAAAGGAGTGTCTAGCATACCAACTAGATTAATCCTCCACTGGGCCAAAGCTATGACCTGCAGAGGTTATGACCCTTGCAGTCATAAGTCTATGACTTATCTGAGCAGTGGTAGCGCTAACAGTCCCTTGATACAATGAGGTGACTGTCAACAGAACCGCTGCTTCGAAGGAGGTTCTCTTCTTTGGAAATCTCTAGTGATAGTTGTCCATTTGTACACAGTGATGTCCATGGTATGGGATAACGTATAAGCCTATGGTTTGTTTTTACGGGTATGTTTTTTTTTAAATGTTTTGAGATATGGAATAGCATAGTCTACTACACTATTCCATATTTAATTATTTGCAATATACTGATATACCAGCCAAATGGAGACCAAAAGACACTTTCTGGCAGTCTAAAAAGAATCATCAAAATGACTCCTGTTGCTTGATAAATTGGTGCAGCTTTACAATGGTCTCACTTTTAGACCAGTTTTTTTGCACAATTTTGGTGCAGATTTTGGTGCTGCCCGTCGCAACGTGGCCATGTTCACTTTCCCGCAATGCCACGGCCATTTGTCGAGCAGTGTGCAGAAACTGTCTTAATCCTATGTTAAGACACTTAAGGACACAGCTACTGTAGTTTTGACCTTCCTGACGCAGCCACATTTTTCAAATCTGTGTAAGCTTATGTCGAATGTCGTGAAGGGGTTAATAAATGAGGGCCACTGTGTGTACAACAGGAGCGTATACGATGTACAAGCAAGACATATGGCATAAACTTGGTGTGAACATAGCCCTGAAACCTACATTACAGGTGTGACCATCCTTCCTCTTTAATAAGCAATGTGAGTGAAGAGTGAAGCAATCAGGCAATACTTTTTCAAAGTTAACTGAGTATATTTGAGTAAGCTTTCTAGAGTACAAGCTCTCGTCCTCCGTTCTCTTGAAAGCTTACCATCAAATAGACTCAGCCTCTAAAAGATAGCGCCTGATTTCTTTGCTCTTCTACTGCTTTCTATGGCTAACACAGTTCAACATCATACTATTCTTTAATAATTAGTGAGTCATATGTTTAAATGGTGCAACCTCTAATACTAGTATAAAGATTCAAAAAAAATTGCAATGTGTAGTGTCCATTGTGATTTATTTTCTTACCGCCATTTGCATCCGTTAATTCTGTTCTTCTTAAGAATCCCAGGTAACCCGTTCTTGCCCAAACAGTTTGTGTGTCTCCAAAGCTAAGTCTGGAACTGAAGTGATCAGACTGCAGGGACTCGTCTCCATAAATTGTGAAGTAGCCACTGGCATTGTGAGCACTATGTACCCAAATCTGCAAATATGGAAGAACAATTTTTTTTTTTAATTTGTCAAAATGTAAACTCTTTAGTTGTCTAGGTTTTCTGGCCTTTAAGAAATATCACACTTCAAGTAATAAAAATAGAATCTGGATGGGTCTTTTCTGATTAAAGTTCTGCTCTACAGACATTAAACCAGAGTTAAAATAGATCACTATGTATGCTTTTCATGACAAAAGGTGTCTGCTCTTTTTCATCTAGAGCATTTAGCAACACAAAAGAACCTAGGCTGTCATCTTATTTCAACCTTCAAAATTCCTCTGAAGTAGACTTTTTCTTCTGCAAATTACATAGATTAAGAAAATATATGGATCCCTTTCTAACACCATGATCTTGGTGGCACTTAGGGTTACCATTTCAGCAGTGATACTAATCTAAACATGTTCCCTTTAAGAACCTAGAAAAATGTTTACTTAGGAGTTGAAAATGGATTAAGCTGGTTATGCACATACCAGTGAAACTCAAAAATTAGAATATCATCAAAAAATTAATCTAAGTCCGTAATTTAAGTTAAATGGAGAAGCCCATATTTTGCATACACACAGTGCAATATATTTCCAGCAATGTGGTTGATTATGGCTTAGAAGTAATGAAAACCCAACATTTAGTATACCAGAAAATTAGAATAAAATGCAAGTTTCCTAAGCCTTTCATTGGTCCTCAGTCTGGTTCAGTAGCTACACAATCATGGGGAAGACTGCTGACCTGACAGTTGTCCAGAAGACAGTCACTGACAGCCTCCACAACAGGTCATTGCTAAAGAAGTTGGCTGTTCACAGAGTGCTGCATCAAAGCATTTTAATGGAAAGTTGTGTGGAAGGAAAAAGTGTCATAGAAAAAGGTGCACAAGCAACAGAGATGACCGCAGTCTTGAAAGGATTGTCAAGAAAAGCGCACTCAAGAATTTGGGAGACAGTGGACTGTAGCTGGAGTCAGTGCTTCAAGAGCCACCACACACAGATGTAACTGGGACATGGGCTCCAACTATTCCATTCCTTGCGTCAAACCTGTCCTAACCCAAAGACACCGTCAGACACGTCTAACCTGGGCTAAGGAGAAAAAGGACTAGACTGTCGCTCAGTCTCCAAAATCTTGTTTGAAGATAAAAGTACATTTTGCAATTCATTTGGAAATCAAGGTCTCAGAATCAGAAGAAAGAGTGGAGCGGCCACCATCAATGTTGCTTGAGGCCCATTGTGAAGTTTTCACAATCAGTGATGGTTTGGGAGCCATGTCATCTGCTGGTGTAGGTCCACTGTGTTATACCAAGTCCAAAGTTAGCGCAGCCATCTACCAGGAAATTATAGAGAACTTCATGCTTACCTCTGCTGACAAGCTTTATGGAGATGCTGATTTCATTTTCCTGCAGGACCTAGCACCTGATCTCACTGCCAAAAGTACCAATATCTGGTTTACTAACCATGTATCACTGTGCTTGATTGGCCAGAAAACTCGACTGACCTAAACCCCATACAGAATCTATGAGGTATTGTTAAGAGGATGAGAGACACCAGACCCTAAAATGCAGCAGAGCTGAAGGGTAATATCAAGGCAACTTGAGCTTCCACAACACCTCAGCAGTGCCACAAGCTGATCGCCTCCATGCCACACCACATTGATGCAAAAGGAACCCCAACAAAGTATTGAGTACATACACAGTACATACCTTTCAGAAAGCCAACATTTCTGTATGATTGGACTAATATACCATTCTAATTTTCCCCTTTACTTAATTTTGGGTTTTCATTAGCTGTAAGCCATAATCTTCCAAATTAAAAAAAAACAAAAAAACACCATAAACACCGTAAATCTATCGCTCTGTATGTAATGAGTCTACTCAATATATGGCCTTCTCCATTTAACTTGAATGATGGACATAAATTAACTTTTCAATGACATTCAATTTTTTAAATGCACTCGTAAGATGGCAATTGACAAAATGCTGACATCTATCCCCACCAACCTTAGCGTAACCCTGTTAGTCCATCTTAAATGGTTGTCTTTAATTTAAGAGGGGCAGACTAGATGAAAAAAAGAAAACAAGCCTTCCTTGCTTTCCCAATCACCTGCTCTTGTCCCTCTGAGTAACACCAGGTCTACACTTCTTGGTACCTTGTTTTGACACGCTAGGAATGCCCACTGGGCGAGTCAATGGCTGAGGAGGGTCAGCACTGCAGATGGTGGCTGGCTGAGTAGCATCTCCTGTGTGCCGAGACCAGGTACCAGGAAGAAAAGATCACTGGGGCATTGGTAGTCATCTGAATGACAGCAGTGGGACTGGGGAGATAGTGTCAGAAAACCCATTTAAGTGGAGTAGGTTGGGGTGCAGTAACCATTTCTCATGCCTATGCGGGTTGCCCGGGGTATTTTTTTTGTTAAATACTACTACCACCACTATGTTTAGAGTGCAAAAACTTTCCGTGTGACATTATAAATGCATAATATAATGAGAATCTAAATGATGCAAATACCTTTCTATCTTGTAAATTACCACTATGTAATAATGAATGATGTTATATGCTACAAAGGAAAGCAATAAAATCTATACATGTACGTAAAACCAATTCATCATAACTACTGAACAGCAAGGGTTAATTAAGAGACAAAATTCCCAAACGCATTACCATATTCTCTCAATCAATTACAATGATCCGACAAAGCTTAATATATAAAGGAAGGAACTTACTGCTTGAAAATCATTATCTTAATAGACAAAATATTTCAGACACAAGTTAATCTTGTGTAATTTCACATTGGCTTTTTCAAAAGCAAAAAGATACATTCATGTCCTAACCAAGCAATGCGACAACCATGGGAATAGCTAAATCTTATTGATTAATCTTCTGTCACGATTCAGAAGGGAAATGTAATCTCTTTTATAAACAGCAATAAGGTCTAAGTCCTTTTATTTCTGATTAGTAGATATATCAAAGTGAGAAGCCGGAGAATGAAAATATTAAAAGTAAAGAATAAACAGACAAAGAGCAAATAATGGGAAAACACAAGCAAATGTATAAAGGGTGGAAAAAGGCCATAGACAAATAGTAAAATAACTAAGTCTTATGCACTTCAGCTTCTGAGGTTTACAAGCTTCCTACGGTGGTTTTTCGGAATTTTGAGGAATTTCAGAAAAAAACATTTAGGCCGTGTTCACACGGCTTATTCACGACGGATTTGTGCGCTCACAAATCCGGCGTGAATAAGGGGCGGGGGCGCCGCTCCCCGGCCCCATAGACAATGCATTGTTTACGGCGCGTACGCGGCGTAAATAATGTTCATGTCACTTTCTCCCCGCCCGGCGGATTCGCCGAGCGGGATGAGCGACGGAATCCACTGTTCTCTATGAGAACTGTGGAGTGCAGTAATGACTCCGACGGATTGGAGCCGTACTGCAGCGCAAATCTGGCACGGTGTACGGCGCCAATCCGTGGAGAAATAAGCCGTGTGAACGAGGCCTTAGTGTGCTGAATAATTTAGGATAGCCTGTCATTATGAAAATACTGTCCAATCTGAGCGCAGCAATTTATGGCGCAAGATGAATTTGACATTTAGTTTTGTAGATGGAAAATATCCAGAATGACTTGCATTTGTTTACAGCATTATAGCTCTACTCATTTTGGTCTAAGGCTAGGTCTACACAGCATAGGACAAAAACTTGTTGAAAACCAAAACCTAAAAACTGGTTTGAACGTCAGTTTTCTGTCCAAAACAGCTGTGTTTCAGACGAGATTTTTGGGTGGTTTTCAGATTTTTGGCTCATTTTTTGACTGTTTTTTGGACAGTTTTTAATATATGGAAAAATCAATATACCCTGATAAACACCTGGGCAGTTTTTCAGTAGAACCATCCAAAAACCGCCCCGCGGTTTACATAGACTTCAGTAGTAAAATTTCTCCCCTGCTCTGTCGTTTTTAGCAACGTTACAAAAAACAAGCAGAAAAAAAAATGTTCTGGGTAGACTACAGAACGTTTTTACTATTAAAGTCCATGGGACCTGTTTTTAGTCATTTTTTCACCGGTTTGAGAAAACGAAATATGCTGAAAAAAAGACCTGCTGTGTAGACATAGCCTTAGGAGTCCAATGGACAGTCCTACTTATTTAGTCAGGGTGTAACAAGGAGGAACAGGTGGAGAGGGGGGAGCGGCGGAGCTCCCTCAGAGCTGCATTTGTCCCTTGCAGCAGGTTCTAATGACATGTATGTGTGCAGGCCCGGACACGGCGCAACTTTTCAATTATATGCGCATCCCCAGGATGCACACACAGTTGAGAACTAGCGATCTACTAGGCTAACAGGAGTAAGCAGCGCTCCCATCTTGTCTGTACAGATGAATGAAGATATTTGGAAATTGCACCCAAGGATGATCCAGACTTGTGCAAGTCCACAATTCTCTTCCTGATATCTTGGCTGATTTCTTTAGACTTTTCCATAATGTTACACACAGAAGCAGTGTGCTTCTGGTGTGCATTAAAAAACATCCACATATGTGTCTCTAACTCGGATGTTGACAATAAACCTATCAGAAGCTTCCAAAGGCATCATATGGGCTGTCCCATATTGTTTAAAGGCATCGTAATCCTAGTGTACGTAAACTTTTGACTTTGCAGAAAGTAATAAAAATGCCTTAAAAGTTCCCTCTCTCTCATTATTCTGGCATTTGACAAATAGAAATAATTTTGGTTCCTAATTGACCTAAAACAGGGAAGGTTTATTTTGATTTCATGTCAGAGAGTGAGAAAAACATCCAGATGTGTCTTTTTATTTTTTATTTTTTTTTAAATTCAACGGTGTTTATTAAAAAAGCATAAAAAGGAAAAAAAAAAACATAAGGAACTGTACGAATACAGAGCATAATCAAGCAAAGCAAGATTTCAAAATGAAAAGAATAAACCAGATTACCAAATACACAACATACAGAATGGAAATGGCACATACACTGCTGCAACAAATAAAAATAAAAGACCATTGCCAAAAGAGGGAAAAAAAAAAAGGGAAAAAGTTACGAACCAATGCGCAAGAACACCAAATATCAACAATGATAAAGAAAGAAGAAAGATTCACGATGTGTCTTTTATATGGTGTATGTAAACTTCTGGTTTCAATTGTGCCTATCTGCAGGGGGCTATCTACCTACAGGGGGCTGTAAACCTACCTACAGCGGGCAGATATCCTTCCCATCTACAGCGGACTGTATACCTACCTATCTACCTACAGTGGTCCTATATACCTACCTAGTGGGGGGTCTATAAACCTAGTTACTTAATGGGGGCAATATTACTACCTACCTGCTTAATGGGTGGGACGCTCACTAGAGGTAAGACTTGATAGGTAAGTGCTGGAAAAGCGGGAAGTCTAAGATGTTTGTGGGATAAATTCTACAGTGACGAGTTCTGGCAGGGAGAAGTGGCATGTAAAAATAGGCACTGTGTGATAAGTGGGGGTCTGTAAAACGGGACAACAAATTTAGCGACCGCTCGGCAAAACTTCTAGTTGTGTCACTGTATGTACTGCATAAAAAGATAGAAGTCAATCAGGTCCACCCACTGGATTCCTAAACCCAGAATGAGCTCAGCTTTTTGTGCTCCATTGCATCTATTATATAGTGTTTTCAGACTAGAAAGCTATTTTTTAGTGTGACAGATTCCTTTTAAGGTGCAGCATCATAATCTTCCCTAAAAATGTCTTACAGCTTGAATTAAGCTGAGCAACAATACCAGACACAACCCATAGTCAATAGTTGCGAACAAGCAGACCCTGTTCTAGATTTCATCCAATCCCTTTAAACTGACAATCTAAACACGTTCTTGCATTGTGAATAAATCAGGTCAAACAAATCCTTACATTGTGACCTAGATAAGACTATTACCTATCTGAGGAATGGACAAGACCACTCACCTCACCAAGATGAGAGTCTCCAAGCGGTCCCTTTGTTTCTGGGTTTGCAATTATTATTCGAACACCTGGAAGGATCTGTTAACAGAAGAACAGTCGTATGGATTACAGACAGTAAGAGCAATTACAGTGCTGCCATGAGATAAATCTATAGGTGAAGAATTAGTCAAGTCTACAACATATTCATTTTCTTTTAGGAGAGATAACTGTAGAAGTAACTGCTTGTAATCCACTTACTTTTCCTGATTCCATCAGAGGCAAACTGTGCGGAGATCCTCTTTCTACTAAACGGACTCTGAAACACAAAAAGGTAAGGAGGCCTCAGGGTAATGATTCATATTATATTATAATATACAATAATACTACTACTATGTTCATACAAGTATAGCCATGACTGGAACAAGTACACCTGCTGTAGTCAGACAAACAATAATTCCGTAATGTCATGGTTATCAGAGGATATTCCTGCTTTATTAAAGGGGTTTTCTCAGCATGTTGTTTTCACAGAGCCAAAAGCAGATTTTATGTATCCGGTCTCTTCCTGGTCATGCTGTGGGTGGTTCTCTAGCACTGATTAGCATATCCGCTCCATTTTCACAGTTCTTCTTATTGCACTGACATGAGAGCAGCAGATCTTATCTATGAGCTCTGAAGCTCACTGCTCTAAATTAAACAAACATAACTAATCTCCTTTGTTTGTTAGAGATAACATACTGTTCTAAAGCTGCCGGCTGTCCTGTCTGCGACCTGTGATGACATCACTTTCTGCTCTCAGATAAGACAAACAGCAGAGAGAGAGGAGGGGGGAGCAGGACAGTAACCTAGAAAAACCTGTGTGCACTCGAGAGATTGTATCTCCTCAACAAAGCAAAATAAAGCCGTATATCTGGAAAAAGTTTTCATTTACCGTTCCCCACATGTTAAAAGCTAATCTTTGTAGTGAGACAACCCCTTTAATGGAGAACATCGGCAGTCATCACTGGATACCAAACAGTTATCCACTAAATACGAAGTAAAACACATCTTACCCACCTTACAGTGCTTTTGCAAAGGTATACATTGGAAGAACTTCCTTGTGAATGTATAAGCCTATGAGGGCACACATTGTTCATAGACTCCAGTATTGAAAAAGGAAAGGTATATTGTGGAGTCCTCCATACATAAACAGTAAGTAGTGTGACCCTAAACTGGATATTTGGATCAACCAAATGATGTTCCAATTATAATAGAGAAGTTGACATTATTTGAGATCTATTTAGATGAAAAAAACGGTCTTTAATAGAAGACATTCTCTTTAAAGTTCTCTTGCTGTCCATTTATTTGCCATTGGCTGATGCCCTGCCTGCTCCACCATGTAAGCACAAAAAAAAAAATACTCATTCTCAACAGCCCTGCAGAGTTACCATAGCTCATGTAGCAAAAGACCAGGCCCCTGTATCTGTGAATTACAACTAACGTCAGAAGTAAATTGAGACTAAAAATAAAGTTACACAAGTCACAAATGTAATATCTTTAGTATATAAATTTTTTACTAAAAAGTCAACAAACCTATTTCACTTATAATGTTCTCATCATCCAAAAAAGTTGGTTAAAGGGGTCTGCCTCTTTCATACAACACCTGTTTTTTATGAGCTTTCAGGGTATGTTATGGTGGTTGGGTAGGACCGCCGAGCATCCGTTCTATAAGCAAAGAACATCTCTCTCTTTGAAGGAACCAACTCGTGCACTACACTGATTCTAATAAGCTGTCCGCTCACACAGCGATAACAGCGGATTGCAAAGGAAAGGGGCAAGATTGAGAAAGAAAGGTGTAACCGGGCAAGATTGAGAAAGAAAGGTGTAACCAGACAAATTCTTCTAAGTTTGTCCATATATTGTACCTTCTGTACATAGAAATGTAAAAACTTCCATAAACATAAGTAGAAAACAACTTAGAAATTTTGGTGCCAGCCAAAATTTTTACAAATTTCTGTAAAATTTTGAAAAATTTGCAAATATCTTCACACATTTTGATTTTTTCACTTTAAAAAATAAAAAAGTCAAAAAAGGGACTTACAAATATACTTAAAGGGGATTTATCGCTTCATCAGTTCGTCTGTTTCATTGTACTCCAGCATCCGCTATATTGTAATCGGGGCTGGCAATCATGTATAAGAGGGGATCTTGCCTTTCTTCACAAGACCATGATTAGATTTGATAGTGGTATCGAATGGATACGGATATGAAGTAACACTGTTCTTCCACAGGTAATTGGCCACAGTGGCAGTATCCATGCAGTCCCTTGACAAATTGATACATCATGATGCCTGAATTACCTGACACCCTTGTCCTACTATTACATCTGGATGCGGAAGGACGTTAAAGAACTGCTTGTGTAGGCAGAACAAAAATGTCACAGTAGCCATTACACACACCTTCCCATAGTATCGTACATTACATCTGCTCACAGGGTTACCGTATTATCTGCTTCAAGCTCCATACATTGCAGATTTTTCTATAAATATTACATTGCTTTGGGGCTGATGTTGCAATTACTAACAAACCAAGATTTTGTACTATACAATATGTGTTTCTGAATAATTTATAACCTGCTTTCTTGCACCATGGTTTCTATGACCGAGTAATATAATAACAACTTACAGGAGGAGGAGCGTTGGATGTCTGCTATGAGAACACCACATCATGAGCAATAAATAGCAAACACATGTTTCTGATATTTTACTTTCGACAGCCCACATACCACGTTCTAATTGTGATCCACCGCTACCACTGGGGCCAAGAAAATATATCCTCGATTAGAAAGACAGGGTTTATATGGCAGCCATAACATGCTTCCAGAAGCAAAAAGAGCAAGACTGGAGGGAACTGGGCAAAGAATGTTCTTGGCAATTGCTGAGTAATTGTGGGTAATTTGTTTGCATTTTACAGCACTGCTCATGCTTAGTACATTCTGTGACTACACGTATACAGGTCCAACACTGTAATGTGGTCAGTATGTCTGCTCTACCTGGCACTAGAAAGTACTTTCTGTTTATGGTCTTACCTAGATACACACGTCCGCTGTATGATAGTACTCTGGGTTGATCAAGTGAAAGAAAAAACTTAGAGGAGCTTAAAGAGAATCTGTTACATCTCCTGACATGTCTGTTTTAGGGAATACTTGTGTTCCTCGTGAAACAACAATTTTTAAGCATCTTTTCTTAGATCTCTATGATGTGTTGTTCCCGTGTTATTCCTTCTAGAAATTCATTACCAATCTGTCAACTGGGTGTTCCAGTTGGGGGGGAGTGTCCCTGCACAGTCTGACATTATCCAATGAGTGCAGTCACTGTGTGCAACAAATACATAGAGTTAGACAGCAGCACTACCTTTCAAAAAGGGATGCACTGCTTCTGGCCCCCGAATCCAAGAGGCCCTAAAAAAAACCAAATATTTAAAATAAACACCAACCCGGGGGTTCAGGTAAAAAAAAAAAAAAAAAAAAAAGCGTCTTTATTCCTCCACAAAAACACCCATAAAAGCATGCGACGTTTCGACCTAACAAGGTCTTTATCCAGCATGCTATAGGTCGAAACGTCGTATGCTTTTATGCAGTCACTGTGTCCAGAGACACACCTCTCTGAAAACTCGAATGGTAACACCCAGCTGACAGATTCAGGAATTCATTTCCAGGAGGAACGACAGAAGAACAGCACAACACAGAGTTATAAGAAAAGATCCTCCAGAATCGAGGGAACACAAGAATTCACTAAAACATACATGTCAGGAAAAGCCACAGGTTCTCTTTAAGGAGCCAATGCAGGTATTTATGAACAGACCTAAGTGTATTCGCTATTGATGCATTCTGCATAGCCACTTCATTCATTGTTATCTTTCTACACAGATACCTCACTGACACCACCATGTCTTACAGCATGCTCTGTAAAACAGATTGCGTTACAAAGAACAATGCTCTGATTATGTCATTTACTCTACATGCCAGACCTTATACTGAGAGCAGTGCTAGGGGAACTACAGACAGGTAAGTAAGGAAGATGCATACTCCCAGTGAGCAGGAACGTTTGTAGTGGTTCTTAAGCAATGGATTTTATTACTGCCTCTATTCTTATAGTTATGGGGAGATTAGGAATAGGTACTACACTGCTGTAAAATTCTAGCAAACCGCTTATCAACTCTGATGGAGCAGTAATGGTTGGCTATAGTAGTTGTCACCATTAAATTCACATACTCCATCCCCCTCTCTTCCTCCGGCATTCCTGCTCTCTCCTATCTCACTTACTACCATATCCCTCAAAGTCCTTAAAGGGGTTTTCTCACCATGCAGTTTCCCAGAGACACAGCAACCTTTAGGGTATGTTCGCATAATTGCGGGGCCCCATAGACAGTCATGGCTAGCGGCGTGTATTCGCCACTAGTAATTGACATGTCAATTATCTCCCCCCGCGGCATATTGTGCGAGCGGGGAGGAGGCGGCATAATCCATAGTTCTCTATGAGAACTATGGATTACCGTAATTATTGGGATGTATCTCGCCCCGTATTGAGCGCAGTACGCCGTGAAATACGGGCCAAAATACGTCCCAATTTAAGCCATGTGAACATAGCCTAAGACTTGCACTTCCTGGGTCTATAGCAGCGACTGACATTATCTCTGCTGTTTCTAGCTATTCCTATTATACGGACATAACTGCAAGAGATTTATAAAGTGTAGTACACAAGGCTGCTTGAGAGTTAAAGCTTCTTATTTAGGTAAGTAAATAAAGTCCGTTACTAGAGATAAGACTCTGCAGGAGGTGAGTCACAATGTTCAGAGTGACCTCATCTTAGAGTAATAAGAGAGAGCAGGGAGAGGTGGGGAGAGGTAGTCGGCAACCAGAGAAACGTGTGTGCTCTAAGAGGATATACAATCTTTTTATCCTGGTCAAAACAAATTAGAAAAGAACAATGCATTTGGTAATAATCTTCATTTACCTTTCCCTACATGTTAAAAGCCAATCATTGTTGTGAGAATAAGGCTTTTGGCACTCGGGACATAACTACAGGTCATTTTATCTCTGAGACATTACAAGTGCAGCCACCAGGTGGCAACATCAGACTCGGTAAGTCAAGCAGTAGAATTGAAGAATGAAAAGGTGTACGTTTATGGTTGGCTGCGTTACAAAAGTTTTCATAGACTTTTAAAAACCTTCGTATCACCTCCCACTCTAAAACAGAAAATGTACACATACTTTCCCTATCACTGTATCAGTGGTGATGGGAGAGCTAATTATGGCGGCCCATTCTTTCTACCATTTAGACTATCTCAATTATATGCACATCCTTGCGACGTGTATACAATTGAGGTGTACGGCATAATAGAGAGAGTTATGTGCTCATTGCCCCTGTCGTATTCCACTGCCCAGATGGCACAATGAAGTTACGTAATTGTGGCTTGCGCTGCTTTCTGTCCTAGGCTCCAAACCTAAAGGACTTGGCTTGGGGTCTAGAGTAGAAAGACACACTGAGGAAGAAGGAAGAGGTATTATTTTTTTTTAAATTTTATTTACAATGGGTTCCCTATATGCCTACCTACCTACTGGGGGAACCTATATACCTACATACTAGGGGGCCACTATATAATTTCCTATATACTAGGGGGCCCGAAATACTTACCTATATGCTAGAAGACCCTCTATGCACACAAGAACAAAGATCTACATTTTTGAGACGTCCTGTGGTCTGACGAAACTAAAACTGATCTGTTTGGCCATAATGACCATCGCTACATTTGGGAAAAAGGGAGAAACTTGGAAGCCTTAGAACACCATCCCAACTGTGAAACACGGGGGTGGCAGCATCATATTGTATAGATGGCATCATGAGGAAAGAAGATCATGTGGCAATACTAAAGCAACATCTCAAGATATCAGCCAGGAAGTTAAAACTTGGGCGGAAATGGGTCTTCCAAATGGACAACGACCCGAAGCATACTGCCAAACTGGTTACAAAGGGGCTTAAGGATAACCAAGTCAATGTTTTGGAGTGGCCATCACAAAGCCCTGATCTCAATCTTATTGAAAATTTATGGGCAAAGCTAAAAAGGCAGGTGCGAGCAAGACGACCTACAAACATGGCTCAGTTACACCAGTTCTGTCAAGAGGAATGGGCCAAAATTCCTACTAACTGTTGTGAAGGATATCCAAAATGTTTGACCCAAGTCATACAGTTTAAGGGCAATACTTCCAAATACTAATGAAATATATGTAAACTTTTGACTTTGCAGAAAGTAATAAAAATGCCTTAAAAATTCTCTCTCTCTCATTATTCTGACATTTGGCAAATATAAATAATTTTGTTTCCTAATTGACCTAAAACGGGTAAGGTTTATCCTGATCTCATGTCAGATAGTGAGAAAAACATGCATATGTGTCTTTTTATATAGTGTATGTAAACTTCTGGCAATCACTGATGGTGATTGTTTACACTGTCCCTTCTAGCTCCTTTTGGGACCGAACAAGACATCTGGACTGCAGAGATGAGGATTGGAGACTATCCACAAAGAATCCTGTGAAAGCAACCGCGAGTCCCCTCTCCTCAATTGATTTTTACATATTTTCCATATGTGTACTGTACACAACTATCTGATATATCTTTTGGGGACCAAATTGTCTGAGATTTGTGTAGAATATTTGGATTTATTTAATTTTAAATGTAATGTATTAAAAGCTATATTTTAACCATAGGCGATATTTTTGATACTGTGACTTTCAAAGACTTTTTAGCTGAGGCATTTCTATCCTGTCGGTTCAGTGATTTTATATCCTAGCAATGTGACATCACTTATCCATGGAAAACCCCTTTAAGGCCTGATTCAGACAAGTATTGCACTTTTTGCTGTTCTGCTCCGTTTGGGAGACGGAAAACAGAAAGAGATGGATGCCCATTTTAAGCTCTCAATTTGCATCAGTTTGTCTCTTTTCTGTCAAATTGTTTGACGGAAAAAATAGCGTATTCTGCTGCACTATTTTTTCTGTTAAAAAAAAAACAATCTGACGGACCCTTCTTTTTTTTTCTTTTTAAATTGAAGTCAATGGTGAACAGATACTAACGGATGGCTCAAAAATTATGTAGGTGCACGCTGGCGTGGCAACAAAGCAATCCGAACACAACAAAATAGCAGCAGCACTCTACAAACACTGAGAGGCAGTCAAAGTGAATATAGGAACTAAAAGTGCACTTCTGCTACTTTTTATATACATGAAAATTTGAGGTTCTTCGTGCACATTTTTGATCAAAACTGTGAGTGCCCATCCACTGCGACAAGGCGACCTCAGTTCAGATAGGAACCTACACTAACATCTTGCCTCACTTGCTGCCCTCTCAGGCTTCCATATTTTCAGGGCATGAAGGTCCCAGATAAATGCTGCTTTGATTAATAACAGTCTGTGTGGATCCCTATCCATTTGCATCCGTTTTTACATCCGTTTGATGGATCTGTTACTTGTTCTGCGTATGTGCAGAGGATTTTCACCCTTCTATAGGGTTTAAAAACAAACTGATCCATTTTTTAATGGATGTAAAAGTATCCGTTTTTTTTACGGATCTGTTTAAAGGATTCATCAAATAAACGGACACTTTGGGCAACATGTCCCAACATGCCAACGTTGGTTTTTTGGCGTATGTGTCTCCCGATTTTGTAGTGTACTACAAGTGTACGGTGGTTGTCAGCGCATTGTACACCATCTTTTGTGTGGCTGTATGCGCCTTTTTTAGCCGTACATGTGTGCCACATTTGTATGGGGGTTACACTATCGGCTGCTTTCTACGTGTGATTTTAGGCGCATCGTGGCATTTTGTTGTGCGTGAGTGTGCGCCTTTTCTGCCAATTGGTGGCGTCAGATTTGCATTGTCCGAACTTTCGTCATTCGTGGACAAGTTCTGCGCAGTGATGTGTGCGAAAATGTGAGTACATTCCCTGGCGCTGTGCAAATGCGCACCCTTTTTATTTATTGCTCCGGGGTTCATTGCAGAGCGTCGTCCTGTTCTTATTTCTGGCTGCTGGTTGAAGTCGTAGATCGTGCGCGTACTGGGTGCGCTCAGATGTTGAATGTTGCTCCCAACTCTGCTCAAATGCCAAATGTGCTTAATTTACGAATGCGCCCCAAAAGCAATTATGACAACAATTCAGAGGGAGCCAGAAAGGGCACACAAGCATGCGCCCCAATCCATACATGCGCCGTGAAGACAACATGTGCTCCAAAACAAACCTACGCACCGTTAACAAATGCGTAGAACTAACGAATGCGCCAAATTTTGAAGTATAGAAGCCGAAAACATTCCGACAGACGCAAATACAACCACTTTACAAAACAAGCGCAGAAAAACTTAGGAAATACATTGCGAGTGTACGATACTTTATGCCGCATTCAAACTGGCGTACGGACGCCACTTTTGGGACATGTCGCCCTTTGACTTTAGTTTGCATCAGTTCATTTTTTGTTTTCAGGGTGTGTCATTTGCTTCCATTCACAATGGAGTACGCATAGCAGATGTAAACCAGGCCAAGTTTCCATCTTCATCAGAGATTCTGTTTGCAACCTATTTTGCACTATTTGCACTATTTATTCGGTCTCGATAACGAACACTGTCGGACCCATTGTAGTTAACAGGAATCCCATGGATTCCACCTTCACCTCTGTGCCGCAGGTTCTGAACAAAACCGCCGAAGCAGATGTGAACCTAGCCTAAGGCAAAAAGGGGAAATAAGTTCACCTATCCTGCTTGGAAAACTTGACTGAACTAGGAAAAGTTTCTGTTTCAATCTTTGTGGCAAAACACCGTCGTTCTGAATGCTGGAGCCGTGAAAATGTATTTAGGTGTAATGAACAAAGTTCTCGTTCCACGTCTTACAGACTGTACTGGTAGAGGAGACTATAAACTGGTGTGGCTAAATGTATTTTGTTGCCTCCTGCAGATAAGGGGGACATTTCACAAGATATACACTAGCTGCAAACTAGAGCAGGGTCCCAGGTCACAAATGTTCCTGGAATGGAAGACATTGCTGCAGACGGCAGGTAATGATTAGTGTACAAGAAACGCAAGGAGAAAAGAAACATTTGCAACAGTACAAGGAAATAATGAGACACAAGGGTAGACACATTGCGCAGTATTCAGAGCAGTCAGTGTAAAATGGGTCTCTAATGCAATTAAGGATTGTATTACAGGCTGCTCTAAATAGTGACATATTTAACAATTTGTATTCCAAAATTACAGCTTGTCCATGAGGTACTTTCTTTTATTATACAGAAGATAAAATGAAGGTAGCAAACTGGGTGGTTATGACTGAGCCTCAAGCAAAAAAGTATATAGTAGAGCCAAGAAATATGAGCAATATCCATTATTCCTTAATAGAACTATATTCTTATATACTGCAGTTAGTGGTCTATGGCGGTATTATTTACTAATTAAATTGTAGCAAAATGGTCCACCTACATACAATATTAATGGGCTCCAAGATGACCTTGTCTTTTGAAACCATAACTCTATGGAGAACTGGTAATTGGTTCTTAAGCCCCATAATGTCACCAACATAATGCAAATAAAAGATTAAAGACCATAAAACTGATAAATAATACAGAAAAAGCAAGTCCATACCATTACAAAGAGCTGTTGGAAGCTGGAAATCACTTTATCTATTGAGCACAGGAGCTTTTTTGGGTTATGTACATTATATGCAACATACCAGAAAAAACTAGAGCTTCTTACATCAGCTCTTTGTTCATAGATGCAAAAACGAAGCATACAAAGAAAAGAACATTGTACTTTATGAAACATGTAGAAGGATTGGTTATATTTTGCGGCAGCTTTGCTGCATTTGGCATTGGGTGTCTTGAATATGCCAGAGCAACACCAAGTTTCAAAAATAACCATTAATATAGAGTATACCCTTCCACAATTGTAACCATTAATATAGAGTATACCCTTCCACAATTGTAACCATTAATATAGAGTATACCCTTCCACAATTGTAACCATTAATATAGTGTATACCCTTCCACAATTGTAACCATTAATATAGTGTATACCCTTCCACAATTGTAACCATTAATATAGTGTATACCCTTGCACAATTGTAACCATTAATATAGTGTATACCCTTCCACAATTGTAACCATTAATATAGAGTATACCCTTCCACAATTGTAACCCTTAATATAGTGTATACCCTTCCACAATTGTAACCATTAATATAGTGTATACCCTTCCACAATTGTAACCATTGATATAGTGTATACCCTTCCACAATTGTAACCATTGATATAGTGTATACCCTTCCACAATTGTAACCATTGATATAGTGTATACCCTTCCACAATTGTAACCATTGATATAGTGTATACCCTTCCACAATTGTAACCATTGATATAGTGTATACCCTTTCACAATTGTATGCACTATATTGATGGTTACAATTAAATATCAATGCATTCTGGTGAGAAATGTGCTGCCCAGTATCAGAAAGCTTGGTCTCAATCTGAGGTGATGGGTCCTCCAGCAGAATAATGAGGCAAACACGCAGCTAAAAACATCAAATAATGGATAACAGCAAAGCAATGGACTATTCTAAAGTCACTTCTGTAATCCGTGATCTAAATAATGCTGAACATCTGTGGAAGGAGCTGAAAGATGCAGTCTGGAGAAGGCACGGTCACACCTGAGGCATCTGGAGCAGTTTGCCCACAAGGAGTGGGCCAAAGTACCTGTGGACGGGTGCAGAAGTCTCATTGAAAGTAACAGAAATCGTTTGTCTGCAGTGATTGCCTCAAAAGGTTGTGCAACAAAATATTATGTTAAGGCGACCATTATTTGACCAGACCAGTTTGATTAGTTTGCTTTTTTTAAATTTCTCAGTTGAATCACAACGTTATGTCTTGTGACAGTTTCACGTTTTTTCAGTGACCATTGTGGGCTTTTGTTTCTTTAACGGAGGGGTACCAAAAATTATGTCCATGTGTATATGACAACGTATAACATATTGTCATTTGGATACTGCTTATTATTTAGGTATTATCTGGTGGTAGTATGTGGTTTATAAATGGCCTGATTAGTCCTAGTTCACATCTGGGTTTGGATTTCTATTGTTCAATTCGGTTTTGGAATAAAAACACATGATAAGCTGGCCATTAGTTTAACCCATAGGTGTCAAACTCAAGATCCGAGGGCCGAATCTGGCCCACCAGGCTCTTTTATGTGGCTCCTGAGAGCTTAGACACAGCTGGTGTGCAACTCATAGACTTTGACAGCCCTACCAAGGCTCCTAGCTACCCTCCAATGGCCCTTTGAGGGCAACTACAATGCTGTTGTGGGCCACTGTGAAAATGAGTTTGACACCCCTGTAACCTCTTACCTCCGCAGCCAGCTTTGGCTTCTTGACAGAGCCCAATTTTTGAAATCTCACATGTGTCACTTTATGTGAGAATTACTTTTACCTATCTATGTGATTCAGAGACTGGTTTCTTGTTATTCATTTTACTTTATGTTAGCAAGACATTTTGGTCCATACAATCCTTGTTTGTGAAAAATATCCAAACATTGTGAAAATTTTGAAAATTTTGCCATTTTCAAAGTTCAAAAATTTCTGCGCATCAGATAGTTATTCCACACAAAATAGTTTATAACTGGCATCTATCATATGTCTACTGTAGGTTGGCATCATTTTTAACTCTTCAATTTTTTTTTCCAACATTAGGAGGCTTAGAAATTTAGTAGTCCTTTTTCAAATTTTCAAGAAAATTAGAAAAATAGATTTTTTTTTAGGACCAGTCCTGTTCTGACGTAACTTTGATGGGCCTGTATGTTAGGTATTCAGATGACTCCATCTAAGAAACTACTCCCCTTAAAGTATTTAAAGCAGCATTTAGGAAGTTCATTAACTCATTAGGTGTTTTACAGAAATTAAAGTAAAGTGGAGATGAAATTTCAAAATATTGCTTTTTTTTTGCAGGTTTTCAACTTTTTCCATTATGCACTGGAACATGGTAGATGTGGCCTGGGATATGCAACTCAACATTAACTTCCCCAAGTCTACCATTTTTAAAGATTTTTAAAGACCCCATATTGAAAAGTACACCCCTTAAGGAATATATCCAAGAGTGTGTTTAGTATATTGACCTCAATGGTATCTCACAAACTTTTTTACCGGTAGGCTGTGAAAACGAAAAAAATATTTTTTTTTTACCAGCAATCTGCAATTTTTTTTACAAGGAATCCTGGAAAAAAGCACCCCTAAGTGTGTTACCCAATTTCTTCCAAGTTCAGCCATACCCTATGTCGTCATAGTCTGATAACCATAACAGTGATACCCAATTTATATAATTTTTTTTATGTTTTACTGTTTTTACACAATAAAGACACTTTTATTCAAAAGGGAAAACACTGTTTTGCATCACCATAGCCTGAGAGCTATAACTTTTTTTATTTTTCTATGTACGGAGCTGTGTAGTGGCTCTTGTTGCGGGATGAGTTGACATTTTTATTGGTACCATTTTTGTGGGGGAACAAGGCTTTGTGATCGCTTTTAAATCGGTTTTTTGAAAGGCAGGGTGAAGAAAATACTGCAATCTTAGTAGTGTTTTTTGTTTTTATTTTTAACAGACTCACTTTTCAGTAAACGTGATAAGTCGCTCTATAGGCAGCAGATGCTTGCTGTTCCTTACAGCTGACACCCGGCGCTAACAGCAAAGATCAGAGCCGGCTTCAGTTCCTGCTGCTTAAACCTTTAGACATTGCGGTATCTGAATTAATTAATGAACGAGTTTGTGGGGTGTGCCAAGCATTTGTTACGGTAGATGGAAACCTAATGAAGGCTTTAGTGCTGCCATGTTAGAGCTCCTATTACTTCATGTCTCGGGCAGGAAGTAATAAAAGCACCAGCTTGCTACACCCATCTGCATTATTTCTATAATGCAATATGGTATATAAGTGTTCGAGCCCCCTAATGGTCAAGCACCCTTGACTACAAGTACAACTGTAAAAATAAAAAAAAGTTTTAAAAATATTAAACGTTCAGAACATCCCCCTTTTGCTATTTTACAAAAAATAAATTTACACATAATTGGTATTACCACATCCGTAAAAGTCCAATCTATTAAAATATAACATCATTTACCCCATATGCTGAACACCGTAGAAGAAAAGAAATGACCAAAAAATTTGGGGTTTTTTGGGTCATTTCACGTATGTATCAAAAAATGGTACGAATAAAAACTACACTTCAGTCCCCCAAAAATTAACCCTCACTTAGGTCCAAAACTGGAAAAAAAAAATAGTGGTTGCAGAAAATGGTGCTGCAGTGCAAAGTTAAAAAATAATGTTCTTATTTTTTTTGAAGTACTAAATAATGAAAATTCTACATATTTGCTTTCACCAGAACCATACCGACCAGCAGAATATAGATAACACATCAAGTATACCGAAGAGTGAATGCCATGAAAACAAACTCCCCCAAAAATGGCGTAAGTTTTTTTTCACATTTTACCCCACTTAGAATTTTTACGGTTCCCAGTACATTATATCGGACGATTAATGGCACCATTAATAAGCAATCCTCCCCCCACCAAAAAAAGCCCCCAAAGCTGTGAAAAGGGAAAAAAAGAAAATTATGGCTCTTGAAAGCTGAGGAGGAACAAACAAAAAAAAAGGCTGCGGGGGAAAGGGTTCCCCAAAATAGCTTAAGGGGTTTTTTGGGTGTTTTATACAGTGCTTATGATTTATATATATATATATATTTCAACTGAAAACTTGTAAAAATAAGGGATTTGTGCAGTTCCTTTGGGTCCTAAATATAAAACCCTTTACGCAGCCCTGTTTTAATCAAAGGTGTAAAACAAGGGCTGATGTGTAAAAATCACAGTTATCACGTTACAAAACAATTTTTGTGTAGCCCTAACATAAGGAGGATGTTTTTAGGAAAGCTGCCCACATACCGGTCATGTCGCAATGCTCTCATATCCACATACACAGTTGTTGGATCTGGTCCGGACGTTCCCTGCAATACAGTAAGTGATAATAACTGTTGAAAGTGCACCGAGAATAATATAATAACACCATAAAGCTGTAATAATCATAGCACATTCCACTCAGACTTTATGTATAATAATAATAAGAGTATTCTAGAACATATTTTTAATACACAAAATAGAATAATCATATAGTATTTGAAAGTTCTTGCTCCAGTATCTGTGCGAATGCCATACAGCCATTCTGTAAAATCCATTAAGGATGGCAACTCCTCGATAAGCCATGAAGTATCTCACAAAAGTGAGTACACACCTCACATTTTTGTAAATATTGTATTATATCTTTTTGTGGGACAACACTGAAGATATGAAACGTTGATACAATGTAAAGTAGTCAGTGTGCAGCTTGTGTAACCATGTAAATTCGGTATGCCCTCAAAAAAAAATAAACCCGCCCCCCAATGTCTAGACCGCTGGCAACAAAAGTGAGTGCACCCCTAAGTAAAAATGGGCAAATTGTGCCCAATTTGCCATTTCCTCCCATTTGGTGCAGTGACTTGTTTTTTTTACAATTCTCAGGTGTAATGGGGGGCAGGTATTTTTAAAATTTTGGGGTTATCGCTCTCCACTCTTCATACTGGTCACTTTGGGAAATTCAACATGGCTCCTCATGGCAAAGAAGTGTTGAGGATCTGAAAAAAAAAAATTTTTGCTCTACTAAAAATGGCCGAGGTTTTAGAAAATTGCCAAAAACCCCGAACGGCGCCACGGGGGGCCCAAAAAAATACATGGTTTAAGAAGACGGTTCCTTAGAACAGGCCTCGACAAAAAAAGGGGCACATGCCAGTGTCATATCCCGAGTTGTCCCTTTAAAATAGACTTATGAGTGCTACCGCATGTGCAGGGGCAAAGGGGTTGTGGGGGCAGCCTGTCAGTGCTCAAATATTCACACCTGCTCAAATTGGTCTGCTGGCGTCCCGAAAGGGAAACCTTTCTAAAGGATGGAAAGACAGCCCGCAAACCTCTTGCTAATGAAAATTTGTAAAAAACATGATTACTGGGCCTTTCCATGGTATGATGAGCCAAGTAAATTATTTAGTTTTAGAGGTGTCAAGCATGTGTGGCAGCAACCAGGTGAGGCATACAAAGACAAGTGTGTATTACCTATAGTCAAGCATCGTGGTGGGAGTGTCATGATTAGGGTGCGGCCACCTGTGGGGGGCTACAGTTCACTAAGGGAACCATGAATGCCATGTGCTGTGGTATACTGATGTAGAGCATGATCCCCTCCCTTCTAAGGCTGCAGGGAAGTATTCCAACATGATAATGACCCCAAACACACCTCCAAGACGACCACTGCCTGTCTAAAGAAAATTAGGGTAAAGGTGCTGGATTGGCCAAGCATGTCTCCAGACCTAAACCCTGTTGAACATCTGTGGGGCATCCTCAAAATGAAGGTGGAGGAGCACAAGGTCTCTAATATCCACCAGTTCAATGATGTCATCATAGAGGAGTGGAAGAGATTCCAGTGGCTGCAACCTGTGAAGCTCTAGTGAGCTCCATCCCCAAGAGTTAATGCAATGTGGGAAGATAATGGTGGCCACACAAAATATTGACACTTTAGGCACCATTTGTCCATTTTCACTTAAGGGGAAACTCACTTTTGTGGCCAGCGGTTTAGACATTGATGGCTCTGTGTTACATTAATTTGAGGGTACATCAACTTCACACTGTTATACAAGCTGTACATTGACTACTTTATATTGTATCAAAGTGTCATTTCTTCAGCGCTGTCCCATGAAAAGATATAATACAATATTAACAAAAATGTGAGGGGTGTACTCACTTTTCTCAGATGCTGTGAATACCAACATGGCAGCCATATTTACTGTTATCCAGATTTCCCAGTAAAAACTATTTAACTAAAAAATAGCAGGACAACACAACAGGACAAAATAAAAATGTTACTCTTAAGGCTATGTTCACATGGCAGTAATTGCGGGACGTATTTCGCCCCACAATTACGCCGTGTGTACGCGGGCGGGAGCGGAGCAGGGGGGCCGGCAGCCCGCCGGCTCCATAGACATGCATTATTCTCGGCGCGTATACGCCGTGAATAATTGACATATCACTTTCTCCCCGCCCGGTGTATTGTGCGAACCTGGGAGAGGAGACGTAATACATAGTTCTCTATGAGAACTGTGGATTACCGTAATGACTGGGACGTATTTCAGCCCGTAAGGCACAGTTCACACGGCTTATTGCCGACGTAATTGCGGGACGGATTTCGCCCTGAAATTACGCCGGGTGCCGGCCCCATAGACAGTAATTATCCACGGCGCGTACACGCCGTAAATAATTGACATGAATCCATAGTTCTCTATGAGAACTGTGGATTACCGTAATGACAGAGACTAATTTCAGCTGTACTGCAACGCAAATACGGCGCGCAGTACGGCTGAAATCAGTGCCCAAATCAGCCGTGTGAACGGCCCCTAATTCGCGCAGTACAGCGCGAATTAAGGGCTGAAATACGTCCCAAAATAAGCCGTGAACATAGCCTTAATTGTAGATAGCAACATGATAAAAGTAAGCAGCAGGGTGACAATCTAAAGTAAAGAAAATAAATAAAGGAAGAAACCCAGAGATTTTTTAAAATATTTTTTGCAGAGCAGTAAGGCTTTGTTCACGTGACACATTTTTCATGTATTGGACTATGCAATTGATTTTTTGCATGTAAGAAAAAATGCATTGTAAAGCCAACATGCCGATTTTTCATACTGAATGGGGTCAATCCGTGTTTCGGGTTTCTGATGTGTATTATGAAGCAGTTTTTTCTGATGAGAAAATCTGCCATGTGAACACGCCCTTCAGGAAAATATAGTCATACTATGACTCGGGCATTGCACTCAGTAGCTGCTGCAACATGAAATACTGAACACTAGGACAGATTACGGAGAGGCTCCATATCGCTCAGCAGGGGGCAGCAGACAAAGAGTCCTGCGTTTTTAAAGGAAAGTAACCTTTTAATGCAGCCAGTAATGCAGATAAGGCAAGCACAAATTCACTGTTCCTCGCTCAGGCATGGCTATAACATAAATGCATGCTGCGTTCATAAATAACCAAACGTATGTCCACAGGGAAGCTTTTTGGCATAAACTACTGAAATTGCCCACAATCAATCACATTCTCTGGGAATTATAATAAGCACTTAACCAAAAACTCTGTTGAAATTGCGAAAATAATATGTTCTGCAATAACGAGCACACTCTGTGCAATAGACAATAGAAAATCCCAAGCAGAGAGATTCATCACTGGCAAATTCAGTAATGCGACCGCGCTACTAGAAGTCTCCTGTGCAAAATATACATTCCAATATTAAACTGCTACGTGGCACGTCATCTTAAACACCAGTTTTCCCTCAACCATTGTGTCGAGGCCATGTGGTTTTTGGGAGCCCTGCATCATCTGCTGTTGTCAACTTAAAGAGAATGTGTCATCAAAAAATGACTAGTAGTTTAACTTATATTTTTATGTTAAACACATTTTTTTTAATTTTCCACATCACTTGCAATTTTTTTTTTAATTCTTAAAGGGGTTGTCTCAATACATTGATTCATCTTACCTCAGTCCTGTTTTCTTGGTTTCATTTTAAATTCAGGGGGTGTTTACTGGCTTCTACTAGGCTGCAGTAGAAGCCAGGTCTGTAGCTATAGCAACCAGCGCTGGCAGCCTATCAGGAGAGATTGTACAGGTCTGTAGCCATAGCAATCTGAGGGGCTGATGCAGCCCATACAAGAGGGAATATCTCAGAATAGGTAGGGCACTGTAAATGGACGTATATCGCAAAGTGACTAGTTTTTGCAATCATTTAACATAAAAAGCAATCCTTGTAGTGAGACAACACCTTTAAGTCCTGCAGTTTTCACTTTGGGCACTAGGCCTAATAATAGTCTCATACTTCCTGTTCCTAAAATATTTTCAGTAGTCTGCTCATGATCAGCACAGTCAGGATTACACTGAAAGGTGACACCAGTGTGTATAGATATCACAGGATCCACCAGTCACAATAGGAGAGGTCACAGCTACCCCTCCCTGCACACTGACTTCTTCCCAGGTCACAGAGCATTCCTAAAAAAACTCTTCTATAGAAGTCAATTGGTCTGCTCCTGTTCACAGGCTACTGTGTCCATGAAGCTGTAGTAAAGAATCTCTCTTAGTGCTACTAAAAGCAGCTCAGGCAAGAAAGCTGTCCCAATAATCATATACAGACAACCGAACTAAGAAATATACAATAAAATAATAAAAATGGCTAAGAAGAAAATAATGTGTCAGTATCTTGTTTTAATTATTAAAAAATTGGCCACAGATTCCCTTTAAGAAACTCAGGGCCTATTACACCAAGCATACTATATTATCAATTAAATTGGGTTATTCATTTTTTAAGTAAGATCTACTTGATTTTGGCAAATTAAAAAAGGGGTTGGAAAGGATTCCAGATACATGTATGTGCACATTTTTCCACAGCTTATGTGTGGTGTTGCACCTCTATCTGATCTACTTCAGAGAAATCTGCAATACCAGACAAAACCTGTGGAAAGTAGTGGAGCTGTTTCTGGAAGAAATCAGCCATATTTTTCTAATCCCATCAAACCCATTTAATGCTATTAGAGCATATCGATGTCAGAACCTCTATAAGTCATAGCAGAGAGCTGCTAAGTATTAACCTATAGAATGGGCACCCCATTATCCTCTGGCGTAGCTGGCTGGATGATGCTTTTTGTCTATTAAGGTGTTGTCTTCATGAGACAGACTCGTAAATGTGGCGCAACACTGTATAAATGTGTCTCTTCAGCTAAAACTGGTCAACACCAATGATCAACCACAACCAAGAGGACCCAGGCTTATGACACAAAGCCTATAGATCATGTGGTGGTCAGGGGAGCTGTGAGCTACAAATGGAGGCAATAACTGTTTGAAGCACTCAGAGATCTTAAAAGTTGTTGCAAAATCTATGTAATTTTGCATAACAGGCCAAATATCAGACTGTGGTTTGTAACCAAAGCATATCACTCTTGTTGGGACATATATCCATCCACAACAACACTAAGGGCCACATGTATGATAACTTTCTAGGTCTAAGACTACCTGTTGCCCATAGCAACCAATCAGAGCTCTCCTTTCATAGGCCATGTTCACACGGTTTAAAACTGGACGTATTTCAGTCCGTAATTACGTGCCGAAGTGCGCAAATTACGGGCTGAAAACGTCCCAGTCATTACGGTAATGCACAGTTCTCATAGGGAACTATGGATTACGTCTCTTCTCCCTGCTCGGACAATCCACCGAGCGGGGAGAGAAGTGACATGTCAATTATTCACGGCGTATACACCGAGAATAAAGAATGTCTATGGGGCCGACGGGCTGCCGGCCTCCCCGCCCCCACTCCCGAGCACACGGCGTAATTGCGGCCGAAATACGTCCCACAATTATTGCCGTGTGAACATAGCCTAAAGCCCATGATAAATGCTTCTGGGACATGCTGTGCTAAAATTGCGCCTTTTTGGTGCTTTTTTTTAAAGACACTTTTCTGGTGCAACCACATTTGTAAATGAGGGTCAATGTGTGAATAATTAATAAATAACAAATCTCACATCACGCACATATAGGTTTTTGTCAAATTGCTTAAAGTTCTAATTTCACAATAATTTGGACATTTGTATAGCTGAATACAGTAAGTAAATAAAACATTCTAATTATAGTCTGTTCAATCAAACATTTCAACCACACCCGTCCCTCCCAGGGGAACCAAGTTTAGCCAAGGCATCAATCCAATAAAAGTATGAAAGTACAGCCATAAAGGATAGCACAGAGACATGCAGTGATAGTTGCTTGGGATTCTTATAGGATACAAAGGTTACCCTACACAGTCTACTACAGTATGTCCTTACTATTAGGCCATGTCCCCACGGCACGGTTTTTCAGGCGGTTTTTCAGCTGGTTCTCGGTTTGGCAAACCGGCTGAAAAACTTTTACACAGACCTCAATGGAAAATCCGTGCAGCGGTCCCCACTGCACAGATTTTCCGCCCGGTGGTTTTTCAGACCGCCGGCAGTCCGAAAAACATAGAACATGTTCATTCTTCTGTCCGGTTTTCGGACGGAATATGAACATGCCTATGTGAAGGGGGAGGGCTTTTCTCTGCAAACCGCGCAGGAAAGCCGTCCCCCTGCGGCCGTGTGCACGGCACGAAAACAGGACAAATACCGGTCGGATAAACTGATCGGTATTTGTCCTGTGCCGTGTGAACGGCCCCTTACACGGACTACAGTGTGAGACAAAGAAGATGGTGTGTGGTGAGTAAATATTCAGGGTCTTTTCACATGGGACTATAAAAAAAGTGATTAATTTTTACTTTTACATATTTCAGAATTGTTTGTGTCTGTACAAATATTAAAGGCAATTTAAAGCATGGAGTCAATCATGTATTTTATGCAAGACGCAGGTTTATAAGTCAATGTTTAAATTTCAAGTTGTGATAATAGAAGTCATCTTGTTTCATATTTAGCAGTTTTTAATAGATAATTCATAAATAAAGTTGGCTTCTGTATCAATCTAATGCTACATATACACACAATCATTACTGTGCCCGCCATAGGTTGTTATGCTATACACTTTATTGGACTACCCTGAAGTCAGTTCAGTGCTCGAATTGCAGAAGACATAGATATAAGAATAAAATTTTAAGGAAATTCTGCATGATGAAGTTTTGTGATGAAGGATGCAGAAAACAGAAGGCTTTGAGGGCGCTACTACGGATATTTACCCACTGACTACATCTAATAGACTCAGCATAAAGCCATCAATATAGGTGACTTATAGATCAAGAAGGTTGTCAAGATCCCCAAACCAACCAATGACTATGCCTAAAAGAATCAGCATAAAGCCATCAATATAAGAGACCTAGAGCCGAATCAACCACTGGTAGTTATATCTGTGGAAAAATGGAAAGATCACATAACCAGTTAGATTTTCCATCTTATTTGTAACATGAACTTCCCTCTATAAGTTAGAGTGGAAAGCTGCTTTCACTCATGGCACTCATGTTTTATACGGAACCGTAGGAGGAATCCAGCATCCCATAAAAATGAAGTTTATTCAGATTCTATAAGAGCACACAAAGGGCCACATTTATGAAACTGTTTTGGTCTAAAACTCACTTTTTTCCCCATAGGTTTCCATGGGGAAAAAAGTGAGTTTTAGACCAAAACCGTTTCATACATGTGGCCCAAAAAGTTCAGCATGCAAAGTGCCAATAACGCATTTTGAACAAATCCACCTTTAATTATTGCTATAAGGACATGTACACCTGAAGCAAGTAAGTGGCACTTTGCACTCTCTGCTTTCTATGTGGTCTTATGGAATCTAAATAAAGTTTGTTTTCATGGGACATTGGATTTCTTCCAGACGTTTGTACCAAGATGCAAATAAACAGATACTGTCCATGCATCCAAATGATACCATCAGGTGACCTGTTGTGTTTCATGCATAACACTGACAACCATTTATCTGGTCAGTCACCATGTAACACTACCTATACTCCCTAGGTGTCCCCTACAGGTCATGGTATCTTTCCCAAGTCATCTGGTTGCCACTGGAGTAGGTGATCAATACAACAGCCCCCATACTCACAGGGGTTGTCTTTGATTAACTTTAAACTTAGATTATGCAATGGTCTAAATTTAGAACATCATAAGTCCCACTTTATTTATGGATGATATAAGTAGCATATAGTGAGATGTATTGATCACCCATAAGAACCATTCAGAATGCAAAGGTAAGTTATTCTCAACTAATAATTGAGCGAAGACCATTCAGTTACTGAGTTTAATAATTATTGTGAAATTACTCATTTAGATCTGGAAGGAGAATTGTGATTTTCAGAGAATTTTTACATTTACATATTTTAGAGTAGTGCATCTGTGTTTTTGTTTCACAGTCTCTTTAAAAGTCATCACAATGGATCATACATTCCACCTCACTACACTGAGGTTCCATTGACCCATTAACATATGTAAATTTATTTACCCATCTTATCCACAGTAAAATGCAGCAGAAATGCATTTGGGATTTAATTACAATGTTGTGACTGTCTTTATGTGAGTCTTTATGGTTACCATTGCAGAGTCACCCTTTTTGGGAATGTAACCCTACTAAGGGACAGAATTTAGGGATAGATTTAAGGTGAGTATGTTTGACAACATCTATGTTCTATTTAATAACCTTAACAGGGTAACAATGTATAGTTTCCTTCAACTTTTAACTTCAGTGAGCACAGAGTCTATTACTGGACTACTATAGGGCTTGACAAGACCAAAATATTGCTATTGCATCATGGTCTGATATACATGTATACCGTCCCATTTTTATTTGTTTTGTTTTCGGGAAAAGTTTATGAGTAAATATTAAAAGTTACATTTTAGGGGATATTTATCTGTTCATATGGGAGTATAATCTTTAAACCTCAGCCCAGTGTCCACCCCATAACATCTTATATGCAAAGATGATTTGAAAAATAATAATTTTGTATTAATTTTCAATAATATACAGAAAAACAACAGTAACACTTAACCACTTAGTGTGCTTTCACACAGTGCATTTTTTTTGGGTCCTTTTTTATTCTTTGCAGCAATGCACAGCATTCCTGAAAAAGAAATGCACCAAAACTGCACCAAAATCAGTGTGTGTGAAAGCAAGCTTACTTCTCCAGTACCACACAAACACATTATAACAAATTCTAATGATTCTTAAAGTTACCCATAAACATAGTGGTTTTTTTGGTACTACGATTGTAACAATAATAATTAAATTCTGACCAGTGAATTAAAGGGGTTGTCTCATCTCAAAGTTTCCTAGGATGCATGAATGAAATAATGCTGCTTTGCTCTGCCACTTCCTGGTCAAGCTATCTGTAATTAGCATATGAACTCCGTGTATTCAGACTTCTCTGTTTATTATGCTTATTAGTCTAGATTAGATAAATTACTTTCTCTGAGGTCCAGAGAAGCTTTTGAGCTAATGTAAACAGCAGAGTAATTAGTGTCTTTTGTCTGAAAGATCAGATAACACACGAGCTCTCACACTGTGACCTGTGTAATGACATCACTCCCTGCTATCAGATAGAGCAAACAGCAGGGGATAAGGAGTACACAGGTTGGCCACTTGGGGAACCAGAGAGAGCACAGAAGGTGATAAAATCACTTGTAGCTCCTTAACAAAAAAAAAAATGAACGACGCAATATATTTGGAAAACATCCTTATTAAGTGTTCCCAACATGTTGACAGCTAATCATTGTAGTGAGACAACCCCTTTAATGAATCAATAGAATACATTTTCATTGCTTAAACAACTATATTGTTATAAAAGATATAAAAAATATTGCCATTATTAATAATTTGTTAAAAACACTCATCATTTGTATGTGTCAAAGGCCAACCTGACAGTACACATGCCCCACATGCTTTACAATAAGCTAATCTGTGGTAAAATTACCTATTTTATTACCTGGAAACTCAGGTTTGCATTGGTTAGGTTCAAGCTATTTTCCCCTTTACAACCAAATTTTATTGCTCCAATGGTAAAAAAAGCAATTTTATAAAAAGTATTAATAATATTGTGATAATTTGTGTCTGCAGCTACTATACAGATGTCTCTACTACAATATTTGTAACATATTATAAAAAAAAAGTCCTGTGTAGTATGACATATGAAAGATAACATTGCTGCATCAGACTAGACTGAGGTTTCTTTATAAAGTGTAACCATGGAAAAACTGAGTTGCACAGGAGCTGTAGACACAGCGGTCGGATATTATTTATGAAGACTATCTTGCGGTATTTAATATTATGGATGTACAATGAAAAGAAAATTGCAAAAGGTGGCATGAATGACATAAATATTCTATTTGTGAAAATTTTGTTTGTATGTATGTGAAAGTATCACATGGCAAATCCAAGTATCGATTGTGATGCACTTTGGGCCGTTTGGTAATACGCATACAAACGGATATTAGTATGCATAAGAATTTTCAGCAGGCGTCGGCGGAGAAAATGCATAGCGGCTATAAGAGTGATATAGAATGCCCTGTTACTGGTAAGTAATTGGGAAAAGTGAATTAAGCGTTAACATAGTTAATATTTATTTTTTATCAAGTAACAAAATGCAAAGTGAATGAACAAAAGAGAGAACAGCATCAGAACAGTATCAGTTCTTCTCGGTACTGGGACACAGTTTTTAAAGGGCTTGGAAAGTGAAATGGTGGCCAGCTTCTTCTGAGACTCCAGGCAAAGTAAAGTGAAAAAGTCCAACTTTATTACTTTATTTATTTTTAACTTTACTCTGCCTGGAGTCTCAGAAGAAGCTGGCCCCCATTTCACTTTCCAAGCACTTTACTTTGGGTGTGGACTCCACCCGGCCGTGCTCCTGGGAACAGAGCAGCTAAAGGATACGGGTGAGCTGAAATTCATTGCTTTTTTCACAGTTTTTAAAGGAACGCAGCAGGGAGGTTGTTCAAAACATTTTGGAGAAGTAATCATAGATCTGCTGTGGATGAAGCTGCTCAGATCCTCCTGTCTATTCATGTAATCCCTGGCAGACTAGATGATGATGAGGTCAGGGCTCTGTGGGAGCCATATCATCACTTCCAGGACTCCAAAGGCTAATAACACTTCTAATTTTAAAGCATTCTTACTTTTTTCCACACCTGCTTAAAACTTCCTCACAGGACTATATTTCAATACAAAACAGAAATACACTCCCACTTATATATAAAAATTAATCATGCACAACTTTAAAAAGTCAGCCTTTTAGGCCGCTTAACTTCTCTTATTATTTTTCTAGACTCAGAAGAACCTTTTGACTGATTGTCTATTATGCTCCACTATAGGAAGATTATAGGTGGGTTTTTAGGGAACATAAAAATCCCATACCTGCTCAGTCAGTTTCCCCAGCCTGTGTGGCTATATCAGCAGGGATTGCAAAGGGGTGAGTGAAGGTACAGTAATGAGTAGGTGAAGAAAATTAAAGGCAGGAGGTAACGTACAAAAGTCAAACAGATATAAGAACATAGGGATGTAAGGAAAATGCCAGAAGCAGGGAGTAAAACAAAACAAAAAAACAAATGTCAAATATAGAAACTTTATCAAATGAAACAAAAACAGTTAAAATAACAAAAGAAAATAATCTGTTAAAAGTTTAAACAACTAAAAGATGAGATGTCCACATGTTTAGTAGAGACAGTTATGAACAATTGATGCTACAGCAGCATTTAATGTCTGACACAAATCTGAGAACAGAGACAGAGTAGCAACACAATGCTGGCGTGTACAATTAGGACAGCGGTAACATTTGTTATGTGAATGGATTCAACCAGAATGATAAAATACTGAACCCCCAAATACTTTCCCCTCAATCAACTACACAAATGTGACTGTGCCAGAGACATCACTAAAACTTAATTTGGATTCACAGGTTGTGGTTGTGTTGTGGCAAAACAATGCATCAAACCACCACACCCGGATAAAACATATGCGTTTTTTACTTGGTTTTTCAATGCGTATTTGGCTTTGTGGTTTTTACAGGTGAGTAACCTTGATTTTCCATGTTGACCTGTAGTAAGCACCTAAATTATGAAACCACAGCAAATAGTGGTAAGCACACATACTTTTTTGCTTATGGTTTTGAGGTGTTTTTTTGTACAGCATCCAAACTACACCCCTTGAATCTTCCAGCTTTAATTGAATGGAAAGACACAGAAAGATGTAATGTAGATTTTATGTACCGTAATTCTGTCAGGGGGATATACAAATGGCTCTACCAGAAAAGGTAGTAAAACGTCTGCAAGTCTGTAGAGTGTTTTCTTCATTTCTACCATTATTTAATGTGTTCATTGTGCAAAGGACCCTGAAGAACAGGAAGATTAGCTGTTCAATCAATGCTAACATTGTCAGGATGTAAGGACATAGCCTATAAGAAGAATGAAAATGCAAAGTTGTCAATTTATTTGTACATGTCTAGGAGGAATAACTTGAAAAATCTCTAACATTGAGTAAAAGTATTTATTAAAACAGACATATAATAATTAGTAATGCTGAAAGGTCGCCTTCCAACCAGTTCAGCTATTAGATGGTTAATCTAAGCAGATCACAGAAGTAATAATACACCCAATAGTCTGTTTGCATTCTAGGGTATGTTCACACGGTGCAATGTTGGTCCATAATTCAGCCTGTAATACGTACTTCAATACGCCCGAAGTACGGGTCGACATTACGGTAATTCATAGCTCTCACTGAGCGCTATAATTACCTGTTCTTTCCCCCAGTGCACAATACGCGCCGGGGAAAGAACTGGCATGTCAATTCTCCCCGGCATGAATGACAGTCAGTGAGAGGCTTCAGAGCTGGCCAGCATGTCCCTCTGAAGCTGCGGGTGTATATCGCTATAAGCCCACACAATAATCGTCTGAACATACCCTAAAGGTGTGTGTGTACTGTAAGCAGTAGATTGGCTGAGAAGGATCAATCAGGATGGGAATGCTAATCACATGATCTCTCTTGTCCAATCAGTTAAGAGTGAAACAGTGATTAGCATGCAACATGCACTTTTACATAACCTCCCAAAGTCATTTATTTTTTACCCCAGGTAACACAAATTCTAGAATGAATGATTTCTCAGTAAATCTACACACTAAACACTGATTTCTTTCACGTCCATAATAAAGGGGACCTGTGACATCTCCTGACATGCATTTATTTATTTTTTTTATATATATTAGGTTTCATGTATAGTCAACAAATAACAGGTTGCAAAACTGTCATGTCAAAGGTAATATGAATAAAGATTATGTCCATAAGATAAACAGTTAGCAAGCATTTGTTTTACCAAGATGTCTGGCATTGAGAAGATTGATCCAAAATAACACAACATAAGAATGCCGATCATAGAGGCATAAGGTGGAGGCATGCATTGAAATCTAGTCATGAAACCAATCTTCTATTTTAAATAACAAAGACAAACAATAAAATAAACATCACAATACAGTAACAACAGCTATCAAAAAAAAAAGGGGGGGGGGGGTGGGGGGTGGGGAGTGGGTCCACTCAGTATTTGTTTTAATTAGTACCAGTGTTCCTAGTATAATAACAATTCTGGAGCCTCTTCTCTTATAACTCTGTGTTGTGCTGTTCCTCTCTTATTCCTTCTTGAAATGTATTACTAAATCAGATGTGTGTTAGACTGGAATGGTAACACCCTGCTGACTTATTCAGTGATATATTTCCAGAAGAAATAAAAGAAACAGCACAACAAGAGTTATAAGAGAAGAGGCTCCAGAATTGTTATTTTATTGAGAACACAAGTATTTACTAATACATGTCAGGAGATGTCGCAAGTCCTCTAACATTCTTATTAATAAAATGTTCACTTTTTCCTGATAGTCTACTACGAAGCTACTTGAGGATATGGAAGCCTGCAAGAACTAGTGAGAAACGGCCGTGTCATTTCAAGGTTTTTTTATTTTTGCAAAAACTGTGCCAGTTTTGTCTATTGGGCTCACCTGTGTGAGATCCTGTGCTAGTCACATTGCCTAAATATCCTATTGAACAGGAGCAGTTGCTGAGCAGTGTATCCAAAGCAAGCAGACAGGTTGTCTCACAGGATGCCAGAAAGATGGAGTGGCGCAGAGATTAAGGAAATCAACTTGGTAGCAGACATCCCATCTCAATCCATATAAATCAATCAGATTTCCTAAAAATATTTTGGTTATAAACTCTACGTGCATGAATTTATAATAAAAGTGTGAAGACCATGTGGATGATAATCATACGTGTTACATGCTGGAGGAAGGCAAAGGTTTCTAGACTCTTCAATAATAATGCCGCACTACTTGTGAGATTTCATGTGAATACAGATTGCAGACTAGAGAGTCGTTTGTTATCAATCTCTGCTGACAATCTTAGGGATGTAACTACACAACATCAGAAAATGGCATTATACTCAGCAACTGGAACACTAATGTAACTCTTGAACAAAACTTGGACTGTACACAGCTCAGAGACCTGCTTCTAGGTGGGGAGAGAAAGGGAAGATCTCTCCTTAGGGAGAGCGCCTATATAGGTGTGTGGAGATTCAAAATTGCCTTTTGCACTGCACGAAGCATCTGCATATCACAAGGAATTATGGGAAAGGAGCTGAGAAGCTCAAGCGCCTTCTATTGGATGCAACAAATCCTGAATTAGCTTTTGACCCACTGGGTCCTTGGAAAGCAAAAGGGATATTTAGCCAAGCCAACATCACCCATCTGTATACAGCCGTTTTGGGGTGTTTGCCCCTCATCAGTACAGAGCAGAGTGATGCTGGCTTGGCTGAGTGGAAGGCAATAAGTGGCTCAGAAAAGGAAGATCTCTCCTTCGGGAGAGCGCCTATATAGACGTGTGGAGATTCGAAATGGCCTTTTGTACTCCACGAAGAATCTGCATGTGGGGAGAGCGTAAGAGAGTGAGAATCATGAGGTTATACCACTGAAATGAAGAGAAAACCTAGATAATCAAAATCCCCATAAAGGCACCAGGAGAGCCATGACTGAGGCAGCAGACAGTGCAGAGCCACAATGGTGTAAACATTTTTTTTTGCAAGTTATGTTTTTTCCTTGGAGGAGTACATTTGTGAGCATGAAGCTTTAAGTCAGACATTTATCTCCTCCCATTAGTTGCTGATACAGTGTAGCCAATGAATGAGTCTAGAATTTATGCTTAGTGCACCCCATAAAGCGAAGTTTTTAATCATCCAGCAACAAGAGTAATGGTGATTTTAGCAGCTTTTCAATATATCTTGTCCAGCCAAACCAGCAGTAAGTTTATACCAGTGTAAGGTTACATATATCTCAATGAGGGCCAAGCACTCGGTATTGTGCACACGTATGTAAGATGTCCAGTATAGTGATCACATAGTACAGTGAATGTCTTCTATATCCTACATTAATCCTTGTATTATTGGTTATACTACAAAACCTCTTTTATAAATAAGGGGTGAAGAGTACACCCAAGATACTAACGCCCGGCGTAGACAAAAATATAATGAAAAACTACAAATATACAGACATACGCCTTCAGGCTAAAATATAACCTTTATTGAAAAATGCTAGTAAAAAGGACCTAACAAGTCCCTACAAGCCCCTAAGTCCTATAAAGCCTAGGGAAAAATGGGGATACTGCCCTGAAGAAGGGCGACCCCACTCACGAACCTAATCCTAACAAGCCCTAAACAAAACCCTAATCTATCCATGACATATAACAATACATCCCTGAGGGACAGAAATACTGCTAAAGAATAGGAGAGACTCCAACAATGCAAAACAAACAATAAAGGTGCGACCCAGTAGTGAAAAACTATATAAAGAAAACCACAAAAAAGGAAAACAAATATATATAAATATAGTAGGGATGCTGAGATAAATGAGCACAATAATATATGCTATGAAACAGGGGCGAAGTTACTATGAGTTAGAACTTCACGTCATAAATAGATATACATTCATTAGTATACGTTCCTATATGTTCCGACGCGTTTCCCCCGGCGATGATGAATCGGGTTCATCAGGGAACAGACAGAGATATCGCAAAAATATAACAACTTACGTCCCTTAAAGTAACTCGCAGATAGACAATGATGCTGCCTGATATCCAGTGATAGGGTCCATGATGTTGAATATGGTACTGGGTATAGGGTAGGCATGTCTGTATATTTGTAGTTTTTCGTTTTTTTTTTATTATTGGTTATAACATAAAATCGTCGTCAAAATACAGGGTACATTGGTCAATACAATACTCCTAGGCTAGTCTGTAGAGTTCTGCACTGGATTTAGATTGGTAATTATTTGCTATACTGGATAATGTACTTATATTATTGGTGACATACATCAGTGAGTTATTATGGGGTGCCCTGGGAGGTTACACTGTACCCACTAAAACTAATGGGTTTCAGCTACACATTTGTATAGTATGAGTCCCTTAACCTTAAGGCTTTTAAGGGTAGAATGTGAAACCACCTGATAGTAGAAAACTAAAGGTTGATTAGTGGAAAAATCAAGAAGTATACTCGTAGTGGAGGCCAATATAAGTATATAAATATCTCGACCTGCTGCATAGGATGTCTTAATCTGACAAACATAGCACTGTGGAGTCAAAATACTTAACTTTCTAATGGGTTAAAATGGGTTTTGCCATGCAGGCTTTTCAGTGCGGCTCATACCAGTCTACAAGCTGACTATCTATGAGAATGAAGAAAGAGAGAGTGAGCTTGGCCCCTATGGATACTAGTGCATCTCAAAAAATTAGAATGTCATTGAAAATTAAAGGGGTTCTCCAGGACTATCTTTTTATTTGTTGTAGGGCTCACACATGTATTATATTAAACCTTGATATTCATACTGTAATGAGTCTATATAATATATGGGTTTTTCTATTTAACTTAAATTATTGATATCAAATATCTTTTCTAATTTTTTGAGATGCACTAGTATTGACTAGAGGACGAACAGTCTACCCTCCCCATTCTTTAAAACGATTGATTTGTAGAGAGTTGAGAAGTGCTCATGGGAACACCCTCTAAATTTATCTTTATTCTTTTTCACATCCAAACCTATCATAGCAATGTCCAATATTCAAGCATAAAGGAATAAATAAATTCAATGGTAATAAACACCTGCGACTTCTTGCACAGTTTCAGAATGTCAATCTGTTATAAGTCCATTTATAGTCCAACTAAAGCAGTGTGAGAAGCAGTGTGAGAGGCACATCTGCATATTTTAAAAGGCACTTCCACTTTGTCATTACCATTCAATTTATTTATTACTTTATGCTTGTATATGGACATTGCTATGCCCAGAGTTAAATTAGAGCAAGGGAACTATTTTGGCCCAACAGCACTACAATTGAGATATTTAAGCAGGGAGTGGAGAAAACCCTGCATTATTATTATTATTATTATTATTATTAATTTTATAGCGCCATTGATTCCAGGGCGCTGTATATTCAGGGGGTTACATACATAACATAAGTCAAACATTTACAATAGTGATAATCTGTGACTAACAACAGGTACAGAGGGAGAGAGGGCCCTGCCCGCGAAGGCTTACAATCTACAAGGAAGGGGGAGAGAGACAGAAGGTGAGGGGCAGACATGTTTGTGGGGTGTAGTGACAGCGGGGTTATTCTAGGTCATAGGCTATCCTGAAGAGATGAGTTTTCCGGTTGCTTTTGAAGCTGGTGAAAGTTGGGGAGAGTCTGATGTGTTGGGGCAGTAAGTTCCAGAGTGTCGGGGAAGCACGAGAGAAGTCTTGGAGACGGTTGTGTGAGGAGCTGATAAGAGGAGAGCAGAGAAGGTCCTGTGAGGAGCAGAGGTTGCGTGAGGGGAGATATCTGGAGATCAGAACAGAGATGTATGGAGGGGAGAGATTATGGAGAGCCTTGTAGGTCATGGTCAGTAACTTGAAATGAATTCGCTGGGCAATGGGGAGCCAGTGAAGGGATTGGCAGAGGGGAGAGGCAGAGGAGTAGCAGGGAGAGAGGTTTGCATTGCGCTGTTTATACTAGTGACTTGTATTGATGGTGGTTGTGAGTTGACAATGCTGCTGATTGATGGTGGTTGAGTAGAGAAGAAAAGATGCCAGACTGATTTCCTTCAGGTCTCGAATACAGACCTAAAGGCACTTTGTTCCCTGCCTATATGGCGTATTAGGCAGCTCAGACAGTTTAGGGGTTGACTAACTGGCTAGTTGCCCGGGACAGTGGAGAAAGGGGTTTAGAGACCAGCTATTTCCATAATCTATGGGTAAATTAACAGAAATTAAAGCCAAAGGAGTGGTGCACATACCTTGTCACCCCAAGAAGCATTGTAGAGACGAACCTCTGACTCGCTTCGCCAGTCAAATTCCCCTAGTCATAGCTATGACTAGGGGCATAGGGCATTTGTCTGCCCGAAATGCATCAGCTATGACTAAGAGCATTCGGCTGCCGGAAAAAGTGTCAGGAGTTCGTCTCTCACTTTCTGTTGCCAAGAAGTACTGCTTTTGCCCGATGTGTGAATAAAGGATGTGCTGTTTTTTAATATTCAATTGCCTGGAGTTGAGTGCCATCCGCTATCCATTTCTATACCGTAGTTGCCCAGGACCCCTGTTCACAGGGTGTTCTCAAAGACAGGAAACCAGGTGCAAACTCAAACTACACACTGTTTTCTTGTATGTACTGATATTAATTAGAAATTGAAATGCACTATCCTGTGGGTCTTATATGGCAGTATTAATTGGATACTGAAAAGTATTTGGTCACCATATGATGGTAGTAAGTGGACTCTACAGTATATGGAAATAATATAATAGCACCATATAGCGGTATTATGTAGGTTTTAATTACAAATATAAATGGCAAACAATAAGTGTCCTCAATTGCTTGTTGTCCAGGGCTATTATACAGCAAGTGATACAGCTTTTAATAGTTTGAGAAAAATATATCAGTTTATCTCTGTGTGAAATCAGAGGTCAAAGAGGTAAAGTACTCTATAGCCGCTGTATTATAGATCCATACCATGGTTCTGTGCATTAGCCTTAGATACAGGACACCTTAGCAAAAAACATATGTTAAGGCCTTGCTTATGCACTATGGCCCCTACCAATATAGCTGCATTTATAGCAAACAAAACTGAATTACACTAGAAAAGTCTACACTTAAACCATAGCAAAAGCAGTAGCAAAAGAAAAGAACACCTAAAAAGACCAGAGACATAATATTTGCAGCTCGATTTATTCCTATAATTTGGCTCTATGAAAGGAAATTCATTCCGCATATAATGAAATGCAATGTGATGACAGAAAAACTAATTTCTTCCTATCCCAGGATAAGCACTATACTCCAGACAGGTAAAAATAAAATATGTCTGTGGAGACGGATACTGTAATATTACATAAGCAAGATGTTTGCAGCCAGAACAAGACAGATGGTGAGTCCTAACCAGTGCAATAAACAGCTTGTGACATATCAATGCTCCCAACATCTTAAGCTCTGGAGTACATAGTGTACATAATGACAACATCGTCTACAAAGACCCCGCGTGTTTCACGGCTATGTCAGCACCATCAGGGATAATATAGATGTGGAACTTACAACAGCTGCACTAATCATGGAAAGTAAAAATACCCAACAAAGTTATTTCCAGGGCACATTCTGCTATGAAGGTGCATCAAAGCAAAATCAACACTCCACTGAGCAGGGTGGTGGATTTCAGCCTTCCTTGAAATAGAGGTTTCGGATTTCTAAGGCTTAAAGAGTAGCATGGATATTAAATAACCGGCTATACATCTGGATGACACCAAGAAGCCAGAATCTTTCCAAAAATAACATTTCAAATAGTCTTAATATTGCTCCTGCCTTATGAATGAGGAGAACATTGCCAAATCTATCTGGAGGAGCTGCACTTGATATTTAACAATTTCTTGGAGGACAGTTCAAAATGGTCAAAAGTAGATCACTGCAAATGACCACGTTTTTGTGATTTTCCACTCATCTCCCCAAGAAATACATTGGCTTACTTCAAAACCTAAAATGCTTTCATGGAAGACGTGATTGCTCGTATATTTTCAACTATTTTTTTCTTTTTGTGGATGTCAAGTGTAAAAGAAAAATACAATATTCTTACTTGATGACCAATTGTTCTAGGATTTACTCATGTCAGGTCATTTTTTAGCACACACATAAAAACACACTAAGATGTTCTCGTTAATAAGCCACCACATTTCTACAGCCAAGACATCATGTTCAAAATGTTGAAAGCATTGCCCAGTGGGTACTTACATAGCGCTATGGGTCAGTGAGATCTTAGCTGCTACGCTGCTTGATGTTTCTTGGTGGTAATGACCTTGTAGAATATGTCATTTGTCTACATTAAAGAGGGCCTCCTGTGTCATTAATCTAAATGTAATTAATGTGGGAAGCTTTGATAAGAAAAAGTACCGAATGAGTGCAGCAGAGCTTGAAAAGATTGTAACATAAGGATCGAGGAGCCATCGGGACTGAGGCGGATAAGACCCAAATAATAGTGGGACCAAGTTTACGGCCATATGGGGACGGCATGTAAGGAGGAAGCTTTCCAGCAGTTCTCAGTCCAAGCCCTTCTCTCTTACAGGTTCTCTTACCAGATTAGCTAACTTTTTAACTTTGAGCATCTTAGTTATGAGGAGAGGTGAGAAGAATTGAACTTATTTAGTCTTGACAAAAGACGGCTTCGGGGGGACATGATTAATTTATATAAATATATAAATGGTCCCTTCAAAAAGTATGGGGAAAAATTATTTCAAGTGAAGCCCCTCAAAAGATAAGGGGGCATTCCTTCGACTAGAGAAAAAAAGGATTCAATCTCCAGAGGAGAGGGCGTTCTTCCACTGTGAGAACTGTTAATCTGTGGAATAGACTGCCTGAGGGAGCTGGTCACAGCAGGAAACTGTAGGGAAAGAGTTTCAAGAAAAGGGCTTGGATAAACCTACCTGGAAACTTTAAAGAATATAAATGCGTATGTAGCTATGTAAAATTCTGGATACCTGGCAGGTGACGGTTTCTAGTGGTACAGAGATAGGGTCATCCACTGGAGCAGATTGGTTCTATGCCTTGGTGGGTTCCAGGGACATTAACCAGTGGTGAGGCTGGCTTAATGTTCCCTTGTCTCTCTCCCTCACCCACATTTTCCCCACCCTTGGTTGAACTTGATGGACACGTGTCTTTTTTCAACCGTACTAACTATGTAACTCTGTAGCTGTAAAACTTAAGAAAGCCACGACATATGTATAAACTATCCCTCCATATTTTCTGGACGCAGAAACGTATTCAGTAGATCACTTTCTCTTGGAATACCAATTATTGGCAAAAAATTCCTTAGAAAAGTTGTCGATTAAGAGCTGTGTGATAAAGAAGGTCTAACATAGTAAGAACTTGTGCTTAGGTAAAACTAATCATCAAAAATAACAACTTTAGAAATCGTGTGTGTGGAAGATCGAAAACATAACAGTAAAAACACTTTACCTGTAAACATATGGCTAGATTAACACGGCAGCCAAATGATGTGCTTACGGCCCTTGGATGTAGACCCAGGTCTTTAAATAATTTGGAGAATGACTGGGTTAAAGATATTCGAGGACGTTCTTCAGCAACCACCACACATGTCCGTACCCTAGAGAGGTCTAAGCCCCGTGCCTAGAAGATAAGATAAGCTATGAATGCATGCTCCTACAAAGACACAGGACAAGAATGATACTGGAAATTCATAAAACATCTTTTAATATCCAGGGGAATTTCTCCTTAGTGAATGGAAACTGTGTGTGATGTTCACATGCTCCATTTATTGTTAATATTGCTTAAGGGACAAATCCAGCCTTCTTATGGCATGGTTTCATACTTACGGCCAAAGACATAGTTATTCTAGAGACACTGATGGTTCCACGAAGGACTAAATCTGGGCAGCAGTGGTAAATATGCTAGTTACTAGTGTCTACACCTCTTGTTGAAGCTTAAAGGCGTATTCCTGGCTTGTATAAAAATGTTTTTTAAACTAATTAGATGTGGGGAGGTTTAGGCTCTGTCCACAGAACATGCGGATTCTCACTTAAAATACTTGCCTAAAGTAAACCATTCCCATTGACATCAATGGAAAATACGCGGACGGTTTTTCTACGTGGTTGTATTCCATGCAGGAAACATGTGGAAATCTACTATTGAGGTCAATGGGGATGGCTAAAAACCTTGTGTAAAACACAGTCAAAACATTTGTATGTGTTTTTTAATGCAGATCCGCATCCAAAACCCCATAGAAATGTATGGAACTCATTTCTCACTGCAAACCACAAGTGAAAGAAGCGACCCTAAATCCACATGAAATAACATGCTGTCTGACAACTTTCAAAGGTAGAATCCGACAAGTAAGTTTTACTTGTTGTGTGGATGTACCCTTAATTTTATATAACTTAACTTTAACAACTAGTGTCAGGCTGCTGCTGCTAAGCACCTGATTCATTGAATGCTCATTATACATACAGCTGGGGTAACATGGTGTACCTAGAAGGGTTATGGAAAAAAACAGTAATTCTAGCATTGCGTTTTTTTAATTGGTTGATGTGCAGTATACATGTTTTAACTATATTATATGGGTCATTACAATTGCGACAATACCAATTACGTATACATTTAGATTTTACTTTTACTATTTTTGCATAAGTGAGTTTTTATCTGAAAAAGGATTGTTATTTCAGGGTTTTTTCAAACCTTCTTTTTTATGTTTATAAATAAACTTAAAAGGGTTGTCTCGCCATACAGTTTCACAAGGCACCAGGAAGCTTCAGACTCACACTTCCTACTCAGGCTGTAGGCGATTCTACAGCAGTGATTAGCATATCAGGTTTGCTAATCCTAGCTGAGTCAGTTACAGTAACATGAGTGCAGCAGGTTTATAAACTGTGGTGTATAAAGCTATAGAGTTCTAAAGGGTTAAAGCTTGTCAGTAAGTCATGTAAACCAACTCCAGTCTTTAAGATAAGGAACAGAGCAGGGAGTGACCTCACTTTTCCAGCCACTGCTGCAGCAATGAGAGCAGAGAGATGTGGTCCAATAAGAGTAGATAGAAGTGGACGGTAACAAGATAAATTAGGGGATGCAAAAGCAGGAGACCTACTCTAACTGAAAAGAAGCACAATAAGAATAGCAATGTATTTGGAAATAGTCTTTATTTACCTATGCCTACATGTTTAAAACTAATCAATGAAACGGGAATACCTCACATTTTTTTGGCTTTCTAAGGAACATATTACAGTAGTCCTCTGTTAGGCCCCTAGCTGCCATGACAAGACATAGTTCTTTTTCGGCATGTAAGGGGTTAAAACTGATGGGATTAGCGTTCTTTCCAGTCCTAAATGCTAAGTGGATTGTGGGCTGTTATAGCTGCCACCTATGGGTGATGGCATAAGCACAGCACTGCAATGTAATAGTATGGTGGTTTGTGGGAATGACCCACTCACCATAATATACTATGGCTTCATGGGGAGGGAAGTGGTTAATAGTATGAGAAGATGACCCTCTGAACACAGGACCCTTTACATCTGATGGGTCTCTACAGACTCTTGGCTGATTTCAAATCTTCATAACATTTAAAAAAGGTAACCTGGGGGTCACATCACTTGTTCACTTTTATATAAGACTATTAAAGAAGAAATAGAAGAGCTGTGCCAATTATATCCAGGCTTGCTCTGTATAATAAAACGTGTGAATGATCTGGCTTAGGGAGCAACCAGAAATCAGACAAATGGGGGAAAACACTTCATAAAAATGACATGTTGTAGGAACATGAAAACAATGTGGTGCTTAATTCCCCCACTTGAATTGCCAAAGTAGTGATCTGTCCTGGAAGTGATACAGAATAATATAGTTGTGGTTGATCGCAAGGGGGGGGAACACCGCCGTGTTTCTAATTGAAATACATATCATTCATGTACGATTGATCCTAATGAGTTATTCAGATGCTCCCACAGGGGTGCTATAGAGGTGTGCAGCTACCTCCTAAAGTCATCTCACCGATGAATAAAATTGATGTGCAATCATCAAATCAAGGTTTAAGCTACAGGACCAATACTCTAAGGGAGTGTTCTCATGGTCAGAGTTTCTTTTTGTAGTTTTATTAAGCCAAAGTCAGAAACCAATGTCAATGGAGGACATAATATAAGGAACTATAGTGAGACCTTTCAAATCCAGTCTTGGCATTGGATTTGAAAACTGCATCAAAAACTTGAATGTGTGAACACACCCTAAACACAGCTCTACTAGGGCAACTTTCCTGTATAAGAACTGAATGGGAGCAGACAATCTCATCAAGTGTAGTCACTTGAAGGAAGGAATCAGCTCAGGAAAAGATTACATATCATTGTATATACCGTTATGGAAAGATCATAATCCTTTTTCCTATGTCCTCTGCACTGTAGCATGGACTTTGCCAGGGGCGTAACTACCGGGGTAGCAGATGTAGCAGCTGCCCCGGGGCCCGTGGTCTTAGGGGGCTCGGCGCAGCTGCTACCGCGTCTGCTGCCCTGGTAATGCCGCTCTTGGGCCCGCTGGCAGAGAACTTAACAGCTCACTGCAGCGGGCGGGGAGCTGAGGGGCCCGACGCAGGGCCGCCGATAGGGCAGTACAACCTGTACTGCTCTACCGGGGCCGGCCGGTCTATGAAGCCAGGGGGGCCCGCCGCCGCCGGCAGGCTCCGCCCCCTTGCTTCACAGAGGCGATCTCCTAATTGTATGCGACGCGCATACAATTAAGATGAACAGCGGAGCAGGATAGCTGTGCGCTCCCTACCTACAGGGCCCTGCAGGGGGCGGGGAAGTATACTAACGCGGTGCCCTTCCTGTTGCGGGGCAAACTAACCACAGGGGGCCAGGGGGGGGGGAAAGACTAGCTACGGGTGGTCTGTACTAGGGGGAAGTATGCTACAGGGGGCCCTAATAGGGGGGGGGGGGGACTAAAGCTTCAGGGGGCCCAAATACTGGGGGGGGAGCTATAACTCTACAGGGGGGCTAAATCTAGCGGGGGGGGACTTTTTGCCTACAGTTGGCCTTAATACTGGGGTGGGACTATGCCTACAGGGGGCCTATCTACTGGGGGCCCCTATACTACAGGGGGGCCTAGTACTGGGGCAATTGTACCTACATGGGAAACCCAAGCAAACCGGGAGGGCAAACTATCCCTACATGGGGCCCCCTAACTACTGGGGGGAGGGAAAACTATCCCTACAAGGGGTTCTAGTAGGGGGGGGAACTATGCCTCAGGGAGCCTAATGATGGGGGGGGGGGGAACTATCCCTAGGGGAGCCCAAATGACGGGGGGGGGGGGGGAAAACTATGCTACGGGCCCCAAAGAGGGGGGGGGGACTATTCTGCTACAGGGGGGCCAAATTACTGGGGGGACTTTTGCCTACAAGGGGGCCTAATATATAGGGGAGGGCTTTTTCTCCCTACAAGGGGGGCCCAAATTAGGGGGGGTGGGGGACTATTCTGCCTACAAGGGGGCCCTTATTACAGGGGGGCCCTATTCAAACCTAAGGGGTGGCCTAAGCTACAGGGGGCCCCCCATTGTACCACATGGGAACCCTAAGCAAACGCCGGGGGCCCAAAAGTCCTACTTTCCCCCCAAGCTACCTAGCTACTGCCCGGTGGATGCCTAGCTACCGCCCGGGGGCCCCGTTGTAACTACATGCCGACTGGGGGAGCCCCATAATTACCAGGGGATAATTATTACCATTTGGGCCATTATAAATGGGGAGTTTGTACATGGGGGAGGGGGCACTCAGTTGGGAAAATGATAAAAAAAGAGAGGCGTCTCAGGTGTTTGTGTTGTAAATTCTGCAGGGACGAGTGGTGGACGGAGGAAGTCATCATGGAGGTCTGGACCGAATAGAGAAGAAAAGGGAAAGTGAACGACTACTCAGACAAGACGTCACCTGTGGGGCCCTAGATGTAAGTAAACTATTTGCAAAGCACCTGTGTACTTGGTATCTACCACTATAGGGTCACTGTATGGAGGACCTATTGGTTATGGTGTGATGGTTTATAATCACTAACAGTATGGCGGTATTATTAAGTATTGTTATGTTGGAGATATGTGGTGATGATGTGCCGATATTATTAGGTGCTTGTATATTGTTGTTGTTTTGTGATATTGGTCTTGGTATACTGGTTTAGTCAATAACATTATGGTGGGACTAGTCAGTATATGGTAGTGATAGGTGGCGGTATTATTTAGAATTTATATATTGTTGCTTGGCAATATTGGTCTGGGTATACTGGCTTTGCCAGTAACATTATAGTGGTGACATGTGGAGGTATTTGCTGGACCTTGTATAACCCAGCGAGAACTAAATCCAAAAACAATGGCACAATTGAATTTTTTTTGTAGTGACCCCAAAAACAATTTTTTATTTTTCTGTGGTGGCGATGGTTGTGGGACGGGGAATGGGTGGGGCTCTGTCGGGACGGCCGGGGAGGGAGGAGCAGGGGGTTGGGTCGGCCGGGGGAGGGTGGGGGCCCAGACGCTCCAGCTGTATGGGGCCCCAAAATTTCTGATGGCGGCCCTGTCTACCACTATATGGTCACTATATGGCGGTACTATTGGTCTTTGTGTACTGATCAGTAATAGTGTAGGGGTATTATTCAGTCACTTTGTGGTCATGTTCTGGCGGTATAATCAGGTTCCTATGTAATAGCGTTATTGGTAATGTTGGTTTTGGTATAGTGGGATTTGTTTGGTAGCAGTATGAGGCGAATAATCGAGATCACAGGCAAGGGTCAGAATCCAGATAGCAAACATTGACAAGCAAGACTCTCAGGAAGCACACCAATACAGTGGCAGGTTATGTTGGGGGAAGTTATGTAATAAAGAGTCCAGCGCCCGGTGATGGGAAATCAGAACTGCGCTGGCCCCTTTAACCTCTGAGAATCGTTACACGCGTGCCAGCCAGAGACAACAAGTGGGAGCGGAGCAGGAGCAGAGAGAGGTGAGTAACTGGGATCCCAGGGGACAGAGACACGAGAGCGTCCACGGTCCAGAGTGGGGACCTTGTCGCGCATAGTGACAATCATGTTATCATAAATGCACTCATGTTTACATTATATACATTACCACTTATATAATTGTGCATGGACTAATCCGATTATATGTGTGCTAAATTTATATTATTAGTAGATACCTCTTCCCAAGGTGGTGAATGTAATTGAAAAACCAACCACTTAAAGGCACAGTTCTAGTCCTAGGATAACTACAACCTATATACATAAATATTTACTAGTTACACTGCTGAATGCAGGGCACACTGGAGTGAGTGTGGATGAGACTGCTTCCTTCTCCCCACTCCACCTGATATTTCTCACATCACCCAGTACATTCCTGTAGAGAGCCTCAATGTGGGTGCTTACTGTGAGTGTAACAGTAGCCCCTTTCTGCTTCACTGGTGAGTGTGGCATTATTTAATCACACTAAAACTACTATTATTATGCATGCACTATCACAAATGCTGTTATATGTGCACTATATCATGTTATGATATGTGGTTTTACATATGCACTGCCGTTGGTGCTAATATATATGTACATTCCCTATTTATCCAGTCCCTGGGTTTGTCCATGGAATGAACCAAAGATTTAGATCCCAGAAATTATGAACAGCAGCAGATGTAAAATTAACGCACTATCCAAAAAATTAAGACAAGCTTTAATTTTTCTTTCTGAAGTCAAGAAATAAACAATATACCTTGGGGCAAAATGCATTCATTACCTTTAGGGATTCAGTCTGCAAGCCAAGTCCCTTGGTACAAAGTTCCATTACAGAGTAGGAACAAAATGTGTCTCTCACTTTGTACTGACTCACAGCAAGAAGCCACAAGGCAGGATTGATCTCCAACTCTGAGGGAGGAATCAGAATAGACTGGTGTCCTGAATATACGCTGTAAAGACATGAGACATATTAGCATGCACTAGGAGTCAGGCTGCAGTATTTTATGACAAGAACACTGCTGACTATGCAAACTCCTCTGACCTGTACATAGCTATTAAACCTTACTTACTATTTTATGGCACTAATCTATGGCCATTTTTTATTTGTAAGACACAAGACTAATAGAGAAACCATTTCAGTGCTGAATGCATGAATCGGAAAATTAGAGTTTGAATTTACATTGTACAATACATCTTCTCTATATTGCATTTTACAAAATGTTTTCTTTATTGTTACATCTTGCTATTATCGTGGTTGATTTATTTTCTGTTTGAAATTTTTCCAACTAAATACAGGTGATGCTACAAATATTACTAGATATTAAAGGGTTTCAGACTTTTATAGCATAGCAATAGGGATTGTCATTGATCCGGATATGGGCCCTGGAAAGTGTCTTTGAAGAAACGAAATGTGGCCCTGCTTTTACAGCACTCTCCATTTCGATATAAGATCGAGTACAGTCAAGCAGAACTGCCATTGAACAGAATGGAGAGTACAATGTAAGTGCAACCTACTCTCTGTTTTGCAGAGAGACTTTTGAGGGTCCATTCTCAAGATGGGTACAGGTCTTAAATGTGGAATCACACCTGTCAGACATTTATGGCATATCCTATCAATACGCCATAAATGTCTGAGATGAGAACACCCCTGTACGTGTGGTTTTGTGGTTGGATTAAACAGGTATTTTAGCTCAGCCCCTTTCACTTGCATGGGGATGAGGTGTAATACAAGACAGCCTCTGGACAAAAATGACTGTGTCCTGTTGCTCTCTGCTCTGTCCATACTTCCTTCAACTAGGTACAAAGTAGACTCAGACTGCCCTAGGACCAAAGACCATAGAGCAGAGCCCTTTGCACGCAGTGTCTATGGCAACATTCACAGAAGCTACAGTCCAGTACTACAGAGCTGTAGGCACTCTGTGTGCTGGTGAATATTGCCCCCACCCCTACTGCACTGTATTACAGAGGTATTGCTTTTAGAGGAAAACATCTCTATAATAAAACATATGATGGAACATGAAGCTGTTTTTTTTTTCTCTGTCAGATTTCTTCTGAAACCAAAAGAATACAGACACATGTCAAAAAGGCATTTCAGAATTAGTTTCTGTAATCATATCTGTTTTCAGCAGGAATAGACTTATATTATGTACAAGCCTACCCAATAAGGGTGCGCCCACATGGTAGCATGCAAATACCGGCCGGATCCTGATTGAATAATCCAGCCGGTATTTTGACATAGTTTCCGTGGTTTTGGGGGACGGTTCTGTTCGCGGTTTACGAATTCTCCCATCCCCCTCAATCACTGACATGTTCATGTTCTGCCCGAAAACTGGGCGGAATAGGGAACATGTTCTACGTTTTTGGAACACTGACAGTTTAAAAAAAAAAACGGCCAGCAGAAAATCTGTCCACTGGGGATTGCTGCACGGATTTTGTATTAAAGTCTATCAGGAAGGTTGACAGTCGGTTTACAGACGGCTTTCAAATCGTAAATCCAACCGAAAATCTTGCTGTGGTTACAAGCCCTAATAATTCATAGATTTTTGCACTATGCAGATGTACCACTGCCAAGATTATCATTGTGCATAGTTAATTGTGAATGCTAGATGCTTTTCCTGAGGTTTTAGATGGCAAATAAATCTAAAGAGCTATTTTAACCCACACCTACCACAATGCACAAATAACCCAGGCTCAAGAGATAACTAATCAGCTTAATTTTCCTATAGATGGCAGAACATTGTTCAAAACCAATGCTTCTTGTATTTCCGACTCACCAAACATTTCAACTTCAGTAAATTAATGAATAACTCAAAAGTTTTAGATAATGTAAATCCACTTCTTAGATTCACACACCAATATCTCCAGGATCAGCATAACTATGGACTGTATAGTCTATTTAAGATAACATCACAAGTACTGGTGCATCTAAAAAAATTCGAATATCACTGAAAAGATAATTGATATCAATAATTTAAGTCAATTAGAGAGACCCATATGTTGTGTAGACTCATTACAGTACGATATACAAGGCTTAATATAATACATTTGTGAGCCCTATAACAAATAAAAAGATAGTCCTGGAGAACCCCTTTAATTTTCAATGATATTCTAATTTTTTGGAGATACACTAGTATGTGGTGAAAATAATAAAGCTGAGAAACAGAGGCATAACTAGAATTCATAGGACCCATAGCAAATTGAGGCCCTATCGCCTAATGACAATAATTTAGAACAGCAGCACAAGTAGCAATAAAGATATAATAAAATAATGCCATGTATCAGGGAACCCAAACAGTAGTGTCATATAGCAGAACTTGTTCTAGTACAAAACTGCTTCTTCCCTACAAAACTTAATGTTCTTGTATCTGTGTGGGCGCCCTCAACCTTTGGGCCCCGTAGGCATCAACATGGCTGCTAAGTATGTAGTTACGCCCATTCTGAAAACTAAAGGTGACTTGTTATAGCACCCTTACCCTGTTTCCCCAAAAATAAGACACCCCTGAAAATAAGACATGGTGCATTTTTTTATGCAATTCAGAGTGCAATTTTTGCAATTTTTTTTCTGCAATTCGCTGTTTATGCTGATGTTTGTGATGAAATCACTACAGTATATTAATACATGTTGATGTTTTGTTCAACAATTAATGTGAATTATTGTTCATAGAAAAAAAAACATCCCCTAAAAATAAGTCTTAGCTCATCTTTAGGAGCCAAAATTAATATTAGACACCGTCTTATTTTTGGAGAAACAGGGTATTTCATGTGGCGCTCTAACTATGAACATTTATCCCAATGTTCATGGTCATAGAAATATTGTTGGGAAGGGATGACTGATTCAGATACTTCTTAAAAAATGGGTTCCAAACTGCTTAGTCCTCCACGGAGCGAACATTCATCACATGTGCTATGAATAGGTGATAACGCAATAAGGTCTTTATGAACAGCACCAGCAACATACTTCAAGTGTTTAAAAGGACACTTACAAAGCTAACATCATACAAAGGGAGAATGACAATGAATGACACATGTACACCCAAAACATACCTACAGAGGCACCATAGAACAAAGCCCAGTCCACAGTAAGGATCCAGACAAATAGCCACCTCTCTGGAAGGGTAGAGCTCACACTGAAGTTTAATGGATCGACAGAAGGCACTAGTGGCTGCATGGGACATCTGAAAGAAAAAAAAAAAGAGTGTCCAAGTACAGGCCAGGATAACAAAGACTACAATAAAATATGAACAAAGATTTCAAGATACTGAATTGGCGGTTCTAAACCAAGGCCTCAACGTCACCCAATCCCAGGAGCATAGGATCCACACAGAGGAACAAAGGCGCTATATAATCGAAGTGGTAAGACGTTATTAGATAAGTCTATTTGTAAAGCTGCTTCACTTTTGACTTTGGACGCATTAGATGTAAAATTTTACACAACATTAAGAACAAGTTAATATTAGTTTAGAACCTCTTCTTAAAGAGTTTGTCCACAAAAAGTCTTTTTCAGTGGGGCCAGGTTAGGTAAAGAAAAAATATTATACTTACCTGTCCCCAACTGCTGCTGTGGACCTCTCTGGTGATTCACTGCTCTTCAGGTCTGGGGTCTCATCCCGAAACGCAGGAGAGACTCAGGATCCATTCACTCAATATTAAATGTGAACCTCTTCTGTGGATCAGAACAAGAACCCAGATGGAAAGGATTGCCAGGGAGCTCCAGAGCGGCTGTATAATTTTCTTTCCTTGCCTATTCCAGCCCCATTTAAATAGAATTTGATGGACAATCCCTTTAACTTAGTTTATTGTTGAAGCACATAATACAGCGATCACTAACTAGAGACGGATAAGTGACACATTGGCACCACAAGAGTTACAACTATTGCAAATTACAATACGGACAGAGCGATAAATCTAGACTGAGACTTTATATAAATGTAAAATATGCTCTTAATGAACTGAAAATGATGACTTGGCTGCAGCGTATGATCCATTAAATCTTTATGATACACAGGGACATTTTAACTACACTGCTTGCTTGACTTGGAAATTACAGCTTGTTAGTGCAATCTGTAATGTGTATGGATCCATTCACCATTTCATTTCCTCAAGCAAGTAAATATAGGCCATCTGACAAAATCGCAGACACTTCATTATAGTAAATTTACAGAAATTATTTTTCTGATAGTTGTAATATTTAACAAGCATTTTGGTGTTAAAGGGACCAGTCATATATTAAGAGTAGAGAGATATTTTGTAGTCCGGGCCAATATTTAGGTTATTAGTTCAAAAATAATACAGCAACAAGACTAAATGGATAATGCAGCAATGCTGGACAATGCTCCAATAATATATTAGATGTAATTACTTTGGCATAATGAAAAATGCAAAATACCAGCTGCCAGATCTGCTCTGCTTTTCTTGTACACATGATAATGTGCTGCAAAATTATTAATCTGACCAACCCAATGCAGATCACAGAAACCACATTAGGGACGTTTCTTGCATTGGCATTTGCCTGGTCAGTGTGGGTAGGAGCCACTGGGATTTGTGGACACACATTCACTCTGGCTGGACTGATGGTACAAAGTAATACAATACTCTGAGGTGGCTAGAGGTTATACAAAAAATAGACCACAATCCAATGTTCAATACTCCCACTCAGCAGCAGGAGATGAGCACCCACCAACACATATTACAGTTTTAGTAACTTCAATCAGGACTGTATTAACAGCATTATAGGCCTCTGGGCAAGCAGTGCATTGTGCCGTGCCCCAGTATATGACATCACAATAAGCTATGTCTAATCATGCTCAAACAGGATACCACATCAAGCCTCGCTTCTAACCACCTTCAAGTTTCACCCAAACATGCCCAACAGCTGACCAGGGCCAAAAGAGTGGCTGTTTCTAATCAGAACAGAGTATAGCTGGGACCCTCATGCTCTGAAAAGCATGGAGCCCTGGTAGGATACGGAGAGCGGCAAAATGTATAGAGTAGGTCCCCATCTGAGGTATCTTGAACCTTGCCGTTCATGGATGGGCCCAAATGTGCACTAAAAGGCTCAAATGTTCATACATACTATAGGCAGCAGAAATGCCCTTCTGAAATAATTCATATATTCAGGGTTTATCTATCTCTTATCATCTGCAGAGTACTACTGGTTTGTTTCTGCAAAACAGTAGTGTCGCCAGGGTCTACAAAGTATAATGTATGTATATAATATAAAATAATACATTTTACATAAATACATACAAGTAGCCATACGACAATTTTCTATGTTTAACACGTCTAAATGACAAATACAGTTAAATAATACCACTATACACAGAACAAATATTATCACCATACCTCAGACTACTTGAGTCCAATTACTTTCTAATTTAGGACAATGCCAGAACATATGTAGTAAAGATGCTGGGTGTATATGGCAACGATTGCACAGCGGAGAATCCTGAATTCCAATCTTTTGCAATAATAACGGAGTTCTATCAACTCTGTTGTGATATTCGATGCTGCTCACTCACAGAAATTACTGGGATGGCTCTCAGAATCTCCTCCCAGACATTAGGTTCATTTGAGCCAATATTCCCCTCCCACTTACTACGTAAATCTACGGGATAACTGGAAAAGAAGTTTTGTGTTAATATTTTGTACAGAGTGGACATTAACTCCTGCATTAGTTTATTTATTTTTTTTTTTATAAACTTATTATTAAACCTAATTGTATCTGGGTTTTCTGTATTAAAGGCATGTGTGAATTGTAAAAATGTATAGAACTGCAAATGTGGCATGGCAAATTGTTTTTGTTGGCAGGTCTTAAAGGAGTTGTCTCATTAATAGCTTTCAGCCTCTGTCTGTGAATGGAAGTTGAATTGAGGGGCGTGCTAGCTTCTCTGCCTCTTGCCCCCTCGCTCTTCCCCCCTCCCCACAGCACAAAGGCAGCTATATGCCCGTAACGTCTAAACAGCAGGGGGATTGCTGCCAGAGTTAACCCTGTGTGTGCCTGCCTAGAGAGGTCTATGATTGCTAATAGCAGAACAGAGGGGCTGCAAGTGTTCCTATACCCTCTGCTTAGCTTACATATCTCCACATCTCCAGCAACAACAAACAAACCCTCTCAGAACAGAGGCAGGGAAGCTGCAAAGTGTTACTCAGGATGTGTCCCTAGTACAGCATGAACTGTTCACAAGCCTCCCTGATCTGTATAGTATTATTATAGTTACAGCTCCACAGACATCATGATTATAGTAACAAACAGGGTCACTGCTGTCACATCTATTGATCAGCCTCATCTCTGCTCAATCTGTGTAGAGAGCAGGAGGAAGCAGGCACACACAGGGTTAATCCAGGCAGCATGGACATAGAAGCCAGAGTCCTCCCTCCTCCTCCCTACACTACAGAAGCATTCTGTGCGGGAGGGGCTCTCTGCTCCGACCTGTCTTCAAAGGTGATGAGTCATTCAGACCTGACAGCCAGTAAGATAAGGATCAACAGGTCGGCTGCTATAGAAATTTGAGAAGCTGATGCACTCCTATGAACAGGGCTAGCTCAAAATCAGTAGGACATTTGTAATGAACATATATTGCAAAGCTGCTTGTTTTTTAAAGATCTTTTAATTAAAACCCAATCATTGTAGCGAGACAACCCCTTTAAAGTCTCCCTGCTCAGTAAATATTTGAGAAACATATTGAAGCCCTTTAGATCCCCATATTTCAAAATCCTGAAGCATGACGATTTCAGTCAACCAAGGAAAGGAGTTCTCTTGGATCTATTCCCATATGACCTCTTAGGTCATATGTAAATTGTAAAGTAGGCCCCGCTCAGAAACCTCCTCTTTTAGCCAGAGTAGAGAGCCTTTGTTGCCGTCCTGGTCTATGTGTTACATAGTTGTCCTTTTATCCAGCATGTAATACTACATGTCTTCTACAGTAGGCATATGACGGGCTGGTGGCTGGGTTGGCTGGCTGGATAAGATGAGCCCGTAATATCCCGTATGAAGAAGGTAGGGAGGTGGTGAGAAATGTATTAGGTGAAGACCCTTCATTGAGGAATGATTTAATTAACTTTCTTATGTCATTGCTTGACATTGTACTAACCAAAATTTTTTTAGGTTTGGTCAGGAATTTTTCCTGCAGCTGCAGGGGGACCTCGGTGGGGTCTCCTGTAGCTCCGGGATATGCAAATTTGTTCATTGCAATGTTAGAAGAACAATATATTTTTACTTCCAAATATCAAGTACATATTGTAATATGGCGTCGCTATGTCGATGACGTGTTTCTTATATGGCGAGGAACTGAACAATTATTTCAAGAATTTTTACAATACATTAATGGATTACATCGTCTTATTAAGTTTACAGCACAAGTAGAACATGATAATATTGAGTACCTAGATGTTTGTAAACAAAAAATCCTTGAGAAATTTGAGAAACGGGGTTACAATCACGATGAGCTCCGTATTATTGCAGATCAGGTATCCCGATTAAAAAGAGAGGATTTATTGAAATCAAAAGCCAAACCTAAACAAGATAAAATCATGTTTCTATCTACATATGATAGACATGCGAACATGATTAGGAGGTCATTTCTAAACATTGGAAAATATTAAGTAGTGATCCCAATTATGTTGTGCTGTTTAAAGATCTCCCATTATTTGTGTTTAAAAAAGGACGTACAATAGGAGACCAATTGGTCTCATCAGATATCAAGACACTAGGTATTAGACAAAAATATTAAAAACGGGAAAAAAGGGAACTTTTCCTTGTTTAGGATGTATAAATTGTACTTCAATAATAAAGGGATCGGTCATTAAATATCCTCTATACGGAACTGACATCAAAATTAAGGATTTTTTCACTTGCAATACAATCCAAGTTGTGTATCTGATTAAATGCCCTCGTGGCTTTGTTTATATTGGGCAGACAAGAAGAGCTGTTAGGCCTCGTTCACATGGCTTATTCTGGGACGGATTGCAGCCGTACTGTGCGCCGTATTTGCGCTGCAATACGGCTGGAATCTGTCCCAGTCATTACGGTAATCCACAGTTCTCATAGAGAACTATGGATTCCGTCTCCTCTCCCCGCTCGGCGAAACCGCCGAGGAGGGAGAAAGTGACATGCACATTATTCACGGCGCGTACACGCCGTGAATAATGAGTGTCTATGGGGCCGGCGAGCTGCCAGCCCCCCGCCCCCACTGCACGGCTGCCGGCGTAATTGCGGGGCGAAATCCATCCCCGCAATTACGTCGGCAATAAGCCGTGTGAACATTGCCTTAGAATTAGTTTAAATGAACACAGATCCACTATCCGTTTATTTAAACAAAGAAAAGATAAAGATACTGAGCATAAATTTGGTGAATACACATTAGCTCGGCACTTCAGTGAAGCCAACCACGGTGTCAGTGAACTCTGCTGGTGTGTACTGGAACATATAGAGTGTAAGGATAAGGAAAGGGTTAAAACCTGATTACTACAACGTGAAGCCTTTTGGATTAGCAAGATGCAATCCTTAGTTCCAAAAGGGCTTAATGAGATATATAGTTTAAAAATGTTTCTATAAAGATAACAGACAACAGCTTTGGTAGATTTGATGCGTCTTTAACAGTTGTTTTTAATACTAAGGAGTGGTATTTAAACAGGTGCAAGACGGCACTGGCCAGGCTTGAGAAAGAAGGCAGAGCCTTCGAAACATCGCAGTACGAGTGTGCGGCTCGCTCTGTGTTTGCATCTCCTCGGCTATCCCATCTGGGAGGATTTCATGTGGAACAGAAGCGGAATGCTGGACTGATTTATAAGTATACCACTATGATTATTTCTATTGCTTGAACATTTTAGAATATGTCCTAAAGTGTTGGACGAATCTTTGTGGATAATAAATGTTTATATACATTTTAAAAGAAAGAAGTCTACCATTTTTGAATATTCATGTATTGAAGCTGAAAATAGAGGTATACGCCTAATTCTAAGAGTTGAGTCTGCTTGAAGATTTATTGGATAAGATGAGCGCCAGGCTGGCTTTAGTTGAAAAAGTCTGTGAAATGAAATGTGGTCACACAAAGACTTCACAGCTATACATACCTTCACCCCAGCAAGCATTCCAGTTGTAGATACACTAAAATCAAGGTAAGCCAATGTCTCTGGGTCTGAGGGTTTGTAGATTTGGGATGGTCGTTTCTTTGGCAAATCATCTTGAAAATAAAAGAGACAATCTTATAAACTAAGAAGAAATGTAGAGTCTTAAAAAAGTTACATAAAACATTAGTTTTACACCCATTCGCAGACACCATGTCTTTTGGATTTCCAGCACACTAACCAATGAAGCCAACAAAATAAAAAAAAATTAAGATATCCAAGTAATATAGCCAAAATGAAAATATAGTCCTAATGGGCAGATCTTGAGGACTGTAGCATGTAGAGCGCTTTTGTTAGTTTAGAATACTTCATGTATCTATCTAAACTTTATATGGGAGAAAGTGAGTCTTACTTGTGATCTGCTCTCTGGAACCATTCATCGAATATAAACCACATTAGAACAAAAAAACATTAAAACAACATCCATACAAACTAGTGTGTGTTTAACATACACATAAAACACACATAAACCTCAGCAGCAGTAATGACACTGTGTGCGCTGTGCCAAGTGCATAGAAACCACAATTGTAAAATATAATTACAGAAATATATAAACTGATTTTGGAGCAGTGGCCTTTTCATTCGTCTCCAGCTGCTCCTGTAAATCATGGCCTACAGCTTAGGGCAGGATATCACTTTGAAATAATTTTCATAATTGTTACAGTATAATTATATTTGTAAATACAACAAGAGAATGAATATTGGGAATTTATAGAAAAAAAGACTTGATATTACAAATTCCATAATAGTATACACACGCTGCCGGCACTAGTAGACTAGTGCACATTTTCACCCAATTGCTAAACAGGAAAATGCAATTTAAAGGAAGATAAGAATGGACCCAAAATACCATGAGCATTTTGTTAATTAATTTAGACCTCAGATGTAAGGATAAATGATAGGTGAAGTAGTCAAGTGCATGGGATTACTGACATGAACCCCACAGGTTGTATCAGTAAAATTATTACATCTGTAGTCTTATGAATGGCAATAATGCTCCTTCCATTTCATCTTCTCCTTTTTAACAAATCAAATTTGAAGCAGTTATACACTGACGAGCAATGGGGTAACAATGTTTTAAAATTTTGACTTTCAGGCTCCATATCTCGCCATCCACTATAGCTTTGAACGTGAGACTACCATGATTTTTATAGACAATCCTCTTGGCTATCTCATACATAATTCTTGCTCGCAACTGTTTAGCATATGCTTAGTTCTGCAGATTCTTGTTGTGTAACTGCATTGTTACTGACAGTATTACTAAATGTACATGCAAGGGCACAGGACCTTAAGGTAAGCCAGCTCAATTCCCTTTTAGGCAGTGTGAATATATGCAGACATCTAGTACTTCTTCATGCATAGAGGTACAAGAGGTAGGAATGTAACAAGCTTCAGGCTCTCCTGGTCTGGAATGGACCGTATGTTGCTGTAAATTAGTACTAGAATTTATTTAGGGACTGAATAATCTATATTTAAGTGTACTGCCAACCAAATAGGAAACTTGAGTGTGCTCAGCCATTTCTCCTGACTTAAGTATTTGGGACAAGAAATAGCTATCTGATAGCTACCAATATCAGTCTGAGGTTTCCTTAGTGGTCACTTGGTCAACCTAGTAGTTCTTCACCTGTTTCTTCTTTCAAATCTATCTGGAAGTCAATTACAGTTAGAGTCCTCTTCCATGTCATCCCTCTCTTTAGAGACAACTTATCTTAATTTTTTGTGTCTACAGGGTGGATCAACTGTTTAACCCTAAAATAATATTGTACACAGCCAAAAATCTTGACCTAAATGTACACATATGTTCATATAAAATTGCTGTCAATTAGGTTGAGCCCCAAAAATCAACTCCACTGGTGAGCCCCACGAATCAACTCCACTGGTGGGCCCCAAGAATCAACTCCATGTGCCCCAAATCAACTCCGGTGGGCCCCAAGAATCAACTCCACGCCCTTGGTGGGCCCCAAGAATCAACTCCACTGGTGAGCCCCAAGAATCAACTTCACTGACACCGTACAGCAGTGACGTTTCTGTTTGGAAGTAGAAGAGTGTAAACAAAGGACCAGAGGGACCGAGCACTGGAATAGAGGACCGGAGGAAAGTGAGTATAGGTTTTTTATTATTTGGACACCTGCAGTATAAGATTTGATAACCCCTTTAAGGTATCTCTTATCACATTCAAGTTCAAGCACTGTTCACACATAGATTATTATTATTATTTATTTTAGAGCGCCATTAATTCCAGAGCGCTGTACATTTAAGGGGAATTACATACATAACAAATATTGAACAAATACAATGGTGACAAAATGACTAGTAACTGAAACAGAGAGGAAAGAGGACCCTGCCCGCGAGGGCTTACAATCTACAAGAAAGAAAGGGGAGAGACAGAAGGTGTGGGGCAGACATGCTTGCGGGCCGGTGTAGTGGTGGTGGGGTTAGTGTGGGTTGTAGGCTATCCTGAAGAGATGGGTTTTCAGGTTGCTTTTGAAACTGGTGAAAGTTGGGGAGAGTGATGTTTTGGGTTAAGGAGTTCCAGAGTGTGGGTGAAGCACGGGAAAAGGTCTTGTGACGGTTATGTGAGGAGCTGATGAGAGGGGAAGCAGAGGAGAAGGTCCTGTGAGGAGCGGAGATTGCGTGAGGGAGGTATCTGGAAATTAGGGCAGAGATGTATGGAGGGAGAGGTTATGGAGAGCCTTGTAGGTCAGGTTAGAAAATTGAACTGAATTCGTTGGGCAATGGGAAAGCCAGTAAAGGGGATTGGCAGAGGCGAGCGCAGAGGAGTACGAGGAGAGAGAGGTGAATCAGACGGGCAGCAGAGTTTAGGATGGATTGGAGGGGAGCGAGGGTGCTAACTGGGAGGCCACAGAGAAGGATGTTGCAGTAGTCAAGGCGGGAGATGACGAGGGCGTGGACTAGCGTTTTAGTAGTGTCAGAGTTGAGGAATGGGCGGATGCGTGAAATATTTTTCAGGGGGAAAGGCTGCAGGCAGAGGTGAGGGCTTGGATGTTGGTTTGAAGGATAAAGAGGAGTCAAAGGTTATCCCCAAGGCAGCAGAATTGTGGAGCTGGTGAGATGGTGTGGCCATTAACAGTGATAGAGAGATCAGGTGGAGGGGTAGAGAGGATGGTGGAAAGATGATGAATTCTGTTTATCTACATTAGTTTTAAGCGACGGGAGGAGAAGAAGGAGGAAATGGATGATAGGCATTTTGGATCCGGGAGAGAAGGGAGTTAATGAAAGGACCGGAGATATTAAGCTGGGTGTCGTCCGCGTACAGGTGGTAGTTAAAGCCATTGAGGCTATGAGCTGACCCAGACCAAGAGTGTAGATAGAGAAGAGGAGTTGGGCCCAGGACAGACCCCTGAGGGACACCAACAGAGAGCGGTGGGAGGAGGAGGTGGTGCAGGAGTGAGAGACACTGAATTCCGTTCAGAGAGTAGAGGATAGGAAGGGGAGATCCAGGAGAGATGTGTAGCAGGATGGAGTGGTCGACAGTGTCAAAGGCAGAGGACAGGTCTAGGAGGAGAAGGAGGAGTAGTGGCGTTTAGGCTTTAGCAGTTACTAGGTCGTTGGTGACCTTGGTTAGGGCAGTTTCAGTGGAGTGGTTGGGTCGGAAGCCTGAAATTGGAGTGGGTCAAGGAGAGAGTTGGAGGAGAGGTGGAGGACAGCTGAAGATAGACGTGCTGCTCGAGGAGTTTGGATGCAACAGGGCGCAGTGAGATGGGGCGGGAGTTGGACAGTGAGGAGGGAGAGAGATGGTTTCCTTAAGGATAGGTGTGATGGTCGCGTGTTTAAGAGAGGAAGGGAAGATGCCAGAGGTTAATGCTAGATGGAAAAGATGGGTGAGAGCTGGGAAAATAACAGTGCTGAGGTCTGGGATGAGGTCGGATGGCAGTGGGTCAAGGTTACCGGTAGTGAGGTTGGATTTGGACACTAGAGAGGAGAGGTTATCATGACTAACAGTGGGAAAGCAGGTTATGGAAGTGTTCACTGGGACTGTGTCAGGGTGAGGGTGGTGATGGCGATGGTAGGGTAAAGAGGGGGGTAATGGGGACTGAGGGGTGAAGCTTTCTCTGATGAGGTTGATATTATTTAAGAAATGAGTTGCAAAAAAACGTCTGCTGATAGGAGAGATGGGGGAGGAGGTGCTGGGGGGCGAAGGAGAGAGTTGAAGGTGTTGAATAAATGTCTGGGTTGTGAGACCAGGAGGCTATGAGAGTGGTGAAGTAATCCTGTTTGGCGGTAGTGAGTGCAGACTTAAATGCGTGTAATGATTGTTTGTAAGAGGTGAAGTCATCGGTGGAGCGGCTTTTCTTCCAGCGGCGTTCAGCAATTCTGGAAGCTCGCCTCAGTTGTTTAGTGGAGGCTGTGTGCCAGGGTTGTCTGTTGATGTTGCGGGTTCTGTTGTGTGTGAGAGGAGCGACTGAGTCAAGGGTGGTGGTGATTGTGGTGTTGTAGAAAACAGCGGCTGTGTCTGGGTCATTAAATGAGGAGATAGTAGAAAGAGGTACAAGAGAGTCAGAGAGAGTGCGAGGGTTGAGGTTTTGTAAGTTCCTGCGGGGGTGCACTAGATGTGAGACAGGAGGAGCAGGTGGAGTGGAGATGGTGGAGAAGGTAATCAGGTTGTGGTCAGATATGGGGTAGGGAAGTTTGAGATGTCAGATAGGGGGCAGAGGCGGGTGAAGATGAGTCCAGTGTGTGTCCATCTCTGTGGTGATCCGGTACTTGAGCCAAAGGAACAAGAGTTTGTGGCACAATGTGATGGATGTTAAAATCTCCCATGACAATAGTGGGGATGTCAGTGGAAAGAAAGTGGAGAAGCCAGGAAGAGAAGATATCCCTCTACTTTATACGGAACATAAAGTAAATTCTCACCAGTATCCAGGATCGGAGGCCACGTTCTTACATCCACGGCTGCTGCTGCTTCCCTTGACCGTAACAGTTTACAAATGAGTTGCGTAGTCATTAAGCAGGCAGAACGACTCACCTGGGAGACAAGGAGGAAGGATAGGAAATATTTATGTCTGCTCCAAGTTTCCTACCCAACAGTGTTTAGAAAAACTCTATTCTCAGGGGTTAATGGAACCAAGATAGTTTTCTTAAACACAAGTTCAATGAATGACATGTCTTAATATTTTGTCTGTTGTGTCATAAACACTATGCTGTGGATGTCTGGAATTGCTATCACAGCTAGGTGATTAAGAACTTGCCAAGACATGGAAATAATATCAAGCAAAAGCAAAATAGTACTAATTTAAAGCAGTCAGCAAATCTGCTCTGTGTAGTATCAAGCATTCTGTCATACGCAAACTTCAGTGTAGGAAACAATCTAGGAAACCAGTTAAACTATTTTTTAACAGGCCACTAAGGACAGAAACCTTTGGGAGCAACCACAAACCAACCAGCAACATAGCAGAGTATGGTGGTATTAACTATAAGGCACTATTATATGAGTTCCTTTGAGTAGTATTTGAATACTGCATGCTATTTGGGCCTTATAGTGGCATTGTTTGGGTTACTTGGACATTGTATAGGAGTATTAATTAGGCATTGCATGATAGTACTGTTAAGGCAGTGAATGGCTTTACTTGTGCCAATTATATGAATATAGTGCTGCTCAAAAAGCTCTCTGTTCAATTTAAAAGCGGTTTGACTGAATTTGTCTGGTACCAGAATCTCATTAAAGTCTATGGCTTTTCTGGCACATCTGCAGCAAAATCTAGGGAACCTTAGGGTTAGAGTAGGGGTTAGAGTTAGGAATGGACTAAGCCTGACCCTGGGATTCACCAGATGTTCTCTAAATGTCACCCTAGAGTTAGGATTTTACTTTCTGTTGCCAATTTACGCAAAAATTAGATTCTGGCTGACCAGGATTGAATAGTTGAAATTCAGGTCGAATCTGATTTGGACCTGCATCTGTACTGCAACAAAGATGTAATAATCTGACACTGCAGTTGGGTTGTCACCAATAGTCATTTGGGAAATAAAGGATACATTTTTGGGTATTAAAAGACAACGATGAGGAAATTCATCAACAGCCGTGCTCTACTATCACATTAGCACTAGTAATACCAATTAGTAATAATAATATGTTAATTACTTAATAACAAAACCTAATAACCTGATGACTAAAGCCCCTGAAAAAATAAAGCGTAAAAATGCTGGGAACAGAAGAGGTTGGGCTACAAAATGCTCACACAATAAGAGCTATAAAATGTATACAAGTTTATGTACAGGTAGGTAGTCTCAAAAGTAGGAAATTTGTGTTTGTCTGAATGTTTGCCAAGGACAGAACATACTATGAAAGATGATCATTTATTGATATTTACTTCAAGAACTACTTTGTCATGAGATCAAACTTCAACGCAAGCATTCATCGATCTGAAGATCTGCTGTCATATGCCTATTACTGAGACGTAATGTATTGCCCAGCAGAGCGAGGAATGCCAAGACGAATGCCATCATACGCTCGAAATATTAATGTCATAAGCTTTACCAAGCATGTCTACTTAAATGATTTGGACAAATTTTAAATGTGGCATAAGAGGGTCCTGAGAAGGGATGATGGGGCACAAATCAGTTACAGCAAACAGCTCAACCATTTATAGAAGCTAATTATTAAAAAGTATAAAGCACAAGCGCCAATATAAGAGAGAGCTGCTGAAAAAATGTCAAGGGATAACTAAGCCTGCTTCCCAAACTTTAATTACCAATTATACATAAAAACAAATGACACCAGCGCTAACTCTTCTTATATCTCCTAACTCAATATAGCAAGGGCTGCACTGATGAAGGAAGTCGTGAGTTCTTCCGAAACGCGTCAGTATTTTTGTATCGGACAGGCCTCTGTAGTCTAGGTGACGTCACCTTAGCTTGTCAGCTAGGCTTTACGTGTTGGGAGACCTGAGAAGTGTCGTCCGGAGCGCTCGGTTAATTCAAACACGAACGTTCATTACTTTGTCAGTGAAGCGGATCGCCGTGGATATCGTACTATCGGATGCAGTTTACGGAATGTGCTTTTAGGTACATGGCAAGTATTCTTGTCATCTTCGGGTGCTTTTATGTGTATTTTAAAATGACATTTAGGTGTGAGACATGGAGTTCATTGGGATAGAAGAGCTAATTGTGGATTAACCACTATTGGATCAGGTGTTTACCATTGCTTATATCTATAGAGATTGTTGAGCTATTCTATTTTCTGAAAAATCGCTATATTGAGTTGGGAGATATATAGAAGAGTTAGGCCTCGTGCAACGGCCGAAACCTTGTCGAACCGCGCTGCAAACTTGCGTCTCCCGACGCGGGTTTGCGGCGAGGGCGGTGGGCGTGGACTCGGCGCGGGAGGGGCGTGGTTTGGGGCGCGGCTTGCGCCGAGAGTTTGCCCCCATGCAAATTAATAGCAGGTCAAGAATTGACAGGAGAGTTCTTCACACGCCAAACCCACGGAGTGTGAATATTAACACGGTTTCCCATAGGAAACCATGTTAATAAACTAGATGCGATTTGGCCGCGGTTTTAACCGCGGCCAAATCCGTTGTGTGAACAGGGCCTTAGCGCTGGTGTCATTTGTTTTTACATTTACAGAAGCTACTAACAAATAAGACAGTGCTACAGCCACTTGCAATAGAGAGGAAGTGAAGCCTGACTGGTTGTATTTAGAACCCCTATAGAAAGAGTAAGATGATGGAGTTGAGAGACCCCAGTGTGAAGAAAGAAGTGGAATTTGCATCTATCTATTATGCCATATCCTGTGAATATGCTGTACGTCTGAGATGGACAGACACTAGTGCATTATGTTGATCCTTTACCTGCAAAGCTGGTGTGGTGCATTTGAAAAAGTTAGTACACCTCATAAGTAGAAGCCTTCTCCTATTCTTTTATTGATGTTGCCATATCTTAAATACAACTAGTCTCTATTCCTGTAATGTATCACATATGAGCACAGGTAACAGACTCCAGTTTTGTACCCATGCTGATATCTCTTTGATTTTATCTTGCCCCCCTCAAAACCGTTTTTTCCTATATTTTCTACCTATGCTTTGCAATCCTCTTTTAGTCACTTTGTTTGTATTATGATTTTGCAAAGACTTATATTTTTCCTCAAAAAAAGTGAAAATGGGAATACCCCTTTATGCATATCCCTATTTACGTCTGTTTCCATAACTCACACAGATGTAAATAGGCTTTATTCAGTCCCGCTCTGTATGTGACCACCATCACCACACCCCCGCCTTGCCACCATCCCCACCTATCAGGCATTTATGACAACCTTAGCTCTGCCATATTGGTGCTCATGTGCCTAAACTAAATTAAATACACTTTAAATACATATGTAGAGTAAAATTCAATCTAATATAAATGAAAACAGAAGTCAAATTGAAATTACAAAACCTCATATTCAGCAATCTGAATACGTTATATATTTTACTGCACAGTGTATAAGTAAGTATCTGCAGCATGATCCTCAGCTCCTCAAAGAAAACTTACTATATTGCCACTTGCTGATAAGAAAATACAGCCATTTATAAACTAGTTGGGATACTTGTACATTTACATCTAGCACATATGAAGTTGAATAAATTAAATTACTATAATTAATACCGTATATACTTGAGTATAAGCCGAATTTTTCAGCATAAAAAATGTGCTGACAAAGCTCTCCTTGGCTTATACAGTGCCTTGCAAAAGTATTCGGCCCTCTTGAACTTTTCAACCTTTTGCCACAATTCAGGCTTCAAACATAAAGATATAAAATTTAATTTTTTTTGTGAAGAATCAACAAGTGGGACACAATTGTGAAGTGGAACGAAATTTATTGGATATTTTAAACTATTGTAAAAAATAAAAAACCGAAAAGTGGGGCGTGCAATATTATTCGGCCCCTTTACTTTCAGTGCAGCAAACTCACTCCCGCAGTTCAGTGAGGATCTCTGAATGATGCAATGTTGTTCTAAATGACTGATGATGATAAATATAATCCACCTGTGTGTAATCAAGTCTCTGTATAAATGCACCTGCTCTGTGATAGTCTCAGGGTTCTGTTTAAAGCGCAGAGAGCATCATGAAGACCAAGGAACACACCAGGCAGGTCCATGATACTGTTGTGGAGAAGTTTCAAGCTGGATTTGGATACAAAAAGATTTTCCAAACTTTAAACATCCCAAGGAGCAGTGTTCAAGCGATCGCACTGAAATGGAAGTAGTATCAGACCACTGCAAATCTACCAAGACCCGGCCGTCCCTCTAAACTTTCATCTCAAACAAGGAGAAGACTGATCAGAGATGCAGCCAAGAGGCCCATGATCACTCTGGATGAACTGCAGAGATCTACAGCTGAGGTGGGAGAGTCTGTCCATAGGACAACAATCAGTCGTACACTGCACAAATCTGGCCTTTATGGAAGAGTGGCAAGAAGAAGCCATTTCTCAAAGATATCCATAAAAAGTCTTGTTTACAGTTTGCCACAAGCCACCTGGGAGACACCAAACATGTGGAAGAAGGGGCTCTGCTCAGATGAAACCAAAATCCAACTTTTTGGCCACAATGCAAAATGATATGTTTGGTGTAAAAGCAACACAGCTCATCCCCCTGAACACACCATCCCCACTGTCACACATGGTGGGGGCAGCATCATGGTTTGGGCTTTTCTTCAGCAGGGACAGGGAAGATGGTTAAAATTGATGGGAAGATGGATGGAGCCAAATACAGGACCATTCTGGAAGAAAACCTGTTGGAGTCTGCAAAAGACCTGAGACTGGGACGGAGATTTATCTTCCAACAAGACAATGATCCCAAACATCAAGCAAAATCTACAATGGAAGGTTCACAAATAAACGTATCCAGGTGTTAGAATGGCCAAGTCACAGTCCAGACCTGAATCCAATGGAGAATCTGTGGAAAGAGCTGAAAACTGCTGTTCACAAACGCTCTCCATCCAACCTCACTGAGCTCCAGCTGTTCACAAACGCTCTCCATCCAACCTCACTGAGCTCCAACTGTTCACAAACGCTCTCCATCCAACCTCACTGAGCTCCAGCTGTGCGCTATGGAAGAATGGGCAAGAATTTCAGTCTCTCGATGTGCAAAACTGATAGAGACATACCCCAAGCCACTTGCAGCTGTAATCGCAGCAAAAGGTGGCGCTACAAAGTATCAACTTAAGGCGGCTGCCATGGGTCGGGTGCTGGCGGCGATCTCTTCAGCTGTATGCGCCTCATCTGGGATACTATTCCGGTGCAGAGAGCGAGCGCTCCCTGCTCCGCCTTAGGCTCCATAAGGCTGCAAGCTGACTGAGTATCCGGCACAGGCAGCGTGCTAGGTCATGTGCAGCCTGATGACATCATGCCTCCTGTGCCGGGAAGAAGACAGAGAGCCTCGGAGCAGCATGGGAGAAAGGTGAGTACTTCTATTTTTTTAAAAACCCTGCCTATACCTGTCTAAGGGGGACATATATCTGCCTATGGGGGACATTAAACTGCCTATACCTACCTGTGGGGGACATTAAACTGCCTATACATGCCTATGTAATTTTATTAGTATCCCTTTTTAAAATTTACCAGTAGCCACTGCATTTTTGACCCTAGATTAAACTTGAGTCAATAAGTTTTCCCAGTTTTTTTGTGGCAAAATTAAATGCCCCGGCTTATATTCGGGCGGCTTATACTCAAGTATATACGGTAATCAATTTCACACAAAAATTCTTTAATAATTATTTACATTACTTAAAAGCTACTTAAGATCAATTGAATATAATGTAGAATATATAATGTAATGTATATTGTCATAAGATAATGAATACAGTGTACTAGCTAGATACAGCCTAATAAAGGAGTTCCAGCTGCCTAGATGAGTCTACAGTAAGACACGTTAGAAGGATATACTGTACACACCTGCAAGATGGCACCAGTACTGTTCTGCACAGGCAATAACCAAGCGGACAAACTGTGCATATTTTATCATAAATAACCAACTTTGCGTTACATTTTTCAGCTGCTTAACTTGTACAAGTAAAATAAGCAATTTGAAAACCACAATATGCTGCACAGCACACTACTGGTTCTATTCTGCATGTGGGAATACACAGTCTTATGTTATCACACCAGTAAAATAGTGAAGAAATCAGGCGATACCTTTTAGAGGCTAACTGAGTATGTTTGATAGTGAGCTTTCGAGAGGACTAGCTCTCTTCTTCAGACTGATGTTATACAACAAACTGAAAATACACCGACTTTTTATACACACAAGACATGGATCTTCAAAGGATCTTAGAATTCTTAAAAATAACAAAATGCGAAATATAGGTAGAGCAGTTATTTACAACCTGTCAAGAATTAAACAGTCTGGAAACTTGTGAGGCGTGACGGGAGTGATCAGTAATTATTTCTCTTATCTATGTGCAATCAGGGGAGATTTGTTGCACTCACAGTTCACACATAGCTTGACATGAAGCTGGCATGAATATTTAACCCATTTTGCAGAGTTTTAAATTTTTGCATTAATTTATATTCCCATTCCTTCCTCTCCCTTTGAGTCTTAAAATCTCCCATTAAGACCGTTACCTGCAAATCTTCCATGGAATGATTTTCTCCAGAGAAATGTGCGGCCACTGGCAGATCAGTTCTGTTGTTGTTAATGGTGAATCTGTGTGAGTTCATGCGCTGGCTGAGTCTCTGCCCTGTTTCCCCCACATAGAGGCCTGTGGTAGGACATTGCATACACATAATCAGATACACCACATTGCTAGACCTGCAGGAAAATGTCCCCCTAATTCTGTGCACCTGCTGGGACTGTGGGACAGGTACACTGTCAGCAGTGTGGATGTGCATGCAGGTCTTGCACCTGTTCTGCAGGCAGGGTGAGGTGCCATTTTCAGTTGGGGCCTTCAGAGCGCTCCGGACAATAATGCGCCGCAGGTTTGGTGGTTGCCGAAAGGAGAGGAGAGGGGGGACTGGGAATATGTCTTTGAGTCTGTTGTCCCTATGTAGCACAGGTTGAAGTTCCTTGGCAATCTGTCGTAGGATCTCCAGCTGTGGGTTGTAGGTGAACTGGATGAGCTGTGTCACTGGTTTCGTTGGGAAGTCTTGTTTCTCTAGGTGCACCTGACATGCTGCAACTCCATCCTTGTGGGGAATGTTTGTATACAAGGATGGAGTTGCAGCATGTCAGGTGCACCTAGAGAAACAAGACCTCCCAACGAAACCAGTCACACAGCTCATCCAGTTCATACTCAGCCACAACTATTTTACTTTTGGAGAAGACCTGTATCTACAGCAAATGGGAACTTCCATGGGGTCCAGATGTGCGCCCCAATATGCAAATCTCTTTATGGCGGCACTGGAAGGAGCATATTTATCAACATGCAACACCAAACCCATGATGTACCTCCGTTATATTGATGATATCATTGTCATCTGGACTGTGGGCGAGGAGGCCCTAATTCAATTCCATAATGACTTCAATAACTTTCACCCCACCATTAACCTTAAACTTACCTATTCAGAGAGCAAAATCCACTTTCTGGATACTACAATACACATCAAAGACCACCGGCTACTCACATCAGTATACCACAAACCGACCGACAGACAGAACGGCCTACCTCAGGAATGACAGCATCCACCCCAAGCACACAAAACAGTCTATTATATACAGCCAGGCTATACGGTACAATCGTATTTGCTCCGACAAAGCAGACCTGGACAAGCACCTTCTGGATCTGAGGACAAAATTTCTCAAACTTGGATACAGACCAAAACTGACTGTTGATGGCGGCCGCTTTGCTGATTTGGTTATCAGTCAATTTTGGTCTGTTCACATACAAAGAGACCCAGAAGGAAGAACGAGTGCCCCTAGTTGTCACCTACAACCCACAGCTGGAGATCCTACGAAAGATTGCCAAGGAACTTCAACCTGTGCTACATAGGGACAACAGACTCAAAGACATATTCCCAGTCCCCCCTCTCCTCTCCTTTCGGCAACCACCAAACCTGCGGTGCATTATTGTCCGGAGTGCTCTGAAGGCCCCAACTGAAAATGGCACCTAACCCTGCCTGCAGAACAGGTGCAAGACCTGCAGACACATCCACACTGCTGACAGTGTACCTGTCCCACAGTCCCAGCAGGTGCACAGAATTAGGGGGACATTTTCCTGCAGGTCTAGCAATGTGGTGTATCTGATTATGTGTATGCAATGTCCTACCACAGGCCTCTATGTGGGGGAAACAGGGCAGAGACTCAGCCAGCGTATGAATTCACACAGATTCACCATTAACAACAACAGAACTGATCTGCCAGTGGCCGCACATTTCTCTGGAGAAAATCATTCCATGGAAGATTTGCAGGTAACGGTCTTAATGGGAGATTTTAAGACTCAAAGGGAGAGGAAGGAATGGGAATATAAATTAATGCAAAAATTTAAAACTCTGCAAAATGGGTTAAATATTCATGCCAGCTTCATGTCAAGCTATGTGTGAACTGTGAGTGCAACAAATCTCCCCTGATTGCACATAGATAAGAGAAATAATTACTGATCACTCCCGTCACGCCTCACAAGTTTCCAGACTGTTTAATTCTTGACAGGTTGTAAATAACTGCTCTACCTATATTTCGCATTTTGTTATTTTTAAGAATTCTAAGATCCTTTGAAGATCCATGTCTTGTGTGTATAAAAAGTCGGTGTATTTTCAGTTTGTTGTATAACATCAGTCTGAAGAAGAGAGCTAGTCCTCTCGAAAGCTCACTATCAAATATACTCAGTTAGCCTCTAAAAGGTATCGCCTGATTTCTTCACTATTCTACTACTTTCTATGGCTAACACGGTACAACATTATACTGTTATCACACCAGGACACATTTATTAAACAATAGACAAATGACCACTGAAGACAGACAATTTAATTAATTTATTTAAACTAGCATGGCTTTTGATATTAATGAATGTATTTTATAAAATAGTAAAAAAAACCTTTATTTTTCACATTTTAACTGCAAAAGTGGCGCTACAATAAGTTTTGTAATGGTGTGACTTTTACATCATGGACATCTATATGGTATATTTATAGGTAATATAAAGTTTTAGGGTTGTCAGAGGCGGTGCTAAAAGTTGCGGTTTGGGCTTTTACTATTTATTTTAATAAAATTTTAGGTTTGTGTTTTTTAAAATTTTATTTTACATACTGTGACCCCATAATGTCAGAAAAAGACCTTTGGGGGCATTTTTAATCACTTTTTTTTCCTGGTTTCCCCATTAAAAGAGGCTGATATTTAGGCCCCAGTTACAGGGGAAATGCATCTCCTGCACTCACTGCAGAGCTGACCTGGGTGTGTTAAGACCCAGCAGCTCAGGCAGTCACGGAGCCCCGATGATCATGTGACCGCCGATAGGCCTTCTGCTTGTCTAAACATACAACATTCATTGAGCGCTCTATACACGGCGATCAAGAAGGCAGGGACAATAATAAACCTTCCCTGTCGTCTCAGTTGAGATACTAGATATCGATTACACAGGAACTCCACCCACGCAGCTGTACAATTATTATAAAGCAGAACTTTCTGCACGGATGTTACAGAACATCTGGGCATAATTAATATGCCACCGCCTGGACGTTCAAAGTCAACGGCCGGTCGGCAAATCGTTTATAAAATGACTGTTAAATGAGGCCAGGGTGGTGAAAAAAAGTTATACTTTGCTCCCAGTCCCGCACCGCTGCCACCCCCGAGATCCCTGGGATCCAATCCTTTTACCCAACACAGAAGAGGCCTACGCTCCAGTCACTAACTATGAAGCGGAAACCTCTCCTCAGGGAATCCGAAGGGAAGTACCACCTCTCCTCACCCCTACCCAGGCCTCATGTATCTGTAATTTTATTAAATTGGACAACCTCTTTAAAGCTTGTCTCATCAGAAAATGACATATAATGTAAATCATTATTCTATTATAAATATGTGTTTTTAAAATGCTGCAGTATTATTAGAAAGTGGTCTAGTTAATGACAGCTCTGTTGTAGTGTTCAAGACCAAGATAACGCAGGATAGTAACACTACCCACATGACTCTGTATGCATGCCCCTGTGCAGCACTGGTCTGGTGGAGAGGGTTGTACTCCATCACTTTAATAATTTATAACATTTCTCTGTCAATTGACCCAATTAATTTCTGCTAATATAAAGCACACAGAGCCTGCCACACTGTCTTCACCATTGCTTCCCAAGGTGGGCAATACCAAACACTGAGGGGCACTGGAAAGATCCAGGGAGCGGTAGTAGCCTCTGGTGCAATTGGGAATGTTGAACAAGAAAATAGATTCTTGTCCTGCCTGGGGGAGGAACGGGGGCCGACTCCTGCCCTGCCTGGGGGAGGAACGGGGGCCGACTCCTGCCCTGCCTGGGGGAGGAACGGGGGCCGACTCCTGCCCTGCCTGGGGGAGGAACGGGGGCCGACTCCTGCCCTGCCTGGGGGAGGAACGGGGGCCGACTCCTGCCCTGCCTGGGGGAGGAACGGGGGCCGACTCCTGCCCTGCCTGGGGGAGGAACGGGGTCCGACTCCTGCCCTGCCTGGGGGAGGACAGGGGGCAGACTCCAGCACTCCCTGGCGGAGGCAGGGGGGACCACTCCTGCCCTGCCTGGCGGAGGAACGGGGGCCGACTCCTGCCCTGCCTGGCGAGGAACGGGGGCGACTTCTGCCCTGCCTGGGGTGGAACAGGGGCGACTCCTGCTCTGTCTGGGAAGGAGGGTGGGCGGTTCATGGTCTGTTAGGGAATGTGGGTGGGCAAGTTCTATAGTATTGGATATGCCTGCCTTTTTAACAGCAAGCCTAACAAGCCTAATAGCTAATTAGTTTCTAGGCATACATATCCACTACTATAGGAGCTACACCATTCCCAACTCGAATGGAACATAGCAGTGAGATGTTCCATTAGGGGAGGGCAATGTGCGGCTCCTGTACGGTAAAATGTAAGTTTGAAGATGGGTGCTAAGTAATATGTTTTCTGAAAAGGGAGCAGTAGGCCAAACAAGTTTAGGAATCTCAAGCCTAGATAGAAAGTAACGGAAGGTGTGTAGCTCCAATATGGCTTCCAGACATGATAAATTTGATGAATGCCAAATAGATACAACATTTAAAAAAAAGATCCCAACACAATATTTATCATCTACATACATGCCTGGACTGACAATTTGCCCTACCACTCACATACCTGTAGGATACTCTTCATTGGGTCACCCTGTTAAATAATTAATTATAAATGTGGCACAATTACAAATGCTGTGCCCTAAGGGGCCTGAAGGGGTCCCAGATCACTTGGTTCAGGCCATCACCCAATGTCACTTGCACTATCCAGCAGCCATGGTGCTCATAAGCTCCTACATGAGCTGGCGCTAAAAAGCTATATCCAAGCCTGTGACACCCCACTGTTTTCAAGAGAAAGTGGGTTTAGAGTAGGTTCTGATTGAACACAATATGAATCATTCTGTACATACTATACATTACTATCCTCATAAAGTAAAATGTGATGTCCTCTACTAATGTTGATAGCTCTTCCTTTACTTCGAGTTTCCAGAAGGTTCTAATTATGTGACAAAATACAGCAAGATAAGGAAGAGCTGAATACAATAGTTTTAATAGTAATCGTCTTTCTTATTTTTCTGCAAAATAAAATTTCATACTCAAAATATGGAACTGTAAACAGTGTGGGGTGTTCTTTTTTATCAACAAGGACGTAATAGGAGCCGAATTATCAGGGTTGAAGCTTGGGATAGATTTTAAATAATGTTGTTGCATTTCGTACATACAGACTAATCTATAATGCACTCACTATGATAGCTCATAAAGTAGCTGCTCACTCTCTTACGAATGATCCATAACTTACCTCAACAATCATCTTCACCGTAGGCAGCGTTGTTGCAATGTTTTGTGGGTGTGGAGGTCGCACTGTTATTGGCACACAACCAGCATACAGACAGCCATAAAATGCTGCAATCAGATCTATTCCTGCAAAGCAGATTAAGAAAAATTCCTTGGTAACTAAATTATTAAAAACATGTCCCAGCACTGACAAAAATCAATCTTGACATTAAAATTCTCTTTTTAAGTGACAATGTTCTTAAAGGGACATCACCTACTTTGTTATCCACATTCTACATTACATACTGCTCCAAATTCACATTTTGAACGCTGCAATCGCTGTGAAATGTCTTTCTCTTGGCTAATCTTGAATTATATGGATTATAGCATATCAGTCTATACAATGCTGAACATAGACAACAAGGCAGGAGAGACAGAAATCTACGACGCTGCTGCTTCCTTCAGGTGAAGTATCACCCGATCAGAGTGAACAGGATTATTGTAATTTGGTAACAGCTTTGAATTTCAAATTCCTTTGTACCGAACCACTGGTAGCGAATATTCAAAAAAAATATTCAAACAAAAGACAAATGTAATGTGGCATTTTTCCTCTAATTCTCCACGATCAACAAGTGCAAATTTTCACCAAGTTCTTATACAATGTAATAGTGGTCTCAAAAGGAAAATGTCAAGCTAAGCCAGCTACCTATAGGTGTGTGTATATATCATGGAGAAGTGAAAGAGAAAAAAGCACAGTGGGGGGCGCTCTATGGTGCAGTAAGATGAAAGCACAGGAAAGGTTAACACAGTATGGTTATGCTCACTTAGAGTCGCCGTGCATATTAATATAGAGGCACAACACTCATATGCGCGTGGTTGGCTCTATCCGAGCCTCAGAACGGCAGCCACAGGTCTCTCACTCCGAAGCCAGGTACATGGCAGCGTGCACGAACAGTGAAGATTGCAGGAAGAAGAAAATGGACCCGACGCCCGGTTCAAGAATAAAAGCTTCTTCTCGATAAAGAGGGTGTAATTTAAAATCTTAAAATCTTTAATTGTAAATAACGCCCTCGTTTATCGAGAAGAAGCTTTTATTCGGGTCCATTTTCTTCTTCCTGAAATCTTCATTATCATGGAGAAGCACACACACATATACATATACCTGGCACGTGTTTAAACAGGTGCAGATTTAAAGGGGTTTAGGAAACCCATTTTCAAATACCCTAATAGGGAAGGCAACATGGGTAGTGTACCGAGGCAAGATAGGTAGTCAACATTTAAGCATCTATAGCTTTATAGGCTCTTGCATCCCCATGCTTTTATGTCGACAACCCAATGATTTCAGCGTGAACTGTGTAATGTTTTATTATACTTGTGGTCAGCTTGCTGGGACACTGAACACTTGCTGTGAGATCCTAGGCCATTTTACAGAGGTCTCAAAAATAGCTATCCAATGGAGACAATTCCTCTAACAAATTTAAAAAAAAAGAGTCAATTCTACAGCTGAAAACGTCACATTTTAGGACAACTGTGATATACCTGGAGGATATACAAGAGCCACATGATCTCCATCCTGTAAGTGTCCCCTTTCCATCAACATCACAGCTATTTTCTCAGCCCGTTTATGTAACTGACTGCATGTCAGAGAGTTAGCTATTGTTCCCTGTGGACAAATAAAAAACATTAAAAACATAGATAAAAAATATACATTAAATCTGAATAGCTGAACAGTTTATGAAGAATTCCCTACAATTTCCACCCTCTCACTAAACCCTACTGAGTGGAAAATCCCATGAGAAGCTCAAAAGGGGCAAAAATTTAAATATTTTTCACAGTCTTGTAAAATAGAACAATTGCCTTGCCTAGGTATAGTGCACGATCCACAGCTTTCCTACTATTAGTACATGCTCATTTTTAACTTCTGATTTTCAGAATTTATTGTACGAGTCCCCACAGCAGGAATTAGCTACATCCCAATTTACTCCACTAGCGCTGCCATTAACCAGGTTTCACATGGCTTATTGGTGGGTTTCATATCAGTATTCAAATGCAACCTAGGCTGTGTATAATAATTGTGGAGTAGTGGCTGGTTAACATAAAACTAGAAAGATGGATGGAATCTAATGCATTTGCATCTAACATCAGGGCCAAGCCTCAGAAATATTTTGTAGCTGAATGGCCACACATTCCCAGAGATACACTCCAGAATCTAAATATATAAAGTAAGAAACAGCATCCAGCGGGTTTGTGATGTAAAAGAGCTTCATCCTGGAGAAATAAAGAAGCTATTTTAATTCACGAACCTGCTGTTTGCCGTTTTCTACTTTATATATTTGAACATTTTTTGGGCCTCTTGGATTCGGAGGCCAGAAGTGGTGCATCTGTACATAAAGGTAGTGCTGCTGTTTGTTCTTAATGTGACACTCCAGAATCTAGTCATAAGCCTTCGAAGGTAAGTGGTGGCTGTTAGGCTATGTTCACACAGCATAATTGCGGGGCGTATAGTATGCCCGCAAGTATGCCGTGTGCTCGGGAGCTCGCGCCGATCGGCACGTACCCCCACGGGGCGGAAGGGGTGGCAGCCCGCTGGCCCCATAGACTGCCATTACTCACGGCGCGTAAGCGCTGTGAATAAATGACATGTCACTTATCTCCCCACACGGCGTATTGTACGCCCGGGGAGAGGAGGCGTAATCCATAGTTCTCTATGAGAACTGTGGATTACCGTAATGACTGGGGCGCATTTCGCTCATATTTGAGCGCAGTACGCCGCGAAATACGTGGCGAAATGTGCCCCAATCATAGCCATGTGAACATAGCCTTACTGTTAAGAGACACACAAAGAGGCCAACTTTGGTTTTGGAATGAGATGTCTGATAATGTCACATAAGACGACAGGTCAGGTGTCCAGATACTTTTGCCGTACAGTGTATGTGCCACAACCCAGCTTATGAAAATGACACTAGACCCAACTACCAACTGTGGGTTAGTTTGGATCCATAGAAAACTACGACAATAAGGGAATATAAGTGTTTAGAAAAATTCCCCAATAGTATACATGAAAAATCCAATATCCTAACCAACATAAATCATGTATTAAAACTTCACTTTTAATAATAATCTCTAAAAAAAAATGAGGAGAAAAAGAAAAATAACATATAACTTATCCCCAAAAAATCTAGCTCACCCTATAGACACACAGGGAGTGCGCCCCGAAAAGGGCGGCCCTGTCCGGAACCTACACCCTAATAAATAAAGCCCTACACAGTTTGGATCCATGCAGACGAAGGGGACTGATAACAAGGTTCCAGTAATATCATCAACAGGACTTCATTTTGATACCAGTTTCCTACATACCTGCTTAAAATATAAAACCAAGGGGGACATGTATGAAAACGGTCTAGGTCTAAGACTTTTTTTGTTACTCATAACAACCAGTTAGAGCTCTTAGACCAAGACACTTTTCATGTATGTGGCCCTATATGTTTACATTATTTTTACATTATATGTTGTGAGTATTCCCCTACATATAACTCCAAGATTTCTGTATAGACATACATTGACATACCCAAAAAAATCCAAGGCATCTGTATATAAAAGTGCAAATACAACCATTTTTTTAAAATAATATGTACCCCTCTAAATATATTATATAAGACCTATCTATACACTGGCATATGTCAGCTATAGGAAAAACATGTATACCGTGCAGTATATGCATGTAGCAAAGTTTAACATGACAGAAATATCTTACTGCACTGTGTTTTTGCTCCAAAATCACAACAAAAGCCATTGAAAACCATTAGAAGAGTTAAGATAACTTTCGGGGCCACAGTATCCTGGTGCATTATCTGTCAAGAAGGAGGGACGAAGTCTGCTATGCTACATACCACCCCAGTGAACCTACAGATTTTGGTAGATATTGAAAAAGATTAGGACTGGGGAAGTGGATATCAACTGGCCTTCCCGAATGCCTTTGCTCTCGGAGAGATCAGCCACCACCAGAGGTGTCTGGCAGGGGCTTTCTCCCCTCTCTCCATGTAGAACACATGCATACCTGGAGCACTGTTTGGCCGATAGCTATCTATAGTGTATGGCCATCTTTAGAGAACTATGGGCTCCATATACATTATCCTAGAACACCAGAACAGTAGTAAAAGACAAGGAAATAGAACATCAGGCTAGATACTAGTTTATGAAAATGCTGTACAGAAGATCCAACCAACAAATCTCATGCAACTGCTACAAAAATTGTATATAAGAGATGGGCCTATAAATGTAACATATGTCACAATGGCATTTTTCCCATCTCTATGTATGACCCATAATATTTTAGCTTGTGTTTCACACAGGACAGTTATGACACATTGAATAGTTCACCAGAGCACCAAGGCTGACAGTCTTACCCTTGAGTTTAATAATGTATAAAGCACATGATCAGGAGTTGTTTGAGCTCTCCATTGGAGAACTTCAGACAAGAATAAGAACTAAAAAACAAAAACATATTTATATTAGGGATATGTAAGATCACCACGTCTGTGTGTGAAGCAAATCTAATCCAAATGTAAGACCTTTCATTAGTCCTAATCCAAGTCAGCCAGCATATGAAATTGTCCTAAACAGTAATCAAAAGTGATATAACACTGTATAGTATTTTATTTAATAATTTTATAAAAAAAAAGATAAGAATGGGGATGGAACACATACAAGAAGCATCGGCAGTGCCTAATTATATATCATTAATTCATAAATAAGACATAGAAAAAGCGTGACAAGGTAAAAAATACAGTAAAAGACAATCCTCCACATGGAATAGTGCTACAGTGTTGTATCAGTGCATAATTAGTACATATATGTAAAGTTCAAGTGCTATATAAAGAAATGAAAAACAAACAAGAATTGATTTAAATTCATCATATTACATCCTAGTAAGAATATACTTATGCTTGGGCCAAGACTGCCCCCTCAAAGCACATATCCTCCACCTTCTTCTGGAGATTAAGATGCCTGATAAAGGTGAGTGAAACGCGTGTCGCAGTGGCCATCTTCCCCAGGGTATTCTTACTAGGATGAATTGAAATAAATTGTGGCCCTCTTGTTTATTTTTTCATTTCTCTTATAATCAAAAAGTTTTATTGAGTTTTTCAGATAGTAACATTAACGTAGCAATGATTTTTTCATTTCTTTATATAGTACTTGCATTTCTTTTCTTTATACAGCAAAGCAAAAGAAATCAGATGATGGTTTTAGTCTTAGTCTGTTGCCAGATTAAAGGCATTTAATCCCCCACCATAGGTAATAGTGCTATGGCGTTGTATCAATGCAATTAGTACATCTATACATAAAGTGCAGATGCTATATACATTACTACTACTTGTGCTGGGGGGGATTAACTCTCTTAAACCTGATGGCAGACATGTCAGATGGTGGATTATTCCTTTACTATAGCATTATTATCATGCAGTATATTCTAATTTATTCTGGTCTATTTGTAGATATAACATTAGCCAGTACCTAGGTCTCTGCCATGATCTATTTATACCATGGACTGTATCTACAACAAAGGGGCATCCTCTCTCTACGCCTAGAGGAAAGATGGTTTCTACATAAACCTAGGAGGGGATTCTTTACTGTAAGAGCAGTGAGACTATACTACTCTTTGGCAGAGGAAATTGTCATGGGGTAAACACCAGAAGAGTTAAAAAGGGGGATAGATGCATTTCTAGAGTGCAGTAGTATTATGAGTCATGGTAGTAAGATTTCTGGAGAAGGACTGGTGAAATCGAGTTAGGAGGGAATTTCTAACCAAACATAGAAGGGGGAAATATCTCTCCTTGGGGAGAGCCACCAAAAAATTGGTCGCTGTGAGGATTTACTCACCTTTCAGACCTCACTGACTGTTGTGTATAAAGCAAACGCTTCTAGGAAAAGAGCTGAGGAGCTCCACAGCGCACTCTAGTGGATGTAGTTATCCTCAATTCAAATGTAGCTCACTGGAGCCTTGCAGCGTGAAAGGGATTTGAATCAAACCAGTTAAGTTCATCTACAGACAGCTATTTCGGGGTACTTGCCCCTCGTCAGTGCAGAGTAGAACTTACTGGTTGGCTGGCCTCTCACCCAGCCAACCGGTAAGTTCTACTCTCAATGTATGAGCAGGTGCACTCCAAAATTTGGCGCATTATAAAACGCCCGCAGCACTTTGTAATGCTCCTGTGATGGGGGGCGTTCTGGAGGCGTGTCTACACATTTATGACTTTAGTACAGCAAATCCAGGCGTATTACTGCTAGAACAGGTAAACCAATTTAAAAGTGGTTTACCTGAGCCTGAATTTTCGCTACCTTGTGTCTCATCTGTAAGTAGCTTTTCATTGTTCAATGTATTTATTTTGTCTGTACCCACACCGTCCAAATTGTACAGTGCTGCGGAATATGTTGGCGCTATATAAATAAATATTATTATTAATATTATTCGTAGCTAAAAGGGCTCAGTCTATGACCCGCAGTAGAACAGTTTCATAGAATCAGGCGCATTCGACGCTACTAATGCATGTAAAAAAATCATACATGTTGCACTTAGTGCCCCCACAATGGCAAATTCAGCCCACTCCATGTCTTCTTGTGCCCCTTCCTGTCTGAGATGAAGTGACGCCCTAGGTGATCACCTATCTTTGCCTACCCATCATCCCAGCCCTGTTATAATCACAGGTTTTATTCAATCATAATCTTCAATTATAATCTAGAGGTTTGGTCCTTCTTGGAATTTTATCAACGTTACAGGTCTTCGACTCGGATTATGGAATTCCGGTATGATGCTAATTTTTGGATATAAGACATGAATCGTTGGCAAAGGTCCAAGATCTGGATTACAACAGAAAATAATGATTGGAAAAAGCCTGTGGTTATAACATATTTGTTTAACAAAAATTTAAATATATTTATACTGCATGTGAACTCAGCAAATACAAAAAACCAGAAATAATGGCGGCATTGTCTATTTTTCCATTCCACACTACAAATATTTTTGTGGAGGTTTTTCAATACATGATATGGTATATTAAATAGTATCATTAAAACTAACAACTTGTCCCTCAATAAACGAGTTCTCAAATTGCTCTGTTGACATACAATTATAATCTTTTTGGCTCTTGGAAGATGGGGATGAAAAAAATAAAACTTAGTTTCCAGTTATGGCTTTGTTAGGAAGGGGTGAATGCTTCTGATCCGCTGATGGCTCTTGCGTAGATGTGGGGCATCTCCTAAACATGAGGCTTTTTATTGGGTTTTAAGAATCACAGTTTACGTCTATGTATGTCTTTATATACTTTCATAGCACCGGATGTATATGTTCTTTATACATACATTTCCTACAGAATTTCTAGAGAATGTGCTTTGATGTGTGTATACATTATATTTTACTGGTCATGTTCTCATATACAGTACATAGGTTTGTGTCTGTTGTTGTGTCAGGCAGTTTTCTGTCAGGATATTTAGTCTAAATCTTCCACATTGTCCAAAACATAAGAAGAGTTTGAGGCTTGTCCAACGGCACTGGTTTTCAGCCGGATTTACAGACGGTTTTCGATTTTGAAAGCCGTCAGTAAACCGGCTGTCAACCTTTTAAACGGACCTTAATGGAAAATCCGTTCAGCAGTCCCCACTGCATGGATTTTCCGTCGGATGGTTTTTAAGACCGCCAGCGATCCAAAAAACATAGAACATGTTCATTCTTCCGCCCAGTTTTCAGGCGGAACATGAACATATCAGTGCGAAGGTGGGAGGGGGGGGGGGGGCTTGAATCCGCAAACCGTGGACAAAAGCCATCCCCTTGCACGACAAAAACAGAACAAATACCGGTATTTGTCCTGTGCTGTGTAAATGGCCCCTTAAATCGGTAAAAATATTACATTATACTTTGACATTCAGATAGGAAGAATCAAGTGGCTTTGGCCTTAGCTTGCTCTCACATCTCTCATGAAATAGAAAAATCAAGCAAATAAATCTCTCCTATAAATAATCTAAAAAAAAAATTAATTAAAAAAAGATAGCATGTCTCCCATTTATTTGAGCACTAACATAGCAGAGACTGATGCCTGGTGTCAATATATAGTTTGGTGTCCAGAGGGGCTGTCACTGGAATCCAGACATCCTGAGCATTTAAAGGGGTTGTCTCATCTCATAATTTCATAGGAAGCATGAATGAAATAATGCTGCTTTGCTCTGTCACTTCCTGGTCAGGCTGTCTGTAATTAGCATATGAGCTCCATGTATTCAGACTTCTCTGTTTATTATGTCTATTAGTCTAGATTAGATAAATTACCTTTTACCAGGACAGGAGAAGCTGCTGAGCTAAAGTAAACCGTAGTAGTTACTGTCTTTTGTCTGAAAGATCTGATAACACACAAGCTCTCACACTGAGGGCCATGACCTGTGTGATTACATCACTCCCTGCTATCAGATGGAACAAACAGCAGGGGAGAAGAAGTACATAGGTTGGTCACTTGGGAAACCAGAGAGAACTCAAAAGGTGATAAAATCACTTGTAGCTCCTTAACCAAAAAAATAAACAAAGCAATATATTTGGAAAACGCTTCATTTAGTGTTCCCTACATGTTGAAAGCTAATCTTTGTAGTGAGAAAACCCCTTTAAGAGTTATATACGTGTTATACCTGGTCACATAATGTCATGTAGGTGAAAGCACACGGGATGAATTCGCTGCCAAAAAATCAGCAGATACAAATTTGCAAATTTACCCCATTCAAGTCAATGAGCACAAATTGCAGTAAATTTGTGATAGAAATAGACATGCTTCCACATGACGTTTCTTTTATTTTGTGCTTTATCCTCCTTCTACATTACTTATATGTAACGGATTTCCTTTTCTCTCATTGATGCCAATGTTTCTTACATATCATTAACCTCTGGTATTGTACCCTACTTTCCTGTTATTGCAAGTGTTGATGCAAATCGTATTTTTTGCATGTTATTCAGTATTATATTCTCTGCTCAAATCATATGACAATAAACATGTTTAAAGAAACAGACATGCTGTGGATTTAAAAATCCACACCACAAGTCAATTTTTGTGGGAATGAGATTTCTAAAATCCCGTCTACTTGGCCGATACGTTTATACGTTGCAGATTTTCTCTCCGAAATCCACCAAAAAAATCAGCAGCAAATCTGTCCTGAGTGCATTCAATGCCTTTTTATTAGAAGGGTCTTCTGAAATCTTATCATATGGTATCTCACCACTGTGACCCATAGTGTGATTACCTGTATTCTAAAGGGGAACTCTGCAGCAAGTGTCGTTTCCCTGCAGCCCCTGTGTGTGGCAGGTGAATCATTACACACTTTGTATGGAAATCATTATGTTACATCTTCTGCCTTGATGAGCAGATAGAAGTAGAAGAAGTGGTGTCAGATGGAGCTCTACAGAAGCAGCTCCTGCCTCCTGCACATTTTCATCTGCAGATGTAGCTACCAATATCATGAGCGTGACACTTGAGGGATATGGCTAGAGGCTGTGCCTTCCAACCTTCTCCATCATAATGTATTTTATATGATTGTTAGTATAGCTCACAATGTGGCTTTATCCACAGTGAAGTAGCTATGCTGCTGTGACCTGATTTATTGCTATTTAGATGGACATTAGGTACGGCTTCTTGGCTGTGACTACATGATTAAACTTCTGCAGCTGTTTAGTGTTTGCAGATTGCAGGGTTTTGGCAGCATTAAGGCGTGACTCATAAAAGCTACAAAAGGTAGAAACAAAGGCCATTTCCAGGCATGCTTGCATGCTAAAGAAGCACCCACTGCCGCTGCTTATCATGTAGTACAGCCACTGCCTAAAATAGACACAAACATCTTTTGTCTTGTATGCTTTTCACCTCCACAAATGCATACATTGTGGTCTCATTTACTAAAACTGCCTGTCAGTAACACTGTATTTGTTTCCTATAGCAACCAATCAGAGCTCCGCTTTCATTTTTCTAAAATTATGTTGAAAAAATGAAAGCTGTGGCTCTGGTTGCTATGGGCAACAAAGACAGTCTAAGGCTATGTTCACACGGCTATTCGAAATTTGTCCCGTATTGACGCACAAATTACGCCGTGAATAAGGGGCGGGACGGGGGCGGGGCGGCTCCCGGCCCCATAGACAATCATTTTTACGGCTGCTATCACGCGCGTAAATAATGTGCATGTCACTTTCTCCCCCCTGCGGCGGATTTGCCGAGCGGGAGGAGCGAGACGGAATCCACTGTTCTCTATGAATGGATACGAGTGGGATTTATCCCGTAATTGACCAGACTATGGCGCCGTTATTAGGAAGCGCAAATCCGGCGCGGAATACGGCGCCAATCCGTCGGCAAATAAGCCGTGTGAACGGGGCCTAAGGCTATGTTCACATGGCTTAATGGCGGGGCGTATTTACGCCCCGCAATTACGCCGTGTGGCCGGGGGCGGGAGCGGGGGGTCGGCACCTCGCCGGCCCATAGACATTCATTACCAGCGGCGCATATACGCCGCTGGTAATTCACATGTCACTTATCTCCCCCCCACGGCGGATTCGCCGAGCAGCGAGAGGAGACGTAATCTATAGTTCTCTATGAGAATTGTGGATTACCGTAATGAATGGGACGTATTCCAGCCGTAATTCGCGCACTATGGCGCGTATTTACGGACTGAAATACGACCCATTTTAAGCCGTGTGAACATAGCATTAGGGTATGTTCACACGGCGTGTTGGATCCATTTGTGGATCTGTTTTGGATCCGAAAAACACACCCTATAGTTTTAAATAGGGCTCCTTCTGCGTCTTTCGGATCAAGAAATGACATGACAATTATTTGAACGGATCCAAAAGACGCAATGAGACACACATTGGCGATCACTCGTCTGAATGCCGATGCGTGTTTTACATTGCAAGCAATCTAAAATCACACTGCTAATTGCTAGCTGCATGTTTGAGTCCATTTAGGGTCCGAAACACGGATCCAAACAGGCATCTATAAACATATGTACATACAGCGCATTAACTCTGCATACCCCATAAGATGACCATGAGGATTCATAGTATCCCTGCCACATGGAGCTATTTGCTATATATATACATACACACACACACACACATATATTTATCAAATTGACATAACTAAAACCATCAACTCATTTCAGTTGCATTGTTATCATAGGGTCTGTTCCTATATTCATATGTTCATATTGTGTTGTCATAGTTGTTTTTGCATTTATTAAATATTATATCAGGGTGCCCCATTGATTATGTAAAGTTCTGTATAAAGTTCCAAGAAATTCTCTGGGTCACTGATGTCCATCCCAAAAAGTTTTTTGCTTTAAAATAATTTTGATTTTTAAGTACTATAAATGGTACTTGAGAATTCTTTATCACTTTTTTCCCCATTTGATTTTGGAGGCTACATGAGCAAGAAACAGCAATTCTGGTACTGGATATTTTTTATTTTTACGGCATTCACTGTGTGGGATAGATAATGTGATATTTTATTATTCAAGACTTTTTTTTATTTTTAACCTTTTCATGATAGATAGCAGAATGGGACTTAAGGCGACTTAAATATACTGCTGCTTGTACATTACAGTGAATTATAGGCGTACTAATACAGCAGACTTGGGACCTCTGTCATCGCCTTGTTTTTTGGAGAAAAAAAATCGAGTAACAGAAGGAGCCCCGTCATCTAATGATATAGGACCCCTGTCATCTTGTTTTTTGGAGAAAAGATCGAGTACCAGAAGGCGCCCCCATTTAATGGCATAGATGCTGCTATTGCCTATTGTAAGTGGTTTGTTGGTTGGGATCGGTATTATCACTTATTCTAACCTTTGCCTGAGGGTGTTAACAGTAGTAAACAGTCAGCGCCCACAGTGTAAGGAGTGGGCCCAGCTTCTGAGCCAGTTTTACATTCGCCGCTGTTACAGATCAGGGATGGGTAAAACATTTTGACTTCTAGTTTTATAAATATCATTTACAGCTTAAGAGCATGAACACTGGATAAAAATAATATATGTTTTCTGTTATATTAATATATCGTACTGCTCTATTATAGCACAATACAGCCTTAATTTGTATTACAACTGCAAAAACCTGGACACCAGCGGTTCCACTAGTCCTATGGTGGGGTCCTATGGTGGGGTCCTTTGGTGATCTACCTTTGGTTCAGTACATACATGCTGCATTGTGGCTGCCATTCTTTGCTGTTATCACAACAGTTTAACAAAAAATAATATTTGAAGTATTAGAATTTTTTTGGGGCCTCGAGTTCAACATCAGAAACTTTCCAACAAGTCCAGTAAAGTTTGGGATTAATGAATGAATGCTCAGAAACAACTGTTCAGTAGAAAAAGAGAAATGGTTACAACACTTGTTATTGGTTATAACAGCAGAAACGGGTGTGGCGACATTAGATGAGGGTACTTCTCCTATTTTATATATACAAGTTCCCATTAGTCATTGTCCTCCCTAATGATAAAACCATGTGGCGTCAGTACTGGCAGCAGTACCTCTAATGGGTTAATCTAAGCTAACAAGGAGTCATAGTGCCCTGACATTCAGCGCACTCTTAGAAATTCATTTTTGCTGGAGTTTGTATCTTGTTATAGTTATTTATTTTGCATGGATCAATATTAACACATTTATAATATGATAGGTCGCCTCTAAACCATAGGTCATAAACAGCCAGCACATTATTTCCACATCTAAATTACAATGTCACTCTGCATTACTCCTGAAAGGAGAAACATGACTTTTTTTAACAATGTAATAACAAGCAAAAGGCACATTACAAGTAAACTTCATTCTTTTTTGGAGATATGATAACTAACTCCTAAGGGATCAGCCCACTCTGGGTTTTTTCACTTCCATTTTTTTCATTGCTGCCTTCAGAGAGCCACAACATTTCTTTTTTCTATTGACATAGCTTATTTTTGTGAGGGATGAGTTATATTTTTTATGAACGGTGAAATTTAATTTACCATACAATGTATTGTGAAACTTCAAAATTCTTTGTTAAGTGACATAAAGAACAAAATAAACGACAATTGCTTCCTGTTGGTTTTCCTTATTTAGAGAGTTTGCTGTGTGCTATAATTGACATGTTCACTTTAGTCTGCAGGTCAATATGATTCTATTAATGCCGAATCCATTAAGATTTTTTTTATGTTTTACTATTAAAACAAAATATAATAAAAACTTTTTATAGAAATTTTTTTTTAGTCTTTTTTAGTCCTCCTGGAAGACAGGACCACGTTATTACCTGTATAATATTTTACAGTGGCAGAAGGTGGCTTCTCCTACAACAGTTTAGAGGACTATGGCCTCCAATTAGTTACATGGAAGGGCGTCCAGTTATCTCCAAACCTATCCATTGATGTCAGGTATCAGCGAGCAACTGCTATGTATGAAGGAGACATGTATATTGTGCATCTTTAAGGGGTTTACTTATTCATAATAGCCTGACTCTTAAAGGGATTTTCCAGAATTTGAAATATAAGGGCCATTTCATAGGTAAGCAATGGACCATACATTTGATCAGTGGTGGTCCAACGTCCTAAACCTCTGCCAATGAAAAGAATGAATGGATCACAGGTGTTGTACTGGTGCTGAAGCATAGCCCCTCACTCAAATAGTAAACATTAATTTGGAACCACACACTAATGCCTCGTTCACATGGCTGATTTGGGCGCTGATTTCAGCCGTACTGCGCGCCGTATCTGCGCTGCAATATGGCCCCCGCCCCACCCCCGCTGCACGGCAGCCGGCGTAATTGCAAGGCAAAATCCGTCCCCACAATTACGTCGGCAATAAGCCGTGTGAACATTGCCTAAAGGTCAATCTTTTTCTTATTTCTATTTTAATTACTTGTAGATTATCATTCTATCTGTATTTTAATAGAAAACAGCTCCAATTTTCTGCTAAAACCTATTGTAGACTTTATAGTGCTACTATACATTGGCCAAACTGAACAGACCTGCAGAAACCACTGAGCTCATCAAAAATCAGAAAGAAGGAGAATTTAAACACACTGACCCCCGATACTCATCCTCATCTCCCCACACACACTGACCCCCGATACTCATCCTCATCTCCCCACACACTGACCCCCGATACTCATCCTCATCTCCCCACACACTGACCCCCGATACTCATCCTCATCTCCCCACACACACTGACCCCCGATACTCATCCTCATCTCCCCACACACTGACCCCCGATACTCATCCTCATCTCCCCCCACACACTGACCCCCGATACTCATCCTCATCTCCCCACACACTGACCCCCGATACTCATCCTCATCTCCCCACACACTGACCCCCCGATACTCATCCTCATCTCCCCACACACTGACCCCCGATACTCATCCTCATCTCCCCACACACACTGACCCCCGATACTCATCCTCATCTCCCCACACACACTGACCCCCGATACTCATCCTCATCTCCCCCCCACACTGACCCCCGATACTCATCCTCATCTCCCCACACACTGACCCCCGATACTCATCCTCATCTCCCCACACACTGACCCCCGATACTCATCCTCATCTCCCCACACACACTGACCCCCGATACTCATCCTCATCTCCCCACACACACTGACCCCCGATACTCATCCTCATCTCCCCACACACTGACCCCCGATACTCATCCTCATCTCCCCCCACACTGACCCCCGATACTCATCCTCATCTCCCCCCACACTGACCCCCGATACTCCTCCTCATCTCCCCACACACCGACCCCCGATACTCCTCCTCATCTCCCCACACACCGACCCCCGATACTCCTCCTCATCTCCACACACACACCGACCCCCGATACTCATCCTCATCTCCCCCCAAACTGACCCCCGATACTCATCCTCATCTCCCCCCAAACTGACCCCCGATACTCATCCTCATCTCCCCACACACTGACCCCCGATACTCATCCTCATCTCCCCACACACTGACCCCCGATACTCATCCTCATCTCCCCCCACACACTGACCCCCGATACTCATCCTCATCTCCCCCCAAACTGACCCCCGATACTCATCCTCATCTCCCCACACACTGACCCCCGATACTCATCCTCATCTCCCCCCCACACTGACCCCGATACTCATCCTCATCTCCCCCCACACTGACCCCGAAACTCATCCTCATCTACCCACACACAGACCCCCGATACTCATCCTCATCTCCCCCCCACACTGACGCCCGATAATCCTCCTCTCATCTCCTCACACACTGACCCCCGATACTCATCCTCATCTCCCCCACACTGAACCCCCGATACTCATCCTCATCTCTCCCACACCTGACCCCGATACTCATCCTCATCTCCCACACACACTGACCCCCGATACTCATCCTCATCTCCCCACAACACCGACCCCCGATACTCCTCATCTCCCCACACCGACCCCCGATATTCATCTCCAACATCTGACCCCCCGATACACTCCCCCACACTGACCCCCGAGACTCCACCTCATCTCCCCCCACACTGACCCCGATACTCATCCTCATCTCCCCCCACACACTGACCCCCGATACTCATCCTCATCTCCCCCCACACTGACCCCGATACTCATCCTCATCTCCCCACACACTGACCCCCGATACTCATCCTCATCTCCCCACACACTGACCCCCGATACTCCTCCTCATCTCCCACACACACCGACCCCCGATACTCCTCCTCATCTCCCCACACACACTGACCCCCGATACTCATCCTCATCTCCCCACACCCTGACCCCCGATACTCATCCTCATCCCACACACACTGACCCCCGATACTCATCCTCATCTCCCCCCACACTGACCCCGATACTCATCCTCATCTCCCCACACACTGACCCCCGATACTCATCCTCATCTCCCCCCACACTGACCCCGATACTCATCCTCATCTCCCCCACACACTGACCCCCGATACTCATCCTCATCTCCCCACACACTGACCCCCGATACTCATCCTCATCTCCCCACACACTGACCCCCGATACTCATCCTCATCTCCCCCCACACACTGACCCCCGATACTCATCCTCATCTCCCACACACACTGACCCCCGATACTCATCCTCATCTCCTCACACACTGACCCCCGATACTCATCCTCATCTCCCCACACTGACCCCCGATACTCATCCTCATCTCCTCACACACACTGACCCCCGATACTCCTCATCTCCAAAACACACTGACCCCCGGATACTCCTCATCTCCCCACACACTGACCCCCATACTCCTCCTCATCTCCCCACACACTGACCCCCGATACTCATCCTCATCTCCCCACACACTGACCCCCGATACTCCTCCTCATCTCCCCACACACACTGACCCCCGATACTCCTCCTCCTCATCTCCACACACACTGACCCCCGATACTCATCCTCATCTCCCCACACACTGCCCCCCCGATACTCATCCTCATCTCCTCACACACTGACCCCGATACTCATCCTCATCTCCCCACACACTGACCCCCGATAAACTCATCCTCCTCCACACACATGACCCCCGATACTCATCCTCATCTCCCCACACACTGACCCCCGATACTCATCCTCATCTCCTCACACACTGACCCCCGATACTCATCCTCATCTCTCCCCACACTGACCCAAGATACTCCTCCTCATCTCCCACACACACCGACCCCCGATACTCCTCCTCATCTCCCCACACCGACCCCCGATACTCATCCTCATCTCCTCGCACACCGACCCCCGATGCTCATCCTCATCCCCTCACACACTGGGTACTTCTATTACTTTTCCTCTGGGTTGCAATCAATAATTCTGCTCTCACAGTAAGTCTTGAAGTACTACAATAATCCCCATATGTCCTTTGTATCAAGCATAAAAGTAAACTTCTGAGATAACCTGAGGGCAGTCTTGATCATCTTACAGTATATATAGATAAATCTACTGGTATAAGTCTAAATGTGGGTAGAATAAGCTTACCTTCCTGGCCTGATCATTGTCTTCTAGCTGTCCCAGATCCCTTCCGCTGGCCTGTGCGATCCTCTTACCAGAAACCAGGTTCCCCACCATCACAGAGGCAGGGCCAATTTCTACACAGATAAAATAAGATGAATCTTAGTTTAATGGTAAATTTTATTTCCACATTTTCCATCTGGCGTAACTACTATTTATTTTGTTATTACACAGTCGAGGTGCACATTTTTATGTCCACTCAGGGCCGGGACGAGCAGTAGGCAGAGGTAGGCGATCGCCCAGGGCGCCACCTCTGCCTGTCTCTAAGTGGCGCAGGCAGGGGCCCCGAACCTCGCCGGGCTCCAGGCGGCTGCCGTGGGCCTGAAGTGTCGGCGGTCTCTGTATGTGTGTCCGCTGGACGCACATACAGCTGGGGGCTTCTGCGGTGCAGAGAGCGAGCGCTCCCTGCTCCGCAGACAGTGTCGGACCGGCTTCGGGTCTGATACAGCGGGGCCGCCGGGTCCTCATAGCGCCGAGGACCCGCCGCGGCTCCGTGCTGCTCAGCTGGCAGCTGCGCGATGAAGTGAGGTCATCGCAACGCTGCCTCTCCTCGGGCGCACAGCCCATCACAGGCTGTGCGTCCGAGGAGCTGCAGGAGGAGCGCGCGGCTGGTAAAGAAGAGGACAGAAGAGGAGCGTGCGGCCGGGAAGCAGGTAAGGGGAGTGTAAATGTTGTTATTTTTAACTGCCTGTGTGCCCCCTATATCTATAGCTACTGCCTGTGTGCCCCTATATACCTGCCTGTGTGCCCCCTATAACTTCTTCCTGTGTGCCCCCTATATCTATATATACTGTCTTTGTGCCACCTACATCTATATATGCTGCATGTGTGCCCCCTACATCTATATATACTGCCTGTGTGCCCCCTATATCTATATATACTGCCTGTGTGCCCCCTATATCTATATATATACTGCCTGTGTGCCCCCTATATCTATATATACTGCCTGTGTGCCCCCTACATCTATATATACTGCCTGTGTGTCCCCTACATCTATATATACTGCCTGTGTGCCCCTATATCTATATATACTGCCTGTGTGCCCCTATATCTATATAACTGTCCTGTTTGCCCCCTAAATATCTATATATACTGCTGTGTGCCCCCTATATCTATATATACTGCCTGTGTGCCCCCTATATCTAATATACTGCCGGGCCATTCGGTGCCCCTATATCTATATATACTGCCTGTGTGCCCCCTATATCTATATATACTACCTGTGTGCCCCTATATCTATATATGCCTGCCTGTGTGCCCCTATATCTATATATACTGCCTGTGTGCCCCTATATCTATATATACTGCCCGAGTGCCCCTATATCTATACATCTGCTTGTCTAAGGGTACAATATCTATATACCTGCTTGACTGAGAGGGCATATCTATATACCTGCCTAATTGAGGGGACATATATACCTGTCTAACTGAGGACTATAACTTCCTATCTGAGGGGACTATATACCTATAAGAAGGAGTTGCTGGAAATGTGAGGAATCTAAGATATTTGTGTCCAAATCAGCAGGGACGAGTATTGGCCGGGAGAAATCAGCATGAAGGTGTGAACCGGATGGAGAGGAAAAGGAAACGTGAATGATGCTGATCAGAAATGACGTCTCCTGTGAGTCACTAAATGTAACTGCAGCGTAATCACTTATTTTTCTGCAGAGCATCTACATACAACTAGTATCTACTACTATCTGGTCACTGTATGGCGGTAATATACGTCTTCAGAGCCTGTGTACACTGGTATCTACCACTATATGGTCACTGTATGGCGGTAATATACGTCTTCAGAGCCAGTGTACAGCTGATAGTCACATGTGTTGGTCGCGTTTGGTCAGGGTCTGGCAGGATTATTTGATACTTAAGTAGTAATAGTTTTAGGTCTTGTTTTTGTAGGAGTTTTTTAGTAACAATCATTCGCCTGGTATATTTGCTCCATGTATCGGTGGATTATTTGGTGATTGTTATTTATAAGGTATTACACTGTCATATGTAGGCGAGCACTTTTGAAAAAGCAGATTTGTCAGGGCTGATTTTCATTGTACAGCGACTGTTGAGGTGATGGAAAGGATCTATGTGGAATTAGTGACAGGAACAGAAGTTTTTTCTATGTAACAATACATCCGCAGTTCACAATGTGGCGTGAAAAAATTCCGTTAGGACCCTAGCAACGCCCCAGGGCGCCGGTATGACTGGTAAGATGTTACTATGTGGGTGCGTTTAACTGGTGCAGGGGACAGACTGGTGCAGGGGGGAGAGTGGTGCAGGCCGGGGGGGCGAGAGGGCCTGGCGCAGGGGCGAGAGGAATTAGGGGGGAGGTGCAATTTTTTGGGGAGCGAGTGTTTGGGGGGGGGGGGGGCATTGGCTGTACGTGCCTAGGGCACCAAAATGCCTTGTCCCGCCCCGGAGACCACTTGCTACTTGTTACACGGCACATAGCTCCTGAGGGAAGTCATATTTGGTGAGCTGGCTTGGTGGATATATATGTATGATGTGATAAGTCCATGCCCTTGTCATCTCCCGCCTAGACTACTGCAACATCCTTCTCTGTGGCCTCCCAGCTAGCACCCTTGCTCCCCTCCAATCCATCCTTAACTCTGCTGCCCGTCTTATCCACCTCTCTCCTCGCTACTCCCCTGCCTCTCCCCTCTGCCAATCCCTTCACTGGCTTCCCATTGCCCAGCGAATTCACTTCAAGCTACTATCCATGACCTACAAGGCTCTCCATGACCTCTCCCCTCCATACATCTCTGCCCTAATTTCCAAATATCTCCCCTCACGCACTCTCCGCTCCTCACAGGACCTTCTCCTCTGCTCTCCCCTTATCAGCTCCTCCCACAACCGTCTCCAAGACTTCTCTCGTGCTTCACCCACACTCTGGAACTCGCTGCCCCAACACATCAGACTCTCCCCCACTTTCACCAGCTTCAGAAGCAACCTGAAAACCCATTTCTTTAGGCTTGCCTATAACCTACACTAACCTTGTTGTCACTACATCGCCCACAAACATATTTGCCCCTCACCTCCTGTCTCTTTCCCCCTCCTTGTAGATTGTAAGCCCTCGCGGGTAGGGTCCTCTCTCCCTCTGTCGTGCCAATTGTCATTATCACTTATCACTGTACTTGTTTGACTTATGTCATGTATGTAACCCCCCTCCAATGTACAGTGCCCTGGAATCAATGGCGCGCTAAAATAAATGATAATAATAATAATAATAATAAGTTGTCTGCACATATATTCTCAAATGATATCACGGGCAAGAGGGACGATTCATCAGAGTAAAAAGGGATGATTGTTGGATTTTGGTCAAAGTCGGCAGTATTTCTGAAACTGTGCAGTTTGGTAACTGTTCGCGTTCTGCTGTGGTGACAGCATATTATGATTGGACAAACGGAGCCATAGTAAATAAAAGACATGGAAACTGCAGAGCACCATGTGCCATTGATGTGAGGGGTGAACATCGGGTATGAAGGTGCATGAGGGTGGACTGTTACCCTTCACTGGAGAAGATCACTACCAAATGAACCAGCAGGCTACCGTATGTAGGTCTAATACAACAATTCAGCGAACCCTCTGTGTATGGCGCCCTGATGCAGACGGATGTCACTGCTCTTCTGCTAATGATATTGCACCAGAAGAAAAGGCTTCAATTTTCACAGCAGTATTGGAATTAGACCTCGCCTGACTGGCACAGGGTTGCGTTCTCCGATGAGTCACCTTTTCTGCTTCATCGAATGAATGGACGTTGGAAACTTCAGAGAACAAAACACCCTGCAACCATTCAGTGACTCAATAAGGTCCTGGGAGGTTGTCACAGGTATCTGGAGCCATGCTGACTGCATCCCACAGCGGCTGGGGGGTGCATGGGGAAGGATTCATAGAGCAAACATGACCTTGAGGTGGTCCCACGGATGATATAGAGAATTAGGAGACAAGGGTAGTACTTGAAAGTTTTAATCATGCTCTTCTAAGCAATATCAAACATTTTTAGCTGTGTGATTGTCGCATTGTCTTGCTGGAAGATCCCATTCGTGCCAGGGAAGACAATCAGCGTGTGAAGCGCGTAGTCAATTACCCCTGAGCTAAGTGGTTTAATGTTGTAGTTTTTAGTCTCTGTTTTATTCTATGTTTTTGTGATTGTGTGTGTTCTCTATATATTTTTGTGCAGTGTTCACGTAATAAAATTGGCAAATGGATGTACAGTCGCCTGTTTTAGAACATAGATCTGACTATTTTCCCAGCTATTCCTAGTGCGCTCTATAGAGCCCCTCATTTTGTGGGATCTAGATCCTAGTTTTTTCTATAGTTTTACAGCCAGCTGCACAGGATTGCACGACTACTGGAGACTGTTAATGAGCTTTTAACTGTGTTGTACCAGACCAGTACAATATAAGGTGAGAGCACAGCTGACATACGTTTTCTCTACATATATTTGCTTGATCTACTACACAAAGAGCGCCTTTTCTTTCTTTCCCCCCCACTTCCCTGCTCTTCCCAAGTGTTTGCTGTAAGGATTGAATCAGCATGAATGGGTGTGTGAGATCTGCAAGAATGAATTCATATCAAAATCAGTTGAGAGTGTCTTCTAAATGAATAAGTGGTCCCAAAAAAGGCTACAAAAACATTCCCCAGACCACAATGCTGCCACCACCAGATTGTGTTCTCCAGCAATGGTTGCTGGTCATTTGTTCTCTGATGCTTTTTATCTGTGATGCCAACTACCATGCGTTCAATAAAGCAGAAAATGTGACTTATTGGAAAAAGCAACCGTTTGCCAATCAGCAGATGATTCAATTCTGATCATGCCATGAAAATTGAAGCCTTATCTGCCTAAGTAACTTTGTTAGCAGCGAAGAAGTGACCATCCGTCTTCTTAGCCCCATATGCAGTAGGGTTCACCTAACTGTAGACACACTCTGGTAGCCTCGTGGTTCATTTTGGCAGTGAGCTGATCCACTGTAATATGTAGGTCTGCACTCATGCACCTTCAGTGCCAGCATTCAGCTATCACATCAATATTATGTAGCTCTCTATAGTTTCCACTTACTCATAATGGCGCCATTTGTCCATTCACTCGTGACCCAAAAGTCAATAATCATCACTTTTTACAGCTTAATAAATAATCTTTTACCTATGACAGTAATGAGGAATATATGTACAAACAGCCTATCACACAACTTATATACCCACCAAACCAGCTCACCACACTTGACTTTCTTCATTAGCTACAAGCGTATTTGTAAGTTGAAAGTGGCCATAAAAATATGACTCGACTGTGTATGTAATCTATGATGCATATATACTTCTCTATGGCTTTTAATATCTGTAACGGGTGAGCAGGTAAAGCGGGTAGTGGACCCACTGGACCACTGCTATGCTTGCTCCAAGGGGGCGCAACGAAGCGGCCATCAGGCATCTTCACAGAGCCTTAGATGGTAAGGATGTCTTCTCCAATAGCCACCAGATACAACCTCAGAGCAGTCCCCAGCAGTGGCAGCAGACTAGACCGGCCAGAAGTGCCAATGCCTGGCACCAACAGAATTAGATATAGCAGACTAAGATGAGAGATGTTAAGGTACAGAAGAGACAAAGACAGGACTAAATGGATGCCAAACAGTAAGTTTAAACAGAAGGCAAGGTACAAAAGATAGACAGACTGGACACAATACCAAGAACATGAAGGAGACAAGCAAAGACTTAAAGAGAACCTGTCACCTAGTTTATGTCCCCCTTGCTGAGGACAGCACAAGCTAGTGTCAGACCTGCTGTTTCCAGCGCTCTGTCCCTTATTCTGTAAGATGCTGCAGTTTTAGAGCATTTAAAGGGGTTTTGCCACGATGTAATGTTGACGTGGGATCCTCCAAAATGGGTTTTTAATCACTTTTCTAAATATATGTGATTACAAAAAGTGCAGCCTGAGAAAGCTACAGGCTGCCTTACCTGCCCTTAGTTACTTCAAAGCTTCTATTAGATACGACCTGACAAGAGCTGCTGGCCGGGCTTGCGCAGAGAACACTTCTTATCTGATGAGACTGAGCTGCAGAAGCTTTCAAGGCACCGGGTAGAAATAGGTTTTCTTTTGTATACAGAATAAACTAGTTGTAGTGTGATTATCCGAGTAGATTCCTGCTTTATCTGATGACAGAGAACATGAAGAAGCTTTCAAGCTGCTGTGGAGAAGCTGTTGTCTTTTGTATACAGAATCCACTTGTTGTAGTTTGATTATTTCAGTGAACATTTCACACGATCCCTTATGCAGCTCTGTTCTCTGGCAGTCTGTCTCTCTCTCTCAGCTCCATGGCTTGTTTACATTTGCTTCTTAGCAGATAAGGCACCTCCTGGCAAAACCCCTTTAATGCTCAAATCTGCAGTTTTCAGCCAGAAAAGAGTCATATAAAGCAGGCATCCTCAAACTGTGGCCCTCCAGCTGTTGGGAAACTACAACTCCCATCATTCCCACTGTTATAGATTATATAAATGCATGATGGGAGTTGTAGTTTTCCAACAGCTGGAGGGCCGCAGTTTGAGGATGCCTGATATAAAGAGTCAGTTTTTTCATACCCCGTCCACCTCAACTGATAAACCTATTACCTGGAATAGGTAGAAACATGTGAATAACTGTCAGTGGGCGTGGCTAGTCTTTGGTGGGAGGGGCTAACACCTGCTCATGAATAAAATTTGAGGGGTAAATGCTCTAAAACTACAGCATCTTACAGAATAAGGGACACAGCGCTGGGAACAGCAGGTCTGACACTAGCTTGTGCTGCCCTCAGCAAGGGGGGCATAATCTATGTGACAGTTTCCCTTTAATCTAGGACTCTGGCTCTGGAACTAAGGCGTAAACATGGCAAGAACACAGGCACAGAACTTGACAAGGAAACTCGCAGACAAAGATGGAAACTAACCAACAACATAGAGGATACCACAAGGACACCAACAAGACAGCACACACCAGACCACTAACAAACATGTGGGAATAAAGGAGTGCAAGATGTGGACACCGCCCTCTATAGAGAGACAAGGAAATAGGGCAGCAGCCAAGATGGAGGAGCAGCATGGGAAAAGCCGCACAGCAATCGCAGGTGGGTGCGCAGCGGCAACAGGAGCGTTCACGGTGACAGCGGCACCGCAACAGGAACCGGATCTGCAACAGGAACACAGGTACGTCTACGGTTCACAGCAGGGCTGCGGCGTAAGGACAAGACCAGGAACACGTCCATGTCCACGGCCCAGAACAGGGACCATGGCACAGACCGTGACAATATCTGTCATGTATTCTCGGACTAGGAACCTTCAGCCTTAGGATATGTCTACACATAATAATGTGACTGGACTGTGTTAAAATATATGATATAATTATTTAAACTATAGAACCCCCCCAAGAGTATAAAAACAGTAGAAAGGTCTCACATGGATGTTTCTGTCTAGTTTTAGGAAGTTTCGTCACACACGTATGAGGACACATGAGCACATTGCACGGATGCAGTGACCCCTCGAGGAACAGTGGCTTGGTCTCTGACAGGTGAATACCACCTAAAGGGGTTTTGGGGAGTGTGTTTGCTGGTACTAGAGCGAGACAGTAGACTCCAACTTGATGTATACTGTCGATTGCCTACAGGAACAAAAAAATTTAAAATTATGCGGGTAAAAAATTAACATAATACCATGTGTTATTTAAATTTGCAGAGTGTTCAATTTCTCAATTAAAAAATTTCTCCCCAATTTTTCCCCACTTTTTATATTTTTAAAAGGAACTTGGGTGATCACCAATGTGGACCCCCAATAGCTGTTTTTTTTCCCAGAAAAAAAATTGTTTTTTTATACATACAGTGAATTTTTTCTTAGCAAATAACAGCAGCACTTAACTAGGCAGATTTCTTATTCAGTGGACTGGAAAATTTGAGACAACTCTTGGGAGAGCTGCAATTTTCATGCACTGTATGTTGGTAAAATACTGCTAAAATATAATTTACACCAAGGACTAGATTTACATTTACATGCAACATTATTTTTTTTCTTTCCTGAGACAGCATTCCTGACCTCACACTACATCTCCTTTTCATCATTTTTTTTAAAGGAGGGTCAAAAAAGATGGCCCGATATTTAATGCATACAAAAAAAGTAAGTCCATACTGTATTGTCATATGGGTTTTGTATATGCTTGTTTTTGGAAGGCCAAGACAAATTGGCACAACAGTCTTTACAGTTTCACTTTTGCTACTTAAAAGGTTTGTTAAACCAAGTCAAGCACAATTTTCTCTCCCCTTTTCCTTCACCTATAACCAAATTTTAAAAATTTTTGGATAAAAATGGTTGCACCACTTTGGAGGACATTTTTTGTCTCACCGCAAAAACCGCTCATCCCCTGAAGTGTCCTCCTCCTGGGTCCGGCCCCGCTGTCTGCAAAAAATAATTTCCCCTCTACATGCAGGACATTCACTGAAAAGACGGCTATTCTGCACAAAGACAAAACATACCAAAGTTACATGATGTCCGAGGAGATGGAATCTACAAAACCCTATTGAAACAATTTAAAGAGGGAGGGGTAAGAATAATATTAACAATATTCACATAAAATTTACATCATGCAGGTTTGTGAGCAAAGTATCCATTGTACACGAAATTATACAGGGAAGTATACGAAATCACTTTAATTGCCACTTTTTTTTAAACTTTGAAAATATGAAGTCTCCTTTTAAGATTTTTTTTTAAAAAAATTTTTAAAAACAAGGTTTTATAACTGCAATAGTCTTTTTCATTTATTTCAAACTATATTTCTCTATCCTCTATCTTTATTTTAATATAAAATAAAATAATTAAGAACACATTGACCAGGTGCAATTATTAGGAAACACTATTTTAGGTGGTTATACACCATTAGATTTTCAATGACCGAAAGGGCGATTTATACACTTTTTGCTGAAATGGTGTCCCCTTTTACAACATAAACCAACGACAAAAACCCAAAACCAATGTAATCATATGTCAAAATGTGAAAACTTTTTTTTAGGTCTTTGAGGGGTTAAGAACATTCAAAAAAAAGAATGTGTATTTTGCATTTCCACAATGGAAGCCCAGAAAATTTCACAGATATGGGGAAGAAAATGTGTCCTTTTTTTTCAATTTGTCGCTTTAAAGGGGTTGTCTCACTACAAGGGTTGCTGCTTTTTATGTTAAAGATCTTTTCAAAAAAAGTCACTTTGCAATGGTCCCCCTTAAAAAGTGTCCAAATATTTGAGCAACCCCCCTTGTATTTAAAGATCATTTTTCAGGGTTGCTATAGTTACAGACCTTTCAATCTCTTATGATAGGCGCCCAATGGTTGGCAAAGCACAACCTTGCTTCTACGCGCCTATGGAAGGCCCGTAAACACACCCCTGAATTCAAAAATGAAACCCCAAGAAAACGGACTGAGGTAAGATGAATCAATGTAGTGAGACAACCCCTTTAAGGGAAAATTCCCCTGCAGTATCTTAAAAGCCAAGACACTGCATGAAAAGTTGGACAATTTGGGTGTTGTTTGAAAAAAAAACTAAGGCATTTGAATGTCAAAAAATCCTTTTTAAATTTTAAAGGGAAAAAAAGCACTACCAGAAATGTCTGGCAGCAGCTAATTATCCTCTACTTTTTGAGAACATATTCACGCTTGACTTAACATGCTTGTGTATTAGTGGTCTAGAGGTAGTGGCATAGCTAGCATTCATAAAGCCCCATAACAAAATGAGACAGGGCCCCAACACCTAATGATGGGAAATTCAAGCAGCAGTATTGGTAGAAATAAAGGGGTATTTAATCACTTTTCTAAATATATGTGAATAAAAAAGTGAAGCCTCTGAGAGCTGCAGCCTGACTTAGATGCCCTTAGTTTCCTGACTATTTACATAAGAGAGAAAATAAAACCTGTATAGCTTGTGCACAATACAGTTATCCTCTGTGGTTTAGCCAAACATGTTTGCTCAAATACAGTGACTGAATGTCAGCCTCGAGCGCATGCATGGGAGCTGGAGCGATGACATCACAGGGGAGGTACTTTTTTTTTTTTTAAACACAGAAACAAAACGCACCTTTTTTCAACGCTCAAGAGGGGAGTATCAGCCTGGTAGGTGAGGAAATCACTTCTTGGCAGAACCCCTTTAAAGCTATAATTATAATGCTATATATCAGAGAACCCACATTATCTACAAAATGGTAAAATGTTCTTACACCTGAGTGGGCCCCCCTGGAGCTCTGGCCCCATAGCAGCTTTTATGGCTGCTACTGCTATAGTTACTCCCATATCTAGACTAGAGGGTTGTAAATGGCCACCTCCTCCTGACCACTGTTATTCCTCCATAAACATGCGCTATAAGCTTGGCCAAATGGAGGGGGAAATTAGCTGCTACCAGAAACGTCCGATAGTGGTTTATCTCCTGTGAGGAAAAAGGGTTGGCCACTTTGAAATCCAGTGTGCTTGATCCTTCTCGTCAAGGGAGTAACAAGACACCCCTATATGCATGTGATGGTTGATGTTCACGTAATGTGTACAAGTTGCTTTAAATTTATTTAAAGCTGGAAAACTCAAGATCTGGGATTGCTTGACCCTACAGAGATTCTTATGAATACGACTGGTGCCTCCAGTTTTAAGATCATGCCAAAGAACTTTTAAGGTGCAAATACACCATAGATACCTCCTGATCTGCCACTCACTACACATGCATACAAAGAAAAGCATGTACCACTGGCAAATAGAGCAAGCACAAGTCACATAGGGTTATGTTTGTTTTATTAATGTCTATGGGCAGGCCACAGGTACCTGTCCTTTTTTATGGTATCCAGACGGATACTTCAGACATAAACAATGACACAATGTAAACCAAGCCTAAGTCTCTCTCTTTTTGCAGAGGGGAGATACTGTTTGTGGAGCTTTGTTGATATCATGTGATGGGTAATATACTGGGTCCATACAAGGACACAGAACAAATCATTCAGCTTTCATTAACTTGATGGAAAAACAATATTTCATAGCGACAAAAGATGAAAAAAAGTGGACACATATATATGTGAAGATTTCAGACATGGTCACAGCACGTGTCCTGAACATGACAGACACTGGCCAGGATGAGCCTTCTCTGGTAATTATCAGCTGGGTAAAGCCTGCAGCCGTGTGAGCTGTCAACAGCGCTCAAGAAATCTTATCAGTTCTCCACCCAGAAAAGCAGCAATTCAGTTTATGCCATGTTTGTGTCAACAAAATAAACATTATCCTATGTCATTAACTGTGCTGCGAGACCCTGATACATTCAGCACCTGATTTTTATCCACAAATAAACATGCACAAGGCTAGCTAGAAACCCAATGCACTGACAAGTAATTGGAGTTATTATATAACCTTGGCGAGAAACCAAACAGTGCACATCCTGCAGCTATCTGCAGAGCCTTCATATTTCAGGATAGATGTGCAGACGGATGGACACATACAGACGTAGCAGAGAACCATTGTCACTTGTTTTCTTATTCTAATCTCTGGTTTCACCTAGGACTGCAGGTGGCTCTACGTCATCAATAGCATCATGCATGTAGCCCCAAAGTGTTGTATAATTGTATGCAATGATATTTATTATAAACAAAGAAAAGTTATTTAAAATGTTTAACACCCCTTACCCGCCGAGCCAGTTCTTGGCCTCTCTGACAGAGCCCCAATTTTGAAAATCGTTATGTGTCACAATTATGAGAGAATAACTTTTTTGACACGTTAACCTATCCAAGTGGATTCAGAGACAGTTTCCCTCGTGACACAATATACATTATAAGATAGTAAGAAATTTTGTCCAAAAAATGCTTGTGTTATTTGTGAAAACTAACAAAAAAATCGTGAAAAAGTTGAAAAATATTAACCATTTTAACTTCAATAAATGTTCTGCATGTAAGATAGATAGTTATTCCACTCAAAAAGTTTTATAACTAGCATCTACCTTATGTCTCTGCTGTATGTTTGGCCTAATTTTTAAATGTCTTTTTTTTTTTACGACATTAAGGGGGTAGAAATCTAGTTAGGTAATTTTTTCAAATTTCAACAAAATTTAGCAGACACATTTTTTTTAGCGACTCATCCATTTCTAACGTGACTATGAGTGACCTGTATGTAGATACCGCCCATAAATGACCAAATCGTAAGAAACTACACCCCTTAGAAGGTATCAAAACCGCATTTAGGAAAGTTTATAAAACCCATTAGGTGTTTCACAGAATTAAAGCAAAGTGGAAGTGAGTTTTCAAAATTTAAACTTTTTTTGCAGAATTTTCAATTATTTATGCATCATTTCAACAAAGAGTACGGTAAATGTATCAGGGAAATGGAAATTAATATTGATTCCCCCAGAATTCTGGCGTTTTTCAGAGATAATCCCATATGTGGCCCAATGCATTAATTGGCTCAACCACAAGCCCCAGAATAGGAGGAGCACCTAGCTGACCTCTGTGGAGTCTCATTACATTAACGATATTAATTATGGGCTATTTCAGTTTTGCGGACACCCTACAGGGCTAAAAATGAATAAACACCCTGAAAATACCCCAAAATTTGGAAATACACCCTTAAAGGACTATATCCAGGGGTGAAGTGAGATATCGACACCCCACAGGTGTGTCACACAAATTTTTAGCGTTAGGCTGTGAAAATATAAAAAACATTTATTTCCAATAAACTTCAATTTTAGCTGGAAAATTTATTTAATTTCACAAGGAATCCTGGTAAAAAAACACCCAAAACTTGTTACGCAATTTCTCTTCCAAGATCGGCCATACCTACCAGTGGGTGTACATCTGCTGTTTGCGCGCATTGCATGTCGTATAATGGAGGGATGTGAATTTTTTTTTATATTGTTTTAGTTTAATATTTTTTACTTGTAATTTGGAACGCAGATTTTGGTGGGTCCATGTCGCATTTACAAAGCCCCCGAAATACCAGAACAGTTGAAACCTCCAGAAGTCACCCCATTTATGATACAGCACGCCCTCAAAATCTCATCAAGGGGTGTAATTGTACATATATTATTGTGCACAGGTGATCCAAAGTTTTGTTTATTGGCATTGTGGCTATGAAAATGTAGGGGGGAAACGCAGTTCCACCATTGTTTTTTGGGCTCCAATATTTACGCGAACACCGGCCAGTATCAATGACAAGGATATCTATACTATGTGTGGTCGTTACAGATTGCAATGATATATAATTTATATAGTTTTTTTTATTTTTATTACTTTTTACACAATAGAAATAGGTCTATAAAAAAATTGCGTTTTTATGTTGTCCTGTTTCTGCAAGCCATACCGTTTTTTCAGATTTCCTGTATACGGAGCTGGATTATGGCTTGTTTTTTGTGGATGAGTTGACGTTTTTTATATTATTACCATTATTGGGGGCATATGCCGGCTTAGATCACGTTTTTATTAAGGTTTTGTGAGGCATTTTTGAACAAAATACAGCATTCCTGGTATTGTTTTTTAATTTTTATTTTTAACAGCGGTCACCGTGCAAGTATTAGCTGACATGCAATAATTACTCAGCAGTTCGATACGATTACAGCGATAACCCAATTTGTATTTTTTTTTTAATTTTTAACTGCTTTTAACACACAATAAAAAACACTTTTATTCAAAGAAGGAAAACACTTTTTTGCATCGCCATATTCTGAAGCCATAAACTTTTTATAATTCTTCTGTGTTACGGAGCGTGTAGGGCTTTGTTTTTTGCGTGAATGAGAGACGTTATTTTGGTATCATTTTTTGGGGGGGGACCATACTTATTTGATCAGTTATAAATCCGTTTTTTTGGAGAGGCAGGGTGAAAAAATACTGCAATCCTAGTAGTGTTTTTTATTTTTAAATTTTTCACAAGCACTTCACCGTGCAGTATCCATGTACCAGGTTAGCTATTACTCACAGGGTTGATACGATAACGGCAATACCCTATTTTATATAGGTTTTTTTTAATTTGGGAAGCACTTAAAAAAAAAATAGTGTTTTTATTGTGTTAAATATTATTTTATGCATAGGGTGGTGGTGGTGTGTGTGTTGTTGGTGGGGTGGGGGGGGGGGGGGGGCGTTCTGAAGCCCCTAACTTTTTTATTATTCCGTATACAAGACAGTTAAGAACTTTTTTTGTGGGATGATCAGACAGATTAATTGTAACACACTTGGCATTTCTATGCGATTTTTTTGAATCGCTTTTATTCCATTTAATGTGCTGCAGGGATGCACAAAAATCGCAATTCGTGTACTGTTTTTTGTTTTTTTTACGGCGTTCACCCGTTTTTTTTTTATATATTATTTATCATACGGTTAACATTAACTGAGACACAGAAAAAACGGAGGAACTATCCTCACTAGCGTCATACCAAATAAATGTGACCATTATTTAATTTTGTCTTTTTTGGGGCGATTGGCTTTTGTCAAGTGGGTAAAATGGCAATTGTCTTAGAATTAAAAATTTTATTTTATGTTTGTATTATTACATTTTTTTTACTTTATTCACATATTTTTAATTTTCCCCAGTGAGGTATAATGTAACTTGCAAAATCCCCCACTGGGGAAAGCAATCATTAGATTGCTGTTTGAAGAGGCGAATCTGGAGAACAGCGTTACTGCTGTGCATAGGTCGCTCATGGCAACTAGTGACACACATGCCCCACAATGCAAAGTGTGTGCAAGTGTGACGTCACCAGACAACCGGATGCAATCATACCTGTCATCCGGGTGAGTCCGGTATGAGATCGTGCTACGGCACTCTGCGCTTGCCCTTCTCGCCGCATCGTAGGAAAGGCAGATGGAGCTGCCACTCCTCCAGCCTGCCGGCATCAATATCTCGGCCATAGACAGGCAGCGTGTAATGATATCGGTTTTTCACGCCGCGTGGCCTGACTCACTCTCGGGCAGGTGGTTATGGGCATAAAGCCAGCGGTAATTACATCTGTGTCTCCATGGTCGTCATCCGCCAGAGGCGTATGCATACGTCCATTATGCGTGAAGACACTTCCCGCTGGGCGTATGCATACGCCCGAGTGTCGGGAAGGGGTTAATATACTGTGTGTAAATTAGCTTTTCTTTGGAATTCCAAAAATCTCTGCTTTCAGTCACTAATGTGTACCCACATTGTTTACTTTGATAGACCAAAAACACCCTTCTTAGGCCATATTCCCATGCACACGTGTTATTCGGGGCCAGTTCTCGTTTGAAAAATCGTCTCAAACAGACTGAAAAACTTTTACACGGACCTTATTGAAATCCATGCAGCGGTCCCCCCGCCAGTGCGGTTTTTTCATACATAGAACTGTTCATACTTCATTCCAGTGTTTCGGGAGGGCTTTTCCTCCACAAACCCCCATAAAACGCGGAAAACAGCCCTAGGCTGCTTCTCCGATGGCAGCGGACAAATATCCGGGTTTGTTTACCATGACGCGTATTTGTCCGTTTTGCGCCTTCCCCAGGTCCACCGCTAGGGGGGGAGGTAAGGGCGGAATTTTCTCTGCGATGAGCAGAAAACAGCCCTCCCCCTCCCAATGAGTTGTCTCATAATCCCCATCCGAAAATCCAGACAGAAAGAAGACATTCTCAATGTCCTTTGAGAGGCCCGCGGACAGAAAAAACCGCCGGACGGAAAAAATCCGTGCATGGTGACTGTTGCATGGGTTTTCCATAGAGCACAATTGTGCTAATTTTCGGACCTGTTTTTTCAGGCGTTCTGCAAAAGACCGCAAACCCGCCTTAAAAAACCGGTCAAATAAAACCCATCTGCTGTGGGGACATACCTTAGATCATATAGTCATAATCCAGGTTATGTGCTACAAGAGAACGAGACCAAAGTAATCACGACCAGGGCAGAATATTTCAGCCTTAAGGCTAGGTCTACACTGCATCAGACAAAAACGGCCGAGAAATGCAGCCGTTTTTTTCTCTCCAATGCAGGAACCCACAGTTTTGCGCAAAAACTGCGGTCGGTTTCTTTTTTATTTTTACGTCGCCCATCAACAATTGTATTTTATGAGAAGAAACCTAAAAGCTGGCGGCGTATTAATAGAACATGTGTATAATACACCTGCACCAGAAGACGAATCATGAGGAAAAGAACAGCTGTGGAGACTGAGCAGCTTGTCTTCAATGCGTCTATGGCCGCATAACGATCATATCTTCTGCGCTTTAAAAAAAGTAAAAGCACCCGAAAATACGAATCGTTAATTCTGTGCAGTGTAAACTCAGCCCAATAGGGTACATTCACAAGTTGTATTTTTTCTTGAAAAATCAAAAGTGGAATTCCACAGTCAGATATTCAAGGTCATACCATCAGATTTCTGCCACAGTTTTTACTTTGCAGCAGCAGTTATCATTCACCATGGATTATGGATGCAGGTTAGCACCATTTCAATGAGGCTGAACCATGTCTGGGCTTGCCAACTTGAAAATCCGGCTCAGATTCTGAGTCAGAGTGAATTGAATCACCACTACTTTTCTGTCAATATGCGGATTTCAGATCTGCAAAAGTGGCGGAGGATCCAGGCTGCAGTTCACAGGTGTAACTTTGGCACAGAATTTTCCATTCAAATTAATGGTGACATTGGGTTTCAATACAGAAATCGCACACTCAAAATCCAATGTGTGAATATACCCTAAAGAATGAATGAGTCTATTCTGACTTTAACAAGGAAGAACTAAAAAACCATGAGGTGTCTTCCGTTCTTGTGTGAAGACCTCCGACTACATTTTAGCCCTCCTTTGCTCTGCTTTATTTTGTTATTTACACAAATGAGATCACTGCTTTTTGTGCATTATTCGGATGCGTTTTTTTTTGTGCAGACATACACAGCAATTAATGCTGTACATTTCGTGTCACGCAAAAACTCATCCAAAAAAAAACCAAAAGATCAGGTTTCGTGTGAAAGCCACCCCTAAGTGTTGGGATTGTGAGGTTTTTTTCTTATTGTTGAGTGTTTGTGAAAATTATTTTATTAATGCTCAATCCTACCAACAAATTTACTATATGACGTTTAACCAGCGAAGGTCCAAAAGACCCCTTTTCGATCATCAGTCTTGTCCTGTTAATTTACTTGCATTATGATATACGAATGTCAATCAATAACTATTTAAACTAACACGACATTCTTTCTAATTACTGATTCGGTAAAATATGGTCAAAAAAATAAGCTAATGAAAAACTCAATTTAAGCACATTGTAGACTTTAATATAAGGGCTCCCGAACAGTTTCAGTTGTGCTGGCTATAGGCTAATGTTGTATATGTTTTCCAACATAAAGTGCTGCTCATTGGCTTTCTGTCAAACCATACATCTCAGACAATTTGTGTCGGACTCTGCATTGGGCAAATTGACTTTTATGGCCAGATTCACTGAAAATACATTTCAAATAATAAACTTTACTACTACATAAGTGAACAGCAACAGTGCCAGTCCGACTCAGCTACAAAGGCACAGGCGAACAGTATTCTGCTTGGCGTCTTTTTGGACCCCAGATGAAAAACTTTATTCAAATTCTGATTGGAAAAATAAACTATACACATGACCTAAGAGGGTCTAGCAAACAAACTTCTAAAACTCCACAAAGTCTAACATAATAGAGGTTATATGTGTGGGGTCCGAAAGGACCCCAGCTGCTAGGATGAAGGTTAAAGACACCTGCAGTGACCTGAGAAGACCTACTTTCTTCTATGACTTGCTCCTTTTCATGATGGTTCTGTATATCAATAATACAAGTTTCAATGGTTTTTTTTTGTCTTGTCTACAGAGTCAATTGCCCTTATCAGTTGTGTGTCATTTAAAAATGCATATATAAAACCTTTAAAAAAAAAAAAAAAAAAAAAGAATATGAGGAATAATATGTATGCAATATATATCACATACATGGTCAGCACACATTTTTTGCTGTCATGGGCAAAAAAGGCGATTTATCATAGTGATAAAAGTGGATGATCATTTTCTTTCGGGATAAGGGTTGCAGTATTTCTGAAACTCTGCAGTTTGTGAACTGTTAATGTGCTGCTGTAACATGTGTAGACAAAGGGCCACACTGCGAATAAGCGACATGAAAACTGCGGAGCACCACATGCCATTGATGAGAGAGGATGCACAAGGATGCACTGCCACAGTACTGTGGAGCAGCTCATCACCAAAATAAACCAGGAGGTTACCACATGTGTGTCCAAAACAACATTTCAGGGAACCCTCCTGTTTATGGGTTACTAAGGCAGATAGATGGTCACTGCACCTCTGGTAACCAAGTTGCATTGACATAAAAAGCTTCAGTTTTCATGGAAGCATTGGAATTGGATCTTCATTGTTTAGCAAAGGGTGCAACCACTGCTGGAAGAATACAAGCTGGTGCTAGTAGCATTATGGTCTGGAGAATGTTTTCGTGGCATTCTCTGGGCCACTCATCCTTCTGCAAGGCACTCTCAAATCTATTTGGGTATGAATCCACCCCTGCAGATCATATACACCAGGGGTGCACAATATGCGGCCCCAAGACCACATAGAGTCCCCAGCCATCAGGACACAAACATGCTATGTCTCCATACTCATACTTTAGAAAGCAATATTAATCTATTTAAAGCTTCATGGTATGCACTGTTTGGCTGGCACTGTTATGGTGGGCACTGTGTATCAGCAATTAGGGCTGTATATGCTATTTAAGCCACCTAAATGGTAATACAAAAAAACGTTTTTGTATTATCTATGGATTTCTTCCTCTAAAGAGTTTTTATTCCTGACCCAGCCATGGCAGATCCTCAAGATATACCATAAAAATGTCCGATAGGATAGAGACTTCAGAAGGAGAGGCGATCATATCCATATGTGTTGTTCCGTCTAGTTATAGTTGTGAGCAGTTCTGATTTCTGGCACACCCTGAAGTAGACCCAAGACCTCTCAGCCATTTTGGGTATTTACATTTTAAAGTGCCACAGACAAGGTCTCAGACAAGGAATACCTCCTAAAAAGTTTACTGCAGCCCCTGGAAGAGGTACAATATGACAATCTGGCACTTGGACCAGAAAAAGTTGTGTATGCCTGACATATTACTACAGATATCCACTGTCCTTCCTGAGGTTGATGGGATCTTCCAGAAAGACAATACAACATGTCACTTGGCTAGAAATGTCTGAAACTGGTTGAATGAGAACAATCAAGTCTTCCAAATACTACCATGAATTCCACAGACTTGAACTCAACTAAGCATCTATGAGACCATGGTCATGTTCGCTCCATGGATCCTCCTCATGCACTCTGCAGCAGTTGTGGGATGCAGTCACCATTTCTCCAGATAGCTGTGACAACCTAACAGGACCTTCCTGAGTCACTCCCAGGGTGTCTAAGGGCTTGTTCACACGACGTTCTGGATCCGTTTTGGATGCGTTTTACGGATCCGTTTTTAACCTGCGAAAACTGAAGCAAACTGCAAAAAGCGGATCAGAAAACAGCTGATCCTTTTTTGATGCGTATTGATCGTTATGCATGTGTTTAAAACGGATTCCGATTTTTCAATGCTTTTTTTAAAAATTCAACCAATCAAACAGCATTTTAAAGTATAATATAACCATTATCAATGAACCAAAGAAAAAAAACTTTTTTTACCCTAGTGTCAAATCAACTGTACATACACCTATGATTTATAGAACCCCCCCCCCCCCAATTTTTTTATCAATCCAATAGTTTTCAAACCCACCCAGTAAAGGAATAAACATCATATAAAAAAAAACTAAAAATCATTTATAAACTAAATATATATCAATAAAAATATATTTATGTAAAACATACATATATATATAATTTACAAACATTTTATATAAATATACATTTATGGAAATTACTATTATATACATTTTATAATATTATAAATACATATATATTATATAAAAATACTAAACAAAAGTATATTTATATATATAAAATTATATATATAAATATATATATATAAAATATACTATTATATACATTTTATATATAAATAATATCATACATATATATACATATACTGTATATTTATATACATTTATAAACAAAATATAAACCCCAAACATAATATTCAAAAATTATTTTATATTTAATTTAAATCCAATGCGTTTTTAACACGATGCGTTATTGGCATCGAAAGCGGGATCCAAAACAGCACTCCAAATGTATGCTCGCGCTTTTGGATCCGTTTCGGGATGCCAAAAGCGCTCTCCAATATTTCCCTATGGGATTTCTCTGCGTAAAACGCAAAAGAAATTGACATGTCAATTCATAAAACGATCCTGAAAAAGCGGATCGCTAAAATGCGCATCGCGATCACATCGTGTGAACAGCGATGCGCTTTTTGCCATTGTTGAAAGCAATGTTAATCACACTGACAATTGTTAGATCCGTTTTGCGGATCCGTAAAACGGATCCGTAAAACGGATCACTAAAAAGGCGTGTGAACAAGCCCTTACTGTGGTCCATGCTGCACATGGCGGTTGCTCTGACTTTAAGAAGGCCGATGTTCCAAATCATGAGTTTCTTATATAATTAGCCTTACGTCCTAAAACTTTTAAGTATTTAGCTCTTCTGCATCTAAATTAGTTTGTAAACAAATGATATAAAGATGAATACGTCGTTAATTTAGAATTTCAAGTTTTATAACCTAGAGATATCTCCAAGTTAAATGTCAGCAGATTTACTTGCAGAGTGCTCGGTAGAACCGCCAATAATGGCAGCTGTTCAGACTCTCTCTACATCTTTAAGAGGGTATATTCTGAACTTTCCAGCTGCATTTGGTGAAAATCTCTAGACTCCCGCTGAGCCCGGTAATATAGAGCTTCAGACGTGGAAATGTCAGATATAATAAAGACATTTTCAGCCAAAAAGTAAAGCTAAAAATAAAAGCAGGAAAGTTTACTGTACTGATTACTGGAATTTTATTGCATTAGGATGCCGTATGCACTGCATTTCTCTGACACACTGTTGTAATGTAAAATAGATTCCTTAAAACACATTTTTAGGGGGGTTTTTTTACATTCTTTTTTTTTTTTTCCAGTGAATAGTAGACTGTGACTAAGAAGAATTGTATTACTTATTGTTCAAGAGATGCGAGACATTTTCTGTTTCAAAATATTGGTGTAATTTTGCGCCACCGACGAATTTACAGAGGAGTAAAAGTATATAATATATTGTGCCATTTTTAAACATTGGCATTCATTTTTACCAGCTCGTAAATTCATGCATCCATACCGTCGCCTTCTGTATACTTTTGTTTGTCACATTTTACCTGAACTTAGAGCACAGCGTGTCTTTGGCAGCAAGGGGCTGTGTATGATGAGCATGTTCCCCAGTACTATTAAAGGGGTTTTGCCACAATCTTCAATTTCATCCTACTCTGGCATCCATCTCTTCAGCTCTGTGTGCTCAGAAGGGGGCGTGTGTGATTTGTTTGAATTGCAGATCATATGACCAAGAAGGATGACATCACCAGGCCTTTCCTCTCTGTAGTCAAAGAAAGGTCTGTTACAATGTGAGTAGTTACAATGTGGCTCAGAGGTAAAACTTTTGCCTCCAGGCACAAGGGTCCTCGGTTCAAATCCTTGCAGGAACCAAACCTGTGGATTTTTTTCCCCTTTATCAATGCCAGAACCTCATGGAGAGCTTCTTTTTTAATTTATTTGCGCTGTGTTGACTAATTACTAAGGATAAAGAGGACAGGAGTAAATGATAGCACTGGTTGAACACTCAGTAGGATGCCTGAGAGTAGAGGTGATGTCTAATCATGTGTGACCAGGGTCATCGGATGCTCTCACCCTGTCGTGTCACCTATAGACAGAGCTAATAAAACATGGATCACTAAAGGAGCAGCTAAGACAAAAACGGTGCATTATCTCGTCCAATTTTAATAATGAATGAATGGTGAAAATGTTTTTTATTATTTAATTTAAAAACTTTCCACGTCAATCTTACTTTGTGGCAAAACCCCTTTAAGGACTGTCATTTTCGTGCCCCAGCCATCTTTGTTTTTCCCTTCTATAAGTATAAAAAGTATCAATCAAAGTGAATTCAATTAGGTACTGTAAATACCGATCTATGATCTGCTGTACAAAGCTAGATTCACACCTGCATTGTTATTTCCAGTTTTCTGTTTCGTCATAAGGGCATAAAAATAAAAATAAAGGTGGTGTCGGATCCATTACATGATGGACACTAATGGCACCTGAAGGACCCTGTTGACTATACTGAGGTTCGTTAGGTTTCCATCATGGTTTTCATCATTTGAACAGAAAAAAACAGTGCTGCATGCTGCGCTATTTTTTGTCACTTTTGATGGAATCTGCGACAGAGGCTCCAAATGTAACTTCCGACCAGATGTGAACCAGGCTAAGACAGCTGAACACTGGATGTTTCTGCTCTTTAAAAGAGCAACTTGAATGGTAGACCAAGTTCTATCAGCTGCTAATTTATATTTCATATTCGTTCTAATTTCATATTGCTATATGTCACTGCTGCTCTTAACCTTCTGGGAGTTTTAGTTGGACTGACTAATGTTATGAGTCAGTAAAATGTCCTTTCATAATGGCAAAAGCGATGGGGGAGTCATATGTTTAGCACTGTGTGGCAGTAGTTTTTCAATGCAATTACACCAGATAACCGGTGATACTGAATTAGTAAATCTCAAATCACATGTATAAAATCTGTGTGCGGGAAGCTGTATGGAGGCACAGAGAGTCTTTGTCGCTTTGTGCTACCTATTTGTCGGTACTCTGTATGCTGCCATATTGTACTCTGTAACATCACAGTATTTCAAACCTATTTTTCTCTTCCCCAGAAGCAATGATTTAGGGGAATATAAGCTGAGTAACACAACAATGTAAGTATAAAGCATGTCTTTGGTCTTCTTGTTTTGGAATGTATAAAATGGAAACTCACTTAATAGGGATATGCCATGAAAGTCAAATTGACGATAGGGGAATTTGAAAATTAAATAAAACAAACATTTTCACCATTCATCATTATTAAAATTTCTGCACCATTTTGTTTTAGCTCTCTTTAGTGATCCATTGTTTACAGCTGATCTCCAGGGGAGACACCTGGGCTGAGAGCTCCTCACTCTCCTGGCGCAACACATGGCTTCAGACATCACCTCTACTCTCGGTAGCTACTAGAGTGTTTTCAAACCCGCCAGGGGCTGTTATTCACTCCCGTCCTTATGGAACTAGTTAAGTAATAAGTCAAACGTTCAAATAAAAAAACTCAGAGCTATGTGGCATTGATGAAGAGGAAACAAATCCCCCGTATTAAAGTCCTGCATGTATTTGAACCAAGGACCCTTGGTGCGTAAAGCAAAAATGTTACCAGCGTGATCTACAGAGTAGCTACAGTGGACCTTTCTTTGACTAGAGAGAGGAAAGGCCTGTGAAGCTCATCCTGCTGGGGTCCATAAAAAGCAATACAAACAAAATCACTACACGCCCCTTCTGAGCGACACAGAACTGAGAGCTGGATCAGGAGGTAATTAAAATTAGATCGTGGCAAAATCCCTTTAATTATGGACGGCTTGTTGCTTTGTACTGTAAAGCTGTAGGAACGCTGTATACCAGCATATGGTGCTCTTTATGGCACAATACTGTCCTCTTTTAGAAGCAATGGTTTTAGAGGGGAATGTCCTGAAACAGCATCCAAACGAGCATGGCTTTGGTCATCCTATTTTGGTTCTGCACAACTTGGGGGGCTGTGCAGAACTGTAAAATACTTGCGTCAACGAGGCCTCTAACTAATTACAAATTATGTATATTAGCATTTGACCGTTTTGACCTTCCTGTGCACAAAGCAATATCTAAAATGGCTTTTTAGACAAAAACTGTTTTTCTTTTAGAAGAACCAGATTAGGAATGAATCTGTGTTGCTACAATCATTATAGCTTTAGACATTCTCTAGACTATTTGAGCTTTCATTGGTAAATGTTTCGAAATTCATTATCACATTATTGTGAAATCACACAGAATTGGCTTTTGGTATACACCCTGTTAGGCCATTGATGTCCTCTGAGGCTATATCCACAATAGTTTGATGTAAATTCTAAAACGACTGTAAGACAAGAAAGACGGTGATATGGTTTGCATAAAATTGCCTTTTTCTCTAAGGTATTGTGAAAGGCTTGTAAGTGGCTTAACTATCAAAGGGAATTATACCAGCAGCACTAGCTGGAATACAAATGATTTTAAGGTATAAACATAGACCACAAAAAACATCTATAAAAAGCTAATCTTCCTTGAATTTTTATTAACCTACCCCAATATAAAAAGATACAACTGAATGCAGGTATATTAGAGCAACTAGGTAAAGGGTTATGCAGGTTTCTAAGCTAAAGGTAGTAGGAGTAAAGAAAGAACTGGGGATGGGAACTGGGAGTCCATTAGGTAGGTGGCTCCGTTTTTTATGTATAGAAGAGACAGAGGTAAGTGAACAATTCGTATCTTGCACCAAATATGACGGCTTTTAGCCTACACGATACATCTGAAAATAAGCTTCCAAGACTGTTGGGAATTTATATTCCCTATGGTTGCCCAGATAATAAAGTTGTGACCGGAAATTTTCAGAAAATCTATTTTCCAACCTGTCCCATTTGTCCCAAGGATCTTAATGACAAGATTTTATTAGGAAATTGCTATGCAGTTTTATAATGTGTAAGTCTTGGCTCCACTTAGTTATACTTAATAGTGATACTCCAAGCAAAGGATGCAAATAATGTTTAGCTCTTGCCCAGAATGAATCTGCTCACTCCAGCGCTCAAGTCTCACCTATGTCTTCTGCAACAATTGAGGGATTTTTCAGGTAGCCCTCTTCTATAGCCTGTTTGTATTCTCAGGACCCAGGCATGCTTGTCATCATTTGCCTGGGAACCGGTGTAGGAAATGAATCACTAGGCATGCATGTACATATAGTAAGGCATGGGGATGGGTCCCAGAGTGTAACAGTGCCCCGGGTTGCAGAAGAGCCCGAAACATTTTTTTACAAGTCTGGTTGGACCCCGAATGCCCAAACCTCCAATTATTTCTAGACAAAAGAGCTTTCTATTATGCATGGATTTAGTCTTTGCTGCATTATCTAAGGAATCCATGGTCAAGACATTTTTTGAGACTTGAGACCATTTTCCAACTTCTCCCTTCGCATAAACTTGGGAATACACGAATGCTTCAAATATACCACCTGCTATCTGTTATTGGGAGGGGAGTCCTAAGTGTGACAGTAGCGACAAAACAGCACATGAAGTCTATTATAAGTGGCTGCCTTTACTATTCTCATGGTTCGTTGGGTAACTGTGAATAATTGTTGTCGGTGACTATACCCAAGTATTCCCCTCACTGTTTTTGCACGTGTGTTGGGTTTAGGTTGTTGGGGCTCGTTTTTATATAATATCTTGTTCGTTGTTGTGTGTCGCAAACTGATTACTGTTTTCTTCTGGGAAACTTACACACTTAAAAGTAAATGCTCATACAAATGGCATAAGGGTCCTGACCCTCACTAAAGATCTACTCTCCACAGCTTCTTGTCCACAAGGATTGTCACGAACCTCAAGGGCATAGCCCCTTGGCCTCAAGGACTATTTAATGCAACTCGAGACGCACTTTGTAATTCTTAACCACATAGACACTTGCAGACAAGTACTGTATTGGTTACAAGTCTGGTAAGACCTTATTGAGTTTGAACCTAATGACATTAAAGTGTCATACTTCTATTTGTCCATTCCTTTGCATTCCTCCTTTTTATATTACCCTCCATTTCCTCCCCAATTTTCCTTTTAGTAATTCCCTACTCTGTTAGAAAATGCATAAAGCAGTTGAAAAAAAGACATTTGAGTGAGGCATGACAACTACCATCTGGGCCTTGAGTGTACAGGCAGCCTACAGAAAATGCTTGTCGATCCCCAATCAGATGAGAAAACATAGGTGAGACTTGAATGGGAAAATAAAGGTGAGATCTGATAAGCCGCTCCACTCTGGGCTTAGCTGCTTTTATAGTCTTTGCTGCATTTTTTAGTTTTCACCTAAAGTATCCCTTTAAACTCAGTGATGATAAAGACAGTGGTGCCAGTTTTCACATTTTCACAAACCTTCCTCTGTAGACAAATTTCATTGGTTCCACTGCTAGTGCTGTTGCTACTATGTCATCAGCATTATGTCTCCGACCACTCACAACCATCAGACCATCCATTTTTCCCACAACAAAGACCAGCCCAGCTGGTCCAATAAATCCAAGAAGGCCTGTCCTTATAAATGGATATTCACTTATTGGTGCTCCTGAGCTTGTCATTGGGAAAACCTATGAAAACAGAAAAAGAAACAATACTAATAAAAAACTTATAGTTTACCCTTTAAGTAAGCCCCTTTACCAATATTGTACAAGCATGATATATTTCACATCTACTGTATTCTTTAGCATAATTTCCTATTCATACCACACTTCACCTAGAACATACAGGTAATGATTGAGGATTATCCCCACTGTGATTGTACAATGCAACAAAACATACTTCATATTAAAGAGATAAACAAATGATCACACCGCCTGCATTATTTAGTGAATACCAGTTCATGAAGGACAAAGCCTCCTATAGCTTGGCTTCCAAGACAAAGGGTAGAAACATCTGAATTTTTTAATATTGAGTGATGTTTTGCATAGAACCCTACATATAGAAAAACATTGAAGAGGAACACCATACAAACCATTTTATGGCCAATGAATTTGCTCTTCATTTGGTAGATAAACATATACTGCAGTAAGTTACAGTGTAAAATTACCAATATGAAAGCCATGTTAAAGGTATAGTATGAAGTATGCACGCTATTAGAACATCCAGGATATCTGCAAAATCAGGCTTCTAGGACACATTATTTAGCTCTGTCTCGTATTGATTTTACTTGTGTTTACAGCATTAGAATTCATTTAAGGTTGCAATACGTTGCAGAAAAACATTAAAATTGAAATACCGCACAGAGTTCTCAAATTCTCACAGGTTTTGTCTTCCAAGTGCACGGCAAGAACACTCTATTCAATTATTAACATTCACTACAGACAAACGCCTTTAATGGTGAGCGCTCAGCATGCTGATAGCAGTCTTCTGCTCAACAGACATGATACGACCTTCATTGTTTAACTTACTGAGCGCAGCTTAAAAATCACTTCCAATAGCACAAGCTACGGATATATAGAGAATACTAGAATGTACAAATCTGCATCCAAATGTTATAGATATCCCTAGAAACCAATACGAAAAAAACTCCTGCACCCTAAGTCTATGTTCACACGGGGGAATTTCGGCATGCATTTTGCACTGTATTTGCACTCTAATACGAGCGAGATACGTGCCGAAATTACGATAATCCACAGTTCTCATAGAGAACTATGGATTACGCCTCCTCTCCCCGCTCGTACAATACGATTGTATTGTACGAGCGGGGAGATAATTGACATGTCAATTACTTGCAGCGAATACACGCCGCGAGTAATGCATGTCAATGGGGCCGGCAGGCTGCCACCCCACCGCATCGTGGGAGTACGCACATATCAGTGCAACTCCCGAACACCCGGCATTATTGCGGCCGTACTGTACGCCCTGCAATTACACCGTGTGAACATAGACTAAGCTGGCTAGCTTTCTGTAAACAGCGTTATGTAAACTGTATAAAGAATGCAGACTACAGGACATTAACTCTGCACCCATTCTTTCTAGTAGATAGTGATGTTGAGCCCTTCCCATGGGAGATCTTTTAGAATACCATCTTCTCTTGTACTAGTGTAAGATGAGATGGTAAATTCTTTGTAGGAGCCTGTATGCTCTATTATCTGTATGAATAATTGAAAAGATTCCCAGTCATTTAAAAAATATATTGACAATAGAAATCCATGGCTATAAGCTGATACTGAGGAAGACTTCATTTTATAGCTATTAACAAAATAATAAAATATAAGCACAAACACAGCTACGTGTGATGAATTACACAGTTTTCGTTATTTATTAAGGCATTAAGTGTAAAACAATAAACGCGTTCTATATTATTTAAAGGGGTTGTCTCACTACGAGGATGGCTTTTTATGTTAATGATCTTGCAAAAACAAGTCACTTTGTAATATGTTTCCATTAACAGTGTCCTACCTATTCCTAGATATCCCCTTTTGTATGGGCTGCATCAGCTCGTGAGGTCGCTATAGCTACAGACCTGTTCAATCTCTTTTGATAGGCTGCCAGCACTGGTTGCTATAGCTACAGACCTGGCTTCTACTGCAGTCTAGTAGAAGCCAGTAAACACGCCCCTGAATTCAAAATGAAACCAAGAAAACAGGACTGAGGTGAGATAAATCAATGTAGTGAGACAACCTCTTTAATGAAATTTCTTATTAACTGATGCATAGAAATTCTGAAGGATTGCCCAGCAAGGAAACTTATCAGCTGGTTACCATTAAAGTTGAGCTATCATTTAATTTTATGTTACATTACTCAAAGATAATAAACGTTGTTATATATCTTGTGAAAGCAAGATCTCTCTTTTTCTACTTATCAGAAGATCTTCCCCTTATACCTGGCTATTGCACTGTTGGAAACTGTTCAGAGACTCTGCACTCACTGAAAAACATCAACCATTAGTCCTAAAGGATGGAATTTTTAGCTTTACTAAAGGATTATATTATACAGAGAAGAGAGGTAAAGAGAAAAGAGCATACAAAGCAATAAAAGTAAAGGGAACATGTTTCCGATTACTGCACAAGAAGCATCTGAGGAAGTGCCGTTAGGGCATGTTACTTTTTAATATTGGGGCTCACACCTTAATATTTTAATGGAAAAAAATTCATTTTTTATCCTACGTCTATTTTTACGAGGATTATTACCAAGAAACGAGCGCCCGGTCCCTTGGTTTTTGTTGCTGTTGTTTTTCATAGTTGCCCGTCGCCCGATTTTGGCTCCGGAGGAAAGGACTACGCGGCCGCTGTTTCCGAGGCTCGGTTCGAGCCACCCACGTTATCATGAGTGTTATGCCTCTACTATAACCGCACAACACCATCAGGTGAACACCTTTAGTGTTTTAAATATTGTTTTATTGTGTTGGACGTACTTTCACAGAAGAGCGCCACCTCTCTTTTTTATATCCTTTACAAGAGAAAAGATGGAGCACACACAAAAATTCAAAACATAACTTCAAGCAAATATTACACTAATCTCACATCAGAGCTTGACTGAATGCAGCATCACTGTGTTTTTTTTGTAACATCTAATTTAAAATGATCTTAACCCTGCTGTTCTGTTCGGTCAAAAATGACCGAATTTGAAATTTGATAATTTTTAAAATATTCATTATGCGGTTTTGAAACTTGTGGTTCATTGACTTTTCCTCATTTGAGGGGTTCTTTTAATAGCAGTTTTTATTTATTTATTTTTTGTTTACTTTTGCTCCATGTCTTTTTTTACACTTGTACTGTTCGGTCAAAAATGACCGATAGCCTTTTATACTAATCTCCAGCCATTCTTTGAAAAAAATAAAGGAGTCATAATATCTCATTTTGGTCTATATAGTTCATCTTTTACTATTTATCAATTTATCTAGGTCCTTTTGGTCCATGCAGAGTTACACATACATACATTTTCAAATTACGACACTGTAGATGGATTCCTTTCCAGTATAGTTATGTGCTGTTCTTATAGAAATGGTTCAATTCAGTTGTCAACCTTTCACATGGTAAATGTGAATTATTGTCTTAGCTGGTTTCCTTGTATTAGCTGGTTCTATTATCTTATGATGACCTGAAAAGAGCGCTAATAAATTCTGTCTGACAAAATGTGTTTGTTTTACTTTAGGTTGCTAACGGGGGTGTTTTAGCTTATCAGTAGACAAGTGCAATACTATTCTATACAGTTACTTTACTTTCAATACAACTTGAGAGAACATAGAGAGAGAGCACACATGAGACAGCTCTGAAAACTCATCTTTACATTTATGTAGCAGAAGAGGAACAGAGGAGAAGGACTTGCCAGCAGCTTCCTGCACACATAGGAGAGGGATGAAGGACCTGACCACATAACCTGAGGTCTTCAATACTATACCACTGTGTGGAGATCTACCTGACTACAGGAGGAGAAGGAGGGGGAAAGACTTAGAGCTGTAAGTGCTATTTCTATGAAATAGACCCAAATTGGAACAAAAATAAACTATATAAAAAGAATTTTTTTAGCGGAGTTAGGAAAATCACTGGTTAGCCCATATATTGAACAAAGAAAAGTAAAACCCAGAGATGATGGAGCTGCAGCCATTGTTCACAGGATCCAACAGCATGCTCAAGAAAGTGAACCAAGGGCTTCCGCTAGCACTGCGACTATACCCAGGCCTCCACCAGCAGTGCAATCAGCCAAAAGGGAAACGATGCACCTTCTGTCCAACATCAAGTAATCACAAATCAAATGTGATATGTTGCAAATGTGCAAAGTACTCAAGCAAAAGACATGTAAATTATACTTGTGACGAATGCAAACAGTAAATTTAGCATTGAACCTTATTTCACATTTTATATAGAAAAAAACTAGACTTTTTATTTTTTTGTTTGTTTTTTTTTAAAAAAAAATATATTTACATACAGTTTGATGTTATTAGTTATAGTTTAAAGTTTTATAAAGATTTTTTTTTGTGCAAATGTGCAATATGCATGAATAATGCAATAAGGCCATGTAACATTTTTTGACATAAAAAAAATAAAAATTAAGTTTTAGATTTCATTTTTCATTTGTTTATGAACAACCATGTTCACATACAGTATAATAATGCAAAAGAAATTAAAATAAAAATCCAGATTTTAATAGGCCCGGTCAAAAATGACCGGAACATTATATGTGTATAGTAGAACCGAACAGAACAGCAGGGTTAATACTGATTCTGTGTCTATAATAGGGGAATCTGTAGGAAGACTGCCAGAGAACATAGGAAGCTCTTCAAAGACAGGATAAGAATCCTCTGTTAGTTCATTTTCAGCAGGTACAGATTTGTTGGCTATGGACAAGGGTGCAGTGCTCCTGAGTGTGGGAGATTATCATAGCAGATAGCACCTGTGCCATCTGGAGCTCAGCTAATAAACTGAAAATTAGAGATGGAAGCAATTACAATCAATCAGATAGCTCTCTGTCCACTGCCCGCATGGCTTAGTATCCATAATGTAATTATATTAATAGAGGAACTAATACCTCTGGACATTTGCAACAATTCCAAAGTTTGTTTTCTGTGCTATGGTTGACATTTAAAGAAAGAGACCACTAGCAAAGCATTTAGTTTGGATTCTCATTACAGATTCCTTTCTTTTTTTGGCCAGTATAAAATATTGTAGTTCGTATTTGCCTCAGAAGTTTTGTATTTGTTCCTCTACATATGCCTACACCATTTATAAACCCAATTCCCCCACCCCTCGCTGGCTGACATTACTAGAGTACCTAATGTGTATCTATGTTTAATAGGCCTTAAAGGGGTGTTATCGTTTGAACTGTTCGTGCTCTTTAGCTGATTCTATGATATTGAGTTTGAAATCCAGCAGGCGTGTCTCTCCTCCCAGCAGGCGCCTCTCTCCTCCCAGCAGGCGCCTCTCTCCTCCCAGCAGGCGCCTCTCTCCTCCCAGCAGGCGCCTCTCTCCTCCCAGCAGGCGCCTCTCTCCACCCAGCAGGCGCCTCTCTCCTCCCAGCAGGCGCGTCTCTCCTCCCAGCAGGCGCGTCTCTCCTCCCAGCAGGCGCGTCTCTCCTCCCAGCAGGCGCGTCTCTCCTCCCAGCAGGCGTCTCTCCTCCCAGCAGGCGCCTCTCTCCTCCCAGCAGGCGCCTCTCTCCTCCCAGCAGGCGCCTCTCTCCACCCAGCAGGCGCGTCTCTCCACCAGAGCGCGTCTCTCCTCCCAGCAGGCGCGTCTCTCCTCCCAGCAGGCGCGTCCTCTCCCCAGCAGGCGCGCCTCTCTCCACCCAGCAGGCGCTTCTCCACCCAGCAGGCGCCTCTCTCCACCCAGCAGGCGCTCTCTCCACCCGGCAGGCGCCTCTCTCCTCCCAGGCGCCTTCTCCACCCAGCCGGCGCGTATCTCCAACCAGCAGGCGCCTCCCTCCCCCCAGCAGGCGCCTCTCTCCACCCAGCAGGCGCCTCTCTCCACCCAGCAGGCGCCTCTCTCCACCCAGCAGGCGCGTCTCTCCTCCTACCAAGCATGTCTCTCCTCACTGCAGCTGTGACATCATCATTCTGTGTGAGGCAGCCGAAGCAGAAGAATGTCTGGAGAGAACAGATCTGCAGCCTCCTGCATGCTTCTCATGTGTCTGCAGAGTTTTAGCTTCAGGCTTCACAGGCTCCTTGCTGATCTATAACCAGTTATACACACAGCCTGAACTGATGAAACACATGTGAGGAGGCACACTCCCCTCCCCTCCTCCTCTTCTGTTACCAGACAGGAGACTGTCTGATTTTGGAATATGGAGGAATACACACTGCCCTCCCAACCTCCTCTCCCTCTGTCATCAGGCAGAAGACTGTGGTATGTGGAGGGAACAGAGGATGTAACACTGTTATATGAGGGGATCTGTGACTTAAACAGTCAGCAATTAGTCAGATCATTCACCCTAGAGCTGGGAGATGTGTATAGAGGCAGCAGCCTTTGGTTTTACTTTCGGTTTTAACAGCTCAGAGCAGAGTAAACACAGAGTTTGCAGACAGCCAATCACAGCACAGGGGGCGTGGCCGGGGCATTTCCTGGCTGGGGGCATATCCTAACAGGCTGAATAAAATGTCAGCCAGCCAATCACAGTGCATGGGGCGTGTCCCAACTAGGCATTCACAGAAAAGGGGCGTGTCCCAACTAGCAGCAGCTGAAATAGAATACAGATTTACAGAAAAGCTCATATCTGCTAAACCAAGTGACAGAGGTAATGCAAACCAATTACAAAAGGGCTTATTTTTACCGTCTCCATAATCTGAGACATGATCTTTGTAGCGATACAATCCCTCTAATGTCGATAGGTTGCTGTTCCATTTTAGAAAGAGATCCCAAATCACAGTTAAAATTCTGGTTGCCTGTAGCCTCCACTAGATGAAGCTTACTGAATTTAAAGGGGTTGCCTCACTACCAGGTTTGCTTTTTATGTTAAAGATCTTGCAAAAACAAGTCACTTTGCAATATGTGTCTAGTAACAGTGTCCTACCTATTCTGAGATTTTTTTACCCTTTTGTATGGGCTGCATCAGCTCCTCAGGTCGCTATAGCTACAGACCTGTTCAATATCTCATGATCGACTGCCAGCACTGGTTGCTTTAGCTACAGACCTGGGTTCTACTGCAGCCTAGTAGTAGCCAGTAAACATGCCCCTGAATTCAAAATGAAACCAGGAAAACAGGACTGAGGTAAGATGAATCAATGTAGTGAGACAACCCTTTAATTGTAGCTATATAAATTTGTCCTCGATGGTTATGTTGGTGTGAAGGAAAGCAGCGGATTTCTAACTTTTAAAAAAGAGAACATAGTTACAATCCCTATAAAGATTAAGAATTCCAAACCTATAAAGATGAAAAAGGAGTTCCCAGGGTTAAAAAACATGGTGGCTTTTTTGCAGAAAACACTTCATAGCTGCTAATGGGTTGTTTGTTGTCTTGCAGCACAGTTGCATTGAATGGAAAAGGACTGTGTTGCAGTTATGTTCTTCTAATTCTGTCCAACCCTATTACATTCTTAAATCATATACTGTAGCACTTCTGGTTATGAGCTTACAGTAACAGTATTATTTTTAAGGCTTGTTTGTGCATCCTGTTTGCAATATTCATGACACTGAGTAAATCATTATGTGTATGAAATCAAACTACTAGATACCATTTTGCCAGCAAAATATATACAACGCTTTATATGAAGATATGTGTCGGTATATTCAGGTTTTTCTTCTCCACTAAAGATGCTAAAAGATGAACAGCAGTGATATATTGGGCCATGTCTCCTCAGCACTGGTCTTTGTTTGGATTCTTAAGCAGATTCAGAATCTAGAACCTGCAAAAATCTGACTGTAACCAGTGCCCCATAGACTGCAATAGAAAATCCGAGCTGTAGCCTACACAGCACAGATTTTCTATTGCTGGATTTCCAAACCACTGGTCTGACCGAAATTCGAAAATACCGCGTTTTTTGGGTTTAAATCGATGGCACAAACCGCAGTACGGAGTTCCGGCAGCATTTTAACATTGCCGTGAAGACATAGCCTTATGATTATTATAAAGTCCTAAGCTATGGTGCACCTAAGCCATAGGTCTCCAAACGTCTGTCCCTTGTAAGCCACATTCAACTTTAACTGATGATTAGAAGCCACATTTAAAATGTAGGGGATATATACTAACCAGTTCCTGACCAGTCTGTTAACCCCTTCTTGGCATGGCACATTTTCCTTTTTCTTAGTACAAGCTGGTATGAAAACTATAACGCTTTCTTGCACTCGGGTATTCTACTAGTTTTTTCACCTTTTTTCAGGCTTTATTTTTATATCTACGGTCATTTTTACATTTTTTAAATTTTTTTTAGGAAAGGTATTAAAAACACAGTTTTTAAAAAGTTTTAACAGCTAAAGTGGCAGTAAAATAAGTTTTAGAATTGTGTAACTTTTCTATCACGGACATTTATGTATAGGTGATATAAAGTTCTATGGTCGGTGGCGGTGGGGATAAAAGTTGTGGTTTGGGCTGTTAGTATTTATTTTATTACAATTTTATTTTGTATGCAAGTTTTTTATTACTTCTATTTTACATATTGTTCCCCTCATAAGCTCAGAAAAAGACCTTTTTAGGGTATTTGCACATCACCTCTTTTATACGGTATATATAATATGATATAATAGCCCCAGTTTTGAGAGGAACTCTAGGAGAAATACATTTCTTCACCAACTGCAGAGCTGATCTGGGTCTTAAAAGACCCAGCAGTTTATTGACTGCTGTATACACAGCACAGTTAGATGGTAGGGACATTATTTTTAACCTACTGCTGCCGAAACATAACCCTAAAAATATGTACATAGTCACCAGTACACTCTGCCACTTCAGTGCTGACGCTGCCAGCCATGTCTACTGTTTACGTCCTGTTGCTGTGACTGGCATGTGACTGCTGCAATCAATCAGTGGCTTCAGAAGTCCTGTGCCATTCCGTTGACATCATCGCTCAGTAAGTGACTAGATCACGAGTGATGTCAGTTTGCAACGATCTTGCACCATTTGCAGCAAAAAGACATAAACAGAAGACCAGAGATGCCACCAGCACTGAAACAGCGGTGAGTACAAAGGTTATTCAGACAACCCCTTTGAAGGGGTTTTCCAAGACTTTTAAAAACCTCCCTTCCACCGTGTTAAAATAGAAAATCAACCCATTCTTACCTCTCCCATCACTACTGTTCCAGCTCTGCCAGAGCTCCAGTGTCCCCTCCCCAGGACCTTCACTGATGATGTCATGTACAGCATGTGACCACCGGGCCCAATAATTGACTGCAACATAATGTGATCTATGAACGTGACATCATCAGTGAGGGACACAGGCGGGAACATAAGCTCTTGCAGTGCTGCAATGGTGGTCATTGGAGAGGCATGTATGGGTTAATTTTCTAATTTTAGCATAGTGGGAGGTGTTATGGAGGTTTTAAAAGTCTAAGGCTAGCTGTATACAGCAAATGTCAAAAAGTCGTTCAAAATCCGACGGCATTTTGACATTTGCAGGACTGCGGTTTTTTGGCACAATTTTGTGCAAAAAGCCGCGGTCGGTTTTCGGGTTTTCTCATCGGCCCCATACAACTGAATGAACAGGAATCCAACGGCAATCCATCAGGATCCTGCGGAATATACAACATGTTGCACATTCCACTGGATTTTAAAATGCAGCACAGGGTACCTCCGGTGTTTCGGCGGATTCAAAATGCTTAATCTACCCAAAGTCCTACAGAAAACCTGTGCTGTGTAGACCTAGCCTTAGAAATTCTCTTAAACAACGGAGAGAAAAGAAATCATGAATTTGCAAATGCTGTTTTCATGTTACATATTACAATGTTAAATTTGACACTAATCATGAATTTACAAATATTGTTTCAATATTAAATATTTCAGTGCAACATTCAAATTGGCTTTGGGTTCAATGTGTCTGCAACAAAGCCAACTGTCAGTAAATATGGTCATCATTCAGGATTGATATGGTGAGCCACTGTGTAGGTGGTAAATGGCACTCAAGTCACTGTTTCGGGACCTCTGGTCTAAGTGGTAAATGACATTTAAATATAGCAGATGAAATTAAATGGTAAAAAAAACATTAAAAGTTTCCAATTTCTATCATATGAAATGCTAAGAATTTGTCACCCAAAAGATGCTGACGTCAAAACAATTGTAACCACAGAAACCAGATGTTCAATAAAGGTCAACTGAAATCCTGGAAGCTAAATATGAAAATATATGACTGCAAAAGTGATGTTAATCTGTTATAATAAAGTGCTGCCACTAACCTCAAAGGTGTTCTTGGTCATACCAGACAGACCATAGTAGGATGTGCCCGTAGCGAGCGCGCACACACACAGCTCTCCTATCTCATCTGTCCGACATAGCTGTGGAATCCCATCAGGCTTCACTGAACACATAATAGCTGAAATATACAGAAATACAGTTATTTTTTTATTTGTTTTTTTTAAAGGGATGGTCCAGTTTAGAGAAGCAATTTCACATACCAACGTTTATGTTAATATATGGGTGGCCCTATTTAGATATCCTGGTACAAAGAGCACCTTTGCCCATCAAGAACCTGTCCAATCCTGTGTTTCGTAGAAAGCCTAGTCATTCATATATAACTAAAGCAAAACTGCAAACTTATTGCCAGATCTTCCCACAAGCTACAGCTGATCAATTTAGGTTTCAGGGAGGCTTTGTAATCAGCCTATTAGGACAGAACCTTTCTAATAAGTAGGGATTGTCCAAAACGAGGAATCCCAGTAACAATGCTCATTCAAAAAAAATTTTAAAAAAATTCTGCTAAATTTGAAGATGGTGCCAACAATTATTTGGAGCAGATGTGGAAAAACTTTAGAAGATAAGAAAAAAAACAACTTTCAAGCACATACAACGGTTAAGGAGGCCTCATTTAGGAAACACAACTCCCTTTTATTTTAATCATGTGGTCATTTTGTGGATTTATAGGTGTAGGGATACTTTCCTGACACCACAAATAAATAGTAATCCTGGATATAGAAAAAGAGTTGGCAGGAGACCGTAATCTTCGAAATACACAGTATTAAAATGTTTTCATTGAACATAAAAACACTGATTGGAAGCAATGTGATAGACAAGAGTACTTATAAGACCAAAGGTCGGACTTCATCTACTATACATTGATATGTTGGAATAACACTTTAAAGAGGCTGTCCACCTTACATTGTTTTTGTTTATTATGTATATAACAGGAAAACATGTCATTTTGTAATATAAATGTATTAAAAATGTTGTTCCCGTATCTCTATTATGCAAGTGCAGTAGACACCTACCTAACAAAAAATTGTATAGCCCACATCCCTGTCTATAGTAATGGTTCCCATAGACAAACATGGTGTTAGTCATGTGACCTCTAGGCATTTAGTCAGCAACGGGGTTACATAACTTTTATGGGGTATCTGAAAAGTTATAATGGTGACTTAATTAGTTTTAGTATGGGTATTATTTCCAGGGTGATTTACTTGTATACCTACTGTCCCTCTAGATCAGTGTTTCTCAACTCCAGTCCTCAGGACCCACCAACAGGTCATGTTTTCAGGATCTCCCACAAAATGCACTGACCGTAATTATATCACCTGTGTCAGGATCTCCAACAGAATGCATGGACAATAATTATATTACCTGTGCTATACTGAGGAAATCCTGAAAACTTGGCCTGTTGGTGGGTCTTGAGGACTGGAGTTGAGAAACACTGCTCTAGATGATGTTATGTTGTTAATAAAGTTAATTGTTAAAAAACACAACAAAACGGTATCCAAGTGATGTCACATTGTTGTTATTAAAGTTATCTGTAAAGCAAAGTAGAATAATGAGACAGAGAGAAGTATGTGGGGTGTCTTCTCTACGGAGACTGACAGACATAAGATGATGGAGGTAGTAGTACTGGAGAAGTTCTGCTCCTCCATACACTACTGTTACCTGGATACCAGGGTCACATGACCTGTGTGGTGGTCACATGATAGGACACTGCTGGAGCTAGTAATACTGGAGAAGTTCTGCACCTCCATACACTACAGTTACCTGGATACCAGAGGTTACATGACATGTGTGGTGGTCACATGATAGGACACTGCTGGAGGTGGTAATACTGGTTCTGCTCCTCAATAATCTACTGTTACCTGGATACCAGGGGGGGCGGAGGGGGACACGTGTAGTGGTCACATGACCAGTGCATATAGTTATTCCCATGTGAGCCATTGTTATGGTCAGGAATGTGGGCTGTATCATTTTTTTTAGACAGGGGCCTATGACATGGTATAATTTAATGGAGGTATAATGGTATGGTATAAAGGAGGCACAGGGGCAGAATTTTAATATGTATTAGACAATTTTATGATTTCCTATTAGAAACATAATAAAAAAAAATATATAAAATGGACAACCCTTTCAAAAGGAATTTGAGAATAGTTTGATACTCCTATCCATCTGTTTCAGAATGAGACTACACAACTACAGTCATGGCCAAAAGTTTTGAGAATAATACAAATGTTAATTTTTACAAAGTCTACTGCATCAGGTTTTATAATGGCAATTTGCATATACTCCAGAATGTTATAAAGAGTGATCCACTTAACAGCAATTAATTGCAAAGTCAATAGTTGCCTAGAAAATGAACTTTTTCCCCCAAAACACATTTCAACGTCATTGCAGGCCTGCCTTAAAAGGACCAGCTAACATCGTTTCAGTGATTGCTCCATTAACACAGGTGTGGGTGTTGATGAGGACAGGGCTGGAGATCAATCTGTCATGATTAAGTAAGAATCCCACCACTGGACACTTTAAAAGGAGGCTGGTGCTTGGCATCATTGTTTCTCTTCTGTTAACCATGGTTATCTCTAAAGAAACACGTGCAGTCATCATTGCACTGCACAAAACTGGCCTAACAGGGAAGAGTATCGCAGCTAGAAAGATTGCACCTCAGTCAACAATCTATCGCATCATCAAGGAATTCAAGGAGAGAGGTTCCATTGTTGCCAAAAAGGCTCCAGGGCGCCCAAGAAAGACCAGCAAGCGCCAGGACCGTCTCTTAAAAGTGTTTCAGCTTCGGAATTGGGCTACCAGCAGTGCAGAGCTTGCTCAGGAATGGCAGCAGGCAGGTGTGAGTTTATCTGCACGCACTGTGAGGCGGAGACTCATGGAGCAAGGCCTGGTATCAAGGAGGGCAGCAAAGAAGCCACTTCTCCCCAGAAAAAACATCAGGGACAGACTGATATTCTGCCAAGGTACAGGGAGTGGACTGCTGAGGATGAGGTAAAGTCATTTTCTCTGATGAATCCCCTTTCCGAATGTTTGGAACATCTGGAAAACAGCTTGTTCGGAGAAGACAAGGTGAGCAATACCACCAGTCTTGTCTCATGCCAACTGTAAAGCATCCAGAAACCATTCATGTGTGGGGTTGCTTCTCAGCCAAGGGAATCGGCTCTCTAACAGTCTTGCCTAAAAACACATCCATGAATAAAGAATGGTACCAGAATGTCCTCCAAGAGCAACTTCTCCCAACCGTCCAAGAGCAGTTTGGTGATCAACAATGCCTTTTCCAGCATGATGGAGCACCTTGCCATAAAGCAAAGGTGGTAACTAAATGGCTCAGGGAACAAAACATAGAGATTTTGGGTCCATTGCCTGGAAACTCCCCAGATCTTAATCCCATTGAGAACTTGTGGTCAATCATCAAGAGACGGGTGGACAAACAAAAGCCAACAAATTGTGACAAAATGTAAGCATTGATTGTACAAGAATGGACTGCTATCAGTCAGGATTTGGTCCAGAAGTTGATTGAGAGCATACCAGGGAGAATTGCAGAGGTCCTGAAGAAGACGGGTCAACACTGCAAATATTGACTTGCTGCATTAACTCATTCTAATGGTCAATAAAAGCTTTTGTTAATCATAATATGATTGCACTTGTATTTCTGTATGTGATAAAAACATCTGACAAACACACATAAAAACCAGAGGGCAACAGATCATGTGAAAATATAATATGTCATTCTCAAAACTTTTGGCCATGACTGTAGATAGCAGTGAAAGGAAACGTTTTGTCGATGCTAAAATATTTCTGTCATTTGCGAGTCTAAGCGGTGATGTTATCGGTTGGGACATGTTGCCCTCATAAATTGGCTGTTTGTTTTAAGTCGTTTCATTTAGTATGTGTTTACTTAGATAAATCCATATACATAACAAAATACACAAAGCGCCACATGTTTATTTAATTGTACTTCTCATATGTCACGAAGAATTACAACTAAATTAGGTAAACAATTCTGTTTTTGTTATTTCAAATTTACAAAAGGAAAACTAAAGGAGATGCTGTCCTCCCGCTGGCAGCATATGAGTGCAGAGCGGAGAGCAGCTGCAAGCAATCTTGTGTAAAGGCATCCTCTGCATGTTCCACTTTTCCTTTTTCGAGAGACTGCCTCAAACAATGAGGTTAGCTCAGCTGTAGAGTTTATCCCTTTGGCACACCCAGTCTCTGGCCTTAGATGACCAGGGGAAATCATCACTGAACTCTGTATAAATATACCTTTTCTATTAGGAGTACAGCATGTTCCTAATACTCAGGTATTCTAGATAACCCAGGGAAATCTAGATAGATAAAAATGCATACGACTACAGTGTATTTCATTTATGTAAATGCCTGCACACAGTATTTAGGCACACAGTGTTTCTTATTACTTTTGATGCTATCAAGGTCACAACAAAAGTTAAAAAATATCTATAAATTCTCTTGGATGTCCCAATGAAGAGGCCATGGTGATCCAGCAAGCACTGCTGCCCCCTTGTTCCGATGAGAAGTTAAAGGGGTTTTGCCACGATCTCATTTTATACCTCCTGCATCCAGCTCTTCAGCTCTGTGTGCTCAGAAGGGGACGTGTGTGATTTGTTTGAATTGTTTATCATGTGACCCAGCAGGATGACATCACCAGGCCTCTCCTCTTTCTAGTGAAAGAAAGGTCTGTTTATGTATAGAATTGTAAGTAGCTACACTGTAGCTCAGAGGTAACATTTTTGCTTTACAGCACAAGGGTCCTTGGTTCTAATCCATGTAGGGACTTAACCTGTGGATTTTTTTCTCTTTATCAATGCACATACCTGATTGAGGTTTCTTTTTTTTATTTGCACTGTTTGACTTATTACTAACTAGTCCAAAGGACAAGAGTAGAGTGACAGCACCTGGGGTTTGAACACTCAGTAGCTACCTGAGAAGAGAGGTTATGTCTGAGCATGTTCGACCAGGACTGAGAAGCTCACAGCCCTGGTCGTATCCCCTGGAGACGAGCTGTAAACAATGGATCACTAAAGGAGCAGCTAAAACAAAAACGATGCAGAATTTTTAATAATGATGAATGGTGAAAATGTTTATTATTTAATTTTAAAACTTCCCACGTCAATTTTACTTCATGGTAAAACCCCTTTAAGGCCCTTACACATATTCAAGCACTCCTACACATTCAATAGCGTTCAGCCAAATGCTCATTCAGACAGCTATTTGTTTAAGACTCCCCAAAACACGAGTTTTGGACTTGACGAAGTGTGCATGTGTTTTGCATGTGAAGAGGAAGAAAAGGTGATGTCAGACTCCTTTGAGGGTGGTTAACCTCTTGTGGCAACAAAAGGATCGGATGTTGAAATTCAACATGAAAACCTCCACAGTCGGTCAGTCCCACCAAAATTATCAGGTTTGGTTGACTAATCTCTAGTTATACTGTATGGGGGTCTTTATGTTGATGGGCTATCCTAAAGACCACAGAAAAATGGGACATGACTTTAAAAAAAATACAGATGTGTTACCATTCTCAAAGCTTAATGGCTGGATAAAAGCCCCAGTGTTACAGGTTGCACATGTGCAGAATACTAGTAAAAAAAAAAAAAATCACACACACCTATCCATGGGAGGGAGGCATTTCTTAGTAAAAAACTACACATTGTATAAGAACCAGTATACCAGAATGCAGAACAGCCACAGTACCATACAGGGGAAATTGCTCAAGTGTAAAAATATTGATAAAGAAGCACTCACACCCCTGCTATCCATGAGGGAGGTGACTAATAGTATTACTATTGCTCATAGATAAGGCTTACATAGGATGCCAATCATATGGTTACATGTGGTGCACCATGCTGACTTACAACCAATTGATGATGCCCATACTTTTCAATTAAACGGGTTTCCCAGCATATTCCAAGTGCCTAACAAAAATACTGACGTCACTTGCTCCCCAGTATTAAAGGGCAACAATGCATACTGAAAAAAATATTAAACATGAGGTATTAGTTGAGTCCTCATTGTCTAGCAAGTTCCTACACTAATCACAGGACAGAAACTTTTTATAATTTTGTCTTTATGTATCAGCCTAAAAGGGTTGTCCAGTTCTTAAAATAAATAAATAGCAAGCTCCTGGTACCACATTATAAAAAGAACTTCTAAAACAAATTATTGATCCTTTAAGTGTGCAAACATAATTTTTTCAAAAAATACTTAAACATTGCATCCATAAAAGATAGAATAGAGTAGTATACGTAGTATACGTCAGGTTTTGTAAGCTTGAGAATAAGGGCGTGTTGACCCTCAAAACGTTACACATTTGTGCGTCATAGCTTGTGTTCAGTGTTTCTTTGCTATCCAATGTGGAAAGGAACAAATCTGTTAACTTCATATAGACATGTTTACACTAAACCCTAACTGTACCCCTCTAAGCTTTCTTTTATACTACCGTTCAAAAGTTTGGGGGTCACTTAGAAATGCCCTTATTTTTGAAAGAAAAGTACAGTTTTTTTAAATTAAGCTAATATTAAATGAATCAGAAATACACTCTATACATTGTTAATGTGGTCAATGACTATTCCAGCTGCAAACGTCTGGTTGTTTATGCAATATCTACAAAGGTGTATAGAGGCCATTGTGTTTGCTAACTGTGTAAGAAGGCTATTGGATATTTTGAAAACTCTTGTGCAAGTATGTTAGCACAGCTGAAAACAGATTTGCTGATTAGAGAAGCTATAAAACTGACCTTCCTTTGAGCTAATCAAGAATCTGGAGAATTACATTTGTTGGTTGATTAAACTCGCAAAATGGCCAGATAAAGAGAACCTTCATGTGAAACTCGACAGTCTATTCTTGTGCTGAGAGGTGAAGGCTATTCCATGTGAGAAATTGCCAAGAAACTGAAGATTTCCTACAACGATGTGTACTACTCCCTTCAGAGAAGAGCACATACAGGCTCCAACCAGAGTAGAAAGAGAAGTGGGAGGCCCCGCTGCACAACTGAGCAACAAGACAAGTACATTAGAGTCTCTAGTTTGAGAAATCAACGCCTCACAGGTCCTCAACTGGCAGCTTCAATAAATAGTACCCGCAAAATGCCAGTGTCAACATCTACAGTGAAGAGGCGACTTCGGGATGCTGACCTTCAGGGCAGAGTGGCAAAGAAAAAGCCATATCTGAGACTGGCTAATAAAAGGAAAAGATCAATATGGGCTAAAGAACACAGACATTGGACAGAGGAAGATTGGAAAAAAGTGTTATGGAGACTAATCGAAGTTTGAGGTGTTTGGATCACACAGAAGAACATTTGTGAGATGCAGAACAACTGAAAAGATGCTGGAAGAGTGCCTGACGCCATCTGTCAAGCATGGTGGAGGTAATGTGATGCTATGGGGTTGCTTTGGTGCTGCTAAAGTGGGAGATTTGAACAAGGTAAAAGGGATTTTGAATTAGGAAGGCTATAACTCCATTTTACAATGCCATGCCATACCCTGTGGACAGCGCTTGATTGGAGCCAATTTCATCCTGCAACAGGACAATGACCCAAAGCACACCTCCAAATTATGCAAGAACTATTTAGGGAAGAAGCAGGCAGCTGGTATTCTATCTGTAATGGAGTGGCCAGCTCAGTAACCAGATCTCAACCCCATTGAGCTGTTGTGGGAGCAGCTCGACCGTATGGTACGCAAAAAGTGCCCATCAAGCCAATCCAACTTGTGGGAGGGGCTTCTGGAAGCATGGGGCGAAATTTCACCAAATTACCTCAGCAAATTAACAGCTAGAAGGCCAAAGTTCTGCAATGCTGGAATTGCTGCAAAGGGAGCATTCTTTGACGAAAGTAAGGTTTAAAGTAGAAAATAATTATTTCTAACCTTGTCAATGTCTGGACTATATTTCTATTCATTTTGCAACTCATTTGATCAATAAAAGTATGAGTTTTCAGGGAAAACACAAAATTGTCTGGGTGACCCGAAACTTTTAAATGGTGGTATATGTAAGAAATATTTGTTGACGTGCTTTTTGAAAAATACATTTTTGCAGACTTAAGGGATCAACGGTTTGTTTTACAAGGTTATATTGTTCTATCACACATACAATTGAAACAAGGAGAGCATAAAGGAAGCTCTTGTGTATGGACCTATGAGTGGTTTTACTAGTTGATATTTTTTTTGAAACAGTGTGTACTCAATAAAAAAATAACTTCTACTTGCCTTCCTCTGCTCCTCAGTTCCCGCACTGGTTCTCTCTGGTGTTCTGTTAAAGTTCCTCTTCTGAACGGGAATGTCACCACTGATTTGCCTCTGCTTACATCACAATTCAGAGGAAGAAGAGGAACGTAAACAGAAGATCAGAGAGACCAGCACTGAAAAGGATATGAGGCGGAAGGTGAGGGTAGGTTTTTTCTTTAATGGGGCACCAGGAGCTTAAGATTTATTTTTTTTATATGAACGAGGCAAACCCTTTAACTGACCCATTCACTTCTATAGATTTATTGAGAAAGTGGTACAAATGTTATCCGTAATTTTTATTCCTTATGCTTTCATATGTAATAGTGGAACTTCAGCTTAAGGTCTACTCACCACCAGGCATCACTGTCCCAACATCTTGCACAGTGAGTACAGAGAGTTTTCTTCTGAGTCCACTCTAATGACACCATGGGTGAGTCCTTGCATTGATAATACCCCTCTTCCTGGAGGCTGGTTGCTGTCATCAGTCGGTCTGTGATAAATGCACAAAAGCAAGACAAGTGAATATAGAAACTGTATCTAGCACAATCCTTTTTTCTATTATTTATCAACTTTGTAGACACTTGTATGTTACCAGAGAGACATACAGGAGCTATATGCACAAAATAGTAGGATATTTTAATCTAGACCTACTGTCAATTAGCTTATTTTTCATTAAGAAATTATTTGAATAATAAAAAATACTTGCCTGCACAGATCAACATTGCCTATAGCTTTACAGCTGTTGTAGGCAAGACTACAGGACTAAAGAGGCCACTGGCCCAAGCGCACCACCACTTATGGGCAGGCTCGGACTAGGAAACCCCTGGTGGACCCCTAAGCATGGCCGACCTGAAGTTTCTTTTAAATTGCATATACATTCTTGGGAGAGGCAGCAACGCAGAGAGAAAGAAGCAAAAAGCAAGAGTAAGAGAATAAGAGGCATGTAAAGTAACTAAGGTGGGCCTCCAGAATCAAGTCCACAGGTGGGCACGAAGAACCAACTCCACTGGTGGGCCCCAAGAACCAACTCCACTGGTGGGCCCCAAGAACCAACTCCACTGGTGGAACCCAAGAATGAAATTCCACTGGGGGGCCCGATGCACTCCGGGCCGACACTGCTTATGGGCCTTTACCTCACAGTTACCTCCTTTGTTTCTAAGGACCACACAGCAGCTATGTGTATTAGAAGATGTGATTATGCAAATTAAACTAATTTATCATGCTGTTATCTGCATGCTGAGCAAAAATCCAACAGAAGAGCCTGCATGTTTATTGCAATAAGTAGATGAGGATAAGCGTCATACAGACTTACTTATCTTTAGCGGAACACATGGTCTTACATATTAAAAACCAACAGGTCCGACATATGGGATTTGACATGAATGGGATCTGTTAACATTTATCCAAGATGAATGATCATCTTTTTACAGTTACTGTAAAAGGGGACCCCTTCATTAATTTTTCCATCAAACTTCGGCTATGTCTACACTGCATCGGACAAAAAATTACCCGAAAGCGGCCATTTTATCACCGATGCAGGACCGCAGTATTTGTAACGTTTTGTGCAAAAACCGCCTTTCATTTCTCTTTTTTTTTTTACGTTGCCCATACAATTGTATTGTATGAGAAGACACCAAGAAAACGAAAAGCGTCGGCGTATTATACAACATTTTGTATATTACGCCGGTGCCAGAAGACTAGCAGAGAAAAGATGAGTTGTAGAGTCTGGTCTATGGGGCTACACCAATGATCGTACTTTCGGGCACTTTCAAAAAACTACGAACGCCGAAAATACAATCGCAAAGATATGCATTGCAGACATAACCTTACAGTACAATATCAGTTCCCTCTTGTAGTCAGTTAATACAGTCATAAACCTGCTTTGATCAAGTCTTGATTACATATCTCTTTCAAAGAGAAAGGACTGAAACACTGTAGAGAGACTTATACCTGTTTAAACAGAACATTTTACGAACAGGTTTTTGCCAGCAGTAAATCCCACAGTATATTAGAGAGTTTTACAACATTTCATTACACAATGATTAACACAGGAAACCTCTTCAACATCCTTGATCTGTAGGTGCCGATTCATTTTTTTATATTTTATTCTGGAGCCATGCTGGCACTCACAAGGCTTTAAATAATTCACAGTAAAATGCACTAAATATGGCTTCATTGTGCTTTTACAAATAATGTTCTAATATTCTACTAGCTTTCAATGACATAACCAGTATCACAACAGTCAGCTTTATTATCTATTTAAATCACAAAGACATTTCCGCTCCCAAGGATTCTCCATTGTTGTCCCCCAGAGTTGGAGAAAAAGTTACTACATGTGTAGGTGGCAAAGAATAATACGAATTTTTTATTGCAGTGAATTAGACGTACTGACAAACAAGCTCCCCCCCCCCACCTCCTACCTGCTTACTTATGGTTTATGGTTCCCTCTTTCTTTTTCCAGGAATACAATTGTCAAATGTATTCCTTAGACAGAGACTATGACTCACAATTTACTGCAATCATTACTGTAGTAATCTCATGACACTCTGTCATTGGATATCGCCGTTATCACAGTCTCATTACTGCACTCTCTTTCAATCAGGACCACTGTAATTCCCGTCTCGAGGAGCAGCTACCTAGAATATTGCAGGGTCTCTATGACCACAGCAGTGTTGAGTTTGTGGGAAGACATTGGTTTACCTGCTGCATTCAGAGACTGAGCTGACCTCTGGTTTTAGGTATTGGCACAGTCCATTGAGATATTTTCAGACTACAACCTTCCCTGTCCTATTTAGTTAAGAGATAGAGTGAAATAATGATGACAGCGGCTACAGTAACCAAATATCGGGGCTGAATACAGTTATTTAGCCTCTGGCATTTTATGAAACGTAGACTCTGATTTTAGAATCCGTTTCAAAAGGATTTATGGGGATGTTAATTCCTATGATCGAACAATTTGAATTATCTATGGTATCTCAAAAGTAAAAAAAAAAAAAAAAATGACCCTTAAACTGAAGTAATTTTAAAAATTTTTTTTTTTACATTTTTATTAACATTTTCTTTTAAACAATACAAATCACATATTAAAATAGGCAGGTAGTAAAATAGTACAAACATTAATGAACAGCGACCGGCGAGTGCCTGGTCAGTACTAATAAGCAGTTATCAGCATAGAATAAGGAAGAAGGACTTTGCAAATGACTGTGACACCATTCCTCTAGGCAGAGCTGTGGAGTCGGCAACCCAAAGCCCCGTCTCAGACTCCTCAATTTCCAAAACCTCCAACTCCTGACTCTGACTCCCTCATACTCGGCGCATGTTTAAGTGATAACTTTACCGTAGTAAAATGGTAACATCAGGCTATTTATCACCTTATGATACAATAATCAAGCTATTTAGGTAGAACAGACACTGACAAGCAAAAGGGTAACAATATTTTGATCTTTTGAACACTTGAAGAAAAATCTGCATTTGTATCCAAGTCCAGTCTGCACCAACAGAATGCGTAGAAGAGGCTTGGGATCAGATTTTGGTCAAGATATGCTTGAATCTGATCAAGAGCCCAGAAGGATTCAGGCAGTATTGAAAACCATAAGGTGAATTTCCCAAATACTAACAAAATAATACAAATTAACATTTTAATTTTTAGGAGTAAAACAGTAACAATCCAGTTACAGGAAAGAATCTGCAGAACTAAACAGATGCTAAATACTTGCAAGTCAAATTTATGTGTAAGATAGGTAAGATGACTGTATATAAAATTACAGCAGCCTCATGTGCAAAGCTGTAGAGGATGGTGAAATATGGAGCCTGAAAGTTCAAAACATTGTTACCATTTTGCTTGTCAGTGTAAAATATATTTAGTGGATATATGACTTTAGAACATACAAAAATTGTAAATATGCAAAACACTGCAGGAACATTTGTGGAGTCTCTGAATTTGTTCTGAGAAATAGTATCGCCTCCATCAGATCCTGCATACATGACCTCACATCTGATCTCATTATTTCCAGGCTAGAGAACGGCATCTCTACACTAAGTGGGGTTGGGGGCAAAGTGGTGACCACAGGGGCAACATCTCTAACGATGTCAGGGTATAAAGGAATTGCCTCAGCCACAGTCAGGTCTGATGAATGGTTGAACTCTTCTACTTCTTTGAAAGCAGGTGAAAAAATTTTGCTGAAATCTGTTTGTCCTGGGGGCGGAATCTTTTCCCCTGGGGCAGCGCTTTGCCTGCTCCATGTCATCAATTACACTCCTCATGTGATGAGGCTGAAGATATGGGAGCAGCAGTACCGGCCGGACCCAATTCCTCTTGCTCTTTGCACTGCATCAAACTAACTGGACCAACTTATTATATATTTTGGGAGTCGGAGTCGGTCCCTTTTATGACGACTCCGACTCCTGCAAAATAGGCACCGACTCCACAGCCCTGCCTCTAGGGACGCCCATGTAACTGTCCAAGTGAAACAGACATTGTGGGGCAGCTGATGTATGGCCGAAATGGGCCAGTGAGCAAAACATAACAAAAAGGATCATCATTGGGCCCCTTGGGAGGGCAAGGTGGATCACCTTGACAAAACAAATGTCAAACTGAAGTAATTTTCACCTCTGACTTTCTGCCAGCCATTTAACCTGTCATCATCCTACCAAAAAGTACAGAATCTACTGTTAAATCGTATTTAAAGATAACATCAAGGGGAATACATTTTGAGCAGTAAGGGCCACACAAGCATAGATTTCCAGTCAACTGAATGGAGAGAGTGTAAGCAACAGACATCCATCTCATGCTCTGATGTTATCCCATCTGGGGCTAAATCTGACACACTGCGGACTTCAATAGGTCTCCTAATCATGTGAATCCATATTTGCTTTTGCTTTATTATATAGATTGTAGGTTCTGAAGTGGACAGAAGTAGAATACATGTGTGTGGCGTTAACAAGACCAGCTAGGTAATAGTATTGTGCTACAGATTCTGGTCAAAGTCGGCCTTACTTTCCAAAAAATCCACTCAGCGTTAATCCTAGCCCTAATTTAGGATTAGGTATTTTTAACTGGTGTGTTGGCCTTAACCCTTCGGACCCTGTTCCCTCCTGACATTCATAATTTCCCAAACAAAATCACTTCAGTTCCAAAGTCATGCTGCGCAAGATTGTGTGAGCATCATGAAGCTAAATGCAAGGGACACCAGAGGCAAAGTTAAGATCTGAAGACCAATGAAAGGGTTTTTATCACCATGCTGCTATTCCCATCAAACTAAAGGCTTAGGCAATGTTCACACGGCTTATTGCTGGCGTAATCGCGGGGACGCATTTCGCCCCTTAATTACGCTGGCAGCCGTGCAGCGGGGGCGGGGCAGAGGCCGGCAGCTCGCCGGCCCCATAGACACTCATTATTCACGGCACGTACGCGCCGTAAATAATGTGCATGTCACTTTCTCCCCCCTCGGCGTATTCGCCGAGCGGGGAGAAGAGGCGGAATCCATAGTTCTCTATGAGAACTGTGGATTACCGTAATGACTGGGACGGATTCCAACCGTACTGCAACGCAAATACGGCACGCAGTACGGCTGTAATCAGTGCCCAAATAAGCCGTGTGAACGAGGCCTTATACTTCCTGTTCAGGCTGTGGGTTGTTCTACAGCAGTAATTAGCATATCAGCTCTGCTATTCCTAGGTGAGCCTGTTACAAGGACATAACTAATAGAATGTTTTAAAAGCAGGCAGAAGGCTAAAAAGCTCTAAAGGGTTAAAGTTTACCAGTAACATAGATAAACAAGCTCCTGTGCTGAAGATAACACTCAGCAGGGACTAATGTCACCATGGTCTGAGAGTAGAGAAAAATGGTCAGTAACCTACACGAGCAGGAGAGAACATCTTCTCTAGCTCTGAAATGAAGCTAAATCAGAGCAGCAATGCATTTGGTAATAGTCTTTACTTGTATACATGTTTAAAGCTAATCATTGTGGTGAGAATACCCCTCTGATTCTAATCCTTACCCTAATTTAGGGTTATAGTCAGGATTAAGGCTCGGTTTAGACTAAAAACAAAATTCAGTATATACTGAACCCAAATTTTTTATTTTTTTTAACAAGTTTGGACGACCCTGTGTTTAACCGAACTAGGAGTAGCCTACCGGTTACCAACTGGGATGGCTACAAATGGCACAGGTCGCATACATTTTGCTGATAACCAGGTTGATCAATGTGCCCCATAGTTACCAGACTTCAACTTAACGAAGCTAATTTGAAATGAAGTCTATTACAGAACAGTATGGCTGTATCATCATTTCATTCACAGTAACATTATAATTCATTTTGCTGCAGATAGGAGATATTTCACAGAATCTATACAAAAAGTATGCAAGTTACGCAATGCTCAATAAAGATAGACATGCAATGTAAGTCCACACAGCAAAGTGAAAATGGCGTCCAAAATTTTCACATTGCTGGACCATGCCGCACCGCTATTTTTTTTGCACAAAAACTGATGGTCAGATTTTAGGATTCCCGGCGGCTAGGTGTATTGGGGCTGTGGGAATCCGACGGCAGAATATACAACATATTCTTTATTCCGACGGATGGCTGTCAGTTTAGGTCTCCCTCAGAAAATCCGTGCTGTAGTCTACAGATTATTTTACTATCCAGAGCTACACAGCACAGGTTACTGACAGATTTTCGGCAGATTCTTAAATACGAATCCGCTGAAAATACAACCCAAAACCTGACCTGTGTAGACATAGCCTAATACCTGCAGGTCATAATCCTATCATGATTAGAACAGCATTTTAAGGGCAGTTCCCAATGAGGTTGTAACCATTCATAACACTATGAACATGTAACCACCCATATTACAGCTATTGCTTTGCTGTCAAAAGCTTATTAACAACAATGTGCATCCAGCCTGGCAGTTTTGTATAGTATAAAGTACAAATTGTCACTCAACGGGAATATTGAATGTATCCATAGAACCACAGTGTATGTCATATACCCTACTGACTCAGTGAAGCAGTCAACTCAGCCAGACAGAAATGTCACAGCGATTTTCAAGGATGAGATGAGACACCACTCCATCCGGCTTCACTCCGAGACGCAAATAGGAAGATAATGCAATTCAGTCTGGGTTATGAATGACAATTACATGCAAAACATATCAAGTTACTTAAATAGCCCAGGCAAATGTAGCAAGGAAAAGCATTCAGCATCCTTGTAGGTCTCCCGAGGTTCTACTGTGTAATTCTTATCCAGTGTGCCAGGCACTTCCATTCAGGACTAATTATTTGCGCTCTTCTAACAGGTCATATGACACAAGTTAATTTGGAAAGCAATATGGTCTCTTGCAAAGCTTTTCCTGAAAACCTGCAGTGATAAATCTCAATTAAAGGTTAATGTTAGGGCCCGCTTGAAAACGGCAGAAATCTCGGAAACTGAAAGCCTCAAGGCGTCAACAGAAAAAGACAATATGAAGAAATGTGAGAGACAGATCTGGTAGCGCTGACATCTGTGCTGACAGGCAGAGACTGCAAAACACTAATGGAGGAGCTCCATGAAATCTGGTATAAGCAATTCCATTCAAGAGAAAGACTATGCATATTATCTCTAGGGGATAGACAAAGCCATGTTCACCTCCACTAGTTTGCACTTTACGTGTGTGTATATATGCAGCAGATTGCTGCATTCCCAATGACTATATTAATGGGGTTTTTCAACCATAAAATAGATACTAGATTGCCTGCATTTTCACATTGGTTCCACTCTTAAGTTCCTACCCCTGGGACTTGCATTGTATTTTCACTACAACCATCTCCTTGTAATTACAGTTTTGACTAGAGACCTCTATGATCATTTCTGAGTTCTGAAGGGAAAGAGAGAAGACAGCTCTCATATAGCAGATAGTTATCTCAGTGGTATCGGTTTTTATTAATATACTACAATGGGCAGAAAAAAACAATGCAGAAGTATAATGCATAAGTATAATGAACCAACATGTCAGAATGTACAAAAAGTAGCTACCAATAGGTGACACATTTTTCTGAACAGTTGCCATTGGATGGCCTATAAGAATCTCTTTATACCTGGTGGTGTCCAAATAGAGACTCATCCCCTTTTCTTCAGACCCACATCAAAGAAATCTCACACCAAACAATATCCTGTATTAATGAAGTACAAGAACACGGACACAACTGTCACCTGATGAATCGTCTTGCTTTTGGAGCAGTTTCTGGTTTGGCTGATCTCTAATTATATATCAAGGTTCTTTTGTAGGTCAGACATTGTCTTACAGGATAGCTTCCCCCCAATAGATTGCACTATAGAGGAAGATTTCTTTCATATGTAGTAGAGCTAATTTGCAAACTCATGGACATAATAATAAGGCCCGGTCAAGACTGTTCTAATATCAACCACATGTACAGATCAAGACGAGGGCTTTTATATTACAACATTTTGGTGTTATACAAGATGGTTCATTGTTAGTGGGTATTAAATAGTTTTTTTTGTTTTTTTTTTAACATTCTCTGCCCTAGATGACTAGAGATGCTGACTTTACTTCATGACTTCTCTACACCTCCATAGATGTTCACATTGCCTTGTTCTCTACCCTTGACCACCAGGGATGCAGTTATTAACCCTTTCACCATAAACCAGTGATTTATTTTTTCTCACAAATAGGCTTATATTCAGGATGTACATAAATATTCTGTAACACACGTAAATATCAACATAATCCCATTAAATCTTAAAGGGAAAGTGTCTTCAGAAAATTGTTTAACTACTGTTTTTTATGTCAAACATTTTTTAAAGAATTTTTGGTTTTTTTTCTTAAAAAAATTCCATATAATTATCAATATATATATTTTTTTAATCTGTAATCTTGCAGTTATTACTTTGTCCACTAAGGCTCGTAATAGTCTGACTCTTTCTGTTCTGTAAAGAAAACATTTCAGCAGTCTCCTCATTATCAGCACAGGCAGAATTACAATGAAAGATGGCACTATATGTAGATAATACAAGATCCACCATTCACAACAGGGGATAGCCACAGCTCACCCTCTCCCTTCCCAAAGCACAGAGCATGCATAGAAAACTCTCCTATAGAAGTCAATAGGACTGCTCCTCTTCATAGGCTCCTATGTCCATGAAGCTGCTGTAAAGCATCTCTCTAAATCCTTTTAAAAGCAATGCAGGCAAGATGGCCGCCCCATAATCATATACAGACAACCAAATAAAAAAAACTACAATCAGAAAATAAAAACCGCTAAGAAAAAAAAAAATATGCTGAGTTATCGTTTCACCATTTAAACTGCTGAGCAAACTGAATCTCACTTTCATCCAATCCTCCACACTCTATGATTGCTTCCTATTTGCTGACAGTAACATTGTTTTCCTCTAAGTGTGACTGCTGGTTTTCATTTGGTTTTCATTTTTTGTGCTTTATCCAATTTGTTGTGTTATACTTTTTTTTCTAGACATATTGCTTTCCGTTTAGTGTCCTGATGCTCTGAAGCCAATCTTGTTTTACAGTATGCCCTCCTTTTATAATCTTTCCATTTTATTTATTCTTGTATCCACATTTTATAACAGAGCTGACCGGGAACAACTAACATCTTTTCCACACTCCATGTTGAATTTCCATGTTAAAGGAGTTTCAGAATCCTTCCCTTTTTTTAAAATGAACAATTCTCTTGTTGGGGCCATGTTTATTTTCAGTTAGTCGAGTTGAAAAGATCAATAGGATCTGTACGCACTTTCCCTTTAAACAGCAGACTAGGTGGCATTTTTAATTCTTGCGCTAGTATTTTTTTTTATTCTTTTAGAAATCCAAATTACAAAGTGATTCCACAATTTACCACTGAATGATTCCACATTGTTTGTAAAAACATGTGTCAATAATTAAAATAATTTTCTTTTGTGTGTTTGAGGTGTTTTATGTTGAGCTATTAAACAAAATTTGTTGCCATATCTGTCATGTGTATATTTGCTATGAAGTAAAAACGCTTAGTGATGATATGGTGATTCCATAATTATTGCCAAGGGTTGTAATACTGTTTTATCGATCATAGGGTATGTCCAGATGACGTATTTGCGGGCGTTCTTCGAGCATTATTGTGCTGCAATGCACCCGAAGTACACCCCGCAAATACGGTAAAATGATAGCCATCATTGAGGGCTATGATTTTCCGATGTATTTCTCGGCGCCAGGGAAAGCGAGAGTGAATGGGTGCGCGTACTTTCAACAGATATAGTGTGACGCGCACAGGTACACACCACTATACGCTGTGTGAACCCGGCCTTAAGTGTCAGCGAAAACAGAGAGACTCTTACCACTCGTGGAGAGAAAGTAACTATTTGCATCGGTTATCAAACTGTATATGTGGTCAAATTTATAGTAGCTTATTATAATACAGCCCGCAGTCTATTCTACATAGCCCATAAATACACATAACCAGCAGATGTATTTGCGGGCCATCCTCACTAAAAGATACATACGTGCACCTGCTATGGACTTCATTCCATTTTTAAGCAGGTACCGTAACACATAAATCATTCACATTTACGGTTGTCTTCCTACTCTGCAGCAAAGTGGCCCGTTGCCTTACAATTATCCTTATTGCCCCATCTCTTTTCACTGTTGGCCACTGTTGTCTCTGAATAGAACATTTACAATATTCTGTAAATCTCTATCCATCCATTTTTATGTTAAAAAAAAAGGTAAATGTTAAATAGAAATTTTTTTATGAAGTACAATATAACTTGCTCCTTGTATTTTATACTGTGACTTTATACACAAAAATAAAACTTAAAGATAAAGTTACTATAGCTATGAAATAAGAGCAGTTATACAAAGGTTAATATGTGTTGAAGTCATCAAAGGCGTAACTTAAAGCTCCGGGGCCCCAGTGCAAACTCCATAAAAGGGCCCCCTCCTACAATGTGCCATTCATAATATTGGTATACCCTTATGCGATAGAGGGGTCTTTGGGCCCCCTAGGGCTCCAGGGCCCGGTAGCGACTGCTATCTCTGCAACCTCTATATCTCAAACCAGGCCCTAAAGACCAAAGGTTCCTCTATCCCACAGGCGGGGATCAGTACTGGATTTAATGCATTATAGTTGGTGGCCCTGGTGGAGAAGTTGCCTAAGGCCCAAGCAGCCTTCAGTTCAACCTCTGGATTTCATATATCATACATCTATAATTAAGCTAAGGGAATATAGATTTACTCTATACATTAAATAAACTTTACCTCCTTATGGCTACAGTAAGAGCCTCTGGTGAACTGGCACAAGGACAAATGACTTCTTGCCGCAGGCCTTTACTTTGGAAGACATTGAGGAAAGCGTCACAAGAAGAAATGGACCCTGGGGAGGGAACAGAAGAAGAGGATGTGATAACAAATGTGCAGGAAATATAGCATTCGGACAAGATGATTTAGAACTCTTTAAAGAGCAGTGAGGACACTCAGAATAGCTCATCTTCAGACTTGTCCCATGACATTAAAACACTATGAGAAATACACTGCAAACCAGAAGCTCATTAGTCTCTGTCTATCTTAAACGAGCCAAGCCGCCAACACCACTCGCTTCAGTTTGAAGTTAGAAGGACAAAATACAAAGCTTAAAAATAAAATATGACATGAGACGCTTAAATATAGATTCTATTCAGAAGGCAAGTTCATTTCAAGGAAATGTATCAGTAAAATACATATTGCTATAAAGGCTCCAACAAGTTCACTCGATCATGAACTTTCCAATGGCCACATATAGAATAAGAATAAGAGGTTGCTCAGTCATGTCGCTTGAAACGCGTTGCAGAGCACATCGCTCAAAGCGCGTCGACAATGACTCCTCTATAATGCGATGCTACGTTTTTAAATGTTTATTCTAAATAACACAGGATCGATTTTATTTTTTCAATACCGAGTTTGCTGGAAATTTTAGGATTTTGCATTTATTGCTCAGTCATGTGGCTGCTGTATACAACTGGGTCTCGGGGTTACTCTATGACACTCTTTTCCTTATGGACTGCTAGCTACAGAGTGTGCAGGCCCATGGGCAACAAATTAACAGTGAGCTCTCTATTTCCTATACCTTCAGCTTCACAAGAGTAAAATGTTTAGCAAAGTCTAGTGGTCCACATCATCTTCCAAGGTTTTCCTGTTGCCAGTGTTGGACATGGGGACTCAGCTGCTGTGACCATACAATTAAAAATAATAACATTTTTCCCAGTTTGTTAAATCCTCATTAGACAGTTGTACAGAGAATCCAAAAATGTATCGCTAAGAATTATGAGAAAAGAAAAGGAATTCCCATATAAAATATCCTGCATGGAATACACAGCAACATACTTGTAATTCCTTCTCTGTATCTTTTGTTGACTACTGACAAGATTACTATACAACTTTTTCATACTACCAGACCCTGGATTGTACTTACAAGGATTTGCTCCATCAGCCACAATCAACATGCGTAAGGAGGAGAGGTTAATGTCTCTCTGATCCCGATGAGCGACCAGGGCCCAGTGCATGTCCCTTGACTTCACACATGCGACTTTAGCTTTAAGGAAAGAAAAAGAAAGGTTTATACAAAAATATGTATGTGTGTAAAAGAGAAATGCAGAGAACCTAAGAATTAACTCTAAACACCTGGCCACTTTATTTGGAGAAGGCAATAAAGACGCTTGTATGAATTAATGAAAACTGACAGTGCTTCATACAGAGGTACTTTATCAACTATGTAAAATAAGGTAAAAAGTAGATTTCGACAAGTTAAGAATAATATGTGACCCAGCATCCCTGTCATCATGTATTCCTATGGTAAATTGTTATAGGGATTTCCAGGATTAGAAAAGCATGGCAGCTTTCTTCAAAAACCAGTGTTGCAACTCTCCATGTTTTATTTTTGGCATTGCACCTCAGCCACATTTACTTCAATGGAGGTGAGCTGCAGCACATTACCTGTGGACAGAGGTGCCACACATTCTGGGAAAAGCAGCCAATTCTTTAGAATTCTTTAATTATGATAAAAAAGAAAAAAAAAGATGGCTGAACGCAATGTGTGGCCATGTTTGATAGAAGCTTATTTCAGTTTCCCTAATGAAAATAAGCATTCTAGGTTCATTTTTTTTTCCAAATGGAAGATCATTTAAGTTGTGGAAAATGTTTAATTTTTTTCACTGCCTTATATATGGACTTTCTTGGAAAAGGATTTAATTGGCAACCATTGCTCATATGGGCTTGTTCACACAGCATTTTTAGGTCCGATTTTGGATCAGTGTTGGATCCGAAAATCACATCCAAAAACGCATTGACGATCGGATCCTAAACGGATCCAACATGACGCTGCATGTTTGGATGCGTGTTGGATGCAGCAGGATCGCACCCTATAGTTTATAATAGGGTTCCTGCTGTGTCTTTCTATCCGTTCTTGGAACGGATCCGATAAAACGTAGTGAGACAGATATCGGCGATCACTCAAGTGAATGCCGATGCGTGTTTCAAGTTAAAAGCAATGTAAATCACATTGCTATTTGTTAGAAACATGTTTGGGTCCGCCTAGGGTCCGACAGACGGATCCAGACGCGCATCTAAAAGCGTATGTTCACACGGACTCAACACGCCGTGTGAAATACCCTAACAAGGAAAATTTCTTCAGGTCAGAACAGATATTTTTTATGTATAGTGAAGGGTTGTCCAGTGGAAAAAAATATTTTCTAAAAATATGCAAAGTTATGCACTTTTGCGATGCACTTAAGCACATTTTTTGTAGGTTTCCAGCTGTTTTGTAGCTTCAGCTGTTTGATGACAGAAAGCGCAGTAGTTCTGTCTCCACACACAGGAAGCAGCTGAGTGTCAAGCCCTTGAGACTAGGTGACCAAAGAGCTGCCTATGAAGCTACACTCCTTTTGTCCTGCCTCCCAATGCTTTCAACATGAGATAGTTTGAAGGAGTTGCATTTTGTCTATACTGATCGCAATAAAGCCCTTAAATAAGCCCACAACTGGTAAATCAAGAGTCGATCAGGAGCAACAACTTTGAATGGATCCTATTTTCATTTCTTAGCCTAACCTAAGTATCTTATGTTTTAAGAAAAACTGAAACGGAAAGTTCATTTTTACCTTTGTACTGGCAAACTTTCTGTATCCACGACAAGGGATTGACTTTCATGAGGGAGTACGGGATGCTGATCACATGCATCATGTTCATGACACTCTGAAATCAAAACACAGCGATCCTTGATTATGAAAGGAGGGAAAATAGAATTAAACGATCTTCCGGGATAATTAATCCGCACAAACAGCAGCAGCGCAAATTTTCCAATTTAATTTCTGCCTTCTCTAGGCATTTTCACGAGTACACTTAAAGTTAACGTTCATAATAATTTAGAAACATGAACATTTTAGAGTGTTGTAAAGAACTCAGCACATTAACTGCTAAAATATATGATACACCAGTTTTCAGCCCCATCCTTGTAAAGCTGAAGCATTTGAAGGCATTTGCTTATGGAGGAATACATATAGGGCATCTAACAAACATAAAATATAAACATCTCACAAATAATCCCACGGAGTCATATAGGAAAGATCTATTACACGTTCTCAACCAGGGTGTAGCTTGGGGAGTCATCACCAGCAATTTGGCGGAAAAAATGAACGTAAAAAATCCGGTGATACCTATAATACATGCTTTCGCCAAAATACACAAAGGTGGATTCCCACCAGCCTTTCGACCCATCGTCTCCGGCATTGGCTCTTTAAATGAGCAGCTGGGACGATGGGTCGACATCCAACTACAATATCTGGTATCTAGTCTCCCAGGATTTCTAAGAGACACCAAGCAGTTGGTGTTCACATTGGAATCTATGGTGTGGGCTGCAGGGGGGACCTGGCTGTCCTGTGATGTGGTGGGATTATACCCCAGCATCCCTCACGGCCAGGCCCTCCTTGTCCTCCAGGTCCTCCGATTTTCTAGAACGTTATGGTGGCTTTTCCAAAGAAACAGAATTTTCTAATCCTGGCCGTAGACTATCTCCTATCCCACAACTTTTTTATGTTTGATAGTCTCTTTTTTCAGCAGTTAACCGGGGCTTCAATGGGCGCTAGATTTTCACCATCACTGGCGAATATCTATATGGCAGCCTGGGAGGAAAGATTTTTATTTAATACTAACCAACCTTTTTATAAGTGCATAAAATGATATTCTCGTTACATTGACGATCTCATCTTTATTTGGGTAGGAGATAGTCTGTCTATATCCAATTTCATTTCCTATATCAATGATAATGACATGCAACTTCAATTTACACATGAATATAATTCAACATCATTAAACTACTTAGACGTCACATTGATAGGTCACGATGGCGAATGTATACAGGTCAAACCATATAAAAAATCTAGCCAGAGAAATTCCATTTTGAGAGCGGATTCTTGCCACCCCTCACTTGTTACAAACATTATACCAATCGGAGAATTGATCCGAATAAAACGTAACTGTACTTCTTCTCAAGAATACATGTTGCAACAAAAACAAATTTGTGAAGGACTGAGCAGTAGGGGATACTTGGAAAAAGTACTCAAAGAGGCTGTAGACAAAGTTTCTAAAATTCCAAGATCTCAACTTTTTCAAAAGAAAAATATAAGCCATAATAAAAATAAAATCAAGTTACATTTGTAACGAATTACAGCAAACATACCACAAAATAATTAACATAGTCAAGACACATCTGCCTATACTCTATGTCAACCAACATATGAAAAATCTTTTAAAATTCAATACTAGATTTGTACCTCGCAGAGCCCCTACCATATGGTCTAGGATATCACCTAGTATGTATACCTCTATTCCATCTAATGAAACTACGTGGTTAGACATTAAGGTTTTTTTTTAAATGTGGCCATAACATATGTACTGTCTGCTCCCATGTGAAAAAAACATCTACTTATTCCTCCTGTACTAATGGTAGATCTTTCCCCATTAAAAAATTTTATCAACTAACACCAAAATGGTGTTTTTACCTGATAACATGCGAGTACTTGCCACGTCCAATATGTGGGCTGTACTACAGGGCCGCTGAAGTCCCGAATACGCCGTCATACTGTCAGATGCATTGCGACCAGAATGTTTCAGGACGTCAGTTGTATCTAGGCATTTCGCCGAGGTGCACCAGGGAGACCTTAGATCTGTAACAGTTGTGGGTATTGAGCGTATTGATCGCTCCCCACGTGGAGGTGACTTGCAAAAGAAGTTGCTAGCCAGGGAAGCGTGGTGGATATTTCATTTGGAAACATGCTTCCCCCGCGGTTTGAACATTAGGCAGGATATCCAATACTATTATTAAATCATGTTTAGCGCACACTTGTAACTATATTGTATATTGTCTTTTGATAGATTTTTATCTTGTTTGTAATGTTGTAAGAACTGAAATAGTTAATAGATTGAAGTAGTTCCATGTCATTTCCGGTTCTCTTCCTACTTAAATCGTGCAGTTACACCTGTTTGCATGCCAGGATGAAGGGTCACGTGACCCGAAACGCGTCGCTGTTGTCTTGAGTGGGCTTATCATACTGCTGAATTCTCCGTTGGTTTCAATCGATTCCATGTCTGGAACTTTTTAAATGGCACAATAAAGTCTGAAAATTTTTAAGTATTTCCCGGCTGCATGCGGATTTCTTATACAGGAGCTAGCTCACTCCCTGAGAAGTTGAATGTCTTACTATTACGGGATTGCACCCGGAGCCGCGCTCTGACTACAATACAAAAGATAAGGATTGGACATGAGATGAGCTGTTTTTTCTATATTGTTACATCTAACAAACAACCTCTCGTTTCCAAAACGTCTGACATTTAGTCCTGATTATGGCATTGTATATGATTATAATAAAAGATACCCCGGATACCGTTCATAGGTCGGGATTTCCTGACGGAGAAAATCCAACGTGGAATCCTTGGCAGAAATTCTAGGCAATACTTTGGATTTTTACTTTGCAGTTTTCACACCTGCTGAAGCGCAATCCAAGAAGGATCATTTCAAAGCATGCACAATTCCAGTCTCCCCCTCCCCCACTACACCAAGGACTTCAAATCCATGGTGTAGAAAATTTGCACTATAGTTCACAATTTGAACTAAAGCATGGATTCCCCATTCAGATGAATGGGAATTAAATTGCACATGGATTGTAGCGTGGATCTGATGTGGAATCCGCGTCGAATTCCACATTAAAATCCATTGTGTGAACTTATCCTAACCTTTGTAAAAATAAATAAATAAAAAAAAATTATGAACTGATATATTCAAAAGGGAGTTCTCACACACAGCATTTCTTGGAAAAACGCCACTGCATTTTTCCATGTGGTTTTTAAGCCAATTCCAAGAGCAGATTTAAAAAGAACAAAATACATACAAGAAGGACTTTCTGCTTTAGCCACTTTTGACTTTGACCCACAAACTGCAACATGAAAAAACAACATGTGTGATTCCAGCCTATGGCAGTTTTCATATAGTTTTTTATTTTATCTTTTTGAAATACCAGTTGTAAGCAGGTACCAGATATTATCCTAATATTTCCCATTGTCTTCTAGGGGCCAGATGTATACCACCATTGGCATACATTTTTTTGCAATATATCCAGGATACCTCTTTTTAGTGTCAGGCCTTAACACTACTGTTCATACTATAACCTAGTTGTCTAGTAGCAAGAGATATATATCCATGCTTCAGCAGAACGCAGTTTGGATACTAAATCTGACCATACACACTAGTTAAATTCTAGTGGAACCCTATGATTTTGGTGGGATCCTTTAGTTCTTGGTGAGTGGCTTTCTCCCCATTCAGAATGCATACATCCTAGACACTACTTTCATTTTCACTTGCCAGTTTTTGGGTGGGGAAATTGTTCGTACAAACTTCTCCTTTCGGAGACCTGAAATATTTGTTGACAGTTCATCTTCCCGTGTAAGTGATTATTTTAATGTCTTTTCTACACTTGCTTAATTTAGGCTTATCACTTGGATGTAACTCAAAAGAATGGAGTTCAGAAACCAATTCCCAATTGGATTTAGAAAAGCCACAATGCAATATGGAAGGGTTCCACAAGTGCAGCAAAGTACTAATAGGCGACCACTCACACACCTTCTATGCATGAGGGGAGTGGCTGCCTTAATATCATACCTGAACAAAAATAACATTTCTGTCTGGCCTCTTAATGTTGGGGATTATGGGATGTCAGTAACAATGCACTACACATGCTACAAGACTGAAATATCATAGAAGCCTATACATGTGGAAAGTTAATGCCCTGAAGCCTCCCTCCTCTTAAGGGAGTGTGGAGAGAAGCTGTATTGCCAGGATTTTACACTTGTGCAATCTCCCCTTCAATGCACAGTCAGTTTTTCGGTATTCTGTTGGGAACTGCCATTTAAAGGGGTTTTGCCATAATGTAATGTTGACGTGGGATTCTCCAAAATGGGGTTTTAATCACTTTTCTAAATATATGTGATTACAAAAATTGCAGTCTGAGAGAGCTACAGGCTGCCTTACCTACCCTTAGTTACTTAAAAGCTTCTACTAGATACGACCTGACAAGAGCTGCTGGCCGGGCTTGTGCAGAGAACACTTCTTATCTGATGAAAGGGAGCGGAAGAAGCTTTCAAAGCACCGGGTAGAAATATGTTGTGTTTTGAATACAGAATCCACTAGTTGTAGTGTGATTATCTGAGTAGATCCCTGCTTTATCTGATGACCGAGAACATGAAAGCTTTCCCAAGCTGCTGTGGGAAAAGCGTTGCCCTTTTTGTATACAGAATCCACTAGTTGTAGTTTGATTATTTGAGTGAACATTTCACACGATCCCTTATGCACGGCTCTGTGCTCTGGCTGTGTCTCTCTCTCTCAGCTCAGAGTGGCTTGTTTACAATTGCTTCTTAGCAGATAAGGCTCGTCCTGGCAAAATCCCTTTAAGCTTCTGTATTTGCCGGCATTGGAGGTATGGGATTTCAATTTTTATGTTGCGCACTTAGAAGGTGCTGGACAGTCCGTCCAATTCAATAGTAGCATCACCAATAGGTTGTTATGCAAGCAAGATGCAATATACATGGCTGTTTGAATGATGCCCTATAAAAAAAACTCTATATTTGTTCAGATATGAGATTAAGATAGCCACTTCCCTTATGCATAGAAGGTGTGTGAGTGTTAAGCCTATTAGTACTTGGCACCTGTGAAACCCTCTCATATGGCATTGTGGCTTCTGCCTGAGGATCAGTATGTAAGCCTTCATTCTTCAGGGAGTTATATTTACATTTTGTCCCATTTTTTCTGTGATGTGTTTTTAATCACTGGGATATCCATACTGGGCAATGACTGTGAATGAACATTCATAGGATAGTTCATTGGAAGGAACATTCATAGGAAGTCCACAAAATGGCAACAGATGCTGCCGTAGCTCACTTCTGTCCTTGAATAACATTCACAGATTTACTGAATAATAATTAAGCTACAGGCTACTGTAACTGCCCATACTCATTAAAGGAAAGAGTACCAAATTACAGACTAATGGTTGTTCTGGGACCCATTTGTTCACCAGAGATCACCACAGATGCAGTCAACCACGGCTTAGCCATGTATGCTCATTTAACTAAATCATCCCTCGATGGCTGAAAGCTCGAGAACAACCAAAACACAAAGATAAACATACAAAAATTCCAAACAGACCAAGCTATACCTATCTGTTTGCCTTGAATTAAGAAAAATTTCACCTGAAAATTGCCCAGTGCAGCATTCAGCGTTGGTCTTTTCCAACAAATGACATTTCCAGCATTTGTTTTCTAGTGTCACAAGATGCAAGGTTATACGAGGATAACTTACATTTTTAGATGAAGCTCTCATTTAGCTGCATCACCAGCTCTGTTTCTATCCAAAAAATCAATTCTCTTCAACAACACTAACAAAGTCATTAATAGCAAGAGAAATATTACCCAAAGCAACAGCGAACACATATCAAAAACAACAGCTCAACTTTTGTTCCTGCAGATCATAAGCACAGCGCCCTCCTGGGGATCCAACATCCGAGTCACCTTCATGTATCTACTAGGAATACATTTCCTTACTCAAATTAGATGGAAATGTGAGATGCTCAAGTCAAACTGATGTTCAAAAAGGGCAAAGTCATGGAAAAAGGACGAGAGGGTGGAGGATTTAAGAGGAGGGCACCTCGGTTTATCTGATGCGACAATCATCATCTGCAGTGTAGTTGTCATATAAGACATGCAAGAACAGATCAGGAGACAGATTAAAAGAAAAAGATCTGTAAATAGATGATCAGCAACAGTTTTACTGATTAGTAACCTCTGAATGACATAAACCCTATGAAGAGTTAGTGCTACAAAAAACAAACAAGGAAGCACGAAAACAACAAGAAATACTTGTAGATAAAATAATAAACCAAGGACAATAACCTAAGAGCAAAGTAACATGCTTGATTGTTGGTTAATATGAAACAAAACAAGGAAAATCGACTCATAATTCCTCATGTTCTTTTATTTTTACATAAAGTTAGTGGTCTAAGTGTGTCTTGGCCTTAGTGTAGCAGACATACCAAATGCGTAACAGGGACGCAGTAGGTCTGGAGGACTCTCTGCCACTTTAAAATCAGCCTCCTACTGTCTATTCTATTCTATAAAAGTACTATGTAAATTATTTTATTGGCTCACAATTTCTGGTAGAGTTCTAAGCCACACTTGCCTCTCTACCAGCCAGTCAGTAAGCTCTACTCTGCGCTGAAGAGGGGCAAATATCCCAAAAGAGCTGTTTGGAGCTGAACTTCACTGGTTTGGCTTCAATCCCTTTTACATGGTAAGACTCTTCTGAGTCACATGTGAATTGAGAATTACTACATCCAATAGATGGCGCTGGTGAGCTCTTCAGCTCTTTCCCATAAGTCTTTGTTCAGGTGGATTTGTTAGTGTGACATATAGGGAATGTAGACCCAAGTGTTGATCTTTTGGAGGGACAGACCTTATTTTCTAACAAAACTCCCTTATCCATCTTTACTCCTTAAAGGGAACCTGTCACACAGATTATGCCCCCCTTGCTGAGGACAGCACATACTAGTGACAGACCTGCTGTTTCCCCGCACTTGTCCCTTATTCTGTAAGATGCTGTAGTTTTAGAGCATTTACCCTTTAAACTTATTCATGAGCAAGGTTGTTGCCCCACCCACAAAAGGCTAGCCACGCCCACTGACAGTTATTCACATGTTTCTAACTATTCAAAGTAATAGGTTTATCAGTTGAGGTGGGCGGGGCTTGAAAAAAAAAACTGACTCTTCGAATGACTCTTTTCAGCTGAAAACTGCAGATTTGAGCATTAAATACTAAAAAACTACAGCATCTTACAGAATAAGGGACACAGCGCTGGGAACAGCAGGTCTGTCACTAGCTTGTGCTGTCCTCAGCCAGGGGGCCAAACTAGTGACAGGGTTTCCCCTTTTAAATGTCACTGTTTTGGACTTAAAAACTAAAGTTGCATTAATAAACCTCTCTATTGCCCAGAAAAGCATTTTTCTGGTTCCTAACTTCATATTAGGCTACAATTTATCACATTTTACTGTGCCGCAGTTACGACCAATGTCCAGATTCAGATGATTTTATGCTAATTTATAGAATAAACCGATCGAAGTGCATAGATACACATGAAAAAATACATGTTTCTCTTAAAGAACAATAAGCGTCTGTCATTCACTCTTCATAAAGTTTTAAGGTATGGAGACGCTCTAGGATGAGCTTATGGCAAATAAGTGGCTTGCACAGGGGCCCTCTGCTGTATTTGTTCATAGATGTTGCATATGGAGTACATATAAAGCGTTGATGTTATGATGTGTACACAGTCAAGTCACATTATTATGACCACTTCCTTCTTTGAGGTCAGTAGCGTGCAGCTCATGACAAAAAATTGTGTGGTGAGCTGGCTTGTGGATATAAAAGTTTATGTAGACTGTCTGCATACATATCCCTTGTTGCTATGGGTAAAAGGGATAATTTATCAGAGTTACAAAAAGTGATGATTATTGGCTTTTGGGCCAAGAATGGCGGTATTCTGAAACTGTGCAGTTTGTGAGCGGTTTGTGTGCTGCTGTGGTGCAAGTGTATGCTGAGTGGAAGAATAGCAGCATTGTGAATAAGAGACATGGAGAGTGCAGAGCACCATGTGGGTGGATTGATGCTACAGTGGGGCAGCTCACCGCCAAAATTAAGCAGGGGGCTACCAGACGGTTTGTATGGGGTTCTGAATCAGACTGATAGTCACAACAACTCTGCTAAGGTAGATGCATTGATAGAAAAGGCTTTAATTTTCACAACAGTATCAGAACTAGACCTCTGCTGATTGGCAAAGGGTTTCCTTCTCCAATGAGTCACATTTTCTGCTTCATCAAATGAAAGGACATCTGCAAAATCAGAGAACAAATACCTTGCAACCATTGCTGGAAAAGCACAAGCTGGTAGTGGCACCGTTACAGTCTGGGAAATGTTTTTGTGCTATCGAAGCCTATGGTGGGAACACCCCTTTAAATCTGACACCGTCAGCACTCATCTGTCAGTGTCCCCCCATCCTTTTTGAAAGCGGGAGCAGTTACACCCAGTTATCATTATGAATCTATTTACAGGAGGAATAACAGGAAACCGCACAAAGCAGAGTTCATGACAAGGAAAGGTGCCCTTTCAAGAAAATTGGTAGCCGTCTTTATTAGTAAAACAACAATGTAATAACATAATGACTGGCAATTCTGAATAATTATAAAAGTTCTACTCATAAATGGCGTAATCTTCTGTAGTGAAGCAGAGCAGAAAATGATCCCAGGTAGAAACAAAGGCTTTGTGCTCAGTAACGGCAGGTGATGCTACAGAGATGAAGTCATCAGGAGAGTGAATCACACGGCCTGTTTGTTAGTGGACAGTTGTTCTCAAACCAGAGAGCAAGAAAACACTGATGTAATCTAAAGTGAAGGATTATTGTCACTTTTATGATTTTAAAAGGCCCTTTGTGACTTGCAAAGATGGAAGTGCACAGTCATATAACAGGTGCTATTGTGCATACTGTCTGTAAAATAAGCCTCTGCTGCGGGCTCCAAATGACTTGCACAATGAAAGGCCCTCCATGGACAGCCCGCATGACATGATGCACCACTGCATGAAACACAATGAGGCCGAAAACATCTGTACCCTGTTCTCTCATGTCCTGAGGTGGGGTGGTATGAAATCCCGCAGCTGGCAAATATGCCTTTCTAAAGAACAAGTAAACCAGCCAAGCCCAGTAAATAAAGAAATAAAAAACTTTTGTTCCCAAAGATGAAACTGCCACCCCTGAAGAATCCATGGCTATAGCAACTGAGAGGAGAAGCATTTGTGTTACTGCAGACACAATTGCCTTGTTCTGTCAGTAGAACTGGCATCTTCTCGGGCAGTAAATGGCAAGTGTTTAAGTGGGGAGAGTATTGTTGCATCGAGAATTTAGATGCATCAGGTGCCACATTTTGCTGCTCTCTGGGCACCTATGGGCTGTGTGCTAGAATTTTTTTTCTCAGATATTATACATTAATTCCTGCTGTACAAACATGAAATAAGGCAATGATCCTTAACGTGCGTCTTGGGAAGGCAAATTCTTACGGCACAGCTGCCTTCTCCAGGGTAATGCTCAGGCCTCAGCTCTTCTGTACGCTGAATGCTCTGCCCAACGATAAAGAAATGAAGGCCCCCTCTGTTTCCTCTTCTGTTGTGGGGCAATGTGGTATATTTCCCATCTGTGTTGAGCGTATACATGCATATCTGTGTTTGGGCTTTTATTTGTCCTATATGCTGGTGCCTTGTGTTATGTATATATTATGACAAACAAGGACAAAACTCATAAGATTTAGGGCACGTTCACATGGCGGATTTGGCCGCGGGTTTCAGTGCGGTTGCCGCGGCCAAAACCTCGTCCAATCCTCGCCTCAAACTCGCGTCTCCCGGCGAGGTTTATCGGCGCGGTTGCGGCACAGTTGGGGTGTGGTTTTGGGCACGGTTTGCGGCGAAGTTTTTACCCATATGAATTAATAGGCAGGACAAACCCCGCGCCCTAACCGCGCCGAAACGCACGACAAAACCCATCCAGACACCGCGCTGAAGACTCGCTGCAAGAATTGACAGGAGACTTCTCAAACACGTGCGGCAAGGCTGCGGCCAAAACCGCGCCGTGTGAATAGCAATGCGGTTTCCCATAGGAAACCATGTAATGAACTGTGGGTGTTTGGGGCGAGGTTTGGACGAGGTTTGGGTCGCGGCAACCGCGCTGACACCCGCGGCAAATCCGCCATGTGAACATGCCATAGTTTGGATTTTTATTTATTTATTTTTTTAATTCTGCTGCTAGTTTCATTCTAACAAGGTATACGCCGCAATTTTGGTGCATCTAGTTTTAGACACAATGGGGTACAATCATCAAGGCAGGTGTGCCAGAATGCATATGCTTAACACCACATTTATTATGTATTTTAGACAGTTTATAGACACTTCCGTGCCTCGTCTAACAAAAGAGCCATGACTTTGTGAAAGGTAGCTTGGCTTAATATGTGACGGCATGCACACAAAAAAATGAGCCAAAAAATGTTGCTGCAGTTAACGACATAAATTAAACAAAATAATAAAAGTTGTAACGTTAGACTGGACAGTCTAACATGAGCCAGATTGATCAACACTATGTTACATGTGGCGCATTGTTATACTCCAAAGTCAAAAGGTGTATAATCCAGCACACCCTAAGGTGAGATAAATATTAAAGTCCAAAATTTATTCCATATCGTTTAAAAATTCAATAGAAAAATAAGGGCATAAAACACCCTCTGCATCGGGCTGGAGGAAATCCTTCGCGGTTCGGTCAACAAGTCCTTATACGTGGCATGGCATTGTTATACTGTCTAGTATAACTGTGCACTGTCTAAGAGTTAGAGAGTGTTGATATGTCTACCTCAATATCACCAATCAAATTAGTAGCATAACCACCAAAAGAGAAAATAAATATTTTATTCATGCACCAGAAATTAAATTGATACTTTAAAATACCAATGCACCCAATAGAAAGATGCTCCTAACCTGCACCTGCCCATTGGGATTCAATGGGCAGGTGCCCATTGTTACTTATAACTGGAAGTTATTTTCAGGTCCAGAATCATTGGATTCTGTATTATCCTTGCACTATATGCATTGACTGGAGCACTTTATATGTTCTTCACACTTTGTATATTTATTTGACTTTAGTGATGCACTATTTATTATTCACTTGGCCGTTTGTTATATTGAGGATATCACATTGTATTTATATGAAGGGTGCAAGTTAAAAGCATCTTAATTTGATTACTTTTTTGATTATTTTTTACTTGCACTTTTAGTCCTTGTAGTGTACTTGACCACTAAGGGACATAATCACTTGTACACTGTTCTGCAATAGTAACATATTGCAGAACCTTGTACAGTACAATAATGGCTTTCCTATGGCAGGATTTAACAGGAGTAGTAAGATGAAAGCTATGGAGGTCTTTATTAGACCCCCAGCTGCCATGACAATCAGTAGGCAACCCGCAATCTCGTCACCGGAGCGTTTGGGGGCTGAAAGGGTGTTTTTAAACCCATCAAAAAAAAAGGGGGTTAAAAAGGCAGAATTGCCCCCTAGTAGCAGGCCCTGCTGAAATTTTGTTTCCCTTTCCACTCGGGCCATACAGTTATGTAATATGTTGGCAAGGTATTAAAAAATGTTGCAGACTCTCAAAACAGCAGTGATTTCTAAACAACAGTATGGCCTGCTGCTTGCATTTTTATTACCTAGTTATAGGGATAGTTCAGTTGTAAAAAAAAGGTAGGAGTACAGGTCATTTTAGAACTTTGTTTCCCCCTGTTGATTCAGAAATATGGAACTCCCAATGCATAAATGAATCTCTTCTTAGAGACAACATTTTGCTTCTGATCCCAAGAGGTGAGCAGACTGGCTCAACATTCAAAAACAAAAAATCTAAAATTTTTTCCGCTTATTTGTTTGTTACAGTTAGCGGTCCCCCTGCCCTGCTTGGACCAGCCCCTGGGGACTATTCAAAATTCACAGTTTTAAGGTAAAAAAGGCTTTTTCCTTGGGAAAAAAACCTCTATTTCCCCATATGAAGAGAGAGCCCCCTTGCCTTTTGACGGGGTTAAACATAAAACAGATTTTCACCACATTTTTTGTATGGGCCATTAATGTACTTATTAGTGTATTCATTATGTCTCCCTGTAGACGTCTCTTCAAGGCTGAAGTTCATTCAACCTTTTCTCATAAGGAAGATCGGGGACTCCCTTTTCATTTTTTGTCACTCCCCCTTTTGTACTTTCCAACTCCTGACAAACCTTTTCTGACAAGTGCTAGAATTGGACTGCATATACTGTACCAATAAGGACGTACCAGTTTTGTAGAGCAGTAATATTCCATCCCTATCCCCTGAGCTGATCTTAGAGGCAGCTGACTGACGTTGCATGTGGTCATGTAACCTATGATCTACAAGTACACCCAGATCTTTCTCAATAAGTAATTCCCCCAGTTTTTCTTCCCCTTGGATAAATGTTACATGTGGATTATTTGTACCCAGATTCATAACTTTACATTTGCCAACTGGAACCTGTTTGCAATTGATCACCATTGTACAGAGATTGCACTAGATTACATAGCTTGGTGTCATCTGCATGAAACAGAAACCATGCTATTGATCCCTTTTTATAAATAGTAAATACATTTTTTTAAAAATGGACCGAGAACCATGTTGTACACCACTTATAACATGGGACCATCTACGGTAGGAATCATTTACCATTGTTCTCTGAGTGCGATCCATCGGCCAGTTTTCTATCCAAATAAAAACTATTATTTCTAAACCTATAGACCCTTATTTACGTAACAGCCGCATATAAGGGACAGTATGATCCGCTTTGACAAAATCCAAAAACAATATATACACAGCCGCCCTTCTATCCAGACTTTGTGATCTTCTTTGTTTTCGATGTTGGAATTAGAACTGCTTGTTGAGAAAAAAATCCCCGCAAAACAGTGCTGTCATTCAGTAGAACACAGCTCCTGGCATACCGCTCTGTGGTCATGCCAGTGGAAGGGGGCTGCTTGCCACCCCCAGAGCAGGAGTGGTTAGTAAATAACCCAAAATTCAGCATTCAGCACAAAGGATAGACATAAGTGTATTTTATACCAAAAATAGCCCATAACATGTTTATAAACCATAGGTTATAAAGAAGACGCTGTACTGCATAAAGTGTGCAAATTCACACTCCTCTACAAAGCATAAAACTGACACTAGGTGAACTAAAGTCTTCTTCAAAATGATAAAGCACCCATCTGCGGACAGCAGTTTCAATGTTCTTGCCCCTCATTACAGAGCAGGGTATTGTTAGGCTAGAGAGCTGCGTTACACGCAGGGAGTGGTATTGTTTCTCACTGAAAGTTTTTGCACCAGTTTTCTGATGTAGGTTATAACAGAAATAATGTTGTGCACCATGTAAGATATATTTATAAAAGATTTGCATCTAAAAATAACAATGTACATCAAGGCCAACACTTTTGGCTGCGCGTTCAACAGTGAGTGTGTCTGCAAATTTCTATGACACAACACATTTCTGTACCTCAACATGGCAAGAAGCGTCACAGTTAGGGCATGTTCACCCGGCGTTTTTTCATCTGATTGTGGATCCGTTTTGGATCCAAAAATCGCATCCAAAAACACAGCGTCAATCGGATCCAAAACGCAGCTGCATGTTTGGATCGCACCCAATAGTTTTAAATAGGGCTCCTGCTGCATCTTTCGGATCATGAATTAACATGTCAATTCTTAGAACGGATTCGAAAGACGCAAGTAAACACACATTGGCAATCACTTGTCTGAACGCTGATGCATGTTTTACAATGAAAGCAATCTAAAATCACACTGCTCATCGCTAGATGCGTGTTTGGGTCCGTCTAGACAGACCCAGACACGCATCTACTAACGTATGTTCGCACGGACTAAACACATCATGTGAACATACCCTTAATGTGTCTTTAGCCATGTCTTTTTAAAAGTGGTGTGGCCAAGACTAAATCTGTCCTAGTGTAGGACACTATTTGGCACATGGGCAGTTTGTATCACAACGTGACAAATTTATGAAGTGCTGTGTGACACTTAAAGGGGTTGTCTCGCTACAAGGATTGCTGCTTTTTATGTTAAAGATCTTGCAAAAACAAGTCATTTTGCAATATGTGTCCATTAACAGTTTCCTACCTACTCCTAGATATCCCCTCTTGCATAAGCTGCATCAGCTCCTCAGGTCACTATAGCTACAGAGCTGTTTGATCTATCCTGATAGGCTGCCAGCACTGGTTGCTATAGCCACAGACCTGGCTTCTACTGCAGCCTAGTGGAAGCCAGTAAACACACCCCTGAATTCAAAATGAAACCAAGAAAACAGGACTGAGGTGAGATGAATCGATGTCGGGAGACAACCCCTTTAAAAACAAACATGTACACTACACCATCGCAGCACTGCATATGGCAGTTTAGACAATACCACTTTTCATACATCTGGGCCATCGTCTATCAAGTCCAACCTATAATCCTACTTTGCTCTTCCAGAGTAAGGCAAAAAACCCTAAGAGTTGCATGCTAATTGCCCCATACGAAGGAAAATGCCTTCCCTACTCCAAATATCCCAATTAGAATAAATACCTGGATTGTCCCATCTCTAAAATCTAGAACCCATAATATGATATGTTTCAAGAAAGGCATTGAAGACTATCTTAAATTTATTCAATGAATCCACCATCACAACCTCCTGTGGTGGCAACATCCATAGTCCCACTGATCTTGGGACATGTTCACATGACGGATTTGGCTGCGGGTTCTGACGCGGTTTCCGCGGCCAAATCGCGCCTAGTTTATTAACATGGTTTCCTATTGGAAACCACGTTAATATTCACACGCCACGGGTTTGGCCGCGGCTTTGGGACCGCGGCCTTGCTGCGTGTGTGTGAGAACTCTCCTGTCAAGAATTGACAGGGAGTTCTCAGCGCGGCGGCCGCGGCTCGCGCCGTGGTTTGCCCCCTTCATATTAATTTGCATGGGGGCAAACACTCTCCGCAAGCCGCGCCCCAAGCCACGCCCCACCCGCGTCGGTACCACGGCCAGCGCCCGCGCCGCAAACCCGCGTCGGGAGACGCGAGTTTGCTACGAGGGTCGGACGAGGCTTTGCCACGGGAACTGCGGCGGAAGCCGCGGCCAAACCTGCCGTGTGAACGGGACCTTACTGTAAAGAATCTCTATGATGATGGTGAAACCTTCTTTCCATTAGACATAGAGGAAGCCCCTCTGTCATTGTTGGCGTATGGAGACTATGGTACGCTGCCTAAATATAGGGGCAGTAGCCCACCACCACACCTAACAAGTGAGTTTAAGGCATCTCTTTAATCATCTATCACCAGCTCTGTGCTGATGAGGGCCAAGAACTCTGATATAAGGGCGACATGTATGAACTTTGGCACTGACAGGCAGGTTATAAATCGCTTTAAGGCAGTGCAGCATGCACCAGAATGTATGACCCTGTTCCTGTGCAGGTCATACATACAGGCACATTGTAGTTCCACTACATCTCAGGCTTAGGCAGACCACCTTTAACTCGGTCTGGCTGTTCTAACAGCTACGCGCCTAGGTTTGGCGTCAAACATGTGGTGTAACACCCCCAGACCACGGCAAATCTTTGGCACATTACAAAGTGATGGGGCCGGTGATGATTCCGCCAATGACTGGAGTGCGATTGTTCATACATTTATGGAATAGAGCTACGACAGCTTTTTGGTGCAAAGTATGCCAGAAAACTGGCGCCGCCCTGTTTATGCATGTCACTCTACGGGCCACATGTATGAAAACTGTCCAGGTCTAAGACTTTACTTGTTGCCCATAGCATTCATTTCATATAGTGCTCTGACAAAATGAAAGGGGCACGCTGATTGGTTGCTATGGGCGACAAAAAAAGTCTTAGACCAAGTCAGTTATCATACATGTCCCCCTAAGGGCATGTCCCCACGGCACGGTTTTTCGGCCGGTTTTTCAGCCGGTTTGCGGTTTTTCAGACCGCCTGAAAATCCAGCTGAAAATGAGCACAATTGTGCTCTATGGAAAACCCGTGTAGAAGCACAATCTTCCGTCCAGTTTTCGGACGGAATCTGTGCAAGTCAATGTGAAGAGGCCGCAAAACTGGACAAATACCATCCGGCAAACCGGCCGGTATTTGTCCTATACCCTGGGGATGCGCCCTAAGTGTCTACAAATGAGTGTCTTATTCAATTAAAGGAGTATTGGGTTATGCTAATATGGAAAACAATAACACTAGATATGGCGCTGAAGATGGAAAATCTATTGAATTAAAGTAGTTCACAGCACACTGACTAATACTGTGGACAATATGTAGAAAAGTTTGATATCATACCGTCAGGATCCCGTGCCAAAGCCCCACATCTTTCTTGAAATCCAGAACATTCACAATAGTTTCCGCTATACAAGGAAGATACAAGTAAGAAACAACATCAGTAAAAGAGAATACTTTAAATGAAAGAAAAACAAAAACATTAAAACAATTCTCTAAGATCTAAAGATTGTTTGGTTATTGCAAATCTGCTTGGAAAACTAATCTACTAGAGGGACTATTTAAATAAGATCATTAGGTTATGAATTCACAATATGCAAAACACTTACTGTATAACTTTCTAGTCTGCCACTTATACCTGTTATACCCACATAAAACCATACTGGTATCTGTAAAACATCAAGACAAGAACCTGTGTAACCGAAAGCTTAGAGCATGTTTAACTAAAGAAAGATAACTTCTGTATGTCGGTGGACGTGTCGGAAGATAATGTTAGTCGAGATCCATGAGTTATGACTTCTTGATTCTTTAAGAGGTTTTCTAATGAGGCTTTTTCACAAAGCCTGCTTCGCACAGGCAGCTTCAGGCTCCCACTTCCTGTTTAGGCTGTGGGCGGGTCTACAGCAATAATTGTTATATCAGCTGTACTATTCCTAGCTGAGCCTGGTGATGGAGAGGTTTTAACAGCAGGGCACAAGGCTACAGAGCTCTAAAGGGTTAAAGTTTATCAGTAAGTAACATAAACAAGCTCCTCTGCTGCTGCTAAGACACAGCAAGGAGTGCATCACATCCAGCCAGGACTGCTAGAGCAGGGAAAGGTGGTCAGTAACTGGAAAAACATGCACACGTTTGATCCTCGCCTTCTGTTTCAATCCTCCTTCCTTGCAGATTGTAAGCCTTTGTGGGCAGGGTCCTCTCTCCCTTTGTAACAGTTGTTAGTCAATTATTGTTGTCATTGTACTTTGTTTGGTCTTAAGTAAAAAAACAATCCTTGAATCTAAAGTGCCCTGGAATTAATGGTGCTTTAAAATAAAGAGTAATAATAATAATAATAATAATAAAAAACAACAAGCAAGAGATAACAGCTGGTCTAACTATTAAATGAAGCAAAATCAAAAAAGCAATGTTTTGGTAATAGTCTTTATTTATATTTGCCTACATGTTCAAAGCTGATTAATGCGGTGGGAAGACCCATTTAATTCAGTTTTTTTGCAGTAATTTTATGACACAGTACTAAATAACTAAAAGGGCTTTTTAAGGATAGATATTGATGGCACATTATTAGAATATGTAACAAATGTCTGATCCACAGGGATCACAGGCGTGTAAAATTGTCTTCTGTGAGAAGAGCAAACCGTCAATCACTGTTTGTGGGTGTAGTCAGCTGTACTTTCAGTCTTATTTATAAGATATTCTCTACTCTTAGTATGAAATTCATAATCAAATCATTTAAATCTATATAATCAGCTTCTCTCCCTCTATCATATCCTTCTCTCAGATAGGTTCCCTTTAACATTTAACATTAAACCACATGTTAAATTAATTCTTCAGTTTATTACGGTTGTGTGGATACCTAACGTGTACTTTGTATAGGATATATGTACAATCATTTTTATATTAAATATTCTTTATTTCATTTTATTTTCAATATTTTATTTTACTTGTTTTTTTTTTTTACTTAACTTTTGTTTTGGGAGATCCTATTAAGGGATAAGCTGGTTAATAATTTTATTTTACATCTGTAGTATAAAGGGCCGTTCTCACGGCTTATTTCAGGGACGAATTACAGCCGTATTGTGCGCCGTACTGCGCTGCAATACGGTTGGAATCCGTCCCAGCCATTATGGTAATCCACAGTTCTCATAGAGAACTGTGGATTTGAGTCTCCCCTCCCTGCCGGCGAATACGCCGGGCAGGGAGAAAGTGACATGCACATTATCCCGGCGCCGTGGATAATACATGTCTATGGGGCCGGTAGGGAGTTATCTATCTAGCACTTATATGTCAGTTCTCTGACATCTGTCACTATGTTCCATATCTTATTGCTACTTACGCTCCTGTTTCAGTTTCCGGTCATTAGATGTTGACCCATCTTCTCTTGCTATAGGCCCAATGAATTCTAGCTACCCCCATGTGAGCAAGAGATTAGCAGTTAAGAAATTGACCAGTGGTGTCTATCCCTATGATTCCCAGGATGTAGCGCCTTATTTATAGATGGAGACCTCTTGAGCTCCCCTTTACCTCATCAACTATAACTTCTAAAAGCAGCAAAGTTTTAACATAAGGTACAACAAAAAGTGAGGGTGCTTCATGGGTTATTATTAACCCCTTAACGACCGCCCACCATCTTTTGACGATGGTTGTTCTTCTGCAGTGATGTCAAAAGATGTTGCTGCAGAAAGCGGGGTTTTGCGGATTCCAGTGCCGCAGCTGCGCTAGGAACAGAGCTGTACTTAGCAGCCCTGTTGCCAGAGCACTCTCTGAAAGTGCCAGGAAGCAGAGGAAACCTCTGATCCCTGGGCGCTGAACCCCTTGATTGCCACAGTCTGTGACCACAGCATAATCAAAGGGCATTCCCTGGTGATTGGGACTCCCGGTGACCTGTGGGAGCCCAGGAATGTCTTTATAGTCAGCCCTGGGGACCTACAGTAGCCCCAGGGCTGTCTGTATAGTGAGCCTGCATTCATGGCACACTGTGTGCTGCCCTGACTGCTGTCTGTGTCAGTAAGACACAGATTGTAATGTATAAGCAATATGCTAATACATTACTAAGTATAAAAAGATTGTACAATAGTTATCCCTTAATGGGATTAAAAAAAAGTAAAAAACAAAGTGTAGAAAAAAAAAAGTAATACAAGAAATATTTAATAAAAAAATTATTTTGCCTACATTACACACAAAAAAGACCCTACACATATGAGGTATCCACAAAAAAAAAAAAATTTAAACCTCCTCCCTCCCCCTCAAAAAAGAATTACGACTGTCAAAATGCAAAAAGGCAAAACTACAAAATTTAGTTGCGACATTAAGTACTTTTCAGGCGTTCGGTTTAAGGGGTTATACATTTGTACAGATTTGTCTTGAAATTGTGGGAAGGAAAATCATCCCTATACCCCCAGCTCTGCTAGCATTATTTCAATAATAGGACTGCTGCTTGGAAAAATCTGCAAACATTTTGTGGCACTAGCTGACACTGCTAATCTACTAAATTTTGTCATGTTGAAGAGAACTGATATGAGAGTTGGTCATGCCCTCCAAAGTACTAGAAGATCCTCCAATGGGCCATGGCTCTGTCTCAGTAAGGTATACCTAATACTTCAGGGTCCCAATGCTCTAGCAGAAGTCACATTTGAAGACGATTTTAGAGCCAATTCCCAGATGCTGAAAGCTTCACAGACAATGATTCCTTAAAAGTGGCTGTGCTTATTTCATGGATTGGTTGGGCCCTCAGAATAGTTTCTTTAGGTAGGCCCAAGGAAATTCAGTGACATTAGCAATATTGTCAAACTGAAGACGAGACCTTCATCCATCATGTTCCAGTTTAGGGGTCATTCACCAAACGTTTTGCCATCCGTAGGTGGTATCTGTTGGATACTGTGAAAAAGGTACTGTGGCAGGCTCATAGAGGAGAATAGAGCAAACAGTCTTTTGGTGTCTGGCAAATAAACAGTGTACTTCCAGGAAAGAGACTGTGTTTGCTCTATTCTCCTCCATTGGCCTGCCACACCTCCATTGTAGTATCTGTTGGGGTACTTTTTCATGGTATCCTAACAAATATCACCAATGGTGGCAAAACACTGTGTGAACACACCCATTGTGAAACTTCCACACAAAATTAGGCAACTCAAGATGACAACATCTTGAAAATTATGAGCCATTGGCATGGCGTTATACTGGCCGTCACTGGTGTCCATTGAGGCACCTTTTTAAGGCGCCTGCATCGTCGAGCAGTAGCCACTGTGGCCCCATAGAAATTGTTAAACTGAACGTAGTCCTATAGGACTGTGTGCGCTCTATATCCCCTCAGTATACTCTTTCCATGCAAGACACAATACCGTGGTCAACCATGCTTAAGCATCTTACTGTTTGCTCTACTGATTTCTGTGGCTGCTTCATAGCAGTATAAGTTGGGGTACCTTTTTTTTTTAGGATACCTCAACAAATACCAGCAATGTCTAGTGTAAACAGACTCTGATATCACCAGTGTCCCTCGTGTATTAAAACTGTCTAAGGCCATGTTCACACGGCTTATTCTGGGACGTATTTCAGCCCGTAATTCGCGCTGTACTGTGCTAAATACGGGGCGAGATAAGCCCCCTCATTACGGTAATCCACAGTTATCATAGAGGACTATGGATTACGTCTCCTCTCCCTGCTCGCACAATACGGCGAGTGGGGAAAGAAGTGACATGTCATTTATTCACGGCGTATATGCGCAGAGAATAATGCATGTCTATGGGGTCGGCGGGCTGCCGCCCCCCTCCCTCCCGCCTCCATACACACGTCGTAATTGCGGGGCGAAAATACGTCCCGCAATTAAGCCCTGTGAACATAGCCATAATAGTAAAACTGTCTAATAATAAAACTTTCATTGTTGCCACAGCAACCAGCTGCTCTGGGAAAATGAAAGCTGAGCTCTGTTTGGTTGCCATCGGCAACAGACACACCCTGGTTGTTAGACAGCTTTGATAATGAGGCCTCCTATGTTTTAGAGGAAGATGGCCTCCTGACAAAACAATGCAGTGTAAAGCCTTGATGTGTATTCACCTGAAGTCCCCTTAATATTTCTTAGCAGCATTAGTAAAAGCAATGTGTGATCTCTACCTTCCGTGTATCCACAGGCTTGTGTGAGCGCTTGGCAATGTGTGAGGAGCGCTATTCTTGTCACCGTCACTCCCAGCACGCTGCCGTCTTTACACGTTTTATACTGTAGAAATAAGACACAAAAAGTAAACAACTAAAATAATAATAATAATAATATTATATAACACAGTCTGTTTGTATCACTAAATGAACAGTTAGGGAATGTTCACACAGCGTTTTATGGGCCGGTTTTAGTGCATTTTACGCAATGGAAAAGGGCCCAAAATCAGCCTCAGACAAGTTTTAAATCAGTCCTCATTGAATGTAATGTTATTCACATGAAGCGGATGTCACAAGCGTAATATCAAGCCGTTTTTTGGTTGCAAATACATCCATAAAAATAAGTGTCAATTCTTGAGGGTATTATCGCCTGTAAAACCCCATAGTTAACAATGGGTATATGGTTTTTAAAAATTACGCTTCAAAAAAACGCCTCTAATCAGGCAGTTTTTGAAGCAAATTTGGAAGCGTTAATTTACACTTCAAAAAATGCCGTGTGAACATACCCAAGAGTATGTTCCCACAATGGATTTGGACGCTGATTCTGGGGGCAGATTTAGTGCGGAATCCAACTCAGAATCCAACCATAAAGTAATATACATTTTACTCTATGTGAAAACAGTGTTAACATTGATTTTACTTGAGTATTATCGGCACGTAATGTCAGTGTGTAGGAGACAGAAATCTGCCTCAGACAGTCAGCGGCGACACCTCGATTTGCAAACGCAGAAATGACACTTTCAGTGCTGACCCCGTCGTTGCCAAAAACCTACCACGTGAACTCACCTTTAGGCAGCTTTCTAATACACACTGAATTTTGTTTCCTTCTACTTTACAAGATCTCTGCTACCTGTGACTGAATGAAAACTTTCTGATCTACTTGTGTTCACCCAGCTGGGCTCTATTACAATGCACCAGTGTAGGTGAGTCAGGCTTGGTTCTCACGTTGCGTTGCTGGCTGCGTTTTTTTTTTGTTTGCAGGTAGTTTTGTAATTAACTTCAGTGTAATTGATTTCTTTTTTCAGAAAATGCATGTGCTTTTTTTTTACCCAGTTTCACCAGTGTTCCCAGTCAGAGTTAGGGTATGTTCACACAATTTATTTTAGGATGTATTTTAGCGCATAAATTGTGCTGAAATACGTGCCAAAATATGCTTAACAATACTGAAGTATAGCACTCATTAAGTGTAGTGTAAAATCATCGTTGTTGTTTAGTCTTGTGTTTTTCGGGGGCAAGAAACACAGAATACATGAGGCAGAAATCTGCCTCAGGCCATTGCGTGTCGTTTCTTAGCGTTGAAAGCATTGCAAGCACGTAATTTCAATGTGTAAACAAACGCGTTTTGGGCGTGTACCTAGGCGTGGTGCCCGTGTCGGACTGGGGTGCCTGGGGCCCACAGGTGGAGTTGACTCTAGGGGCCCACCAGTTGAGCTGTCTATGGGCTCACTGGTGGAGTTTATTGTAGGGGCCAACCCTACAGCTACTGTAAAGGACTGTACATGCCTCCTATATGCTGCCTCTTGCTTTTTGCCTCTTTTTATGCTTCTTTGCCTCTTCTGAGGATGTTTATGCAGTTAAAAAAACAACTCCAGGTCTACCATGATCAGGGGCCCACCGGGGGTTTCCCCTATTTCCCTGTGGGCCTGTCCGAGCCTGCGTGGTGCAAATACGCAGTGTGAACTTACCCTGAGTTACAAAATCATAAGCATCAATAAAAAAAACACATGCGTGTTTTATTGCTTACCCTTTTTTATGCAGTTGAAAACACAACATTTCCTCACTTGCAGTACTGCAGTGCAATAAAACTGCCTTTATTACCAGCACGCCCCTTTGTTTGGGAAGGTGTTAAAAGTGAGTGATCAATTATTAGGTTTAAAGTCTTGAAGATAATAAACACAGTAATTGATTACTCCCTTGCAACACCTTTCCAAACAATTTAGAGAACTGTAAGGGTATGTTCACACGATGTACTGCGGCAAGTACAGTACGTGCTGCAGTACATCATGTGTTTTAGGAGCTCGTGCTAATACGCGCGTACTCCCGCGGTGCGGGGGAGCCGGCAGCCCTTCGGCACCATAGACTTTCATTACTCGCGGCGCGTATTCGCCGCAAATAATCGACATGTCACTTATCTCCCCGTGCGTGCAATATGATTGTATTGTACGAGCGGGGAGAGGAGGCGTAATCCATAGTTCTCTATGAGAACTATGGATTACTGTAATTTCGGCATGCATCTTGCCCATATTAAAGCGCAAATACGCGCCAAAATGCGTGCCGAAATTAAGCCGTGTGAACATACCCTAAAGAGCTTGTTGGTAATTAAGGCAGTTTTAGTGCAGTCCAGTAGCGCAAGTGAAAGAACGCACCAATGACACCACAAATTGCACTGTGTGATAGCACCGTTATTATGTCATAGTCCCGTGTTCAAAAGCGCAGAGAATGCTCACTGGTAGAGAGCAGACAAGGTTTTCCTCACCTTCAAATCCAATTCAGCAGGAAAGCTGTAGCATCATACAGCACTCTTTGTGCTGGGTTTACACGTCGTCTTTTTGACACACGTTTTTTTTTAGTGATTACGCATCAAACAGCATCAAAAAAATGGGAATTAGCAAGTATCAGACAGCTGCGCCTTTTTGTAAACGGTTTGCCTTGTTACATGCTGCATAAAAAACGGGAGTGTAGGAACATTATTAGCGCGGAAATGCACCAAAAAAGCATGTCAAGTACAATGAAGTTTCCTGTACTGAGAAAAACGCACACAAAAAAATAAGTATAAAAAATAAGCAACAAATTCAAATCAAATTTAAATAACGCATGAAAAACATGCTTACAAACACGAAGTTGGGACCTTTCATTCATACAGGTAAATGTTACTCCAAAGCATAAAGGCTGGAAATCTAGCATGGTATACTTACTTCTATGTAGGCAGTGTCATTATTTGCATCTTTGATATGTGGAAACCAATCACGGGGAGGTTTGGATAGGTGTTTCGATTCTGTGACAAACCAAAGCAGCTTTGGCCAACCTTAGAAAACACATGTAAAAGTAAAAATAACAGTTAATTGTTACACTCCATTTTCAGTGTAAAGTACAGTGGTCCCTCAACTTACAATGGTCTTAGGATACAATATTTTCACCATACAACGGTCTTTCCTCGGACACTGTACCCTAAGACCATGCTCACCATACAATGTCACATACACTGCTGCTCTGCAGCACATTTGATTCATGATAGATATAACCAATTATCATGAACAGTTTACTGGTAAAACCTCTGTATTAGTGCATTGCATGCAGTGATTGGCACCTCTCTATAGTACAGTGTGGTACTATTTTTCCTGTACTGCTCTTTACATGTGCCAGGGTGAGCAGCTCCTTTGGGCGCCATTTGAGGGTGGCCCCATTTTCTTTCTTTCTTCTTTTTTTTTGGTACATTGGGCCATTTTTTAATTAAAGCTTTCTAATAGTAAAACTGTCCATGTTGCTCATAGCAACCAATCAGAGCTCAGCCTTCATTTTCCCACATCAGTTTAAAAAATGAAAGCTAGCCTCTGATTGGTTGCTTTCTGCAATATAAGTGATATAGTCCTGCATCCGAAATTTAAAAACTGAAAGGTTTTTATAAATGAGGCCCGAATTTCCATAAATTCGGGCCTCATTTATAAAAACCTTTCATAGTTTTTAAATTTCGGTTGCAGGACTATATCACTTGTAATGCAGATTACAAAGGGTCTTAAAGGGGTAATCCTATTAAGGAATTTTTTAAAATTTTCAAGTTTCAATAGGAACCACGAAGGTCTGTCCACTGGCATCTTTGCCATTCATTAACTAGAAATAATAGGTAGAGGACCCTTCGGTTTTTACTGCACAACCGTGCTTCCAACAGATACTACAATAAGTGTACCTTTATTTAAATGAATGGATAAGAACATTGCTATACAGGGAAAATCTACTGTATAAAGATTGGTTGTAGTCTGGCAATTGGATCCATATATCCTATGAGCATGCCATCAATTCTAATGGTGGGAAAATTCCTCCAAACATAAAAGAGGAGGGTATATTATTATATTGTACAAATGGAGCACATACATTGAAAATAAACTGTAAATCAATTACACTGAAAGAAATCCAAGACAGTGAAATGATATCCAAACAGCCCACCTGAGTGCTGTAAAATATTCAAAGGTATTTGTAATTTGTATTTTTCTTTTCAGGGTTGTCTTTGAAGCATGCAACCCTTTGCTTTTGCCTCATAAGCATTTCAACATGAGGTATGAAAGAGGGTGTGCACTAAAACGGAGTTAAGAGGGAGGAAGATAGACAAACAGAAAATAATTCTGGGGTTTGAAGTTTTAAAGGACAAAGGGAGCTGCTTTCAAACAAGAAATGCTGCTCCTCAGCTGTAGAGAAAGGAGGCTACTACATACATCATGAGAGACGAACAAGCTCGCACATAAAACATCGCAGGGAGATGAATGAAGACTCAGGCTGGCCATTTGAGTTTGGTTGTTTTTGGGATGTGGGGGGGTTATGCTGGGAAACCCCTTTAACTTCCTCTTATGTTTGACAAAAACACAATAGAATCTTCCAATCTTGCGCTTTGGGATCCTCACCTTTAAATTGTGGTATCTCCCCCGTAGGACTCTTTGGCAGTCCTTTATGACAGGCATCACTAGTCAAGGCCACAGTTACTCCACAGCTTCCCAACAAAAAACCAATCTGCTGGCTCCCTGCATCCTGGCAAAGAAAGAACATGAAACGTTAAGGTAAAAACACGAACGCAGGATCTTATACCAGGTGTTCATAAGTTTCTAAAACATCATCCTTTAAACCATTTCTTGGGCAGTTGACAAATTTCTAAAGCAAAATATATCAGACTCCTACACAGTTTATATTTGAGAAAAAAGGAAAACACTTGACAAATATGATCGAGCATGTGTTCCTCTGGTGCAAGATATTTTAATATAATTCTGCAGTTCGTCATCTACTAAGCTGCAGGCTACGTGTCTATGTGAACACTCATAGACTGCTGTCAGCCCCGCACCACCAAACTGAGCTGCGAGGACTGAAGCTAATTCTTCTGCCATGTAATGTATAGTGACTTCGGGAATATGTGGCATTAAAATAGATGCACATTCATCTCAGATCATTTTTTTTTAAAGATTTTTTTAAAACGGCTATTGAGGCACAAACAATTCTTGACGTCAAAACACTACATAATATCACTTGGGTTAAAATAAATGGTGGATATCATGCCCTGAAAATAATTAAATCACAATAAAAATAGGCTTTAAAGGGGCTATCCAGGATTACAATATTATGGCCTAATATCAAATCAAATCAATGGAATGGGACAAGGCTGTAGTGAGCTGAAACACCAGGCACAGCAGCCCACAACTAAAGTAGAGAGATGCACAATGGCCACTTCAAAAAGTTGAACAACGCAGGTGGCAAGACTCCAATCCTGCCTGTAAGGCTATGTTCACACGGCTTAATTGCGGGACGTAATTACGCCCCGCAATTACGCCGTGTGGACGGAGGCGGGGCGGGAGCGGGGCAGTGAGCGGGTGGCCGGTACTTCGCCGGCCCATAGACAATCACTGCTAGTGGCGCGTATACGCCGCTAGAAAGTGACATGTCAATTATCTCCCCGCTTCGCCGGGCGGGGAGAGGAGACGTAATCCATAGTTCTCTATGAGAACTGTGAATTACCGTAATGAATGGGCCGTTTTCAGCCCGTAATTGGCGCACTTCGGTGCGTAATTACGGACCGAAATACGGCCCATTTTAAACCGTGTGAACATGCCTTAAGCCTAAAAATAGGTGATTAGTTTTGCAGTCCCAAATACTCCCTTTCAGTTTTTTTTCTTCTGGGTCTAACATCAGTCTCTGCTCAAATTGCAGTCAGCTGAGCTAAGCTGCATCGTTTGTTGGTGAGCTGACATAGTGGTCACCTGTCATTTACTAATTACCAAGCAGGATAAATAAAAATGTTGACTCCTTGAAGGAGCATCCCAGGCCTAAGGTAGCAGTGCATGACCAATGACTTAACACCAAAGACAGGATCCCTATGTCCCCATCAGGTCCTGCAATAAGCCGAACACAGTGGAGCAGGTTTGCTGTCAGACTGCGCCACAATTCTAGTGCAATTTGCACCAAAAAAAACCTGTGGTTTATGCCTTACACCACATTATGTGTGTTAGAAACTTTTTGCCCCATGTACAAGATGGCATGACTAAGCAGCGTAAAGGCATCGCTTAGCAGAAAGGGGCATCGACTGGATTGAGACAAAATACCATGTCCAAAGCTTGGACAGTATAAGTTACGTCCATACAACAATCACAAAATACTCGGGATTACTCGGACAACGCAGTTTTCAACATAGTATTTTATGTGAATTTTGAGGGTTTTTTCCAGTTATTTTCACAGTCAGAAATCGAGTCCAATTAATTTCTATGGGGTTTTGGACATGGATCCGATATAGAAATATTAAAATATGTTGGAAGATTGAATATGGTCTAGGTTTTTGGGGAATAAAATGGCGGTTTTGAAATCCTACCTCAAGAAAATCCGAGTTGTGTGGACTACAACTCGGATTTTCAACTGAGGTCTATGGGGATGGCTTTACGGTAGTTTTTTCACGGTTTTTAAAATCTGCGTGGATTTACAACAGAAAAGGATTGTTGAGTGGATGGACCTTTAGATGGTTTTAGTAAATCTGCCCCAGTGTATCAGTTTTTCTAAGAGTGTTCCAATAATCTTGCAGAAGAAGTACTTAATTTGAGGAAAAAAAGCACCAATTCTCTGGAACATGCTACCGCGGGCGATCAGGCACTCTCACAACCTTGGTAGCTTTAAGAGGGAACTGAGAACACATTTTCTCAGTCTGGCCTACCAAGATCCCTAATTGCTAACCCCCACCTGCTATCACACTCATCTGTCACTCCCTACACTAGGGCACTCACAGGCACTTATCTGTATATAGATGTACTGTCAGGGTGGCAGGGTCACCCAACTTTTATGTAAACTACCCCATATTTATGTAACATGGCTGGACCATTGTAAACTTGCACTTCTTAACCCTTCATCTCCCCCAAGCACCCTCATAGATTGTAAGCTCTCGCGAGCAGGGCCCTCACACCTTGTGTCTCATCTGTAAGTTCTTTTAATGTGTAATGTTTGTATATTTACCCTCTAAATTGTAAAGTGCTGCGGAATATGTTGGCGCTATATAAATAAAGATTATTATTATTATTATACAGGTGACCCCACCAAATAACTCAGATATCTCAGCCAAATAGACCCTTGGGAGCATGACGTGGCAAAAGGAAAGTGAATTTCAGATTGTATGCCAAGGGTAAATTACATCGTTAATGCGGCTGAAAAAAGACATTTGTCTATTAAGTTCAACCATGTGCAGGTATAACATGTTGATGAAAGAGAGGGCTATAGATAATTGTAAAACTTTTTCTCTATAGGTCTATATAAATGATAATATTTTATTGCAAATAATTGTCTAGGCCTGTTTTGAAGCCCTCATCTGTTCCTGCTGTGACTGGCTCCTGGAGCGGCTAGTCCACGGATTCACAGTTCTTATGGTAAAGAAGGCTTTTGGCCTCTTGAGATCTTTTTTTCCCGCTTTGTATTTAAAAGGGGCTTAACATGAAACAGCTTTTCACCATATTTTTTTGTAGAGACCATTTACGTACTTACAAAAATGGATCATGATTTCCCTTAGAGGTCTCTTCTCAAGACTAAGTTTAAGTCTTTTGACCTTTCCTCATAAGATTCTCCGTGTCCCTTATCTGTTTAGTTACTTATGTCTGCACTTTCTCTAACTCTAGCAGCGCGGGGACGATGGGTAGGCAAAGGTAGATGACCACCTAAGACGCCACTTGAATTGAATTTTCCATTTGGGGGGCACTTTGTGCTGTGTTTGCCTTGGGAACCAGAATACCTTGTTCCAGCCCTAACCTCTAGTACATTCTTTCAATAAACTAGTACCCTGAGCTGTACTGCATGTTCCAGATAAGGCTTCCCCAATGCTTTGTAGAACGGTAATATAATGTGTCTGTCTTGGTAACCCATACCTCTGTTACATGACAATATCCTGCTGGCCTTAAAGGCAGCTGACTGACACTGCATGCTATTATATAGTCTATGATCTATAAATACACCCATATAAAAATTAGTGTGTAATATTGTAGGTTCAGAGGCGTAACTTGAAGCTCCTGGGCCCTAATGCAAAGAATGAAATGGGGCCCCCCAGTTACCATGTGTCTTTACAATACTGGTGTCGTCTTATGTGGCAGAAGAGCTTTTGGGCCCCCTCAGAGTGCTGGGCCCGGTAGCACCCCCTATAGCTACGCCCATGTGTAGTTTTGAGTTGACTAATTATGCAGACACCTACACAGATACAAGTTGTCTACCTATACTTCACAGCATCAAAGCATTCCAAGATACTGATGCAGAGACCTCAGCTATAACATAACATGCTCCTCATTCACATGTGTTTTATATGTACAGAATGGCAAAACATGTTGAAAAGGCACAGCTTTAAAAATTCTTACATTTTGTTAGTTTCCCTTAAAACATTGTATTAAATAATTTTTGTCTAGAGAACTCCTGCAACTTCAGTTTCCAGCTTTACACCAACTCCTATGAGAAATGAGTGGTTGTTTCATATGGCCACCAGTAGTAGAGCTGCAAATCACTGTGTTACATATAAAACCTGGCACTAGTTTTAGCAGTGCTCATTACATAACCCTTTTTGTAAACACTGCAGGCAGCAATGGGGTCACGGCATCTCACCTTCCTTGTAAGTGGCACTTCAATGGGAACTGGAACAACTTCAGCTAATAGACAGCCATAAAATGCTACCATAAACGCAGCAGGGTCATTATTTGGAAAAACGAGGGCCACCTACAAGAACAAACAAGTTGTTAAAGTAATTAAATAAGTCTGAGTAGATCATCTGTGGTTCAGTGTAATGGAAAGGGCAATACATCAATCAAGAGTGTAAACATATAACCAAAAAAGAAAAAATATTAAATCTATATTTCTAAGGCTATGTCTCCACTGCACACATTTTCAGTCGCTTTTTCAGTGTTTTTTATTTTCTGAAACTGCTGAAAAAATTACTGAAAACATCCCACAGACTTTAATAGTAAAAACGTTCTGTAGCCGCCACAGAATGTTTTTTTCTGCTCATTTCTGCTCCAGATCGATTTATGGAACACGTTTCAAACAACGAGAGTACAGGGCAGAAAATGTACTATCGAAGTCTATGTAAACTGACGGACGTTTTTGGTGCATTGTTTGTGCGTTTTTTTGCATTTCTGCAAAAATAAGTGCCCAAAAACGCGCTAAAAATGCAAAGCTTGCCAGAAACTGTTGTTTTTGACATGCCCTGGGCAAAAACACCCAGTTTTATGAACAGTTTTAGTTTTAATTTTTTTGTCCAATGCTGTATAGACCTAGCCTATGATTTTTAAAGCAGCCAAAGAACGTAAAAAAACACACACACATATATATATATATATATATACACATACATACACACATACATACATACATTTTAAGTATATATTTATATATATATTTTTACTTTTGTTACTAATTAAAATGAGATGCTGATACATATTCTTTTCTTCTTAGCTGTTTTAATTACATGATTATGTACATTATGTACATGTACATGATTATGGGGGCAGCCATCCTGCCTGAGCTGCTTTTAACAGCATTTAGAGAGATGCTTTACAGCAGTTTGATGGACAGGAACAGACCTATTGACTTCTATAGGAGAGTTTTCTGGACATATTCAGTGCCATGGGAAGAAGTCTGTGTGCATTGAGGTTCGCCACTGATATACCAAGGGACTTTTAGACTGCCAGATTTTAGATTTTTAAATTTCTAATGTAGTGCACTTAATCATTTTTCCTTATCTAAAATGCAATATGTTGGTTGCACCACTAATTCTTTGAAAATGCATATCAGACAAAATTTTGTGTGATGCTGTTAATCCAATGGTTAGCAATAGGTCAGTCACCTCAAAGCATTTTTTCCCATATATATGGGGGTTATTTGTCATTGTTTACCTTTTCACGAATGAAAAAAGGTCCTAAACCAATACGTAAGGGTGACCATTATAAAAAATTGTTAGTACAACAAGTCTTCTGGATTTTTGCTTAGGTACCAGATTTACACTTGGTTCAATTATCAGACAAGATCTCTGTTATCAATACTAATTCCTCAGTCGCATAGTGTTTTTCTTTCTTATGCTTTTAGTTGTACATTATTCTTCTTTTCTTCATATGTTTTGTATAACCATTCCGTAACTGATAGTTCCTTTCAAGATTGAACTTACTATCATTTTCTATTGGAGGAAAGACAGTTAGGTGACCGGTAGTGATGGTTAGATGGGGAAGTGTTAGTTTGTGATATACACTATAAACAGGGTTCAATCGGAAACGTGCAAGCATTAGAAACAGTGGTCTATGGCAATGCCATAAATTTTACTGTGTTAATAAAAGATGTTTGAACGGATGAGGCAGCCAAATCTAAGGTGCTGGTTTTTCTGCTTTTCACTTACATGCTTAAAAGTGGGCTTGTTCCTGGCTGTCCCCAGAGCATAAAACAGCTGCTGCTAACTACATTTGTTTTTTGACAAGTGGGTGGTATTCTCTGCTTAGTTCTAAATGGGAAAGTAATCTATTTCACACCCCTGGGCAGTGGTGATCGCCCCCTTGACAGTCAGAAAATGTATGCACTGTTAAACAATTGGTCACCACTGACGACGGGCAATATCAATGCCAAAACTGTTGGCACCAATATCCTAAGAAGAAGGAAGGTAGTTACATAAAGACAAGTACAAGTTATAAAGTCAGTGGAGCAGTAGCTATCCGTAGAAGATGCTAGCTTCACAGGTTCTCTATAAAGCCAGTTGAGATATGTTGTGCTCCCATTACTAGAATCTTTCCCTTTATCACCAGAAACAATTAAAAAAATAGAGTTGCTGTGGAGAAATCAAATGGGGAGAGCATAGAAGACGTGCCATAATTGAAAATACAGCATTCTCAGAGGGACTGTAAAGCTGGCCATACATCAGTGACTTAAGATGGCAGAGACTTCATATTCTATCTGGTAGATTGCGGTCAATTGGCATTCATTACAATATCAATATACAAACAAAAGCTGTGAATAGGTAATTCATTGTTGAAATGACAATAACAGTTGTGTACCCATATTAGCACTGATTTGATATTATGGTAGTTTATATTTATTAAAATACTGAACATGTAAGATCAAATTTGTGACATATCTACTGTACCTTCAATTGCTTAATTGAAGTAATCAAACTGAAGGCAAGAAACTACACTCTATGGCCAGTTATTAAAGTAAGAGAGGAGACCAAGACAAACCCCAAGACCTCTGCACTCCAGGTAGCCAGTCAGGGGCCCATGCTGTTACAGCTCTGTGTAACAGCTGTTTATTTACTACCAAGAATGTAATTGGATCTTGTCCTATGGAACCAGAAAAGCCTTTTGCAAAGATATCTTCGGAAAAAGATTGATCTCCTCCTTAGCTCTTAATATACAGCTCAGTCAAAAAAAACTGTCAATGTCCAAGTGCACAATGGTGAAGTATTAGGGCTGTTGTTACATGAAGTGCAGGCATTGTGGCCTTATCTAAGAGGTCCTGGAAGAGGACCTGTCATATTTACTACAAATAACAATTCTGGATCATTTTTTTTAAAACTGACCATTGTGTTGTTCCTCAGTTATCCTTTCTGGAAAAATATTGTGGCAGAGCGACCTTGGGCAGTCGCATGTTTCTGCCAAAAGGTGGAGTTCGGCAGGACACCTGCTGCAGACATGCCACCAAAAACCTGGGTTCGGTGGGGGAAGGAAACTATTTACTGTCAATAGCAATAGGTTACTGACACATGACGCTAGCATGGCTGCCTTGTGGCCAGATATGGGTTTCCGTTCCCGGGACGGTCATAGCGTTGGGTGGGAGGCCGTCCCTATGTTCTACTGCCAGGTCTTCCCAGGCCTATTAAAAGGCTGGTACTCCAGGTGTCTGGGGTGTGTGGTCGGCTGCCTAGAGCTGGGAGTGACACTGGAGCTAGAGGCTCTGGCCCTCAGATGCTTAAGGGAAGCATTACGCAACAGTAAGGACACTGATTTTTGAGGTACTGTGTGATAGGCACAGACCTCTGGACAGAGAGGGACTCTGTACGTAAGTTAGTGGCTAGACGGACTAAAGGATTTCGGTTTATGTGTTTGTTTGTTTTTCTGTAAGCTGTATCCCTGCTAATAAAGCTGGCTGTGGCCAGATTAAAAAAAGTCTCTCGTCAGAGTGCCCTAATCGTTTACCAAGAACAACGATCCCCGGAGCTAAACGTGGTTCCCCCAGGATGGTCCAAGATGGCGTCTGAGAACTAAGCGGCAGTTTACAATAGGAATAAATGTTTATCTGGAACATGTGCAATGTCCCTACAGACTCTTAAAATATCTAATTAGCGGTGGCAATGTTAGGGTAGGGTAAATTCACACAAAATATTTTAAGATGGAATTTGACACAAATTTTGCCTCATATTCCACCTCAAAATCTTAGTGTACACTGTCTGCCATTCATTTTAACGGCCAATCCATGCTATAGGTCACACAGTGAACTACAGCGCAGATTTTGTGCACCAAGGATTTCAAGTCTATGGTGTGAAAAATAAGAATGGACATGTCCATTCTTTTAAACAGATCTTTGTCAGATTCCCACTCCACCAGGAGTGTCCCAATCAGAGGTGAAAACTCCCACTGTAAAGTAAAAATCCTTGGCAGAAATCTGAAGCATCACCTTGAATTTCTGCCAAGAATTAAATGTCTGATTTTCCTGAAAGGAAAAGTGTGATGTGTAAACATACCCTAAGGGGTATAGGGACATGCCCCAGTTACAATGTGAAGGGTAATGCAACGTCAATTTACAAATAAACTTTCATGGAATGGCAGTAGAATGGCATACTACAGAGTAATTCAGAAAAAGTGCTCCAGAATTGTTATCTTACGGATAATACAAGTGTTTCAGTCACACATTCTTAAAAAAAAAGTAGTTTATTATCACTTTTGCTGCTTGGCTGTACCCGGCTGTACTCAGAACTCCAATTTATTTAAAATGGGAGAGTCACAATCACCTCTCCATTCAAAACTGAGAGGTTTTGGGCCACGTTCTTTAGAGGTGGGACCCACACCTATCTAGCATTGATGGCATTTGCTAGTGATATGCCATCAACATCTGAAATAAGACAACCCCTCTAATGTTCTTATAACTTCCCAGATACTAATATGGCTCCAAATACAAGAAAATATATGTGACAATATTCTGGAAAATTGATTTCCTTGTTTGTCATCCCAGAATAATTCCATTTCAATAATGTGTTCTCAAATGTTACAACAACTTCCCATCTTTTGCTGTAGAACGAAAGTATTAAATATATACAAGCTTTTACTTTGTAATTGTGGCCTCACAAATATGAGAGATTTGTACTTACACAGCAGTAATTAAAAAGCTGTCTTTGGAATTGTATTTTCAGGAGGAAATTAAAGGTTTAAGCTGGTCTCACTCCCACATTGGGTGGAAAACAACATAAAAAGTAGTTCAATGGCTATAACATATTTATTCTAGTGAGACCAAGCAATGTGATTGCATGAATTCCATCTGCACTGTAAGTCCTTGCTAAATCCTGCCCTTTCAGGGAACAGAGCTGTGAAATTACTATGTGTTGAAACATAATTATGCCCTTACAGTGCAGTGACATTTTGTAGCAAGTGTGAAAGAAGAGTGGTGCGGAGACCTCTGTGTCATCTTTTAATGTATAGATTTTAAAGGTTTTATTGTTTTTTTCATCACCATCCATGAAAGTTTTAAAAATAACATAAATGTAGTAAAAAGACATGAGCACATTTACATCTTACACATTGATCTATAATTGCTACTCAAAAAATAGAAAAATTAAAATGAGATTCTTACTACACAGTTTGATTAAACTATTTAAAGGCCCCTTGCCACTTCACAGCATCCTCTTCTAACCCCTTCGTGCATCTCGACGAATGAGTACAACATGGCGACACTATACGAGTATGAAGCGGGCTGTTCGTTACAGCTGACATGCACTGCTAGCAGCTAAGATCAGACTTCCCCGATCCTGGCCATTCAACTGTTTAGATACTTCATCCAGTGCGGCCTCATCTTATTAAGTTATAGGACGCTGTTTCTCTGTGTTCAATCGTCCAACTCACGACTAGATCGATGGGTGCCATTCGGGTTGCTATGGCCTCCATGGCTGCCATGAATGTATTACTATTAGGCTATGTTCACATGGTGTAATTGCAGCGCGTACAGTACGGCCTCAATTACGCCGGGCGCTTTGGGAGTCGAGCTGACCAGCGCGTACTCATGGGCGGCGGGGTGGGGGGCCGCGGTTGCCCACCGGCCCCATTGACATGCATTACTTGTGGCGAATATGCGCCGCAAGTAATTGACATGTCACTTTTCTCCCCGCATGTACAATGCGATCATATTGTACGAGCGGGGAGAGGAGGCGTAATTCATAGTTCGCTATGAGAACTGTGGATTACCGTAATTTCGGCGTGCATCTCCCTCATATTAGAGCGCAAATACACCGTAAAATGCACGCTGAAATTAGCTTGTGTGAACATACCCTTACACACAATAGGGAATCAATGCAATTGCTATATATTGCAGTACTGGAGCATTGCATTATACAGTACAAGCAATAAAAACTGAAATGAACATAATTGGACTCACCATGTCCATAAGGCTAGGTTCACACGGCTTAACTGCGGGACGTAATTACGCCCCGCAATTACGCCGTGTGGCCGGGGGCGGGAGCGGGGGGCCCGCACTTCGCCGGCCCATAGACAATCATTGCTAGCGCCGCGTATACGCCGCTAGAAAGTCGCCGAGCAGGGAAAGGAGACGTAATCCATAGTTCTCTATGAGAACTGTGGATTACCGTAATGAATGGGCTGTTTTCAGCCCGTAATTTGCGCACTTCGGCGCGTAATTACGGACCGAAATACGGCCCATTTTAAGCCGTGTGAACATAGCCTAAGAGTCTGATCTAATACAAGATCACTTTATTTATGCTGCACAACGAACTCTATAAAATCAAAAACAGCCAACACCAGAGGTGCGTTTCTATTGTAATCCCGCCATAATTTGTCATAAAAAATGGAATACACACAAACTGGTACCAATAAAAGTCAGGCCTTTCCCTGCAAAAAATGATCCATAACAAAGCTCCAATGACATAAAAATATAAAAAAAAAGTTACTCGTCTCATAAAATGCCAATGCAAATTTTAACAAAGTTTTTTTTTTTTTCAAAGTAGTAACGCATAATAAAAACTATATACATTTGACATTGATGGAATCATACTGACCTGCAGAATAAAGATACCATGGCCCTTTATTTTGCTTTATGAACTGAAATACACCTCTTCCAAAAAAAAGGACAATTTTGTTTTTTTTCCAATTCCATCCCACAAAGAATTATTTTTGGCTCATAAATACATCATATATTGCATTAAAAAATAACTTAAAAAATCTTGGCCCGCAAAAAAAAGCCCTCAACGGAAAAATAAAAATTATTATTGCTTTTGGAACATGAGGGTAAAAAAACAAGCGAAAAATTCAAAAAGAGAATACCATAACTGCTTCTGATGTATACTTGAATAATGTACATGGCATGTTGTATTAGTATTTTGTTCCTTTTAAGCCAGTTCATGTTTCTGTTATGTTTATAATATTGAATAACTTGAATAAAAACTTGATTGTTTAAAAAAAAAAAAAACAAGCGAAAAAAAAAAACAAAATATTTAAATAAAAGGGTAAAAGAGGACCATTAACACCTCCTGACATGTGTATTTCAGTAAATCCTTGTGTCCTCTGTGAAATAATTCTAGAGCGTCCCCTCTTCTAACTCTGTGCTGTTCCTCTGTTATTCCTTCTTGAAATGTATTACTGAATCCATCAGATGGGTGTTACCATTCCAGTTTTCAGCAGGATGTGTCCCTGTACACGCTGACTCTCAGCACTGATTGAACTATGTCAGACTGGGCACGTACATGCCCTCAGTTGGTAACACCCAGCTGACAGATTAGTAAGGAATTTTTACAAGGAATAACAGGTGAATCCCATGAGAATAGAAATTTAAGGAAAGATCCTCTAGAATTGTTATTTAATGGAAAATACTAGTATTAACTAAAAGAGACATGTCAGGAACGGCCACTGGTTCCCTACACTAATAGGCATAGCACGGCATGGCAACCACCACTAGAGCAACAGCAACACCTGGAAGAGAGGCGAACCAGCAGCCCAACAGCACTGCTAGTGCTCGACCAAACCCTAAAGATTGAAAAATATTTAACTATAAACCAACAAAAAGGACACACCTTGCCTGTACCTACCCTGTTTCCCGAAAATAAGACAGTGTCTTATATTAAATTTTGCTATTAAAGATGAGCTAAGACTTATATTTAGGGGATGTCTTATTTTTCCATGAACAAGAATTCACATTTATTGTTGAACAAAAAAAATCAACGTATTAATATACTGTAGTGATTTTATCACAAACATCAGCAGAAGCAGCCAAACTCTGAATTGCATCAAAAAAATGCACTAGGTCTTATTTTCGGGGAATGTCTTATTTTCGGGGGAACAGGGTAATAGCAGTTCTGTGTCCCCAAAATATCCATAATTCTTTGGCAAACTGTTGGTCAACGTGTGACTAGTGAGGTGTCCGAAGAGGGTGAATTTTTTTTTTTTTTTAGCTAAACAAGACCCTTTTGGGCCGCAGCCTCTGCACCAGCATAAAATCTAGGGTGAGATAGCAGTGGTACAGAGAAAGAAAAGTATTATGGGATCTGTAGTCTTTCAGCATACACTGAAATACTAAGTCCTGTAAAAGACCAAAAGCAGCATAGCTGTCAAATCGGGGGTCAGGTTGTCCTAAAAACAATAACTTTTGGTACAAAGAATACCCCTGAGAATAACAACATTGGTTTCTCAGTGAATTTTGTTTCCCTGCCATTAAGCCCTTATAAAGGGACCATCTGGTCTTGGGTCAGTATTAATTACTCAATACATAATACAAAATTATGCAACGTTATAAAATAATTTCTATTTCAATTGATTCTGCATTATTTTCATTACTTTCCTTGCAGTCAGAGAAGGAAAATAATCTTCATTATATCAACTGACTATGAAAACTGTACATTACTTAATACTTATTCATAGCTGTGAGTTTTCAACAATATACCAAGTCTATATAATCCTCTGTAATCTACACAGTCTAAACTGAAGGCTGATACATTTCTCATAAACAGTACTAATAGAGAGTAGGAAATGGTAAGATAGATCTGTGTTACTGATGCATTTAGCTCACAGGGGATTGCCTAGGCTGGATACAATATCTGTAGGAGAATAGGCTGTCAGGCTTAAGAAGATTGGAACAGAGGGATATGGGGTAGTATCTGGACAACACCATATTATTTTTAACTAAAGTAAATTTTTAATATGTAGAATTTTACATCTGCACACACTTATGATATACCAAAGTCCACATTTTGGGGAGGAACAAGGGAATAAACCTTTGGTTTATTAGCTTCTAATTTTGTAATAATATGATGGTTAATTGAAGTAGAAATACACACAAAAGAGTTCAACAAATATTGTGGTTTCCAATATAATACATAAAAATTCAGTTAACTGAAAACAGCACATAGTGCGTAGCTTTACCCTATCTCCAGGCCTGACCATCGGCTCCTGCTTAGTTCCCAGTTTATGTAATATATTGTAGGCAACCTTCATACTTCTAGTCCATAGTTTTCCTGTAAGAAATAATGTTATTTTTATGAGAATAAAATTTCATAAATTAAGTCAATGAAGACAAGCTAAAAAAAACTTTTCTAATGACAGTACACAAAGTAAATGATCTCTAATCTTGGATTCTAGAGTAGCCAACACCATCTTTGGCAAAATGTTGGCTTCTTTGACTTTTTCCCTAGCATCACTTCTTACATTGGCTCAGGCTTCATGATGCTGTATAAATATCATTGAAAAGTGAAAAGAATTGGTGACTGTTCACAAATGAGAGAGACCAAAACAGAATGTAAAGTGTAGGCTGGTATTCAATAGAAAGAAAATGCAGGAGTAATTTATTTCTGTGTCTACGTCCCCAATTGGACTTAAACGTGTTGTCTCACTACAAAGATAAGTTTTCAACATGTAGGGAACAGTTAAAGACTTTTTCAAAATATATAGCTTTGATTATTTTGCTTTGTTGAGGAGATGAGATTGATGTTATCTGCTCTGGGTGCACACAGGCTTCTCTAGGTTACCGACTTGCTCTTCCCTTCACTTTCTGCTGTTTCTTATGTGATAGCAAGGAATGACATCACCACAGGCCGGCACACAGAACACAGGTAGGACAGAGTATGATAACTCTAAGTAAACAAAAGTAATTAATCTCCTTTGTTTGTTAGAACCCTAGTGCTCCCTGCACTATAGAGAAACATCTCCTGCTTTCATGTCAGTGCTTTTAGTTGAACTATGAGTACAGAGCTGATATGCTAATCACGGCTATAGAACCACCCACAGCCTGACTAGGAAGAGACAGGATGCATAAAATGTAAAGTAGCTTTTGGCTCTGTGAAACAGCGTGGTGGTGAAACGACCCCTTTAAAATAGAATTTTTCCTACCTCATTAACAAACTATAGGGTACATTTCATAGAAAGCCAGTTACATTTTCATAGAAAGTGTCAGAGGAATCCCACACATGGAGAACTTACAAACTCCATGCAATTATTGCCCTTTGTCAAATTTAAACCCAGGAACCTAGTGCTAACCACTGAACCACTGCACTAACCAAAAATAAATTCATGCCTTGGACTTCCGGTTCCGGCGCGCGCATGTAAGGAGGTTGCGGTCGGAGCTCCCGCTCAGCGCCGCCCGTGACGGGACTTTCCCGCATTATACCGGTATCCAGATCGGTACTGTTCAGTGCCTCTACCCCCCGTAAACCTTCCGGTGAGTGAACGGGGACTCCTAAAGGGCGGGCGGGACGCCCGGGTTCGGAAGTAGCCCCTCAACCTGCAAGGATCGAAAGCAAAGAGGGCCCCCGAACCCCCCCGGGGGCAGTAAAGGCGGTCTTTGAGGGGCTCAAAACACAATGGGAGGGGGGCAGTACCTAAAGGTTTGGAATCACTTTTGGCTAAATCATCAGAGACTTCCAACTCTCATGAGAGAGCCCCAGGGATCCATTTTGGGCCCACAAAACTCAGAGGGCAGCTACAATCCCCCAAATGTTTGGCAATGGGGGGTTGGGGGAGAAACCCAAAACCCATCTTAGGGTGTCCATGCAAATCCATGGGGGGGGCTTGTGGCAAAGTTTTTACCCACCAACATTAGGGCATCATTAAACCCTATTTCTGCTTCTGTCACACTGCAGTGACGGCAGTGCAGCACACACAAAGAATATAAAATAAATGCCCCCCAAAATTTTGGACTTGGGGGAGCTTTGGGAAACATGAGGACACTTTTTGGGGGCCAGGACACTCGGGAGAGATTTTCCAAAAACAGATTTCCTCCAAATAATTCGAAAACCTAGAAAACGGGTCCCCGGGATAATTTTAAAGGACTTTTGGGCTCAGTGAAAATATCCCTTTCAAAACCTGCAAAAAAATTTTCTGTGCTGTCAAAATTCCTGAGTTTCTTGGTTTATAAAACCCCCTTTTAAAGTGAAAAGAGTTTCCAAAAATTTTGGCCCCGGGTTAAAACAACAAACTGAGGACACCTGCCCAAACTCGGGATTTGTTTTTTTAAATTTAACTTGGACATCTAGAAATCTCAAATATTACAGGCATATTTGGTTTTCAAAGCCCCCCTGTTTACAAAGGGGGAAAAACCCCCGGGCTCTTTGCGACTACCCCCCTAGGAGGTCTCCAGGAAAGAAAGCTTTTTCTCAAATATATGAACGCCCGGGTAAAAAAGACAAATATGCAATTAAAACCCTTCAGTTCCCTCCCACCTGAGGTTTTTTCCCGGACCCCCGGCCCTCCTTATTAGGGCACACCCCGAGGGGCGGGGAAATTTTTGGGGAAGGGGTTTTATTGAAAAGAAAAATCAGAAAGCCCGCTCAGAGGGGGGACAGTATCCTAAGGGGGAGGGGGGAAAGTCAGTGCAATGCCACAAGCCCAGGCCAAAACCCAGGACATAAATCACCCAACCCTTTACTCGGGTAAATTCCGACCCCCAAAAAAGGGGTTAAAACGCAGGTTTTTTGGTGTTTTTTTTTTATAAAAAAATTTTCTTTTTTTTAACCCGTTGCTGTTTCGGGACTTTAAACCCCAATTAAAATTTGGGCGAAAATGGGCGAGGGATTTGTAGAAGCTCTCAGGGAACCCCAGGGATAATATCCTGTTTGGACGGTTTTAATAAAAATTCTTTTGGGGGTTTGGTTTGGCGGGCTTGGGGAAATTTTAAAAAAAGGGGAAATTTCAAACCATTCTGAAAGGGGAACGAGTGGGGGTTTTGGGAAGGGGAAAGTTGGAAAGAATTTCTGAGTCAGAGATTCGTCTCATTAGATTCGCAAAAAAAAGAAAAGTCTCTAAAGAAAAGGGAGGGAATCGGGAAAAAGGGTTCTTAGGGGACAATATTTTTTTTGGGATTTTTGGGTTTGTTCTGGGGGGGGGGGTTTGGTGTGCCCTGGGATTTATTATCTAGGGTCGGGAGACGGGGTTTAAGGTACTTTAAGCATGAAAAATAGCCCCCCAAAAACGCCCAAGGGGGGGCGCGCCCCCCAAACAAAAAAGAATATATTAAAGACAGTAAAAAACAGAACCCCGGAAACATTCCAAATTGCAAAAAACCCACATTTGAAAGAAAAGGATTTTAGTCGAAAAAAAGGGTTTTTGGGGAAACTGTTTTAAGGATTTTAAAGGAGAAAAAATTTTTGGGGTTGGGTTGGGTTGTTCTGGGGGGGGGTTTTGGGGGTCACTGGGCATTTAGTATCTGGGGTCAGGAACGATTTAAAGGTATCTTTAAAGGGCTTTAAAAATAGTATCCTGGAACGTAAAGGGGGCCTGCTTTCCCCAAAAAAAAGAATAAATGAAAATTAAGCCATTTTTAAAAAACAGAACCCGACATTGCCATAGTGCGGGAAACCTTTTGGAGAAAAAGGACTTTAGTGGGTATAAAGGAAGTTGGGTTGGGGGGTGAGAGGTTCAGGGGAAATAAAGGGGCCCATATTTGCCAATTTTTGAAATTTGGAAAAAGCAGGAAAATCTAGGGGGGGCGGCGCCGTAGGCGCCGCGGAAAAATTTTGCATGACACCCCATTTTTGTGGGTATCCCACGCCCCTTAAAAAAAGCCACACCCACCCACCTAACTGCAAAAACGGCTTTGGGAAAAAAAAGCCAGGTAATCCCCTTTAAAAAGCCGGGTATTTACCCCCCCCAAAAACCAGGTAGTCCCCAAAACAGGCTGGTAATCCCCCCTTGAGCCAAGTAATGCCCCCTCGAAGCCGGACCAAATTTTTGAACCAGGTAATGCCCCCCTTTGTTACCGGGTAAGGTGCCCCCTTTTTAGCCAGGGGTCCCCCCCATTGTTACCCAAAAGGAAAGTCCCCCCCTTTTTGTTACCGGGAAAGTGCCCCCCATTTTGTTAGCCAGGTAGGGCCCCCAGGGTTTCCCAGGTAGTCCCCCCACCCTTTTAGCCGGGTAGTCCCCCCCATCTTTTTGCCAGGTATGCCCCCATCTGTTAGCCGGGTTAGTGCCCCCCATTTTGTTAGCCCAGGTAGTGCCCCCATCGTTTACCAGTAGTGCCCCCTTTTTTTACCCAAAGTAGGGGCCCCCCCATTGTTAGCCGGGAAATGCCCCATCTGTTGCCGGGAAAGGCCCCCTTTTGGTTGCCAGGTAGTGCCCCCATTGGTTCCCCGGGTAGGCCCCCTTTGGTTTGCCGGGTTTCCCCCCCCATTGTTGCCAGGTAGTGCCCCCCCTTTTTTGCCCGGTATCCCCCCAAAATTTGTTTGCCGGGGTAGGGCCCCATCTGTTAGCCGGGTAGTGCCCCCCCATCCTGTTCCCAGGTATGCCCCTTTTGTTGCCAGTAGTCCCCCCATCTTTTAGCCGGGTAGTCCCCCCTTTTTACCCCGGGAAAGGCCCCCCTTTTGTTCCCAGGTGTCCCCCTCTGTTGCCAGGTAGTCCCCCTTTTTGCCAGGTAGTCCCCCCATCTTTTAAGCCAGTATGCCCCCCCCCCTTTACCAGGGAAGTCCCCCCCTTTGTTGCCGGGTTAGTGCCCCCCTTTTTGCCAGGTAGTGCCCCCTTTTCTGTTGCCGGGTATGCCCCCCTGTTCCCCGGGTATTTGCCCCCTCTTTTACCCAGGAAATGCCCCCATCGTTAGCCGGGTAGTGCCCCTTTTTTTGGCCAGGTAGGCCCCATTTTTCCCAGGTAGTGCCCCCATTGTTCCGGGGAGTCCCCCTCGTTGCCAGGAAAAGTGCCCCCTCTTTTTAGCCAGGTAGTCCCCCCTTTTTCCCAAAGGAAAGTGCCCCCATTTTTGGGCCAGTGATCCCCCATTGTTGCCAGTATTTTCCCCTCTCGTTACCCCAGGTAGAGCCCCCTAAAGCTAAAAAAAATAAAATAATAAATCCCCCAAACCCACCACTCCTGCACACCCGCTCCCACCGATCCCCCTCAACGGCGCAGGGAAAGTGAAGAAACCCCAAAAACGCGCACTCCCCGAAAGCCGCCTTTCCCCTCCCCCTGCGCCTTTGAACTGAAATGTGCCCCACACCCCGGGCCCCCAGACATACAGGGGGGGGAGGCAGGGGGAAAGCGATCCCTTCCTCCCTCCTCCCCGACAGGAGCCCGCGGGGGGGTGACGGCCGCTGGGGCCCCCCCTTCCCCCCGGCCCCGGGTTAGGACGGCCCCCGGGGCGAAAAGATAGCGCACCAGCGCTACTCTTGCCCCCGCGGAAATTTTAAAGGGCCCCCCGCCGCCTGCAGCGGCGGGGGGAATCCCAACCCCCCGGGGGGGCCGGGGGGGAAACCCCAAAATAGGGGGCCCCCCCCGCCAAAAAGGGGAGATTTTGGCTGTATGGTAAAGGGGGAAACCCGGGATTAAAAATGCTTTATAACAAAAAACACCCTCTACAAAGTAATATCCCAGGATTCAGATACGGAAGGCAGGAGTATGAGGGTTAAAATCGAGACCTCGGCAGGAACAATGCAAAAATATATAGGGCACCTAATACTGGGGAAAAGGGAGTTCTTTCGCCAACTGGCACTCAGTTTTCAAAAGAAAGTGGCAAAAAATTTTTTAGTAGGGGCGACTTAAAATTGTGGATGGATAGAGGGAGTACAGAAACCGAACGGGGTCCCACGGGTGGGGAAGGAAAGCGGGCAAGAGTTTGTTTAGCAATTGATGATTCAAACGGGCGGGGGGACATTTTGGAAGGTTGAACCCTCGGGAAAGACATTTTTACACACTTCTCCCACGCTCACCCTGTCCTGGTCCCGTTTAAAGTTTAATTTTTTGGGCCCCCGGCAACTTCGGGGCCAAAAGGGATTCTATAAAAAAATAGGGGCCTTTTAGTGATATCGGCCCACCCCCCCGGGGTTTTTTTGGGGTTTTTTTGGGGTTTGGGGGGTTTTTAAGGGGGGGGTTGGGTTAAACCGAAAGGGCTCGAAAATACGGGGCGTTTTCCTACCCCCTTGAAAGGTGATAAACATTTTTGGGAAACCCTATTGAGGCAAGGTGGGGAAATTTGGCAAAGGAAAAAGTTAATCAAAACACAACTCTGGGACTTTTTTGGGGATACGGGAAAAGGCAGTGAAAAGGGGAAAGGAAAAATTGGGCCTAAGGGGCGGGCAAAGAAGAGGGATATGAGGGAAAAAATTTAAAAATTTAAATACGGCTTTAAGGAGCTCTTACACAAAATTTCCCTAGATCACCCTTGGGAGGAATAAAAGGGAGTGGACAACAGCAAAGGAGGCTTTTGATCAGCGCAAAAACTTTTGTTCCTTCTATGGTGCCCAACTGGGGTCGCTTTTTTTAAGAGGGGAAACAAGTCGGGAAAAAATTTTTTGGCAAATAAAAAGGAACGGGGGGGCAATCCGTATTCTGGCTTGAAAGATGCTGGGGGGGCAGTGTCGAGAGCCCCCAAAAATATCAATAAAATTTTGGAAGAGTTTTAAAAAAGGGCTTTTTCAAAAACAATTTTGATATATCCAAGGTGAATTTTTTTGGGAAACCCTTTGGGGCTGAAAACACTCTCTAGGGGGATAGGAAAAGCTAAATGGGGGAATCAGTATGAGGAAATAAGTCCGCCATTAAAATATCCCCCGGCCAAGGCAAAGGCCCCGAGGGTTGTCAGGGTTTCTATAAAATACGCACAAAGAAGCTCTCCAATTTAGGCGGTTACAATGAGATAATTAAAAAAAATAGGATGCTCCCTTGGGGGATAAACCCTATTCAAGGGTTGTAAAAAAAGGTAAGTACCCCTAAACGCAGCACCTACTGTCCCATCTCTCTAAAACCCAAGAATAAAAATTATTTCAAGGTCATAACAACAGATTAGCGAAATTATCCAAAAAATTGAAGGCCCACACAAATGGGATTTATAAAAGGAAGATCGGGGGTCAAGACATAGACCAGTCCTGTTTATCCAGGGTTATATTCAGGGAGCATCAAGGGAAAAACCACCGCGGCTTATTGAGATAGACCGGAAAGCCTTTGCTAGTTTTAGGGGGTGGCGATCTGGTTTCGGACAAAATGGTTTCCCAGTTTTTTAAAATTACCTTCAGCGATTATAATACCCCCAAAGCGAGGATTCATACCCGGGTTTTATCCCCCCCCTTTAGGTTCAAAAAGGGATAGACGGGGTGCCCCTTGTCTCCTATGCTCTTTACATTCCCCCGAGCCCTTTGCGCTGCACCCGAGGAAATCAGATTTTTTAAGGAGTCTCGTAGGGTCAAAAAGGTGAAATCAAAATTTTTTTTTGCGGGTGATTATTTATTCTGAATGCCCCACAGCCAATTGAAAAAGGGGTGTTGGAGATTTTGCAAAGTTTTGGGAATTTTAGGGTTTAAAAATAACAGGGAAAAAGTCAACTTCCCGCTAGGGCCTAATAATTATTTCCCCGCTGCGCATGGGGGTGGAGGGGGTGCCTCTTATTGATATAATTAGGGGGTTTAAAATTTGGGCGAGGGGGCTTTTGTATTATTTGAATTTTCCCCCGTTGTTTTCCAAAAACTTGACGAATTTGGAGGGTGGAGAGATTTCCCCTATTATCATAGGCAGGATCCAACTGGTCAAAATGATAAGCTTCGCTAGGTTACTATATCCTCTGCAATACATACCTCTTTTGCTAAAACACATGGATGTAAATAGGCTGCATCGAGCCTTCATGAAAGTTCATCTGGAAAGGCAAGAGATCTCGCATTAGCTTTGAAAAGTTATCCATGCATAGGCTGCAGGGAGGGGCGCAGCTTCAAAACATTCATTTATATAACTTAGCTGCCATGTGGAGACATGTGAGGGACTGGCTTGATGGGTCGGACAGATTCTCCAACACAGAATTGGAATCACAGCTCACTTCCCGCTGGGGTCCTTATTACATCTTCCATTGCAATTTCATCCAAAGGAAGCTAAGTGCAGTGTAATTATGAAAGACACACTAGCCACCTGGCAGCACACGAGGAGACTCTTTAAGCGCCCTATGTATATTTCCCAGTTTGTTCCTCTCTGGGATCTACCTTCTTTCATTCCAGGAATGGAGAACAAACTTTTTCAAAGTTGGAAACAGGGAGGAGTCAGAGTCTTGGGAAACTTATTATCGCAATCCACGGGCTCGCTGCTTAAGTGGGAGGAAGTAAGGGAAAAATTTGCTCTAGGTCCTAACCACATCTTTCAATATAAGAAAGTACATAACTTTTGCAAGGCCAATGTCACACATCTTCAGTCACTGGGGGAGACGAAGGAGTTTGCAGAGCTTACTAAAAAAAAACATGCAAGGATTTTTAGCTTACTCAAATTTTTGCTAAGGAAAGGGAAAGAGGAGATAGGCTTTTTGGTTACGGGGGAATCAAAACGGGAAAGTAAATCTATCACATAAAATATTAAGGGGGGATGCAAAATGTAGAAAACCCTAGTGAGTGACAGGGGAGAGAGATACGTTCAATAATCCCAAACCCCATATATGGTTCAATTTTCCTCTAAATCCAAAAAACCCTGGTCACTTGACTTTTGCCCAAAAATGTGACCTGGAGAAGGCTGACCCGTTTCAATGCATGTGGCAATGTCCCGCAATTAACAGATTCTGGCATCAAATTAAGGCATAAATTGCGACACGGGGGTCCAGTTTGTGTTTTAACCCCCCGGGAGTTTTTTCATTATGTCACCAGGGATTTCAGAGGGGGGAACGGAGAGGTCCCTTTTTAAAAACAAGGAATTTTTCCCCCCCCTTTTGGCGGGAAAAAAAGCAACAAACACTGATTTAAAAGTTACTCCCATACCAAGCTTCATTTTTCTACCCAATCTTTTCCTGAGAAAATCCAGGCGGTAATATAAGAATGGGTTTCAGGGGGTTCTTAAAGAATGGGGATCCTTTATTTTCCCAAACAGTACAAACCAAGAAAATCAAAGCGCTGATAGAACCCTTTAAGTACACGGTACTTCTGGTAAAACGATTGAAAGGCGTTAGGGAACCTGGATTAGGGGTTAAATGGGGGAAAGGGACACCGGGTGGGGGCGAAATCAGGGGGGGGGAGGGGGGGGGGGGGTTTGCTCTAGTTCAGTTGTTCCCTTTAGTTTAAGTTCCAATGCATTCTTGGGCCATGACCTGCAGACTGGGGAGAAGTTAAAAAAGGCAGGGGGCAGTGAAATACACGTTTTCATTATGCAAGGAGTAAAATTGTCATAGTGTGATTTTTTGTAAGTGTCACAGCCTAAATTTATGGTCTCCTGAAATAAAATTTTTAAAAAAAAAAAAATTTTCATGCCAAAAAACTTGTCTTAAACAGTTTCTTTTTTTTTTTTTTTAACACTTTTTATTGCATTTTCCATTTTATAAAACAAAAATCTCTGCATGAGTTTTTTTAGGACAAAGAAAACCTTTACAGCCTGCCCAAAAATTGAAGGTATCATGCACAGAGTCCAAACATGTCCAAAGATTTAAACCAAAACTTGTGCGATAACATAAAGTTTTCAAGAATTTTGTGCGTGCGTTTTTTGTGGGCGTCGCCCCCCCCCAAATGAGAAACCTTGACATGAGAATACAGCCAAACCCCCAACCCGGGGGATGGGGGAAGTGACGCTTGGCGCTGCGTGTCTTGAATCTGGAGCCCCCCCAGTTGCCCCAACCCCCTCCTTGCAGTACCACCTGGTTTTGAAAGGTTTGCATTAGCCCCCTACCCCCTGTCTAATTATTGGGATTCAAAAAAAGTTCCCAGCGCCTGGAAAAACCCAGGGTCCCATTTCCTTCGTCTTTCGTCTCGAGCCTGCGGAACGAGGTAGTTCCAGCTGCTTCATGATCCCAGGGAAGGGGCAGGGGGGGTTTTAACCCAGTGGGGAGAAAAGAGCGCTTTGCAGCGAGCAGGCTATGTAAAATTATTCCGGGTTTTTCGGGAAAATCGCCCCCCCCCTTCGGGAAAATCCCTTTCCATCTTTGGAGGTTGGGAAAATGGAATATCAAAAGGTGTGTTTTTTCTGGTGGACTAAAAAGGGGAAAACTTAACTACAATGCCTTACCCCCAATAGCCCTGTGACATATCGCCCCCCCACACCCCGGCCAGAGGTCTGTTTTGTGCAACCCCACTTGGGGCAATGTGTACCTGTCCGAGATCCGGGGGGGGGGCAGGTTGAATCAAAGATACCCTTTTTAATTATTTTGGGAAGGTTCTCCCCTCTACATATGATAGGGCGGGTATGGCTCCCTCCCCTCGGGATCTTTTCTGGATCTGTGCTTCCCCCCAAGGCCCCGCCCCAGTATTGGAAGGCCTGCGGGTTTTCCGTCTCAGGCCCCCCCCCCCTCATTTGGTATCAACCCAGAAGGGGAAAAACAGGTCTCCCTTGGGGGGTGGAAAAAAAGACGTCAAAGTTTAGGACACCCCCCCGCGAAACCCTTAACCTATTTTAAAAAAAGTAAAAGAGTTGGTATGCCGGAGCAAAGCGTGCCCCGGCAGGGGAATTTTTCTAGCATCTCCGGGGGTTTTTTAACCCCCATCTCTGTCCCGTGTCATCTTAGCGGGCCCCGCCTCGCGACCCCTTTTCCCCCAAAAACATGGGGGTTGGATTGGCCTAAGGGGAAAATTGGATGACCCCCACAAATGGCATAGTTTAGAATCGCAAGGAGGGCCCCATTTTTTTTGGGTTTCCCCTTCCGACCTTAAGTTGCGAATAAGGCAGAAGTTTTATGGGGCCCGGCGCTTGGGTCTTTGTGTGGAGCGCGCTGGGGGTGCCAGGGTAACATTAGCTCCCTCTCTTGTCCCAATTGGAGAATGACCCCCGCCCCCACCCCATCTAGCAGATGCCTGGCCAGATGCGAGGTTTTCCCCCTGACATTGGGAGGTTTAGACTTCCCCCCCCTATTGGCAGCATTTTTTTCCCTTAATGCAATCGGGGTTTTCTCCCCGTCCAGATAAATTTGAAAAACAGGGTTGACCCTTTTATATCCCTGTTTGAACGGAATGAGGGCTGCAACGGATAAGAAGTTTAGGGAATGATATCATTTTAAAGCATGGCATCTACTGCCAGCGGGCGGGATGGGGACCAAGCTGTAGGTCCTGAGAGTTTTTTCTATGGGGGGGGGGATGTTCGGTTTTATAATGTATCGGTTTGCCAATTTTTATGCCAGATATGGATGTGGTTCGGGGCCCCGTGATATCCACCCCAAGGGGCACTCCATTGCGGGGGGGTGATTTGGGGCCTATTCCGGGAAACTCACTTTTGTGACTTTAAAATCTTGTCCCCTGCCAAATTACGAAGAGGTTAAGAATCTATGATTTGGGGGAAAGCTGGGCCCGGGGGATTGACAAAACAGTGCAAGTCGCTGCAAAGAGTCGTCTTTGATTCCCTCCCCCCCCCTTAAATTTTCCCGCAAATAAATCTGATTCTTTGGGAAATTTTTAGCCGAGGTTCTAGGGCTAGGTTAAAAAAGGAGGGGGGAAAGCGGGATCCCGGTTGTACCCTTCCTCCGGGGAAAAACCGGGGGGGAAGGGACGGGTGTATGGATTTGTCGTGGGTCCATTATAAATGGCGAGAGGTATGTCCAAAAGGAACCCGTGATTCCCATCTTGCCAAACAACCCAGAGCCACTCCCAGGACGTTTCAAAACCCTTCCTGCATCCAAGCCATCGGGATAGGCGGTCCCCGGGCACCGGCCTGCGATGGACCTGTTAAGGACTGCAAAGACCCCCCGAATGTTACCCACTGCTCCCCGTCCCCTAAAAAACCCCTTCGGGCCCGGGCCCCGAAAGGGCATAAGCCCTCCCAGGCGATCAGCCGGGATTTGGACGGATTTCGGTCGAGCAATGACGAATAGGTCTTAGGAAGCGGGGGGCAGTGGGTCTTCCCCCTTCTGGGTATAACTTTATGAACGTTTCTGGATTTGGGGCAAATTTTCCCCTGTGCGGCAGACTGATTTATAGTTTTTTGTAAGAATAGGGCAATTTGGGTCTACTAGAATTTTATATATTTCCCCTGAGAACCCATCGGGCCGGGGCCTTCCTGACTTGAGCTGGCGGAGGGCCCCAAACTTCCACTTCAGAAATTCCTCTTTTAAAGCACCCGCTGCGCTTGAAAAATTGGGGGTTTTATTTTGGGGAGGAACCCTGGCTATCAGATGCAGGGGCGGGCCCCCGTAGATAGACGAGGGTAAAAATTGCCAAAAAGGTGTCATTAAAACGTTCCGGGCAGGGGTAAAGACCCGTCCGATGTTGAAGGGGCCCGGGAAGGTGTGGGCTTGGGGAACCTTTCAAAACCCTTGCCAATATTCCCTGATTTATTCCATATCTAAAGAGAGTAGAGTCATGTGGGTCTATAAGTTCTTCCCTCGGTCAGCCCACAAATTGAACCCCGTTGGCCCTTTTCCCAGTTCCTGTGGGGGTCTGACCCTCCTGAAGAAAAACTTTTATAAGTTCCCCCGACATGCAGAGGCTTCAAGGGAAGCGTTTTGAGGCGTTTCTTAAAAGGGAATATAGGCTATGATCCTGCCTTTGTACTGCCCCTTTTCGCTGCCCCGTACAACCCAGGTCGTTTGGTGGATTCCATTGTCGTTGGTACCCCTCCCCCGTCTTTGGGCCAAATAGAAAGTTTCGTCTTTGGGCCCAAAAATGTGGGAACTTCCAAATAAAATCCCTACCCCTTTGGGGAAAAAGGTCTGCCAAGTCCAAAGAACCGGGCGTGGTCAGAGATACCTCTCCCTTTTTTGCGCGTTTAAAAACTGTTGGTAAACTGTCTAGACAAACAGGTGATCCAACTGGCCACGCTGATGGCAGAGGAGAAGAAGGTGAAATCCCCCTCGTTGGATTCCTTTCTCTCCAGCAATCGTGGAGGTTCGTGGTGTCCCACTAAACCCGTGTAAGATCCCCTTTCCCAAACTCAGGGGGGGGGGCCCCCCTTTAGCTAGAGGGCCTCCTCGCTTCAAAGGGGGAAACCCTGACTTTTATTATGTCGCCCCCTTTATCTGTGTTGGGCCCGGTCAGTATAAATTTTTCCCCAAGATCCCGGGGAAGGTTCGACTGTTGCCATTGGGGCCATATCATTGAATTACTGGTACTACCTCCCCATTTGAACCCCGGTGGGAGTTCCCCCCCCGTATGTGGACGTGCAAAAATAATCAAAAAGTAAAGCTTTTTTTGGGACAAGGGGGGGCCCCCGCTTTGCCCCCAACCGCTTTGGGCCCCAAAAAACCTGGCCCACCCACAGGGCCCTTTCAAGACCTCTGAGGTCCCCTGCCCCCTAGATGGGATTCCCCGTGAAGAACTACATTTGGGCGTAGTTTTTAGTGTCGGATCACCTTCATCCGCTTATTTGGGGAGCGGAGGGCCCTTTATTCCCAAAGGGTGATCCGATACAAAAATCTTTTAGGGATAAGGCCGTGGGTGGACAAAAAAGCTGTGGGCCCAAACGACCCCAACCGTTTTTATGAGGCCAACTCAAAGGGGGAAATGACTGAGGTTGAGAGGAGGAACGCACCGCACAAATGGAAAACTAGTTGAAAAAAAAATTAACCAAACAATAGCTGCTTTGCGATAGTTAAAAAAAAGCGAAGAAGATCCCTTTTCCTCTCTCTTCGTCGCGTTAACGTGACTCCCTTTTTTCCAGGCAAGGGGGAACGTAGGGAAACAAGGCCAAACCCGCAAAAAAATTTTCCCCCCCCCCCCCCAGCATTAGCGTAACTTAAACCCGGCCCCCCACCCCAAAAGACCCCTAAAGCGCCAAGGGTACAAAAACCCTCAAACACCATCGGGATTTAAAAGGATAAAATTCAAGATGGTGTCAGGGAAACCCAAAAAAGGTCCCAGTGTGCCCCGGGAATGCGTCCCTTTTCCTAGGCGGGGGTATGGACTGTTTGCATCCTCCTTGGCAGCGTCGCTCCCTTGGGGGAGAGAGGGGGAGGAGGCGTGATTGGGTCCCCGGGAGGTCTCTCTGTTCTTTTTGAAGGTATTCCCGAGAGTGCTTTTTTGGAGGTGCCTCAAGGGGAACCCCCGGAGTCCCATGTCCGAAAGCTGGAGAGGGGGAACCTTTCTGCTCGTCCCCAGAGGCGAAGAAGCGCGGGGTCCGTCCCCGGGTTTTAGGGCCCTTTAGGGTGGGGGATAAATTTTGGGATTTTGTTTGACGAGCCCGTGCATTCCTGCTGAATTGCTCTACGTCGTGGAGACATCGGCCGAAAAGTTTTTCAAAAAACAGCACCCTTTTGGCCTTTTAGAGAAGGGGGACATTTACCTGCGAAGGCCGTAGGGCCCCGACTTGGTTGAAGTCCCCGAAATTCATAATACTGTGCGGTACGCTGCCCGGTTTGCCCTAGGAGGGTTGGAAGCCCCCGTGTTCGGGTATTCGGGCACCCTTTTAATACGGGACAGATGGCTTGCCCCCGAGGCTGGTAATTCCTTGGGGACAAGTTGGGGGGTCTTTTTGTTTGAACGACTCGGGGCCCCCCCAAACGAAGGGTTGCTCCTTTGGAGCGGTTCTCGTCCTCGTACGTCCTGTGGACCAATTGGGGGTTGGGGCCCGACTTTTTTTTGGGTTTAAAGGGGACTTTCGGCCCCAAGGTCATTTACTTGGTCTCCAGTTCGTCTAAATTGGCAGTATGATCTGCACCCGGCTGAGTTTGGGGAGAGAAGCCTGGATGTGGCCTCTAGTGTGGCCTGGAGGGCAGGGGCGATGTGCTTTTCCATTCCATGGGTAATGCTTTTAAATCATGGGATTGGTGCTGGGGGCCCCCATATTGAGGTTGGACTGTTGATAAGCAGGGGGGAATGGGGGGGCTCCAGCTCTGTCTCTCCGCTCCCCCCTTTTCTGCCCCGCTCCCCCTCATCCTCTTGACCCGTTTGTTTGGGGGGTGTGAGGGTTTCGGCCGCCATCTTGGGGTTCTGCTGCGGGTGCTCTCCGGGTTTTCCCCCCTCTGTGCGCTCCCCGGGGGGAGCGCTCCCTTAAGGGTCTCGGCTGACGGCGGGCCCGTTAGCGCCGGTCGTGCGGGCGGTCTGCGCGCTAAGAGTGTTGTGGTTTGTGGCGGGGGGGGGAGCGAGGGCGCTACGTCTCCCTGGGGGCCCCGGGAAATCCTTACTCAGTTTCAAAATGAATGGGGGTATTACCTTAGCGGTTGGGAAAAATCTAGGAAATTTCGCAATAGGATCTAATTGCAGGTCTCTCTGCCCCTCATGGTGTCATCAACATGGAGAAAAAATGCTCCTTTAGAGCTACATCAAAGACCACCCAGCAAGTCAGAACCCAGCTCTGTACCAACAAGTGACAAGAGCCCTTAAGCAACTGCTACAGATGAATGACTGAAGGGAAAGCTTCATCTATGATGTGGCAGTAGAGAGCTCTCTTCCTTCCAGAAAGGAAGTTTTTTGCATGTATAGTTTCCCAGGGAGCACTGGATGGCCTGTAAGGGTATGTTCACACAATGTACTGCGGACCATACATCGTGTGTTTCAGAAGCTCGCGTTATCATGCGCGTACTCCCGCGGCGCTGGGGGCCGGCAGCCCCTCGGCCCATGACAACTTATTAAGGCCGTATTTGCCCCAAATAATTGGGCTGTCCCTATCTCCCCATCCCCACAATACAATCGATTGTACGAGGGGGAGGAGGCTAATCCATGTTTCTTGAGGCTATGGTTACGTAATTTTTTGGGGCAAAATGCGCCCCAAAATAAGCCGTGTGAACATATCATAAGGCCGTGTTAACACGGCTTATTCCCGACGGATTTGTGAGCCGTATTGAGCTCACAAATCCGCCGTGAATAAGGGGCGGGACAGGGGCGGGGCCGGAGCGCGGTGGGGGCGCAGCTCCCGGCCCCATAGACAATGCATTATCTACGGCGCGTACGCGCCGTAAATAATGTGCATGTCACTTTCTCCTAGAGCTTACTTATACATTATATTAACCCAGGGAGCATTGCATAGCCTGTAAGTCTCCCTACACATTTATAGTGCCCTTCATATGGAGAGACAATCCCCCCCAGAAGGATTTACATTTTAATATTTAAAATGTCTCCTTTTTAAATCAGATTTATAGATGTAGCAGAGCTGAATTTGTCATTTAACTCATTACAATTTATAATAAATAATAATATGAAAGACCAATACTTCTAAAAAGAACAAAACAAACAACATATATGGATATAAGATAAACTACAATGCAGGAAAGACGTATTATCACAGAGTGACAAATGACTCATACAGCAGAGGCAACAGTGCATCGACTGAATCATTATGAAGCCTGCAATTTACCTGGGACGATTGACATTGCTTTACAAGTAATGTGTACTTAGAGTGGATGTTCAGCTTCCTGTTGTAAATATGTATTATATGTAGGTCACTAGCTTTGGGCATTCATCAGCTATAAGATTTTAAAACCCATTTGGGGAATGCACTAAAAAACATTATTTCCTATGCCAGCCTTTACATAGAAAACAATGCTGTAAGACACAACAAATTTATTAAGAGGCCTCTTAATAAAATACGGCATATCTGTAAGGCTATCCATGTCCTAGAAAAAAATATATATAGTAGCTAAGTAGCTATGAGGTGGTGTAGATTTATACTACAATCAACCATATTTCTGGCATAGAGGACAGTAAATATTTCAGGTGCCCCTTTCTCTTAACCCCCCTACTTTTTACACATATTGAGAACAGCACAAGGATGATAAAAAGTCAGATATTTATGACTTATTTATGTATGCTAAAAAAACAACTTAAAGGGAATGTGTCATCAAAAAATGACTTCTTGTTTAGCTCACATTTTTATGTCAAACACATTTTTTAGGAATTTTTTGGTTATTTTTTTTTAATTTTACATATCACTTTCAGTATTTTTTTTAATAATTATTAAGTCCTGCAGTTCTTACTTTGGACACTAAGCCTAATAATAGTCTGACACTTCCTGTTCTGTTTAGAGAGCTTTTTTAGCAGTCTGCTCATTATGAGTAAAAGCAGGGTTACACTGAAAGGAGATACCAATGTATACAGATAACACAGAATCCACCAGTCACAAGAGGAGATGTCACAGCTCCCCCTCTCCCCTCTCTTCACAGTGAAAACTCTCCTATACGAGTCTATGGGACAGAATCTGTCTTAAGAATCCTATGTGCATGAAGCTTCTGTAAAGTATCTCTCTGACTGATGTTAAAGCAATGCAAGCACGAATGTCTTCCCCACAATCATATATAGACGGCCGAAAAGAGAAATCTACAATCAGGAAATAAAAATGACTGAGAGGAAAAGCATATGGATCAGGGGCTTAATTTAATAAGTAAAAAGAAAAAATTGGCAACAGATTTCCTTTAAATGGAATAATGAATTTCCTCGAATACTTTTAACCTGAATACAGAATGGGGACTTAAGGCCACATGTATGAAAATGGTCTAGGTCTAAAATTCACTTTGTTGACCATAGCAACCAGAGTTTTAGACCTAGTTTTCATACATGTGGCCCTTAGTGTCCTTGCAACAAGTTTTTTCCTTTACCCATTAATGTAGGAAGAGCAGCAGCTCTGAAGAACAAATCCCTTCCTCTGTGAATAAAATTTTGTATTGACTAACAGAAAAGGAACATAGCTCACATGAAAGTTTAAAACGTGGGGCACATGTCCGTTCTTAAAGGAAATGCAACATAAGACTCAAAAAATGTGTTTAAGGGATTGTTTCACCACGCTGTTTCAGAGCCAGATTCAGATGCCTGCACGCTGGCTCTTTCTGGTTAGGCTGTGGCTGCTTCTATGGCAGTGATTAGCATATCAGCTCAGCATTCATAGCTCTTCTAAAAGCACTGACATGAGAGCAGGAGATGTTATCTATAAGTAAAGAGCTCAAAGTAAACAAAGAAAGGAGACTTGTTACTGGTGTGAGATAACACTCTCTGCTTTCAAGCTGCCGGCCAACCTGTCGTCATCCCTGCTATCAGATAAGACAGAGCAGAGAGAGAAGGGGAGAGCAGGACAGTAACCAAAGAAACCTGTGTACACTCAGAGCTGATAAATTCTAAATTATCTCCTTAATAAAGCAATATATTTGGAAAATCTCTTCAATTATCGGTCCATACATGTTTAAAGCTAATCTTTGTAGTGAGACACCCCTTTAAGCTTTGAATAAAAGCAAAAATAGAAATGCAAGACATGCTGAAATTCAAAGAAAAATGTTCATATTCAGATATTTCTGTTCATGTCGGGCTGTAGGGAAAAATAAGCCTGGGTCCGCATGTAATCCACTGACAGGTCAAAGCAATAAACAACTCCTAAAAGGAACAAGAGGTTTCTGATATAAGGTGTACTGAGCTGACAGCCTGAGAATACAAAATGAACATAGATTTGGAAAAAATGTCAAAAAAATGGAAATTAATCCATATTTGTGCAGGTTTTTGAATTTATAAGGAGAATTATTAAAATGGTTATCCAAGATTCAAAAAAATATATATATTTTTTTCCCCCAGGCCGCGTCTATTACTGCAGCTCAGCCTCATTCACTTGGAAGGAGATGAGCTGCAACACCAGGCAGAGTGCACAGACAGAGGTGATGTCGTTCCTGGAAATAAAGCAGATTTATTTAATTATGATTTTTTTTAATCCTTACCACTTCTTTTAATTTTTCCCATTTCAAAATGAATGTCCTCACACTAATACCACCAAAGTATTCATCAGTTGTTAATGTAGCACATGACGATACAGTAATCCCTCAAGTTAAAATGGTCTCAGGATACAATATTTTCACCATACAGTGGTCCAACCAGTTATCATGAGCATTTTACTTGTGAAGTGAAGCGCTTGAAGTGATTGGTAGTCTATAGCGCCTCTCTACAGTACAGTGCAGTACTACATGTCCTATACTGCTCTTTATATTTGTCAGGATGAGCGGCTCCTTTTGACACCAGGTGAGGAAAGGTTTTTTTTTTTTTTCTATTTATTTTTTTGGTACTTGCTGTATACAGTACATTACCCAAAAAAATGTATAAAAGTTGTTATATGTAAGGACTTGATTTATCTCTATTAGTTTTTGCCTTCATTGTGTTTAATATTTATTTTGCACTATGTTGGGTGACATGTTGTGGCTTCAGAACCAATTACTACTTTTTCAAAGAGTTATGGCTTTAACATACAATGCTGAGGGACCACTGCACCTAGTCAGAAGTTAGGAAAGATGTTAAAATAATGACTGGTCAACAGTTTGGGAATGGAAAGGTAGATGTAGAAAACCTACTCAACAAATAATTTATAAAAAAGAAGTTTATTGTATATTTTACAATTAAAGTAGCTGGAGAATTGGCGTTTGAAAAAAAAAAAAAACATGATATACACTACTTACAAAACGTTTATGATGAACATAAAATTTCTTTAAAAATTTTGTTAAATGAGCTAGATGAGACGATCTCTAAACTTTAGAATACAAATGTCCAACTGTTCAGTGTTTCACTACTTTTTGCACAACTTGCTGATCTCTAACAAAAAGCTTAATGGCAAAATTCATAACAGGTGTTTGATGGCTGAAGCGCCGAATAAATTTAGGGGATCAATTTGATTTGGGATTTAAACAGTCCTCCTCATCAGGCTGCTCACATTTTGACATCATGAGACCAAGACAACACCTTGCAATTGATTAACAGTACCTTGCCATTGTGAGGATTCAAGCAGGACGCTCTCAGACGGAAGTAGCTGCTGAGCTTAGAGTGTCACAGATTGTCAACAGCAGGTTGCAACACAGATACAAAGAGACTTGAAGAGTCACAGAAAGGAAAAAAGTAGAAGTCCTTTGTCTACATCACACACTGATGACCGCTTTATAGTAAACAATGCCCTGCAGAACCGGTAGATGAATGCCACACAACTCCAAGCAGATTTAAAGGAGGTGAGAGGCAACCAAGTATCACGTCAGACCATTTTTAACCATTTACGTTAGCGAGGTTTGCGTGCTAGACGACAGGCAAGTTTACCTGACCAGTTCCTGACCTGTCTGATAAATGGCACTCTCCTTGACGTCTCCAGCATTGTTGGTGGCCATCATTTCTGCTCAGAGCGAATCAATTTTTATTACTGAACAGCACTCAGGACCACAGGTCTCTAGTCCAGTGTAGATGCTCTCTGACCAGGGCCGGGCCAATGGGTAGGCGAAGGTAGGCGATCGCCTAGGGCGCCACTTCATCCCAGGCAGAAAAGAGGACGCAAGGAGGCATTGAATGGGCTGAATTTTCCATTGGGGAGCACTTTATGCCTTCTTTGTCTAGGGCACCAGAATACCTTGTCTCAGCCCTGTCTCTGACCCATGCAAGAAGATGTTGCCTGGTGGTGTGGTCAGGTACCTTTGCCGGTCGTCTAGAGAAGAGGTGAACTATTATGGTACGGCAGGGGTTCTTTACTGTAAGGGCAATAGACCTGCATGACAAGTCAGTTACAGATATCCTGCACTTATATTGGTGGGGTTCTGGTAGGAAGTCCCTAGATACATGTCAAGTGGAGTGACTAGATTTGTGTTTACCAGACATAAGACATTCTATTTATTTACTATATATTATTTATTACATAAGTCAATTTAATATAAGTAAAGTGTTACTCATTGTTCTAAAAAAATCTACTTAAATAAGCAAAGAGAACTCCTTGTTCTCAAACTAAAAGGAAGCCTTGCTGTGAATCCATCTGATGATTGTTTCGGGGTCAGACAGCTTCATATAAGAGAAGCTGAACAGCAAGTGGTCTGTATGATGTAAGTAATATGATGTAAAGCTTGGTTCCTCTTAAAGGGATTGTCCTCCCAGTAACATGCATTACCTAATAACAACATAGGTGATAAATGTATTATGGCTAATCCCAACCAATAGGACCCTCACAATCAGTAAAACGGGGTCTGAAATGGTTGCACATGGGCATTCACAAATAACAGAATGCAGCAACTTCCCTCTAGTAATCATCCACATTTTACATGTTATCTGTGGGACAGCCCCTTTAGACATGGTCTCTTATGGAAAAGACTTAGTATTTTATAGACTCTACAGCTGTATATTGGACTTGAAGGAAAGCTTGCTGCTTATGTTTTAATATCCACCCCATTAAAGTGGTTTTCCATTTTTACTAAATGATCGTCAGCTAGTCAAATAGAAAAAAATATTCTCTGCTCCAGCACCACTGCAGCAGGTCCCAATGTGAACTTAATGATGTCACGATCAATACTCACATGACACTATAGCCAATCACAGGCCAAAGAGGTCATGTGCTGTATATTCAGGAAGAGACCACTGTGGCCTGAGATTAGCTGCAGGATCACATGATTAATGAATAGGACAGATTTGGCAGAGAGCAGCGGTGGAGCTGAAACAAAGCTGGTTTAAAAGGTTAGGGGTTTATTTTTTGTTATTTTATAACCTCACCAACTGGCTGACAAGCATTTTATAAAAACAAGTGTGACAGTAGGGGAGTTACAAGTCAGTGAGTTCTGTCTGATAATAGTGCTATTCGGGCACATTGAAGTATATGAGTATTTTGTTTTTGGCTCACTGCAAGTCCTCTGTTCGAATGCCGGGTTATATACCGTTCACTACAAAAGTTTTGCTTCATAATATTTAAAAGTTTATGCATACGTACCTGTAAAGATACAAAAAGGGCAATAATAAAAAGATATTGCTACACCTGACAAAAGCATTTGGCCTCAAAGAAGGTATTTTTTTCAGCCCAGAGTTTATATTACTATATGGGATGTTTGGAGTTGGACACCCTTGCTGGACTGGTTATCACGGTATATGGAATATTGCTGGTTTTGCAATTTTTATTCATGAGGACAGTCAGCACTAACTCTGTTGGGAAGTGATAGCCAGCTGTCAAGGATGAACATTTTCTGATTCAACTTTTATCATCTTTTTTAAGGGTCTATATCAATTTATTAAGAGAAAATAAAAATTATAATTAAAAAATATTTTAATCACTAAAGTCTCTAGCACTCTGACAGACCTAGATTTTCGGGACACTTGAATTTCAATGAAAGGGAAAAACTGACCTACAAGTAAATTATTCACTTATGACTGGCCATTTAAGTTACACAGTCATTCTCCTTGAATATTCGATACATGTGATGTTATGAGAAAGTATGTTAATGAATGACTGCAGCCAGGACTTCAAGGAAAAAAATCATCTACTCTTTTACTTTCTTATATATATTTTCTTGCAGCCCAGGGCAAGGCAGTCATTTAACAAAGAGGAAGTAGGAGTGTGAGACTTGCTAATAAGATATGCCTTTTCACTTCAAATGGAGACTAGGTCAGACGAATATTTACTATGGCAGAACACAACCAAACATTCCAACCTAATAGACAAGATCATGAAAACTGAAGACTAGAATTATGCAACTAAAAAGGTTAATCTAATTCTCTCAAAATCCTTGAAAAATTTTTTTTTTTTACATGTTTTCTGCTTTAAGATTAAAGGGGTCTTACCACTTTGCACTTTGAAGCACTTTGGCATATCAAAGTTTATATTGAGGTGTATATTGTATATATTGGTGTTATGTGTATTATATATAGTGTGAATTCTGTGTGTATAGGGGACAACAAGGGGTTAAGGTGATTAATAACCTTATTCATGATAAGGGTGCTTTAAGGTTGGAGAAAGGTTGGATGGGCCTGCAACCAATCAGTATGATGAGGTGGCTGCTGGTCACACAGTCATAAGGAGGGTTTGCCATGTGCTGCCAGAGTTAGTGGTGTAGTGAGTTCAGTTGTTATGAGTTGCCAGTTGTTACAGTTTATAATGTCTCTCGGCCACAAGCTAGCTGTGGACCAAGACCAGACTTTCCCTATCCATCAGGGCCAGGAGTACCCACAGAGGAGAGGCGAAGAGACGGGTAGATGGGAGAGAAGAGTGGACAAGCACAGAGGGAGTGACAGAATGGAGAACTGTTCAGAAGAGAGAATGAGACATAGAGAACAGCATGTCCACTTAGGTGGTCCCAAGGAAACAAGGAGAGCAAGAAGCCCTTGTGCATGATTGCTGCCCTGAGGAGAGAAAGGCTACTGCAGTTCAGAGAAATTAAAGGAGAACCAGGCCTGCCTGGATTGACTTGAGAAAGTGTAGAAAAGAAAGCCGATAGCCCTAGAGCTTAAATGCTGGTCCAGCGTGAAAGGCTGCCGAGTTCAAGTGAGAGAAATGGTCAGGGGTGCTGCAGGACACTTGGCCTTAAAAGATTACTGAAACCAGCGATGTGCCCAAGTGAGGGATGGAAAGCCATGGCAGAGAGTTATGCCCAAAGTTATCTGTTGCTGCAATTTAAAGTGTGAAGCCCAGGTGGAGGAGTGGGGATAAATCCTCTGAGAAGACAGTGCCCCAGTCCAGTTGCAGGCCATGGGCCTGTTCAAACCAAGTGTGTACCTGGGTGGAGGGCTGGCACATCCCTTGCCCAAGATGGACTGTGCTCTAACAGCAGCAGTTCTAGAGAGACTGTAGCAAACAAAGTGACAATGTTTTCTCCCAGTTTGGCTAAGGACCCTTTATCATCTCCATTGGCACAGAACTTTATGGATACTGAGCCCTATTCCGAGTTACCCCCAACCTTCTATATGTTTAGGTAGAGTTCTACCTCTAAACATTATCATTTATTTGGTTAATGAATGACTGCAGGCAGGACTTTAAAAAAAATGATCTACTCTTAGTTTCTTATATATTTTCTTGCAGCTCAGAGCAAAGCAGTCATTTAACCAGGAGGAAGTAGGAGTGCGAGACTTGCTAATAAGATTTGGCTTTCACTTCAAATGTAAACATTTAGGTCAGACAAAGATTTACTATGGCAGAACACAACCAAACATTCCAACCTAATCGATAAGATTCAAGAAGATTAAAGACTAGGATTATGCAAGTAAAAAGGTTAATTTAATTCTTTCAAAATCCTTGGGGAAAAAAATATGTAAATTTTTTCCATGATTTATGTACATGTTTACTGCTCTAATATTAACGGGGTATTCACCTTGCACTCCGATGACAAATCAATAGTATATGCCATCAGAGTGTGCCAAGTTCCAGTATTATCTCTGGGACCTGCACCTGTCTTAGCCTGTAAGTGGTGGGGCTACCCTTACGAACAGGTTGTATATATTGGCATAATGTGTGTTATATGTAATGTGTATACTGTACATATAAGGGACAGCAAGGGATTAAGATTATAAAAAACCTTATTTAGGACAAAGGTGCTTTAAGTGTGGCAAAGTAGGTAAAGCATGGCTGGACCTGCAGCTAATCAGTGTGAGGAGGAAGGAGGTCCTGCAGGCTACACAGTTATAAGGAAGGTCTGCCATGTGCTGCCAGAGTTAGTTATGTAGTAATTTCAGTTCTGAGTTGTTGTGAGTTTGTTCCAACTTACAGGGTCCCTTGGCCACGAGCCGGCATTGGACCAAGACCAGGGTTTCTCTATCCATCAGAGTCAAGAGTACTCACAGAGCAGAGAGAGAAGGAAGGCGCAGAGCAGGGGCACTGCTAGGTCGTGTTATCTGGGGCTTTTACCCTGTATAAAACGGCTGCTGCCCTGAACCTTCTTAGTAAAAATACTATGTACTTGCCTAACTATCGTGGGGACCTATATACCTACTTAGCTATGGAGGGGACTTACATACCTATCTAACTAACGAGGGGACTTATATAAATACCTACCTAAGAGGAGGACCTATTGACCTGGATACCTACCTACTGAGGGGATGCACATACCTACCTGAGGGGGCATATATACCTATTTAATATAAACACTACAAAAATGGTGATACTACTAAACTCTATTTCCTGCACCCCATAAAGGTTATGGCTGTGGTTGATCTGGGGGTACAGGATGGAGTTAAGGTTGCACACAATGATCCTGGGGGTACGGGCCACAGCTGCAGCACAACCTCCATGGAGTTGGTCCTTCCCCGCCCCCCAGGACATTTTGCTGTGGCTCATAGCCCCAAACTATCATCCCATAAACCCTCACCTATCACCCCATGATGAGTTTGTACAAAAATAGGGCATGGTTAAGGAGCTGCTGCAAAAGTGAGAATTCTAAGATGTGTGTGGTAAATTCTGCAGAGACAAGTTGTGGCCCGGAGAAGTCATTATGCCGGTCTGGGATGAAAGGAAAAAAAACAAGGGGAAGACAATTTCTCAGATCAGACAAGACGTCACCAGTGAGTCAATGGCTGTAACTACACTATAATTAGATATGCCTGCAGAGCCTGTGTGCAACTGGTAGTCACTATGTGGTAGTCGCATGTGGCCATGGTCTGGCAGTATTATTTGGTTAGCTACTGGTAGAATTGGGATTGATGGTCTTGGTATTGTGGGATTTTTTAGTAACAGTATGACAGTGATACTTGTGGTGTATCTGTTACATGTACAGATGTGTTATCTGGTGACCGTATTATTTAGAGGTATTACACTATTGCACATAAATTATTGGTTTTGAAAAGGCAAATTTGTCAGCACTCACTTTCATTACACAGTGACTGCTGAGGTAATGGAAAGGATCTATGTGGAATACGTGTAAAATTAGTGACAGGAACCTTTTTTTTTTTTTTGCTCTGTAAAAATACATGCACGATGTGCCATGAAAGATGCTGTGTGAACCCAGCCCTACTGAGTAAACTGTAAAAGAGGGCCCGGGCCCCGGATGTTTTAAGAGCCTAGCAATGTCCCGGGTGAAAAGACAGGTACACAGGAAAGAAGAGTGGAGAAGCACAATGGGAGAAGAGGGACTGAATGGGGAGCTGTCTAAAAGAGGGAAGGAGAACAGTATGCCCACCTACGTGGTTCCATGGAATCAAAGAGAGCAAGTAGTCTTTGTGCATGAACGCTGCCCTTCCTTGCAATATATCTAATTGTACCTACACTGGATTATATATATATATATGGAGGCGTCCTACCTGATCGGTCGTTCTCTGAATCGTTCTTTTTCCCTTTTCTTCCTACAGGGGGCAGCATATCTACCTACAAAGGGCTGTATACCTACCTCCTGGGGTCTAGATACCTACCTACTTAATGGTGGGTAACATTATTACCTACTTACTTAATGGGGGCACCCACAACAAAAGTAGGAATTGGTAAGGAAGTGCTGATAAAGTGAGGATTTTAAGATATTTGTGGTAGTCACTATCATGTGGTGGAGACCTGAGCTGGTGTCTGACTGATCTGTGGTCACCAAATGATGCTGTTGTAGGTAATAGGTTATCGATAATGTGTATATTTGTACCTGTGAGTGGTTGTGTTTGTTGAGGGACCCAGTGCACAGCTCTGCCCAGGCACCCATAATCCTATTAAGACGGCCCTGTTTCTCACTATACGACGATTACGTTTTATTTACTTGAAACTGGAAAATCCTATCAATAAAAGAAAGAACTACTGCTAGTATATGTGGTATGAACCTTGCATTGAAATTTGTTAGGGGCTGTTCATTCAATATTGTATAAAGATCAAGTATAAATCTATTGGTCCATAAAAATGGTAGATATTACTCACGTATACAGAAGGCCACAAATGCTAATTCCAATATAATATAATCATCAGCACAACAAGAGAAAATGAATATAGTGATTGTTCAGTAGCTGCCATTTCAGACAGCACATTTATCATTGGCAGGAAAATTGAATTTCAAGTCACGTTATGGGTGTTTGCACTGTCTGATCGCACAACAAATCACTAGAGCAATTTTTAGAAATTATCATCTGTAGACAGCCTGACTGGATCATAGTGTTGGCCATTAAGTGCTCTAATTTAGAACCAATTTACTAAGTGCTTTTTCAGAGCTCAGCAACAAACTCAATGAGGGATTTCTGGTCAGTGTTCTTTTAAAGCAACTAGTGCCAGTTCTGTGGGCTGATATCCAAAGACATACAACCTTAGGGCCCCTTACAAAAATTCACAATAGGCACATCCCCATAGCATGCAGATAAGATTTGTAAAATCTCTCCTACTTCTCCGCTACTGTAAATCAATGTGGATTTTACTTGCAAATTCATCCCATGTTGATTCTTCCTTATTCCCATGTTGATTACATAGTACATTTTCATAGTGGTCAGTACTACCTTTCCACACATATAGTTCCCTACACTGAGCCACTGAGGTAAACTAACAATATTCTGGCTTCACTGACCCACAGCAGGAGCTCAAAACAGCTATTGCTGAACTCCATATACTATGTGGAAGCTATGATATTCTGTGTTCAGTGAACTCACCTTATCTGTGGCTATGCAGAAAAAATTACATGCATGAATATACTATTGGGCACACTGTATGGAGACTGCATGGAGAAACACCTGCAAAACAGAGCCTCAGGGCTCTGGGCAGCATGTATGAACGGGGCTGCACTAGATATCTGGCGTCTTTTCAGCCCGATATCAGGCACAGCCCCGTTCGCTTCACTCAAATCCCTCCCGTATGCCATTATCAGGCACATTACATAGCACAAGCGGCACTTTGTAATGCGCCTGATTTCGAGAGGCGAGGCGCTCTAGAACCGTAGCAAAGTTACATATTTAAAGATTCGCTACGACATTTCTAGGCGCATTACAGCTGGAACAGGTAGAACACTTTCAAAGTGTGTATACCTGAGCCAGAAATGTCGCCCTAGCGCTAGAATGCATCTGATTTATGATCCGCTGTAAAACGGGTTCATAAATCAGGCGCATTCTACACTAATATTACGCATATGAAATTTTCCTAGAGGTGATAACTTTCTTATTACTGTGTTATTTCTCTTATATCCAAAATTTCTCGTTGTTAATTGGGATGTTGCATTGCACTGAAGTAGGGGTGTGTATTACTCTCTATTACCAAACGGAGTTCTGCCATGGTTCAGCAGTCATTTCTGCTCTTCTCCCTTTTCCTTGAGGGTGATATCGTGTCTCTGCAGATACCCCTCCATTGCCAGATGAGGCTTGCTTTTTACTGGTTAACTGGACGTTTGACACTACTGGCTCCCAGTATCTGTATAGTCAGGTTACATTTGTTTGTTCTTCTATCAATATCAGGAAATAGCTTTATCTTCTTCCAATCCGTTCTTCTTAAACTGGATTGGTCAGTCTTTTCATCAGGATGGGAAACATCCTAGGTTTCTGTACCCTTCTAAAAAGTGTCCTGGCCAATTTGCGTACGGTTTCTGTACCCTTCTAAAGTGTCCTGACCACTTTGCATTTAAATATATTTTCTTGAAGTGTGACGAGGCCCCCCCTCTCAACAGATCAAGTAAAAGGATTCAGGTCTGATGCTCCTATCCCACACAGTATGGTCATCTCCTTCCTTGAGGAGTTGGCGCCATCACCGTCTTGTTTGTGTTAGGGCTTGTTCAAACTGAGTTTTCACTCCGTGTTACAAGCGCTTTATAGATGCTTCTTGGGGACCGACAGAGCGGACGACGAGACGGATCTAAACAATTAGCAGTGACTTTATCACTGCCCGAAATGAGGAACACGCAGCGGCGTTCACATGAGAGATCGCCGCTGCGTGTTTCAAAAGCGACGCTCAGGTCCGTCTTGAAAAGAATTGCATGTCAATTCTTTTCAAGACGGACCCGAGTGTTATGAGAGTTATGACTTTTTTTCCTTTTGTTGGCTTCTCCCAGTTGTTCCTACTGCTTTTGTACAAACTGATTAGCTCAGTGTCTGCAGCTGGGATATAGGATGCTGGAAGGAGCTTTCACTTTTTTTGCTTAGTGTGGTCTCTAGTGGCAGCAGTCTATGCCCTCTGTCTTCTGTGTTCCATAATGAGTGAGCTTTTACAGGTGAGTAACATAAATTCAAAGTTTTTTCACATTTGGTGATGTTATCAATGGTGGACTGTTGCAGGTAAGCACTCAAATTGTTGCCCAACAATCCTGGTGCTTACATGCATTACTACTTGCAACTATCCCTTAGGCCGTGTTCACACGGCTTATTCCCGACGGATTTGTGAGCCGGATTGCGCTCACAAATCCGGCGTGAATAAGGGCAGGGGGGCGTGGCCAGAGCGCAGTGGGGCGCGCTCCCGGTTCCCATAGACAATGCATGTTTACAGGCGCGTACGCGCCGTAAATAAATTCATGTCACTTTCTCACCCTTTGGCGGATTCCCGAGCGGGAGGAGCGAGGAATCCATTTTTCTCTATGGTAAGCTGGATTACCGTAATATTTCCACGATTGGCGCCGTACTGCAGCGCAATCCGGCGCGGAGTACGGCACCAATCCGCGGAGAAATAAGCCGTGTGAACATGGCCTAACGGACAATTCACAACAATTTTCTCAAGCGGACCTGTGTCTATTCCTGTCTATTTTAGTAAATACTAGTATTTTTTATTAAATAACAATTCTGGAACACCTCTCCTTAAATTTCTATATTTTGAGATTTCCCTGTTACTCCTCCCAGAAGTTCATTATCAATCTGTCAGGTGGGAGTTACCAGTTGGGGGTGTGTCCTGCAGAATGTGACATTGTTCAATCACTGCTGACAGAATCAGTGTCAACAAGGACACACCCCATGAAAACTGGAATGGTAACACCCATCTGACTGATTCAGTAATACATTGCTAGAAGGAATAACAGAGGAATTGCACAACATAAGAGAAGATGCTCCAAAATTGGTGTTTTTCAGGGAACACTAGCATCTAAAAACCCCAAAATTGTCTTAACAATCCAAAATAAACCATCGTTTCTCTTTAAGAAAGCGTTGCACGGAGATGCAGGACAACAAGGCCTGAAATAAATGGTTAAGCATAAAAATGTACCGCTAAAAACATAACTAGTTAGATTGGTACATGGCACCCCCTCCTTTCCCGACAAGCCAGATGGCCTATGCAAAAGAGCTGCATATTGTAACTATAATATGGATACCTAATAGTAACAGAAATGCATTTACATATTCATTCCATTCCTTGAACTGAAAAGTAATAAATGTCAGAACATATATGGAAATCACTGCAGTAAAGTCATTAATCAAAGTCAAATTACATCCGTTAGATTCGTTTTCTCTGATTAATTCGTGTGCAAGAGTCAATTTCACAACTTCAATAGCCTTTATTTAAGGCTGGCCTGTGGTGTTCACCTTATCTATCCATCTGCTCTTAGTTTTAATATGGTTATATAACATTCAGTTAAAGTGTGGTCAATGACGATAAAAATACTTTGATCTTTTTTTTCAAACTATGCAAGTCAACAAAAACCCAGACTCTTACCATATGTCAATATGTAGAGTGGTTTCCCGTTTGTATCCATAGTGGTAAGGCAGGGCGCTTTAGGTGATATGGTTCCCCATCGCTGCAGTGCTGCTTCTAATGAAGGCGGCCAGTTTGTGACAACTCCCAACTGCTCCCCTCGCATGGCTAACATCTGTGCTCCCTCAGGTTTTGGCTGGTTTGGGTCTGGCTGTTGAACTTTAGATAAAACACAATATTAGATTTTATGTCTATACAACACAAGTCAACCATCCTAAGCTACAAGCAGGTCAGCTACTTTGCAATATTGTAGATTTTTAACAAATTGCATTTTTTATTATTTTGTTTTTACATAATACTTTATGTTGCAGTTTTCACCATCCAGGACCAGAATATTTTTGGGCTCAAGTATCAATTTTTTTTTTTCCCCAACTCATTTTCACCTGGATAATATACAGTATCTTTTTTCCTTTTCTTTTCCCATGGCTGACTAAAGCCATGTTTTTTTTTTGTGAAGCATCTTGCACTTGCGCTTTACCATTTCGGATATGCATTTTGTTATTACGCAATTTTAATTTTTTTTTACCCTGTTCACCACCAAAACAAACTGTAACAATCTATACCTTCAACATACACTGGGATTACAAATATGGTAGGAGCCATTTTATGTTCTATATCAATTACTGATAAAATATATTTTATTGTAAAATGTATTTTGTGTGTTTTACCATATTTATAAAAATTTCATTTTTTGCCACATATCTGAGGCATATTTACTATTGTGGTTGTGTGAGAAATGTGACATTATTTACTCAAAAACACAACAAAGCCTTATGTTTTTCTATGAGATATGTGTCTTAAAATACACCATAAAGTGGGCATAGTTTAAGAAATCTGTCTAACTGTACGACTTATATTTGTCACCCAAAGCAACCAATTACAGCTAAACTTTCATTTCTCCAGACCAGTTTAAAAAATGAAAGCTTATCTCTGAATGGTTGCTATAGGTATTAGGTATTTTTGTATCTACCCCCTCATCACCTAATCAGTCATTATAAGACAACAAATTACCCTAAGGAGCTGATAAGCAGCTAGGAAACTTGAACCAATTGTTCTGATTATAAAATCAGAGCTTGGGGTTCAGCCGTCAGCTGGCTACATCCCAATTTGTTCCTTACCCCAGGACAGACGATCATCTACATTTTAAGTGTAAGGTGTTTTCTGTGATTTACCTTTTTATGTTACAACTGCTTCAGCATGCATGTATGTATGTCAACTTATTGTATCTTACTTTTTGTATTTTATGTACTGCACCTTTTTTCTATTAAAACCTTAATATGTTTGGTCCATGTATGCTGTAAGAATCCATAGCCTCGATCAAAGTGTTTAACCCTGTCATAGAGCAGTGTTTGATTAGACTGTTTTAACTCCACAAGTGCCGGTGGTCAGTGTTTGTGGGTGATGGAGTCCTTCCCTCCAATTCTGAGTATTGAGGAAGATGGTGACAACGTATATTTTTGAGGTGCCTGAACTGTGATGGGGTGTGATTTATGCTCTATTTGCCACCTGAGCAAAAGGTGAGAGCAAATAACATTAAGGGGAAATAAATTAACCCCTTTATAGTGACCCCCACGTCACGTGCTGGTGTATATGTGACAATGGGCACCAAAGAGTCTTACAGTGAGACAGTTTTCATAAATGAGGCCAAATTTCTGTCACAGAAAAATGTTACCTTCTCTAGACACTTTTTTGCAAATGACCTAAAAAGCAGAGTGGGTTATCTGAATGTGGTGATGGCTTTACTGGCAGTGACCATGGTCCTGGTGCAACATTCTGCACCAGAATTATAGCACAATTGTGCAAAAATTCTGGCATACCACAGTGAGCCATCTAAGAGCTGGCATAAACCAAGTTCATGCTGTCTAACTTTAGACTTAAATAATTATTATTAGAATTATTATTATACTAACAATATGCTGCCATACTATAACACACCAGTCTGTGTGAAAAAACATGCACATGCATGTATTAGGGCACACTACTGGTCCCACATACTACAGCCCTTTCTGAAGTCCTGGGCTTATGATTATGGTGATTGCCATTACACAGTGGCTCTCTCCCTTGTGTGCTTTTGCAGCAATGTTTGATGCATGCCCTGGTCTTGGCAGTAGTGACAAAAGGAGAGAGGTCAACCCAGTTGTTAGATTATTATTACAGTACAACTAAGGTTACATCTGCATTTTAATTTCTGGTTTTCTGCTTTAGCTTTCTCTGGTTCAACACCTTAGGGTAACATTGTTAGATCTGATGGACCTGTGTTTTTTCCCAACTTTATCTACTATGTAACTATGTTCCACCATTGAAACACTGGAAACAACAGCACTCTGGAATCTGATACCTGATGGCACATCAATGCCACTTGATGAACCCCAATGACAATAATGGGATCCGTTGGGTTTCTGTTATAGTGTCCATCACTTTACTGGACAAAATACAGCAGCATACTAGTCTATTTTTTCCGTCTTTTTTGAAGAAACTTGTGACAGAGGTTCCTAATGCGGGTGTGAAGGTAGCTTTATAGCCACCTTTGATATACATTTTCATCATGAGGTGGGTACAGGTTAAAGTGATGTTCTGCTTTAAATATTGTAGTGGTCATTACATTATTGGGAATAAATGCTGGTTAACCTCCGTGGAAATGAAAATTAATCATCTTGCTCTGATGTGACATAACAATGTAACTGAAATGATGTGACTGCCATCTGATCTTCTACCAGGCATTAGTTCTGCTAGTAGCAACTAAGTTTCATGTCATAAGTAAGTTTCATATTCCACCTGTATAATAATGTGAAATTTCATTCACAAGTGTCCGTTAAGATCATACCCGCCATGTTCAGACATAGAGCAAATTTAAATAAATTGGTGAGCAATTTTGTTGAACACATTACAGAATTTATGGTCTACTAATCCCAAACTACAGCCTGTATTATTCTCCAGAGCTGCATTCTTAATTCTGCAGACTTCAGAGATCTCTCCACTGACACTACAGAGGCTGTTTTGGTGATTTTCATGACACGTTAATCTAATTGGAACAACTAACTGTCCCCCTCCAATACAGGAGCCAAACTGTTCACATCTGCCTGGACGGCTCTGTTGCAGATTGCATTATATTTGACAGGAAGAATGAAGCCACTGGGGTCCTTGGTGTGATGGATCCATCACCACTTGAATGACAGTTTTCTGTTACTATGAGGAAATACATGTAATCTGTATATGAACTCTCAGTGCCGGAATCTAAGCTGTTAGGGATGTGTCTGATAACGATGCTGCTGACTGTTTCAAAGGTAAAATCCGAAAAGTTGTGATTACAGCTGTGGACTATAATACAAGTCATCAATCAGAACCTACACACAATAAAAGGGACAGATGCACTTACTCCAATTTCATAAAGCCCCATGCTACTTTTCTAGAAACGTGCCGTAAAAAATGGTCAAGGCTTCAGGGTTGCACCAAGCACAATTTAATCAAAATATTCCCACGCTTTTCTACTTGTGTTGTTTTTAACCAAAACCAGATACATCAACAAGGCGTACATCGTGCTGATGAGGCTGGCACACGATGCCAAGGGGAAGAGTCATAACAAATCATTGCCAGTTATTTAATATGTTGGTACATTTTGTATGCAGATTGTATCATATAGAAACTATAGCACAATGTTATAGATCTTCATCGAAAAATAAAAAGACACAACGCTGCCATAAAACACGTCAAGGTTTCTTCATTCTTTTAAATATAGAAGGCGTAGGTATATACACACTGGGAAAGGACTCAGAACACACAGAATGTTACCGTGGTGTTTTTCTCTGCTATGTAATTAAGCAAAACTATGGGGAAAGAAGGAGATTATTATGATATTAGTGTTCTGCCAAATCATAAATAGCATTTATTGGCTTTGGGCACCTCTCACATTTCAGCACAAATGAAAGTTGACAAATTGATCAGAAGCAATTAGTGGAAATGTGACAGCGTGCCTATTTAGAGGAGTCAGGTGCGTAGCATTTAGTGATATTCTCCATAGACAGCAGACAGGGAATTGTGCTATGCCACACCAGGAGATAACGTACTGCACATGTTTTCCAAGCACATCTTGGTGGATAACAAAGCTGTGTAAGGCCAAATACTATTGCACACAGCCATATTATGCCTACATGCTGTATAGAGCTGTAAAAGGACTTTCATTCTTGTGCATGGGGCTCTTACCATAGATAATATGGCATAAGATTGTGGCATGTTTCTTAAAGGGAAATTTCCATTTGTGGAAACCTGGTCTGGAAGTTTTCTGCTGTGACCTTGAAGACAACACTCTGTTGTTCGTACTCATAATTCCCATAGAAATGAACAGAGACACCCAAGCATGAATGGCCACTTATCAGTCTCCAAGGGCACAGCAGAAATCTGCAGAATCAGATGGGAATACCCCTTTAAAGACATTTAAGGAATATTGATAACATACGCCATAAATGACTAATAGATGTGGGTCCTACCTATGGAACTCAAACCTATCATAAGAATGGGTCCCCAAAAGCCTTTGTTCAAATTAGAAAGTAGAATGTGCACTTGCGCACTACTCCCCATTATGTACTAAGGTGGTTCCAAGAACAGCCGAACACACCTCTCTGCTGTATTCAGAACTGTCACAGAAAATAATGCAGAGTAGTTGGCAAGTGCAACTTATTCTCCGTTCTTAATGGCGACTTTCAGGGGCCCTATTAATGAATGTGTCACCAAAGTTCTCTGCTAATATCATTGGGAATCCAACCCTGAACATATTTTGGGACGCTGTTCTCAATTTTACTACGGTGCTCTTCCTTCTTTATACTTAGGGTCCACAAGTAGAGGTTAATAGTATATTAGATTCCAATATCTTTCATCTATTTAGAATGAAGGTTCCATAGTTCCAATCTATGTAAGAAATTTGTAATTCATAGAATTGAGCTTTTTAGGGGGTTAAACACTTTTTTAGACCTAACATCTAAATAGTTCATAATCTAAATTTTGCATGAATGAAAATGTTCTCGGAAAGTTCCTCCACAGAACCCCCAAAAAGCATGATGTAGTGGTTGGTGCAAATGAAGCAGAAAAGAATTTACTCAAGGACTGAATGGCTTCTGTACTTCTTGCAATAACATCAAGGATTCATGGCGAGATGCAGAACCCAGCGTTATAGGTCTGTTAGTAGTAGGATTACAATGAAGTGAGCTAATTATATTCTGTATTCTAATGAGTCTTTATCCCAAAGGTTTCCAGTACTAATCAAGATAAGTAACAAAACAGGTACAATGATAGATCAAACTAACCAAGAAACAAAGGATGGGGCTGAACTACAGTAAAGCAGCGATTTTACGTTCAGAGTTTAGATCTGCTTGTAGAATTACTTCAATGACTTTTAATAAATAGCTGTTAAATCTAAACATGAACTTATAACTAGACTTTCATTAGCATTCTTGAGTTGATTGTGTCTTATTTCCTGATCAGAGCTGAAATAAAGAATGCTCTGTAGTCTAAACAGCCCCTCAGAGGAGACAGTCTGGGGGAGGTCCAGACTACACAGTTAAACTGCCTTTTAAAATATTTTTTTAATTTATTTTCTGTAACAGGAGATAATTGGACTGTATGCAAACAAATCTCAAGCATCTAAATTAATTTTTTTTTATACCTAGCTTTTATTATCATTATTATTATTATAATAGTGAACCTATACTTTAAGGCTATGTTCACATGGTGGAATGTAATGCAGATTCCACACCAAAATCCATGTGCATTACGCTGGGAATTCAAGCCCCTTTATATGTTACTGTAAAACCCTGCCATAGTTCATATTATGAACAAAATAACTCGACATGCCACTTATTGATATTGTTTCAATATGGATTCCGTCTTGGTAATTGTATAATTGTGTCGAGAAGACAGAAAGAGATTAGGCTCATTCAATGAGGCTAGTGTTTGTCCATAATGAGGACAAAATCAGGCACATGCAAAAACCAAACCAGTGGCAGAGAGCTGAGGGTGTCGTCTAAGATTTATTTAATTGATCTACAATATATTATTTCAACAACAAAAAAATCCATCATATGAACATAGCCTCAGTCTTCATTACAGATTTTTTTCATACATCATCCTCAGAAGCCTTTGAACATCTTGATGTCCTTATTGCAACCATTAAAAGTTTTACTGAGGTTTTATAATCAGCAGCCAATTTAGAGTCCTTCGTTAGAAATTTAGGGGGACATGTATGAAGATCGGCGCCTCGAAGCGTGTTTTCACGTTATTTTCCGTGAAACTTGCGCCTGATGTATGTCGGCGCTGAAGTGCGCTCATAAATGCGGGGCAAACTTCGACACCTCCGGCAGACAGACCTCCGGCAGACAGCCTTTCGGAGCTGTAATGCGCCTCACTTTGCCGACCCGCATTCATACATGCGTCGGTGTTTTCGAATGTGGTGCGTCCTACCCCAGAAAGCCCACAGCACGCCCCTTCATGTTAGGCGCATTAGAAACTAGCAAACCTTGCGCCTAATGCACCTAACACATAGGGGAGGTGCGTCCGACAGCGGAGCTGGCACAGAGAGGCGCATTATACGCCAGAAAACAAGCGAAAACTCCGATCATTGATGTCCCCCTTAGTCTGTCAGTATAGAAGTATCACCTTACTTGACATCCAGCTTTTCAGTATTTTGTTACATAACAATTAGTTAAATTTCAATTACAAACCTTCCAATAACTCCTCAAAATCATCCACAAAGAACTCCCGTAACGGTGGCCGTTTGGGTCTTTTTAAGGTGTTGACAAGTTGCTGGATCTTTGCAGACACTCTACTGCTTACAGGGACTCCTATAAAACCATTGATGAACAGAAAGAGATCAGTAAAACATCAGTAATTCAGGATAAAAACAGGCATTCTAGTGATTTGATTGGTTACTTCTTTTCAGCAATACAGGGCAGCACGACAGCTGAGTGGTTCGCATTATTACCTTGCAGTGCTGGGTACCTAGGTTAAAATGTAACCAAGAACAACATCTGTATGGTGTTTGTGTATTGCCCATGTGTTTATGTGTATTCCCTCGAGGCAGCCGGATTTTCTTCCACAGCTATTGATAAACTACTTTGGAATTTAGATTGTGAGTCAGGATGGGGCAATAAGTAATAACAAGTGCTGTACAGAGATGCTGAATCTGATGTAACATTAAATGGCATCAGGGTGAGGGGAAAATAGAAAAAAAAGCATTTTTGGCCCCGTTCATCCACCACTGTCATTCTGCAGTGCCCCAGTATTAGCTCCTCTTCACTAGTTGTACTGCGTGCCATCCAACAGCAGAGGCTCTATTCATCTACTATAGAGCGCAACCTTCTGTTGATTATATCTTTTATATCTGATTACATCTATCAAGCCACTCATTGCCTCCCACACAGCCAGCCAGTATCGCTCTGCTCTGCACTGATCAGGGGCAAAAATCCCAAAACAGCGTTGTCTGCAGATGAGAGATACTGGCTTGGCTAAAATCCTTTTTGTTTTCTCAAGACCCAGTGGGTCAAAAGCAAATTGAGGATTTGTTACATCCAACAGAGGGCGCTTGGGCTTCTCAGCTCCTTTCCCATAATGCCTTGTAATATGCAGATGCTTAGTAGAGAGCAAAAAGGCAAAACAAATCTCTACACGCCGTTCGTTCGGTGCTCTCCTCAAGGGGAGATGGTCCCTTTTCTTTGTTCTTTGAAGGATCATACCCATATATGATCCTTCATAGTTTTTATGTCTAACATAAATCTAAAATTTAGATCATAAAAAACAAAGCAAGAAAACCCATGGAATGGAAAGATGTGTCCAAAAGTTTGACTGGCATTGTATATGGTAAAAACGTATTGGCAATACAGAGCTGACATTACAATATGGCAAATACATTGCTGAAGTCTTAGCATTATTTCAGTCTAGTAAAGCTGTGCATGTGCAGCCACCTCTCCTTTCTCTTTTGCAATAGACTGTGGAATCCTATTTTCCCAGATGGGAATACCCCTCTAAGTAGAGTTAAAGTCTAGCTATGCATTTAAGATTAAGAGGAAGAGAGGAGGGTGGGTGGGGGGGGCGGAGGCATAGACGTAAAACCACAAGGCTGGTGTTTTCCATTTGTAATTTTTAAGAAAGCACAGGCCAACAGGTGATATTCAGCTTCACTGGTGATACCTATTCATCGTAGCAATGAGAGGATGGCTTTAGAAGGGTTACAATGAGTAGGGTGAATTTGTAGCTTTCTTATTATTTAAAAAAAAAGTGCACTGCAGTTTAAAAGGGCAAACATCATTCTCTGCACGGTTATACAAGCCGTTTCCGAATGTAAAGCAAATGACAAATAACAAGATTGTCGATGCTTAGAACTAAAAGTAGCGTCGCTGCAAATAAAAATATGAGCCTCCTACACGTGGATGTTATAATATATTTTTCCATTTAATTTTTTTTTTCTTTTTGACAAGGGAACGGATATTCACATTGAGATCATCGATCTCTGTAAAGTAATGGAGTGCCAGGGTATACAGTGGTAACAAATGACGGATGTCAGAAGAAGGTATTAGAAACGAGGAACATATTTGGCTTTTCATGAATTCTCAACTAAAATCTGTTTAGAACCGTGGCACAGTGCATTACTCCATTGAGATCAATCATCTCTATGTATGTGGAAATCTGGCAAAGATTGATATGGAAAAGTAAAGCTATAACAACATCTAGAAGTAGAACCTACTGTGACAATGGTTCTATATGATAGGACTATTGCTGGGGGTCTCATTTTGTAGCATGTACAAGTTGTCGATTTATTTACATTTTTTTTTTATATCCCTCTTATATAGCACCAACATATTCTGCAGTGTTGTTCAGAGACCCCACATCACATCAAGGGACCACCATCACATCAGTCCCTACCTTCACTAGTACTCACTATCGAGCTTCTATAGCTCAAACACATAGGATACAATTATTATAGGAAGTCATTTAACCTATCAGGTTTTTGGAGTATGTTTTACAAATCATGCACCCGTGATTCAGATCTATGAATGCTTTACTGGGCAGGTATCTCACCTGATTAAATGGGGTAACTCAAATCACTTGGATTTTGGAGTTGCTTATTTAAACCCGTTCTCTCACCTATTTCTACCCTTTTCATTTATTGTGCAGCATCTCGCTCACTGACCTTGAACCTCGGTAGTACAAATCGAATTCTTAGCAAAGTTTATTAATTTGGGGGCAGATAAAAAATTTTTACACTTCGGGGCCCCTAGCAGCCTAATGGAAAATGATGACATAAGAGTTTAAAAAGGGTTTTCTCACTAAATTTTCCCTTTAAATGCGCGAAAGGTAAAATGGAAACTATTACTCAATCGTATTTTTTTTACTTGTTCCCCCAATTTTAAAGAAGATTTTAATCCCCTTAAAAGAGTACACAGGTTTCTCGGGTTTTACTGACCACCCTCCCGGCTCTCTGATTTTTCTCATTGCTCCGGGCTGCCAAGCTATTTTCATCATGGCTACCCCTACCTAGAACGAATTTGTTTCCCTAATAAATGAAAAGCTTTCACCCTTTAGGCCGGGGCCTACACAATCATTAAATTCCTGAGAAACCCACTTTAAAAAATGCTGGAACAGCATAGCCCCCCACCCGGCCTAAAAACGGGAAGTGTTATCTAAAATGGTGGCTTTGTGAAACAGAATGGTGAGAAAACCCCTTTGAGTTGAATTTTTTGGAAACATAAAGCAAGTGTTTATTTGTCCCAACTGTATTAAGGCCCTTTCCTCAAGACGTACTAGGCCCTTTCCACTGGGTAGCAAATGCCCAACTATATATTTTTCCTAATATTTGCAATTGTGGCATACATTCCACACTGTTTCAGTTGACTGTCCCAGAACTAATTAATGTTGTATGTATGTAGGACCAACATATTCACACTACTGCTGCAGGTTCTGTTATTGCTCTTTTTGGCAGTCCTAGCACATATGACGGCAAAAAATTGCAGCATACCGTGGAATTCTTCGAAAACTAAGAAAACCACTAAGGCGCCCCAAGACATCCCAGTATGAGCCAGCGGAATCCATTGCTCACCGGTGGGATATACCATACAATTTATTTAGCATAGCGCTGTAGTTTGTACTATGAATGTAAGTCACAAAAAAAAAAAATGGGGAAAAAACTTGAAAAATGTTGATCTGAGGGGTTTTGAAAACATGCATCATGAACCAGAAGCTATAAGTTACACCGCTCTACTGAAGCATTCATTAGAACGAGAGATCCTATCAGTACAAGTAGGCACAGAAGTCACGGCCATAAAGATAATTTATAAACAGCATTAAGTACATTTCAGACTTAATGGTTCAGATTACTAAAAAGTGCTATGCTATCAATTGGGACCACATTATCAAAGTACTGTTTTTCAGAATGTGGGCTCATTTTAAAAAGAATGCATGTAACTGCATTCTCCCGGGGGCAAATCAGGTTAAAAAAAAAAACAGACAAAATAGCCCCCCCCCGTGAAGGGGAAATCCTTTTTTACGGAAGGGGGTTTCTGCATTGTTTGGGGTAGGTTGTAATTATTTTCCAAATTTAAAAGATTTTGTTCTGGGAAAAAAATTTCCCTCGTCCAATAAACTGTTGATTTTAAAACCACAGATCCGGCTCTCCTCTCCTTTGCGGTACTTGGGGCTATTTTTGATTTGGGGGCAAACGAATAAAGAAAACTAAATTAACCAAACAAATAACGGTTTTTTAAAATTCAGATACAAAGCGTAAAAAATTTTTTTTGTGTCAATTCCCCAAAGAATAACCATTAAAAGAAAATTTAATTTTTGCATTTTCAGATTTCAAATAATGTTGCATATCGTGAAAAGAATTTGTCTCGGGAAACAATATCGCTTTTTAAAAAAACTCCCAAAACCCAAAAAAAAAATGCGGCAATAAATTTGTTTAAAGGGGAGTACAACATTAAGCCAATCAAAGAATTTTTTTCCCAAAAAGGAAAAATCTCCTGGGTAGAATTAAAGCAATAAAATTAGATTTCAATATTACCGATCTGCACTTTCTGAATCATAAGCTTCGGTGAGTCTCAAAGGCCCCCTAAATGTCTACAGTGGGCAAAGAGAAGAAATGTTCACTTCTTTGTTAAAGGGTTTGTCTCACTACATTGATTCCTCTCACCTCAGTCCTGTTTTCTCGGTTTCATTTTGAATTCAGGGGGTGTTACTGGTTTTAACGGGCTGCAGAGAAGCCAGACTGTAGCTAAAAACCCCTGGGGGCAGCCTATCAGGGGAATAAAACAGGTCTGTAGCTAGAGCAACCAGTGCTGGCAGCCTATCATGAGAGAGTAAACAGGTCTGAAAGCTATAGCGAACTGGGGGCTGATGCAGCCCATAAAAGGAGGGATATCTGGAATAGGTAGGACACTGTTAATTTGGCATATTAAAAAGTGACTTGTTTTTGCAAGATCTTTAACATAAAAAGCAATCCTTGTAGTAAGACAACCCCTTTAAGCCTTATCTCTGAATAGTTAGTGATACTTCAGATCTATTCTTATCAATAACATTATAGAAAATAACATAAAAGAAAACTTTTTTTTTTAGCTTAATAGGGTTGTCTGGTTTAGAAAGTCTTTAATATGCACAAGAAAGGAAGGCAGCACTAGAAAATAAACTAGAATAAAAATGGGGTGCAAAAACCAATGTGTCAAAAAGTGTAAACATATGACAAAGTAGTAAATGATGGCACACTATAGTAAGGAGATGCACCCCCAAAAATATACAAAATATAATAAAACCTTTGTTTCATAGCTACACTACACGATGTTTGATAAAAACAATTAAAAACATTACAAACAGCCACCTACATATATAAATGTGGGTACAGGCCCAATCATCACAATATAAGCAGTGAGCACCTACAAATATACAATTGTGAATATGCACAAATCAAGAAAATAACGTACTAGAATATCCAGACAAGAATCACAATCAGTACTCAAGAAGAACAAAGGGCTTAGTGCAAATTATTATCTAGATAAATAATGGCATGTCAAAATAGGGGTAATATCCCTTAATATTTATTTTCTTGTTTTGTGTATATTAGGGTGACAGTCAAAAAATTTTTGTGCACATTTTTAAGTCTCCCCCTGGGAATTATTTACTTTGGTGTGATTTTTACATTGTTTACTGGTGGCTCAATCATCACAAAACTAACAATTATTCGCAATGAATGTCTTGCTGCAAAGTAAATGAACAATTTTAAAGCATTTTCACAGTTTATTTTTTTTGTGAAACATGCTTTATTTGTTTCAGGATAGTCATGGCGATGCTTCTCCACACACTGGAGAATAAACGGTTTCTGGTCTTCTTGAGTGCTCAGTGACGGACTGAATGTACTCATGAGTACAATGGAGCGTTCTGCTGCATCATTTACGATTTTCAATCCGGTGACTTTTGAGGATGCATCGATATAACTTGTATTAATGTGCCACAGACAAGGATCTTGATGAAGAAAATCTTCATTTCCATTGCTTTATTTCCAGTGCAACGAACAGTCTTTTTGTGTTGCACGATCTGAAGCGATAAAGCTTCTTGTGTGACAAGGTCTTCGGCAAGCTGCACGCGAGTTGAGCAGTTGTCTTTGCCTCCTGCTGTAGAGCTAGTACCATGTCAATCTTTTCTGTGGTTGGAACCTCACTGTCAAAACAAACCAGACCCATCATAATTTCATTGAGGTACCACAGGTGTCTGCTGAAAGTTTTTATTGCTTCCTTAGCACCAGGACCATTGATGCCTTTATATGCTACTAGTTCTCGCAGTAATGTCAAGTCATTTCATGGCTGGGATCTGACAAAGGTACCAAGCTTTCAAGTATAAGCGGACAGTAAAAGTACAAAATTGACGTGAATTTTTAACTCTGTCACAGTTAAACGAAATTGATGACGAAACATCTTAAGAGCATATATCAGTTTGACCAGTTTGGAGCGTTGATGTGTATGTCTGGGCTTGCCGGGGAACCAAGGAACAAAAGTGCCAGTGTTAACAATTCCTTGTAATCATCTCTTGGATGGCATCGTGCAAGCTAGTTGGTGCAAAATTCAACTAGACACTCCTTAAGTGGACCTAGCTGAGTTGAAACTATGTCATCTTCCATTCCAGCCGAAAACTTGGTTTTATCCAATTGATTCCAGACACCCGAAAATCTCTCGAAAAACGTTATATTTGGAGCTGTTGATCAAACACGCTTGCAATAAGTAGCTCATGAATGTGGTGCCTACAGGGCAAACTCAGTAGTTCTTTCTGCAGTTTATGTTGCATGAGGTTGCACGCACTAGCCTTTCTACCACTGTTACTACTGGTCGTGTCGAATGACATAAACTTCACTTTATCCAAGAGCTGCCAATCCTGCAGAACCTCGAATACAGCTGTAGCTTGTGCTGTTCCTGTGCTGTTAGTTGTCTCTGGAACCGACAACATCTTCTGAGTTGCTCCTCCGGACACTAGTACTGCCAGTTGCTTAGCAGTTTCATTGCAGGTCTGGGTTGCAAACCTTTTCCCATCCAAGTGTACAGTCAGTGGACCACTGCTATCGAGAGTAAGCTTTGAAAACATTTGCTGCAATCTCTCGATGCCAGCGACGAGCTTGTCTGATAGATTCCCTGTTCAACATGAGGCTGCCTGAATCATGGCCAAGAGACTAAGAAACAGCAGCAAGCAAGTAGGTCTATCACGGGTATTAGTTCCGTCTAGAGCGGCAGCAACTTCTGGAGTCACAATGTTGACAGGTCTGACCGACTTAAGTTTCTTGGGACTAAAATGCCCTTTGCCCTCATCACTATCATTGTCGGAAGCGCTGTTGCGCTGCAACTGCTACTACCACTGCTGAGTTCAGAAGATGCTGTTGAATGCCGAACTCGCTCAGTTTCCTTTTTTCTTCATTTCTCTGCCTGTAATTCTCTCAAATCTTCTTTCCTCGACCTTGGCCAACTTTCTGTCTAATGGTCCCATGCTTCCACTATAACCTTTTTCTCTTTGAGTAAGCAAGAAGTCACGGGCTTCCTGAAGTTTTATACGTTTCATGGCATCAGCATGAGCGACATCAAACAAATCTTCAGCTTATTAACAAATTCCTTAGCCTTGGACTCCTTCTCCTTGAGACTCTTCCATTGACCAAACACACTGATCATGTGATAATTTTGCCTTGTTGGGATTCTTGCGTTTTCCCAGAACTGAAGAACTTTGTTGGCTGTGACGATAGCATTGGTACATGTTGGTTGCAATTCCGTACTGTGCAGGAAATAAAACCTGGCCAACACCTGCCGATTCGACGGCAGCTTATAACCGTTACTACTGCCCTGCTGTCCCTCCAATTAACCACATTCCTCTAACGCTGCGATTCGAAGACGCCATTTTTTCTGACAACAGTGACTAAACTTGTGGGCGGCCTAAATAGCATCCATAAACCCACATTTCAATAGATTTTGATATGTTGCTACAAATCGCCCTAATATCGCTTATCAAAATTTGCAAAATACTATTATAAACAAAAGTAAGTGAATTTCAGGCAAAAATTTAAATAGACAGTAAAGACACATAGTGGGAGTGATGTAGACTGCTGCGTAAATGTTTAGAGATTAGTGTTACCTAAAACAGTGAATAATACTGAATGTTGTCTGTAATGTAGAAAGCTTACATTAAAACAGGAAAAATGAACTAAAATTAATATTATATTCTTTACACATTACAAATAAGTAAATTGGAGAAAGTTTCAAGAAGCAGTAGGACCTTTATTGCTGCTCTATATTAAAACTACCCAAATCCTATTTTAACGTCTATTACATATTCAAAGGCTGACACTGAGCCACCTCTTAGAATGCATTGTCACCCTAGTGTATATTCATTATTGTGTTTGTAGGTGCTCATAACTTATATTGTGATAAATTATTGTTTTACATCTACTTTGTGCATGTCGGGAGCTTATACCCACGTTTATATATACTACGGTACTCACAAAAAGTTACAGGTATTTGGCTTTTAGTTGAGTTGGGATTTAAACAGTCATCCTCATCTTGCTGTTCACATTTTGACATCATGAAACCAAGACAACACCATATAATTGATGAATGGTACCTCGCCATTGCGAGGCTTCAAGCAGGATGCTCTCAGATGGGGGTGGCCACTGAGCTTAGAGTGTCACAGTGTGTCATCAGCAGTTTGCAACAAAAATACAGAGAGACCGGAAGAGTCACAGAAAGGCAAAGAAGTGGGCGTCCTTTGGCTCCATCATACACTGATGGCCACTTCATTGTAAACTATGTCCTGTGGAACCGGATAATGAATGCCCCACAACTCCAAGCACATTTAGAGGGAGGGGAGGGGCACCCAAATGTCACGTCAGACCATTCGTAACCATTTACATCAGCGTGGTCTGCATGCTAAACGACCTGACACCACCACCAGGCACAGCCATCATCGTATTGCATGGGCCAGAGAGCATCTACACTGGATGAGGGATCAGTGCTCCTCAGTGTTGTTCAGTGATCAAAGTCCATTTACTCTGAGCAGAAATGGTAGCTGCCAACGATGCTGGAGACATCAAGGAGAGCACTGTGCATCAGCTAGGTCAGGTACCTTTGCCAGTCATCTTGAAAAAGTTGAGCTATCCTTCTGTGCTACAGTAAAGTAATGTGTTTACTGTCAAATTAAAGGGCTATTACTATCTCCAGACTTCAAGGTTGGGAGATGGAAATTAGCCGAGAATAGATTATGGCGCATGCGCAACACTAACTGTTCTATGGGAGTTCCAAGTCCAACTGAGCAAGTGAGTGTGCTCAGCTGAACTTGGAACCCTACTGAAATGAACAGAGTGCTGCAAATGTAAAGCCACCTCTCCGTTCTGCACAAAGAAAGTCGGGGACCCGTTCTTATGACAGGTGCAAGATCCAGAGGTGGAACCTGCAGCTATCAGACATTTATAAAATATTCGAATGATAGGCCATAAATGTTTAAGCGGAAAACACCCTTTAAAGAGCACCTATCACCACCACACAAAAATTCACAGTGGATGAAATTATAAGACTTTTCTAAAAATTCATGTAATACTGAGAATTTCCCCCAGTATCACAGGGCAACAGGTTTTGTCAGAGAGAGGTCCCAACTGTGCAGGGGGAGCTAAAGACATACATGCTTGTATATATGCAGCCACAGTAAATTGAGGAAATAGGTGTGACAGGTTTTATCTGTTGCTTCTGCTTCCAGCCTCCCCTTCTCCTACATAACACATAGGCATCTATATTACACTGCTGCTAGTGTAATAACACGGAGCATGAAAATAGCAGCACGGACCTCCCCAATTTACACATGCTGCAGACTTCAAAGTGGACTTTATCAGCTCAGAAATGGGAAATCCCACAAAGCTGTCTTCATACTGATCCATCATACTGTGAGGAGCCAGAATTAGCCCCGGTCAATGCTTATTTTTACTGAATTACATGTGAAATGCTTTCATTTACCTAATGAAAAATATTTGAGAAAGTGTTTAGATTTTAGTGTTCTGTTATTTCATGAAGTTCTCTGGAGTTGAGCTTTGCTATATCATGTACATTGCATCCATTCTAGTTCTAAATTAAGGATATACTAAAAACCTTATGTATGAAAATGGTCTAGCAGTAAGACTGTCTTTGTTGCTCATATCAGCCAATCAGAGCTCAGCTTTTATTTTTCCAGAGCACTATGAAATGAATGGTGAGCTCTGATTTGGTGCTATGGGCAACAAAGATGGTCTTACTGCCAGACAGTTTTCATACAGAAGGCCCATAGGGCGACATGTTTGATCGGGCTTTTCGCCTGTTTTCAGGCGTAACCTGCGCCTCCCGGCCCGATTCCCCCTGTCGGACGCAGGGATGCGGTGTTAGGCGCAGTGTTCGCCACTTTCAGCTGCACCTCACATGAAGGGGAGGGCAATGGGCGCGGTGTAGGCTTTCCGGGGCGGGACGCGGCGCGCTCGAAAACTCCGAGGCATGTACAATCGCGAGTTGGCAAAGTGCGGCACATTGCAGCGCTCGGCAGCTCCGACAGTCAGACCTAGTTTATTTTGATCTAAATGCTCCGGCGGCGGCGAAGTGAAGCAAGAACGGAACATGCGAGGAAACATAGATCGTATCAGGAATCTCGGTGCTCAGCTCCGTGCAGCATGGAGTAGGATTCCGAAAAAATCGCCTTTATAAAGGCGGAAAACATTCTCAGAAAAGAGCTCAAACCTTAAAAATAAAAAATACATTAAAAAAATCACTGTCCAAAAATCTAGAACGGCGCATCATCAGGTATTAGGATATTGGAAATTGCCGGGAAATACAGTAATTCAAATTCTGAAAGCTATTCTGATTGGTCGGGATAAACCGGCCAATCAGAATAGGAGCAACAGTGAACCATTAAAACCTATGGAGAACTATTGACCAATCAGAATAAAAGGCGGGACAGTTCAAAATATAGTAAAAATGCTGAAAAGAGCTGATTGGCTGAGCTAGCGGGGGCTTGGCTATTTCGGCCAATCAGAATAGGAGCGACAGGGACCCATTATAGCCTATGGAGAAGTTTGAACCAATCAAAATCAAAGGCGGGACAGTTCAAAATACAGTAAAAATGCAGAAAAGAGCTGATTGGCTGAGCTAGCGGGGGCTTGGCTATCCAAGCCAATCAGAGTGCGAGCTACTTCTCCCATTGTAGTCTATGGAGAGATCGGCGCAATGCAATCTCGGCGCTCAGCGCCGTGCGGCATGGAGTATGAATAAAAAAAATATTTTTATTAAGTGTAAATCATTATCAGATAAAGCACTGAAACCTTCTCTAAAAATAAATCAGTTAAATCCCTAACAACGCGTTTGTCGCCGAGACCGGCGCTACATGAGGAATTGTAATAGGGAGAATTGCCGGGAAATACAGTAATTCAAATTGTTTAAGCTCTTCTGATTGGTCGGCATAAACCAGCCAATCAGAATAGAAGCGACAGTGGCCCATTCTAACCTATGGAGAAGAATTGACCAATCAGAATAGGAGCGACAGGGACCCATTATAACCTATGGAGAAATATTGACCAATCATATTCAAAGGCGGGACAGTTCAAAATACAGTAAAAAGGCAGATAAGAGCTGATTGGTTGAAGCGGCGGGGGCTCGTCCAGCTTAGCCAATCAGAGCGCAAGCTACTTTCTCATAGAGTTCTATGGGGAAAAGCAATTCAGAGCGAGCTCTGTGATTGGCTAAGTTAAAAGAGGCGCCGTTATTTGGACCAATGGGAGAGCGAGCGACGCTCCTATGGGTTTTTCTAATGCAATCTGAAATAAAACTGTACATGGCCGAAATCAAATGATAAGACTACAGAAGTTGTCCCGATGTGTATATAAAATGAATAATAATATGGGGGTAACGAAAAAAAAAATATTAAGTCACTAAAATCATTTGTATTTCTTTATTTTCGTTATACCAAGACTATTGATCCTTGGCTAACGAAAATAAGGAAATAAACATGATTTTAGTGAATTAATATTTTTTTTTTCTTTACCCCCAGCCTGTCTCAAATCGGAACACATCTTCGGCGCAGTCCCTTCTGCGCCTAAGTCCTGCACTGTGCCCCACACACTGGAGAGGCGCAGGGACCTTTTCCCCGCATGTATGAGCGCACCTCCTCGGACGGCGAATATTAGGCGCAGCGCCGCACTGCGCCCATGTCCCCGCACTGCGCCCCACACACTGACGAGGCGCTGGGGACTTTACACCGCATGTATGAGTGCATTACCTCGGGCGGTGAATCATAGGCGCAGCGCCGCACTGCGCCTAAGTCCCGCACTGCGCCCCAAACACTGGCGAGGCGCGGCGGACTTTACATAGGATGTATGACAGGGGCGTCGCTAGGCTGTTTTATTCGGGGCTCGGACCCCGAATAAATCCCCTGTGCCCCGGGGCCCTCCTGGCTCCAGGCCGCTGCCATGGGCCGGAGCACCGACTGGCCCTTCACTGCATTTGCGTCCGCTGGACGCACACACAGCTGAGGGCTTCTGCGGAGCAGAGAGCGAGAGCAGTGCGACGTCCCTGCGTCCGCAGACAGTGTCGGACGCTCTGGGCCTGACACTCCGCGGGCGCCGCCGGGTCCTACAGCGCTGAGGATCCCGCGCGGGGCTCGTGCGCCTCAGCCGGGCGTAGGCGATTACTGTGAATTCTATCGCGACCTGCCCTCTCCTGCCCCCAAAGCCCCTGCCCCATAAGGCCGTGCCCCCCCAGACCTGCCGTGGCCCCATAGCGCTTGGCTAAGAGGACGAGCGCGCTTCCCTCGGGGATTATGGTGATAATCCCTGCTGTTATTTTCATAGCGTTTACCTGCCTCAATGGCCCCCATATACTGTCTGTGCCCCTATAATGCCTGCCTGTGGCCCCCATATCCCTGCCTGTGGCCCCCATATCACTGCCTGTGGCCCCCATATCCTGACTGTGCCCCCATATAGTGCCTAGGGCCCCATATCCCTGCTGTGGCCACTCTTTATGCTCTGTGGCCCCTATAATGCCTGCCTGTGGCCCCCATATCCTGCCTGTGGCCCCCATATACTGCCTATGGCCCCCATATCCCTGCCTGTGGCCCCCATATGCTGTCTGTTCCCCTATAATGCCTGCCTGTGGCCCCCATATCCTTGCCTGTGGCCCCCATATGCTGCCTGTGGCGCCCCTTTAAATGCCTGCTGTGCCCCCATATCCCTGCCTGTGGCCCCCATATGACTGCCTATTGCCCCAATATCCCTGCCTGTGGCCCCATATCCCTGCCTGTGGCCCCATATACTGCAAATGGCGTCCATATCCCTGCCTGTGCCCCCAATATCTGCCTGTGCCCCTTATGCTGTCTGTTCCCCATATCCTGCCTGTGGCCCCATATACCTGCCTGGGGCCCCTATATTGCTGCCTGTGGCCCCCATATCCCTGCCTGTAGCCCCCATATACTGTCATTGGCTCCATATCCCTGCCTGTGGCCCCATATCTGCTTGGCCCCATAATCCTGCCTGTGGCCCCCATATCCCTGCCTGATCCCCATATCCTGCCTGTGGCCCCCAATATCCCTGCTGTGGCCCCCATATCTGCTTTTCCCCTATCATGCCTGCCTGTGGCCCCCAAAATGCTGCCTGTGCCCCATAATGTCTGCCTGTGCCCCCATATCCCTGCCTGTGGCCCCCATATCCCTGCTGTGGCCCCCATATCCCTGCCTGTGCCCCAAAAAGGCCTCCCTGTGGCCCCCATATCCCTGCCTGTGGCCCCCATATTGTCATGTGCCCCTAAAATACCTGCCTGTGGCCCCCATATCCTGCCTGTGGCCCCCATATTGCCTGTGCCCCTATATACCTGCCTTGGGCCCTATATACCTGCCTTGCCCCTAAAACCTGGCCTAATGCCCCCATAACCTAGCCCTTGTGCCCCATATACCTGCCTGTGGCCCCATATACCTGCCTGTGGTCCCATATCCCTGCCTGTGCCCCTATACACCTGCCTGTGGCCCCATATACCTGCCTGTGGCCCCCCATATACTGCCTGTGGCCCCATATACTGCCTGTGCCCCCATATACCTGCCTGTGGCCCCTATAAACTGCCTCTGTGCCCCTATATATAGCCTGTACCCCATATACTTCCTCAGTGCCCCCATATACTGCCTCAGTGCCCCTATATACCTGCTTGTGGCCCCATATACCTGCCTGTGGCCCCATATACTGCTTCAGTGCCCCTATATACCTAACTGAGGGGACTGCTATACCTATAATTAAGGAGTTGCTGGAAATGTGAGGATTCTAAGATATTTGTGTCCAAATCCTCAGGGACGAGTCTTGGCCGGGAGCAATCAGCATGAAGGTGTGAACCGGATGGAGAAGAAAAGGGAAAGTGAACGACGCTGATCAGAAAAGACGTCTCCGGTGAGTCACCAAATGTAACTGCAGTGTAATCACTTATATTTCTGCAGAGCCTACATACAACTAGTTTCTCCACTACATGGTCCCTGTATGGCGGTGGTATATGTAATCAGAGCCTGTGTACAGCTGATAGTCACATGTGGGGGTTGCGTTCGGTCAGGGTCTGGCAGGATTATTTGATCCTTAAGTAGTAATAGTTTGGGGTCTTGGTTTTGTAGGAGGGTTTTAGTAACAATCACTTGTCTGGTAGATTTGCTCCATGTGTAGGTGTATGTTTTGGTGACTGTTTAGGGGTTTGTCATATGAAGGTGAGAAAGTTTTAAAAAGTAAATTTGTCATTGGTGATTTTTACTGTACAGTGACTGCTGAGGAGATGGACGGGATCTGTGTGGGATGTGCAGAAAATTAGTGACAGGAACACAGGTTTTTCTCTGTAAAAAAACATCCGCAGTTCACAATGAGGCGGGAAAAACACAAAGGGCCCGAGCCCCGGATGTTTTAGGACCCTAGCAACGCCCCTGATGTATGAGCGCGCCCCAGTGCCGACATAAATCAGGCGCAAATTTCACCGGAAAACTGGCGGAAAGGTGCGCCCCGACGTGGCAAGATTCATACATGTCGCCCATAGTGTCTACATCAAATAGATAACATCCATAAATGTTGGGCAAAGCCAAAAAGTAATTTTTTTTTAACATTTGCTGATTTTTACAAATATAATAAAACTAAATATAAAAATCTTGCTTATCAACATATTTTTCATGCTGTGGTACAGATTGATACTCACCATCTCCTGTTTCCATAAGTTCCGCATTGCCATATTTTGAGGTGGCCCGTGATGTTGATCCCTGTGGTCTTTCTACTTGTATGGAGTGCTCTGAGGTGTATGTGGTAACATCTGGAGGGGCTGAATGGTTTTCTGTAAAAACACAATATGACTTAGCAATACAGAAGATACCAATCTTAATGTGAAAACAGACCACAAAATGCAAACACTGAATGCCACCAGAATTGCAGTACTGAACAGAAGACCATATTCTTAGATTGACAGTTAATTAAACACAGTGCAAACGGAGAGCATTACCAACACATATTACTGATAAAGCGGCCATCACAGATGCTTTGCAGATGTATAAAAGACATTCCTTGAACAAAAAAAACATTTACTAGCTGACGCTTCTGCAAACAAAACTACGATAGGAGAGACAGAAATGCAACCAATGACTATCCCAAATATCAGAAAGAGACACAGGCAGATTTCACAGACATATTAGGTAAGCACAGAAGTTGCAATCAAGCATTTCTTGCATTGCTTTCATTACAGAAATACCATATAATACTTAAAGCATGTAAACATTATATATGTCAAATATACAATGTTTAGAACAGATATGTAATGCAATTTCTATAATATTGAATAACACGTTGCCCATTTTGAATGACTGCTACATCGTATCCTTATAGAGATAATTCATTCCAGAAACCATTGCTACTTTAATGGAGATTTAACAACACATATTTATACGTAGATTGCTCTGGTTTCTTCGTCATGGTTAATGAATTACAATAAATAATGCTGTCCAGTGCTGCTTTCCAGGATTGTGATATTGAGAATTGAATAGGATTGACCACAGATAGATCGTCATGCTATGGTAGTATGAAAGTATATTATAAAAGAAAAACTAGAACAATCGCCATAAGGAGAAGAAAAATCAGGACTTTTGTAAAAACCACTTTGTACTATTGGCCTTGGTGCATTTTGCATAAGTAGCTACATAACAGCAAGTATGTAAAATACTAGAAATAGTAATACATGAGACAATATCTGATGTGCAGCCACAACATCAGTATGTCCAAGTAAATAAAAAACACCAAACTTGCTATCCAAGTGACAATAGATTATTCAATTCAGCATACAATTATGGTCCGGCCACCTTAAATTTCAGAAGTAATAGGCCTAAGGGCTACTGGTTGTAGGCTTGCACATCTTTGCGATCTATGCAGCCTATGCTATATCTCAGTTTCCTTGATTTCATTGGAGAATTTCTTTCAGATTCATATACAACAAAAAATAAAAAATGAAAGTATGCTCCATTAGACAATATATTAAGGAGGTATTCTTCCATAGAGCATAATTTCTTCTAGGGAAGCATATTTCCATAATACAGTATGCTCTGCCAAATGGATGAGGACTAATTATCACTTCCACTTTAATTAAGTTTCACTACTCTTGGTCCCACTCGAATGCTCCCTTTTTCATATCAGAAATGCAGTACTGATGTATGGGATTATACGTTACTAAATGAAACTAAACTGAAGCATGGAAAACATTTGCTAAGAGTCTCAAGATGTTTTCATAAAAGTATTTTTTTTTTAAATATAACTATAACGTTGGGAGATAAAACTATGAATGTGTAACATGTTGAAAGTGCACCATCAATTATAAAACAATTTCCCATAAATTATCAGTATAAGCAACAATAAGAAGCTTTATCATAGATCTCAGGAAATTTAAATCTTCCTCACTTAAAGCTCTACCCCCACTCCCTTGCTTTCCTATCTGTGCACACATAAATCACTAAACCATCTCCCATGACTTCCCAGCATCACCAATAGTATAGGTTACAGCTGCCCATAAAGATCTATTCAGAGGGAAGAGGGGCTCGATGCAGAGAGTCATAAACAGAGATGGTGCTAGCTGTATAAAGAGTGTTTTATCTCAACTAGCTGCTCCTAACTGCTGTCTAATGTCCCCCATGCTTTTTGTGAGTGTGAGAGCCTTCTGCTTCCACTTTTACCTCTTCCTCCTCCCCTCCGCTATAGACCTCTTTGGGCAGCAGTAACCTGAACGCTCAGTGAAGTTAGTTCCTGTTTGTTCTGCAAGACAGATTCTTTTAGTGACCGACAACCAAGGAAATAGATATTGTGGGTGAGGACGGGGTGAAGACAGGTGGCTAAAAAAAGTAAAGAAGGAAACATTTTCTATAAAAAGGTATATTACAAAGTTTCTTATGTTGGGTTATACCGTTGAGCAATGGAAAAATGTTTTATTATATTCAGAAACATTACATTTTTAAAATAAACTTTTGTGTCTTTAATTATAGCGCCCCTGTGGCATGCTTAATATAAACCCTATGTTGTAAAACTAGTGACTATGTTATTAATTTATTGGGTAATTAGTAGTTGCTGCGCTCCTCAAAATACATTTTGACCAAAAAAGAATGCTCAAATGCCCCATAAATCAACTCTTAAGCAGTATTTGAGGGGCCGTCATGGTTCATGGCTATATATTGACAGATTATTCATTTCATATACATTGAAGCCAATTAATTTTGTTAGTATTTTATTTTTGGCTTGATCTCGTGTAACTTTCTCTCAAGCTAAATTCACACTGGCATGGAATATCACTTTCTATGCTGTGGATTTCAGGATGTAGATTTGTTCCTCTTCCTGATCCCTGGACCTGAAGAAGCCATGTAAAAAAGTGAAGTGACGTCATAGAAAGAAAAACAATGGGACAAGTATTTGAATGCACTATTCGCTCATACTCCATATAGAAAATTCTGAATGCTGCAACTAACATTATACAATATTATTTGTAGCACCTAAAAAATGGCAAGATAAGAGTTGACATGCTTTTAAAATTGCCCCAAAATTGACATTTTGCAACAAGTAAATGTGGAAAATCAGCTTTATGGTGTGCCTGCTTCTTCCAGCATGCAAAGGGAGAAGCTGCACAGTGATTGAATGCTTCTTACACTAAAATCATTCTGAAGCAGCATCAGTGTTTACTACACAGACAAACTTCCCGGACAAATCACCCCTCCCAAACACACAGCGGGGATGTATCAAAAAGCATCAGCTAGGAACAATTTGGAAGTACTGACCCGAGTCAAGTTAACCTTCCATCATACATCAAACTCTAAATACTCCATTAATGTCTCACAATGACAAGAAATACTACAAGCCCATACTGAGGTTTTGTTTTAATGCTCAACAAACTCTACAAGCAAAGCAGAAAAACAGAACAGGGAATACATTCGTGACAAACAAATGCTTCTATGGTTAGTTTTTTCTCTCGGGGCAAAAGGGTTGTGAGAGAATGAGTATAAAATGCTACAAACAGGCACAGCAGGCCAAAGAAGGATGACATACATAATCCCAATGTAGATGTAAGTCAAGGAATTCTTGATAAATTTGCATAGCTTCTGGTATATTCATCTATAACAGGCCTGCACAACACACGGCTCGTGGGCCAAGACATTTTTGGCTGTCCGTGACAGCCCACAAGGTTGCGTGGTCAATTTAAACTCTGTCCCCAATGTTCCAGGTGGACCCAGGCAGTACGACCCCCACAACCTGCAATGTTGTGCAGGTCTGATCTGTAAGGGCTTGTCCCCAGGGCACCGGTTATTTGCCGGTTTTTCAAACCGTCTGACAACTGACAAGCCATAGACCCCAAGGGACAATCTGGCGGTCTAAAAAACTTAGAACATGTTCATTCCACCGCCCAGTTTTCGGGAAGAACATGAACATGTGGGTGCGAAGGGGAAGGGCTTGACTCAGCAAACCACGGACAAAAGCCGCCCCCTGCGTGCCTAAAAAACTAAATACCAGTCGACCTAAGAGCCTAAGGGTGTGCATGTTATACTTCTAGCAGTTTTTCCATGGCATTTGTTCCATAACAAAATATGGCAAAATGGAAAAACCGTGTAAAAGATCTTGGGAAAGGGAGATACAGGATACCTTTTTACTGACCTGTTAATTTTCTTATTGAGAATTACATTCCTCTCACCTCAAATAAATCAGGTCACCTTGGGCTTACTGACCAAGGTTGCTCACTTGAGAGCTACCAAGGCCTACGCAGACACTTTATATAATGAAGGAGTTTAAGTAGGAAAAAGTGCTAATGTGAACCCATTCAGTAAGTAGGAAATGTTGAGAAGGCTTGCGTGCCCTCTTTTACTTGCAGTGAGGGCCCTCTAATTGGTAGATAGAGAGGAAAAGAGTGTAGATGCATCACCAATGTCCACTACACTACTCACAAAAAGTTAGGGATCTTTTACGTTTGGTTGAAATTTCAGGATGAACATAACATTTCTTGAATTTTTTTTTAAATGAACTAAATGAGAATGCAGATGTTCAACTGTTCAGTGTTTCAGGGCTTTTTGCACAACTTGCTGATCTCTAACAAGGAGCTTAATGGCAAAATTCTCAACAGGTGTTTAATCCCTGTATCGCCCAATAAATTTAGGGGAACAATTTGACTCTTCCAGTCTCACTGTATCTGTGTTGCAACCTGCTGATGACGCTCTGTGACACTAAGTTTAGTGACCACTTTCGTCTGAGAGCATCCTGCTTGAAGCCTCGCAATGGCGAGCTACTGTTGATCAATTGTAATGTGTTGTCTTGGTTTCATGATGTCAAAATGTGAACAGCAAGATGAGGAGGACTGTTTAAATCCCAATTCAAACTGATCCCCTAAATTTCTTGGGCAATTAAGGGATCAAACTACTGTTGGGAATTTTCCCAAATTTTCACAGCTCATTGTTAGAGATCAGCAAGTTTTACAAAAAGTACCGATACACTGAACAGTTGGACATATGCATTCTAAAGTTAAGAGATGGTCTCATTCACTCCATTTAAAAAAAAATAAATTCTGGCCTCAAAAAGCTGTAGTAGACCAGTTCTATAGATGTATGAACAGGTGCACTCCAAACTTGGGCGTGCCAAAGTTTTGGGGCATTCTGGAGGCGTCAAACCACATTAGTAGAAATAGACACATTCATGATTCTTTGACACCAAAACTTTGGCGCAGAACAGTTAGAACAGCCAGACCAGGTTAAAGGTGGTCTGCCTGAGTTGTCGTATTAGCACTAGACCTACAGAAGAACAGCTTCATACATTCTGGCGCAGTCCATACTACCTTTAGAACTGGTCTATCAGCTCCAGGATTCATACATGTCGTCCTTTATGTTCATCCTGAAATTTCACCAAAAGCCAAATATCCCTAACTTTTTGTGAGTAGTGTATGTTGAAACAAGGAGCTAGTTTAGGTGACAGATGCTTGTTAGTCATGTTTGGAATATGAACAATACTAATTGTATAGCGATCCTTCACTGGTGGTGGCAAGGCCTGCCAGCATTCATTTTCAGGGCAAAAAGGACTAATGGAAACAGAGCTGCCCACCACCCATATACCACTGCCCCCTTCTTAATAGTAAATGCCAATTTGACAGAACCAAAATGCATGTTAATGGGGCATTAGTTTTAAATAACTGTTGCCTTAATATCTTTTGAGTTTTAACTTTTTTTCCAGCCTAGCCTTCTGATTTCAGCCATCTATTCCCTAACTCATATCATCAAATTTACTGTGCCATAAGTAGCCCTAGCAAATGCAATTTGTCAAGAAAGCACCGATCTCTCACTCATACACATATTTTAGCAGTCCGATTGGCTATAGCTAATTCTTGATATTGCTTTTTTAAAACTAAGGACACCCTCGACAAGCAAAAGAGGATTTGGACAGAAAACAATATAACGATAATTTTTAAGACAAAACAACATTTTACAAAAATTATTTTTAAAAAAAATTCTCACTGGTTGTTTTTTTTTGTTCAGGTTCTAAAATAAAGCCTATATTATAATTTAGACTCTGAAAGAGTCAGAGTTAAAACTCCCAGACTCCCTAACTGGTTCAGTGTCTCCACTATGCTTGTTCTAGTCATCTTTTTAGTCACATTTAGGGCGACATGTATGAACGGGCTTTGAGCCAAAAAGAATGTATGAACAAACGCACTCCAAACTTTGGCGCGTTAAGTGCCTTTGTAATGCGCCAAGGATTTGGGGCGTTCTGGGGGCGTCGCACCACATTCGAAGAATTAGACACATTTATGATTTTTTGACGCCAAATCTAGGCGCAGAACAGTTAGAACACCCAGACCAGGGTAAAGGTGGTGCCTGAGCCAGACTTGTGGTATTGGCTCTACACTGCCCTATACTGTATGTATGACCTGCAGAAGAACAGCCAGACCAGGGTAAAGGTGGTGCCTGAGCCAGACTTGTGGTATTGGCTCTACACTGCGCCTGTATGTATGACCTGCAGTAGAACAGCCAGACCAGGGTAAAGGTGGTGCCTGAGCCAGACTTGTGGTCTTGGCTCTAACATCGGCGCCTGTATGTATGACCTGCAGAAGAACAGCCAGACCAGGGTAAAGGCGTGGTGCCTGAGCATGACTTGTGGTTTTTGCTCTACTCTGCCCCGTATGTATGACCTGCAGAAGAACAGCCAGACCAGGGTAAAGGTGGTGCCTGAGCCTGACTTGTGGTATTGGCTCTACACTGCGCCTGTATGTATGACCTGCAGAAGAACAGTCAGACCAGGGTAAAGGTGGTGCCTGAGCCAGACTTGTCATATTGGCTCTAAACTGCCCTGTATGTATGACCTGCAGAAAAACAGCCAGACCAGGGTAAATGTGGTGTCTGAGCCATACTTGTGGTATTGGCTTTACAATGCCCTGTATGCATGACCTGCAGAAGAACAGCCAGACCAGGGTAAAGGTGGTGCCTGAGCCAGACTTGTGGTATTGGCACTACACTGCCCTGTATGTATGACCTGCAGAAGAACAGCCAGACCAGAGAAAAGGTGGTGCCTGAGCCAGACTTGTGGTATTGGCTCTACACTGCCCTGTATGTATGACCTGCAGAAGAACAGACCAGGGTAAAGGTGGTGCCTGAGCCAGACTTGTGGTATTGGCTCTACACTGCCCTGTATGTATGACCTATGTATGACCTGCAGAAGAACAGGTTCATACATTCTGGTGCATTCTACAGTGCCTTAAAGCTATTTAGAACTGGCCTGTCAGTGCCAGGATTCATACATGTCGCCCTTAGTCTCTATAATAGGTACTATATGGTAGTTCTAGGGGAAAAAAAACTAAGGGCCACATGTATGAAAACTGTCTAGGTGTAAAACTCACTTTGTTTCTAATAGCAACCAATCAGAGCCCATAGCAACCACTCAGAGCCCCCTTTAATTTTTCCAGAGCACTGTATGAAATGAAAGGGGCACTCTGATTGTTTGCCGTGGGCAACAAAGTGAGTTTTAGACCTACACCGTTTTCATACATGTCCCCCTAACACACAGAATTACCCCCTAACTAATTAAAGGAGTGAAAATGCAAGATTTCAAGATTTTTTTTTTCTTTTTTCAATAGACAATGTGAACCATAAAAAAATTACCAAAAATTTCTAAAACATATATTTAACATAAAAAATTGATTTAAACGATGTCATTTTCTGATGATACAGAGTCCATTGAATATCGGAGAATTAGACCCAGCAGAATTTTATTTTGGATCTGATCAGTTCAAGTTTACGTATTTGGAAGGGTACAACATTACACCAAAAACATGTCTACAAAATGGGTAACAGTGATGCGAGGGAGGAGCAAGGAGTAAGTACTCACCATTTTTAGGTGTGCTTTGCCAATGGCAAGAAGCACCTTTAGCACTCGCCTGATTCTGTCCATTTGACGTTAAGAAAAAGCCGCGACCACTTGTGTCACATGACTCATTTTGAAAGTGTTCCTTGATGGAATGCACAACTGTCAGTGAAGGTAAAACACACCAAGACGTGAGGATCGCCTTTCGGCTAAGCAGTGAAGGAGGTAATGTGCAATAACAGTTTATAATCAAAGCGGTCTTAAAAACAGAGCTCGCAGATTATAAACAGACTAAAAAAATCTATGGCATGTCTACTGTTCTAGCCTATGAATTCTTAATGTTCACTAGGCACAATCAATATCAATATATCGTTGAAGCAAGCAGTGGCGAGTCAACAGAATCTTAATAGTATTGTTGTCCACCACAAAAGTATGAATCCTTCTGTCCCCCCCCACCCCTCGTAAAAAAAACTTCTAATGACATTCAATGCTTGTGGATTTTATGTAACATGATTGGGAAATAAGCAAATTGCCATACTAGGGAAAGGGACAAGTCAACATAACAAGGAAGAAGCTTGGGCAGCTAGCACTGGAGAGCACATTCAAGATGCAAAAATTTAGCTATACATACTGTGATACTGTCCATCTGTCCTCCTATTCCCTTCAGGAAAGAAAAGCAATTGTAAGCCAAGATAGCAAAGGCTCAATGAATTTTCTTGTGAGACAAAATACATGAGATGCTGAAGATATACTACAGTGCCTTCATCAACAGTTATGGCAGGAAACCACTCTATAGGCAGAACAAAAGAATCTAGCCTGCCAATCTCGAAAATGTCTATGTATTTATTGTTGCCTCAACCCTTTTTTAGTTTGTTTTCATAAACATTAATTTTAGTAATAAAATGGCCGTGCTGCTCGTGCAGAGTTAGGGCATGTCCCCACGGCAAGGGTTTTCGGCCGGTTTTTCAGTCGGTTTGCGGTTTTTCAGAACGCCTGAAAAACCGGCCGAAAATTAGCCCAATTGTGCTCTATGGAAAACCCGTACAGCAATCACCACTGCACGGGTTATCCGTCGGGCGGTTTTGCCGCCGGCGGTGAAACATTGAGCAAGCACCATCTTCCATCCGGTTTTCGGACGGAATCTGTGCTTCTCAATATGAAGTGGGAGGGTTTTTCCACCGCTCATCGCGGAGAAAAGCCGGCCACCCTCCCCCCCGCGGCCATGGGGACGGGCGCAAAACAGGACAAATACCGGCCGGCAAACCGGCCAGTATTTGTCCTATGCCGTGGGGATGCGCCCTTAGAGGACCCCCTTTATAGATGATGTAAAAATAAGGCTGAGGAAGTAAAAAATAACTTTTTCATTGTTTTTTTTTTCTGCCAACACTCCAAGATAGAAGATATGAGTAAAATAGTCCAGACATTGGATAACCTTTAAAGTGAATCAGCCAGATTATGCTGCTCTAGCTGAGAGAAGAATATGATACAGGGAAAAACACTAAGCTCTGTGGTATATACGAATTCAAGCAGGATTTCTAAAAAACAGAGTTAGGCTTTGTTCACACGGCGTAATTGCGGTGCGCACAGTACACGCTGCAATAAGCGGGGTGATTTGGGAGTCTATGAGAGCTATGGATTACCGTAATTATGGGGCGCATTTACCCGCGTATTAAGCGCAGTACGCCACGAAATGTGCGGCAAAATGCGACCCAAAATAAGCCGTGTGAGCATAGCCTAAATCCTAAAAGGGAAAATCCCATAAACCCCACCCGATACAGTGACTGATACAGAGAAAGCTATCGCTGTATGAAGGTGTGGTAAGTAGGATATCCACTGTCTCATAAAGAGTCCTATCAGTATTTTACCTTCTTTTCACTCAGAAATCCTGCTCCAAGCCTACATATTACAGAGCTTAGCTTCTCACCCGCTATCACAATCTGCTCTCAGATAAGGCTGCATAAACCACCTGACAGGTTCCCTTTAATCTGTTAATAATTCCAACTTCTGTTCACTGTAAAATGGCCATCTTTATTACTAATACTGCTCCACGTGGGATTAAACTGACCGAGAACATGCAGAGCTAAGCCTAGGGACCATGGATCAGGGGGTTAGAAGGCATCGGTCCTTGAAGTCTAATCTCAGAGATGGTGTCTTAATTGCTTACTCTATAGAATGTGTACTATCATAAAATGAGATGTCCTTTCAAATCAGGAGTGCTAAAGGGGTTGTCCTGTATATATATATATTTTAAATTATTTTAATAGCAAACTGCTGCCTTATAAAAACTTATACTCACCTCTGTTCCAGTGCTGCGCCGTCCTCACCCACCACCGGTATTATGTTTACTTCTTTTGTCTTCCAGAAAGGAAAATCAGGAAGAGGTACATGACCGCTTCAGCCAATCAGAAGCTGCAGCAATAATGTTTCTGTCCAGAAGAAGAAAGACAGAAGACAGACGGCGGGAGAGGACAGCATAGCGCCGTAATGGAGCTTAAGGGCCCGTTTACACGGCACAGGACAAATACCAGTCGGTTTTTCCGACCGGTATTTGTCCGGTTTGTGTAACGTGCACACAGCCGCGCAGGGGGAGGGGAGGGCGGCTTTTCTCCGCAATGAGCGGAGAAAAGCCCTCCCCCTTTCCATTGACATGCCCGTATTCCGTCCGAAAACTGGACGGAAGAATGTGCATGCACAACATTTTCCGGGTTTGAAAAACCGCTGGGTGGAAAACCCGTGCAGTGGGGACTGCTGCACAGGTTTTCCATAGAAGCCCGTTGTGCTCGTTTGCGGTCGGTTTTTCAGACGGTCTGCAAAACTGTCCGCAAACCGTTGCCGTGGGGACATGCCCAAAGGGAAAGATGAGTTTAAATTTTTTTTACTTTAATATGGCAGCAATATGCCATTAAAATAATTTAAAAAATGCACCAGACAACCCCTTTAACTAATTTAGGGGCATAGTCACATTTTTAACATATAGAACATAAGTATATAATAAGAAAAGTTAATTAGTTCTACATAATTAAACCATTTTAAAGACAGTCTTAATTGAAACTTGGAATAATAAAAATAATAAAAAATTCTATGAAAAAAGGACTTTGTTATAAGTATAAACACTTTATGAAGAAACTGTTAAATACAAGCCACATTCCAAAATGACTTTTCACTGTAGTAACTCTACTCTTAACTTCCAACCAATATGCAAAAAACTTGTTTTGCTCCAGTTAAGGGACTCACTTAAATGAGGATGACTTGGGCCCATTAGCTGCTGTATGGATAGATAAAAATTAAGGGCTCTTGTTCTGTTAATTAATGGAGGTTTTGGTTTTCGACACCCACTAATCAACCACTGATAGCCTATTCTTAAAATAAACCATTAATGTATATTCCTAGCAGACTCCTGTTAGGTAATGTTTTGCTCAGTTGGATATAGAAAATCACAGCAATAACACGATAGTTCACGTCATCCATTTCCATTGCTCTTCCTACAATACAACCATTTTGGGTGATTGTTTTATTAAGACATATTTGCCACCACAGCTTAGCACAGGTATGCTTCTGCTTCTAAAGGATCTGCCTTGACACCTGCAACACCTTTTAGTTCTGTCAAAAGAAGAGGTCAATAGATAGTCAGCAGCTTGGTTATTACGTACCTATGTGCGTCTGGGCCATGACATCGGCTAATCTGTGAGCGGCACTGCTGCCCCCACTCTGTGTTGAGGAGGAAGAAGTGGTTGATGTGGTTGACCCATGGATTGCTTGGCTAATCCAGTGCTCCATGTTTATACTTCCTTGGCTTGAGGTGGGCGTTCCCTGGGAGTCCCCTTGTACTGAACCTTCATCCTCTGACCCTGAAGAGGTATCTGCCAAAGACGTAGACATGATTAATGTACCAAAGCCAGAAAACATTCAAACACGTGTTTTTAAACCACCAATGGCTGGATAAAAAGTTAGTCCTGAGCATCATAAAGAAAAGGTTTACAGCCCATGTGAAGGAAACTCTTCCATGTTCCCATTCTTTACTGGAGACTTCTCTTGTAAGTACCATGAGCGAAGGCAGTAATGTACTGTAAGGGTATGTTCACACGGCTTACTTGGACGCAGCTTTCGAAGCGGTTTTCGGAGCGTTTCCGCTCCCAAAATAGCATCAAAACCTCGCCTGAAACACGCATCTTCAGAGGAGGTTTTAGACGCATTTTCAACACTGTTTTCACCCATACAAATTAATAGCCAGGGCAAAAACTACGCTGAAAAATGCTCCAAAAACACATCAAAAAACGCGCTGAGAAACGTGCCTAAAACATGTTTCAAGAATGGACATGACACTTCTTTTTCAGCACCCAAAATAGCTTCCAAAGAAGCTTCCAAAGTAAAAACTTTGTCGTGTGTGAACTACAACGCTGTTTTACATAGGAATCAATTAAATGAACCGAGGGCGTTTTGGACGCGGAAACACTCAGTAAACCACGTCCAAAACAGCGTCCAAATGAGCCATGTGAACATACCCTAAGTACCATGAGCGAAGGCAGTAATGTCTAATGTAATTCTATAAGTTAATATATTATAACAAATAGCATATACAAAGAGCGTCATCGATACTGAAGATTTTTACATCAGCCCCATCAATGTAGAGCCCCATTAAACAATCATTTAATCATTTTAATTTTTACGCTGATTTTTTTTAAATACACAATGGTCAATTACTGGTCAAACTGCTTAAAAATGAGTGAATCATAATGATAATTTATCAGTGTAATCAGGTTTTAAAGGGAATTCCTGTTTCGGACATCCCTCATCTCTTATAAGGGTCTCATGACAATCAGCTGTAGAATATAGTGAAACCTGGCAGTAAGTGTTTAATTTCCCTGCAAGGAAAATACAGCATTACACAGCGCTCAAACTAATGACTCTCTGAGTAAAACAGAACAGGTTCTTAAAAGGTCACTTCCATCAAAAAGGGATATTTTTGTTAAAATCAATATTTCTGGAAAACAATTTGTTTTAGAATTTTTTGCAGTGTTTTTCTTATGTGAGCAGTCCTATTCAATAAAAAAATTGCATTCAAAATCTTGCCCTTCTCTAGCTGTGATAGTAAGAGTTAAAACTCCTTAATTGCAGGACAGACTTATCTCAGTTTGCTGCAGCAAGAACTGCTTATCTGCATGTAGTCTCATTACAAATAGTAGATAAAGGCAGAATGATCGCTATATTGTTCTCTGGAGAAGGAGAGATAAGATTAGACTAGATTGGTAGGACAATGATGAGAACCATAGATGAAAGGATAATGGGTTCATCTTTTTCTACACTGGAGGTTTTCAGCTTTTTTCAAACCTATCTGGTCCTGCTGATAACACTTACACCTCTCAGACCTTTAGTGGGGCTCGATTAGAACTGTCAAGCAAACCTAATTACCGTCCTATCAGAGCTCACAGAGGGGAAGTCAGAGAGACAAAACAGAAAGTAACATACATAGGGGAACTTTAAAAAATTATACATAAAAAAACAACCACACAATTTTTACCCCAAAAATTACAAATAATAGTCACATATCATTTTTAAATTTCCCCTATGTACATTTATTCTTGGTTTGTCTCTCTGACTTCAACTCTGATAGCATGATAATGAAGATTCCTTGACAATTTTCTTCCAGGCCCACTAAGAACCTAAGAGGTAAATTCTATCAGCAGAAATTGTTGAATGTGAAGGAAGCTAATCCTCCCTCCTCCCAGTGCAGAAAAATATTAACCCATTATCCTTTTATGTATTGCTCTTATCATTGCCCTGTTTATCCATCTTTATCTAGGCCTGTTGAGAGAAAAATACAGTTATCATTACATCATTAACTACTATTAGTAATGAGACTACCTGCAGATAAGCATTTCTTGCAGCACCAAGCATAATCTGAAATTGGCCTGCCCTGGCATTCAGGAGTTTTATCTCTTTATTATCACAGCTAGAGAAGGGCGAGATTTATACATAATTTTTAATTGTATAAAATTGCTGAAATAAAAAATAGCTGCCAAAAAGTTTAAAAGAGAATAGTTTTCCAGGAATATTGATTTGAACAAAAATACCCCTTTCTGACCGAAGTATTTCAAAGGCTTTGTGTAATAAAAAGTCTTTGCTTCCTTTAATACAATTATATTAAAGACTTTGAATTTCTAATATTACCATGGTCTTCAAAGACTCTTAGAACTGATGCTTCTGGAATGATAAAAGGTTACATCCTGTACTTCTCACCTGGGGGTGTGTACGCATCCATTGACGTTTGCACCACAAGAGAGCGACGTTTCGATGGCATGGGTACAGCCATTTTCCTTTCTTTATGTTTAGCAAGGGCTGCCTGGACTGCTTCTGTATGTACATCTGTCAAAACAGCAAATCCATCTTTTCACTTTCAATTGAAATGTCAGAGGTTTATGAAGGATGTTCATCCCTCTCTGATGTTAGTGTTGATAAGGAAGTGTTTAAACAGGATCTGATATGTTTGTTTTCGTAAATACATGTATTACCATTAAACAATTATTCTGTAAAACTTTTGCTTAGAGCTCTACATTGTCATTTCTCTGTTATTCTGCCTGGAAAGAATTAAAGGGGTTGTCTCACTGCAAAGATCATAGTTTAAAAGAGGGGAATAAAAATGTAACCATGCCCATTGGATATCATTAGCAAAGTGCTATGGTTTTTGAGAACGGGCCGCTTTATGTGTGTTTAGTAACCGTGTTGAAAGCCAGGTCTGGTTATGCCCAGCTAATGTGTTAGTGGCTGTCAGCGGAGCGGCACGTCCCTCCCAGGTTGCAGACGGGAGCGTGCACAGTATGTCGATGCAGCACAGTGCATAGGTGGCAGTCGGGAGCGTGGATAACATGTTAAAGCAGCATATTGCAGGGACGAGAGAGAGAGAGAAAGAGATAACTGTGCAGTCCCACGTAACACACCTTTGTGACACAGATGTGCAGTCCCATGTAAACCCCTTTTGTGACACAGATGCGCAGTCCCACATAAATCACGGAGAGATAATTGCTGAACTGTGCCGTCCCACGGTAACTCACTTTTGTGACTCAGATGTGCAGTCCCACGTAAATCAGAGAACACAGATGTATTGTGCACTCCCACATAAAACACTTGTGACACAGATGTGCAGTCCCATGTAAATAACTTTTGTGACTCAGAAGCGCAGTCCCACATAAATCACAAACCGAACATAGCTGTAATGGGCAGTCACATGTAACATACTTGGGACAGAGATGTGTAGTGCCACATAAATCACTTTTGTGACACAGATGCGCAGTCCCACATAAATCACTTTTGTGACACAGATGCACAGTCCCACATAAAACAAATTGGTGACACAGATGTGCAGTCCCACGTACACTTTTGTGAGATCGATGTGCAGTCCCATGTAAAACACAGAGAGAGAACACAGCCGTACTGTGTAGTCCCACACAGAAAAACTTTTGAGACAGATGTGCAGTCCCACGTAAACCACTTGTGAGACAGATATGCAGTCCCTTGTAAACACAAACAGGTGAAGTGTATAGTTTAGTTCTGCAGATCTGTAGAGGTCAAAGGTGTAATAATCTGCCTAATATATCACTATGTGTGAGAGAAACAGAGAGAGAGAAAGAGAAAAAAAAATCACCCATCTTTCCCAGAGTCTTGAAAGTCAAATGCCCATTCTAGTTACAAAATATGTAGAGAGAGCAAGAAATTTAGATATACACTATGGAGCTACACTTAGCTTTTCACTTCCAATGATTCCTTAGGCTATTTCTACACAGCAAATACTGAAATGCTATTGTATTTTGGACGTCATTTTGTCATTTGCTATGTGCACACAGCCTTAGTCGCGGACAGCTGAAAACCTCTCCCTTCCCCCAGCACACACAGAATGAATCATCACATGTTCATAGTGTGGCCTGTCTGCAGAGAGTGAAGGTACTCCCTGCAGGGAGGAGAAACACGCCCCTCCATTTCACAAGCTCTGCTTGGCAACCAGCAGAAAAGGCTGCCATATGCTGTAGTGACACAACCCCTTTAGTGAATAAAATGACAACTGGGCTTTACCATTCCTCTTGTCAAAAGGGTGTGACCCTACACAATCTGATACAGTCAGCACTGAACAGACAATGTCAGATCAACACTCAGGTTCCGTTCCGCATGGAAAAGCATCCCATGATGTTTGATTTCATGCCACATAAGTAACATGTTTCATATTTTACACAGCTTCCGTACAGGGACCCACGTCTGTGAACAGGACATCGATTGGCCCCAATCAATAGAGGTAATCCATGTCCAGATCCACAGTGAAATCTGCCACATAAAATATAGCTTAGTTGTTCATTAATATATTTCCAGAAGCAAACAGAAGACTCCCACAGCACAGACTTCTAAGAAAAGATGTTCCAGAATTATTTTACTAAAGAGAATACTAGCATTCATCAAATCAGACATAACAATCACTGACAGGGCCTTTTCTGTTCACCTGTTTTAGTAAATTCTAGCTTTCACTATCAAATAACAATTCAGTGGCATCTTTCCTTTGATCTTTATGTTGTGTGGTTTACCTGTTACTCCTTTTAGAAATTCATTACCAATCTGACAGCTGGGTGTTACCAATTAGCGGTGTCTCTGCACAACTTCTGATTTTGTCCAATCAGTGCCAGCAGAGTCAGTGTGTGCAGGGACACCCCCAACTGGTAACACCCAGCTGACAGATTCAGTAATACATTTCTAGGATGAATAACAGGAACAGCACAACGCAGAGTTATGCTCCAGAATTGTTATTTCACAGAGAACACAGCTATTTACTAAAACAAACATTGTCGATGATCTCACGTGTCCTCTTTAAATAAACTGCAGTAGTGGTTTGAAGAAATACACTAAGGCAACTATGTTTGAGTAATTTTGATATTTACTCTTTTACTCTGTTATTACTTTGTCTTTCCCCCACACATTGCATTGCTACTCTGCTACTTCCTATTGGCTGCTATGTTTCAAAGCAGTCAAGTCTATAGTCAAAGCTCTATTGACAATCTTGCAATTTCTGCTGCTTGTTCAGCATCTACACAGTTTGCTGTACTAATTTGCAGCATGGCAAGTGCAGTCTTTACACATTGAACAGAGGTCTGCAAGTTTTTTCATTTCATTTCAACCGCTAACCACAAATGTCTAAGATCTGGATGAAGCGTCTTACCAGATCGATAGCGTTCATCTCTTGAGCCTGAGGAGCGCCGACGATGATATCTAGAGGAAGAGGAAGGGGTGACCGGAGTTCGACGTTCTGGTGGTAGTACTTGATCCACCCCTGTAGAAAGAATAAGATTTAATATATATTTAAATAAAACCTTAACAAGTGAGTATATCATTGAAAAAAAATACAGCATAGTTTGTCACCATGAACAAAAGTGTTGAGTATGTTTGTTTGTTTATGTATATATATATATATATATATATATATATATATATATATATTTATATATATATATATATACACACACACACACACACACACATACATATACACTCACTGGCCACTTTATTAGGTACACCTGTCCAACAGCTCGTTAACCATAATTTCTAATCAGCCAATCACATGGCGGCAACTCAGTTCATTTAGGCATGTAGACATGGTCAAGACAATCTCCTGCAGTTCAAACCGAGCATCACGATGGGGAAGAAAAAGGCGATTTGAGTGCCTTTGAACGTGGCATGTTGTTGGTGCCAGAAGGGCTGGTCTGAGTATTTCAGAAACTGCTGATCTCCTGGGATTTTCAACGCACAACCATCTCGAGGGTTTACAGAGAATGGTCCGAAAAAGAAAAAACATCCAGTGAGCGGCAGTCCTGTGGGCGGAAAATGCCTTGTTGATGCCAGAGGTCAAAGGAGAATGGGCAGACTGGTTCGAGCTGATAGAAAGGCAACAGTGACTCAAATAGCCACCCGTTACAACCAAGGTAGGCAGAAGAGCATCTCTGAACGCACAGTAAAGGCGAACTTTGAGGCAGATGGGCTACAGCAGCAGAAGACCACAACCGGGTGCACACCCTTTCAGCTAAAGAACAGGAAACTGAGGCTCCAATTTGCCCAAGCTCATCGAAATTGGACAGTAGAAGATTGGAAAAACGTTGCCTGGTCTGATGAGTCTCGATTTCTGCTGCGACATTCGGATGGTAGGGTCAGAATTTGGGGTCAACAACATGAAAGCATGGATCCATCCTGCCCTTGTATCAACGGTTCAGGCTGGTGGTGGTGGTGTCATGGTGTGGGGAATATTTTCTTGGCACTCTTTGGGCCCCTTGGTACCAATTGAGCATCGTTGCAACACCTTGTTGAATCTATGCCACGAAGAATTGAGGCAGTTCTGAAGGCAAAAGGGGGTCCAACCCGTTACTAGCATGGTGTACCTAATAAAGTGGCCAGTGAGTGTATATACACACATACACACACACACATTTTATATATATATATATATATATATATATATATATATATATATATATAATATATATATTTTTTTTTTTTTTTTATTTACTTATTTATTTATACATACATACATACATATACTGCCGTTCAAAAGTTTGGGGTCACCCATTTTTATTAAATTTTTATTTATCAAATGAGTTTCAAAATGAATAGAAATGTCGTCCAAACATTGGCAAGGTTAGAAATAATGATTTTTATTTGAAATCATAATTTTCTACTTCAAACTTTGCTTTCGTCAGAGAATGCTCCCTTTGCAGCCATTCCAGCATTGCAGAACTTTGGCCTTCGAGCTGTTAATTTGCTGAGGTAATCTTGACAAATTTCACCCCATGCTTCCAGAAGCCCCTCCCACAAGTTGAATTGGCTTGATGGTCACTTCTTGCGTACCATACGGTCGAGCTGCTCCCACAACAGCTCAATGGGGTTGAGATCTGGTGGCTGCGCTGGTCACTCCATAACAGATAGAATACCAGCTGCCTACTTCTTCCCTTATTCTATAATTTGGAGGTGTGCTTTGGGTCATTGTCCTGTTGCAGGATGAAATTGGCTCCAATCAAGCGTCCCCCACAGGGTATGGCATGGCGTTACAGAATGGAGTGATAGCCTTCCTTATTCAAAATCCCTTTTACCTTGTACAAATCTCCCACTTTACCAGCACCAAAGCAACCCCAGACCATCACATTACCTCCACCATGCTTGACAGATGGCGTCAGGCACTCTTCCAGCATCTTTTCAGTTGTTCTGCGTCTCACAAATGTTCTTCTGTGTGATCCAAACACCTCAAACTTCGATTAGTCTCCATAACACTTTTTTCCAATCTTCCTCTGTCCAATGTCTGTGTTCTTTAGCCCATATTAATCTTTTTCTTTTATTAGTCAGTCTCAGATATGGCTTTTTCTTTGCCACTCTGCCCTGAAGGCCAGCATCCTGGAGTCGCCTCATCACTGTAGACGTTGACACTGGCACTTTGCGGTTACTATTTAATGAAGCTGCCAGTTGAGGACCTGTGAGGCATCGATTTCTCAAACTAGAGACTCTAATGTACTTGTCTTGTTGCTCAGTTGTGCAGCGGGGCCTCCCACTTCTCTTTCTACTCTGGTTAGAGCTTGTTTGTACTCTCCTCTGAAGGGAGTAGTACACGCCGTTGTAGGAAATATTCAGTTTCTTGGCAATTTCTCGCATGGAATAGCCTTCACCTCTCAGCTCAAGAATAGACTGTCGAGTTTCACATGAAAGTTCTCTTTTTCTGGCCATTTTGCGAGTTTAATCGAACCAACAAATGTAATGCTCCAGATTCTCAACTAGCTCAAAGGAAGGTCAGTTTTATAGCTTCTCTAATCAGCAAAACTGTTTTCAGCTGTGCTAACATACTTGCACAAGGGTTTTCAAGGGTGTTCAAAATATCCAATAGCTTTCTTACACAGTTAGCAAACACAATGTACCATTAGAACACTGGAGTGATGGTTGTTGGAAATGGGCCTCTATACACCTATGTAGATATTGCATTAACAACCAGACGTTTGCAGCTAGAATAGTCATTTACCACATTAACAATGTATAGAGTGGATTTCTGATTCATTTAATGTTAGCTTCATTGAAAAAAACTGTGCTTTTCTTTCAAAAATAAGGAAATTTCTAAGTGACCCCAAACTTTTGAACGGTTGTGTGTATATATATAAAAAAAGATGTAAGGCAATAACACTGAAGTCAGAATAAAAATAAATGTATATCAAGTTTGGAATATAATTCACATTAGTTGCACAGTCCAATTATAATTTTTCTTTTAGCAAAATAAAAAAAAAGCTGCACAGCAAAACAGACCATCTGGCTCATTCAGCTGAATGTCAGGAATTGCACCCCTCAATGTGATACGATTAAGGTAGCAATTGTCAGCTGTCTGGTATATAACAGAATTATTAACCTAAATTATATCCTGGAGTGAGACTGGAATCTGCGTAATGTTCTAAGAAATTCTACAGGGACATAATTAGAAGACTTTTACGTCCTCAACTTCCATAGGAAGCAAGTATGCACCTGGGCTCATCTGTACATATCAAAATGTGCACAATTATGTAAAAATATTACATAGTTAAAATGTCTTTTATAGCTTAAGTTTAGAATAGATGCATTTCAACATACTGTGGCTTGCCAGTCTCTCCCCCTGTGCAGTGTGCTCCAGAAGCATCCCCCAGTGCACTTTCCAGATCCAGCATTGCACAATAAGGTGCGCTTTATGCATCAGACTGTGAACACTAGCACATATCTAGGTTTCATTTCTGGATTTCTTTCCGTCTGGCTACCAATTCATTTGCATCTCAAATTAACTCATTTCTAAACCCAGTCTCTCTCTGGTTTTGCAATACTAGGATGCATTTAGTTAGATTTATAGTACGTTCATATGGGTCGTGCCTACAGCAGGTTTCCAAAGTAGATACACAGAATAAAATCCGCATAAATTGGTGTGGATTCTGTTGCAGAGTTATCATGGATTTTGCTCTACAATAATTTCACGATAAAATCTGTACAAATTGGCACCAAATTTTGCGTGAGTGTTTTGCTCTGCTGGTCTACCACTGAATCACTAGAGCAGACCAAGACTATTATAAATGTACCCTTTCTGCTTGATACTGGGGAAGAGAGGGAGCAGGACTGACAACCTACTGTATAGAAACTAAACCACTACAGGGCATAACCTGTATTGCCATGTCAATTAGTAACCATCAAGTTGCCAACAGATTTTCTAACCTGGTGAACTTCTTAAAAAGACAACAAAAAGCAATGTGAGGCCCAGTGATGGCACAAGTCCCTAGACACCTTGAAGAACCACTATACTTCTCATACTAGTCACCCAATAGCATGCCACTTCTTCTCCCAGGTATCAAGTACCCTACTCCCATTTTATGTCAGATACCTACATGCCCCACTGTTCTACAAAAAATATCTACCTAAGGTACTCTGCAAACCAAATACTAGGTACGGTACCGATTTTATGTTTAGAAGTTATAACACAGCAACTGCAATATCTTCATTTGTAAAAATAAAAAAAATTAAAAATAGCACATTAACACAATATAAAAAAAATAAGTGAACACATAGAAAAAGTAATAAAAAAAGAAATTAATAAGTGTATAAAGCGTGCGTCTCATTGGATGGTTATATACCTAACTGCCCTTATTTCACAGACAGCTAGCTCTCAGTCTGCTCTTAATCCTGGCCCAATACATTGTGCTGCTTTTATGCTTTTGCCTGTGTAATTCTCTAATATCGAAATGATCACATAAAATGGAAACAGAACTCAGCACTGTATCAAGCAAGATTTCTTACTTCATTGACAAGTCTGTTTTAGTAAATACCTATGAAACAACAATTCTGGAACAGTTTTTCTCATAACCATGTGCTGTTCCTTTGCACCCAAGTTAGTGTTACTATTATCCCATTAAATAGAAAAAGAGTCCATGATCAGTGTGACACGTGCAAACAGTTGAAGAATGACAACACCCAGTTGTCAATGCATTCATAGATTACCTACAAGAGTAAGGGTACGGTGGACTTAACCTGAGGCTATGGCCACACGGCACTGCAAAACTACCGGTCAAAATATCCAATCGGTATTTTGTTGGGTTCTTTTTTAATGTAAAGGGGGACAGTTTCTGGCCGTGGTTTGCAGATTCAGCCGTCTCCCTTTAGAGTATGTTCACACAGCATACTGGGGCGCATAGTGTACGCCCCCGCAGTACGCCGTGTGTTTTGGAGGCGTGCCAAGGACAGGGAGGGCCTGCCCCTGTCCAGCCCCATTCACCTCTATTACCAGTATAAGCACCGCGAAGAGGTGACCTGTCACTTCTCTCACCCAGCGATACAATACGATTCATACGGTAGTTCTCTATGAGAGCTATGAATTACCGTAATTGCAGCATGCATTTCGCCCGTACTAAAGTGCAAATACACGGCGAAATGCACGTAGCAATTACGCCGTATCAACATACCCTTACCCTGAACAGTTCATGTTCCGCCCGAAAACAGGGGGAAGAATGAACATGTTCTAGGTATTTTAGACAGTCAGATTTGCCATCAGAAAATCCGAGCTGTGTAGACTACAGCTTAGATTTTCTATTAAAGTTTATGAGGATGGTTGGTTTACAGGCGATTTTGAAATCCGAAAACTGTGTGGACGGACCTTATTGGAGGAGCAGCTCAATGCAGAGTTCTAAGGAAAAATGCTCCAGAATTGTTATCTGATGGGGGATGTAAGACTTTACTAAAACAAAAATCAGGAGACATGTCTTCTTTATATAGTGCAGGAAAAGTTAGATTCTAAATTATGATACACACCTTGTAACTGAGGCAGATAGGCTCCTATTAATTTAGATCTTTTCTTTTCATAACCTTTCTGTGTGATGTCACCTGCCAAAAAATAGAGAAATGTTTGAGACATGGAACTTCTTTTTCATTGCTTCAATAGTTTTCAGATTTCCCCATGTTTCATCAGCCATCAGAAACACAAGCCAAACAACAGGTCAGCAGAACTAAAGCCACAACACCCATATCTATTGCCAAAGCAATGTAGACACAGAGAAACCGTTACTAATGGATATTCATAACACGTGTAAAAATTACATCATTAAAATCCAGAACTTTATGGAAGACTTTGCCTAGTTGTTACTTTATTTATAGAAAAGACACTAAAATAGTCATAAAATACATCAGTGTATGCAGGTTTACAAGTAGCAGGGAGACAACACAGCATGGGACATGTATGGAAACCTTTTTGGAATAGAAATTCTCTATTATAGGTTTATTGTTGCATCATTTGCTTAAACAACCGTATAATACATATACAGGACTGCAATCTATTTCACTTTGGTTGTCCATGTAAAACAACATTTTATGAAAGTCTGTAATCAGTGGTAGGTCCACTTTTAGATTATCTGCCACCCTAGTGCTTTACCAAATCATGGATTCCTTCATTGTAAGGTTATATACTGTAGAAGGCACCATGTTCAGAGCAAAAGCAGAAAGGAAGCCTGTTTATTCATGCTTTATGGCAATTATCCATATGAAGGAACTGTGTGGGCAAGATCACTCAAGAACCACTCTACGAAGCTGTATTTTAGCAAATGTTAGGGCCCCTTAAGTGCGTCCACATGGCAGTGTGAAAATACCGTCCGGATTCTGATTAAAGAATCCAGACAGTATTTTGTCGTCTTTTACATGCTGTAACCCTAAAAACCCTGCCGTGGGGAAAGGCCCTAAAAGTGAACAAAACTGAGAAAGTAGAACTAGAGCTGGACGAGTGACAGGAACCAGGTAGCCATCTAAAAACCTCGCAGCTGGAGCCTAACGTTTTAAGAAGCCCAGCAATAAGAACGCTCAACCTGGCTACTAAAATATTTTTTTTCAATTGTTGTATATGGGGCACTGGTTACAGTTGGATTTTTGGCAGATTCGAAATACTGAATCTGCCAAAAATCCGATTAAAACCAGTGCTGTGTAGCCATAGCCTTAATGCAGTTCTGACATGGGACTGTAGAATGATGAAAAGTTTTGGGTTTCTGATTACCCATAATGCCACCTGTTGTGATTGCAGCATGGCATATGTGTTTTCTGTATTGTACTACACCAGCAATTCCTAAATGCGGTCTCAGCATGCACTGTGTTGCTATTGGGTAGTCAGGTAGGATATCATAGAGTGTGAGTCAGAACGTATTCATGTAACCATTTAGTGGGCAAGTCCCCAAGCTTACAAAGAGTAGGCAGGTTTTGGACCAAGAATGTTCTGCCGGGCTTTAAAAGCCCAAGTGTTTCTGGTGTGTGACGAGCAGCTGCTCATGCAGCAGAATAACAGCAAGTCAACTACAGTGCTGGGCTAAAAGAGAGATCATCAGAATCTGTAGTTTCGGAGCGAGACGAGCTTTGACATGTATGGGCTGCTAACTGCGCTGTGGCTACAAGAGGTATTGAGTGATCCCCCCATGGTAACTAAGACAGGCAGTCTCTATTGAAGAAGTGAGTGGAAGGCAAAATGAGTAACAACGGTGGTGTGTGCCGAAGTGCAAGAGAAAGAGAGAAACAGCTATAAGGTCAGATCAGAGGACTCCTAGTGCAGGTGTCAGTAAACAAAGAGTAAATGCAAAGACCCTGAGTCCCTATTGCAAGGGTCAAAGGACAATTATCTGACAGAACCACATCACAACCATCTCTTTGCTCTCACAATGAATTGTATACATGTTATTGTTAACCACTAGTGTTGCTTGAATAAGTCCCTTTTCATCCTAAACCCAGATTTTTTCCATACCAATATGATAAGAAGAAGTAATGTTGAATGGGACGTCAGAGTTGAAGTGATGCCACACAGGTAGTGCCACCAGACCCCATAAAACTCCTAACCCTTAATTACATTTAGGGTTGATTTTTTTTTTTTAGCATATTTTTGCCTGAAATTCAATTTGGGATAACTCAAATTCAATCACTTCGATTCAGGTCACATTGGACATCGACCCGAATCCAAAGCGCAGTACTATTAACCACCAAGCTTAGGGCTTGTCCCCACGGCAAGGGTTATTGGCCAGTTTTTCAGACGGTTTGCAGTTTTAGAAACCTTCTGAAAACCGACAAGCAACACTCCCCATAGACTTCAATGGAAAATCCATGCAGCAGTCCCCACTGAACAGATTTTTCGCTGAATGGTTTTTTAAACCACCGGCGGTCCGCAAGACTTAGAGCATGTTCATTCTTCTGCCCGGTTTTCAGGCAGAACATGAACATGTGAACGGCTTCGATCCACAAACCACGAACATAAGCCGCCCCCCCTACGTGCCAAAAAAAAGACAAAATACTGGTGGGAAAATCCGATCGGTATTTCTTCAGTGCCATTGGAACGCACCCGAAAAGTGCCTCCTGCAAGTAAGGAGTCTAGTACTGATATGGACTGTGCTTGTATTTCTGTGCCATCTGCTTTGGTGAGGCAATCACTACTGGGCATATGGCTATACCATCACAAACCCTAAAGGCCTGCTTCCCATAACAACTGTGGGTTAACAACACAACTCCAAATTATCGTGGTCAAAACAACTGCATAAAGCTCCAGAACCACACCTCCAGCAATGTAATGTCACTCACCAATCTCTCAGTCTAGCAATGCCCTATAACTCTCCCAGCAATCTCTGACATAATTGCATTCCCCGTTATTAATAATGCAGGATGACTTTCGCTGTACCATACATTAATGCTTCGTAAAGAAAGTCCTCCTATGTCACTAGATACAATGAAAGCTTCATGAGGTCTCCAGCTTTACGAACACAGTTAGATCTAAATTAATCATCACCTTTACTAAGAAACATTTAGAAAGCCTTTAAAGCCTTTTTAAAGATAGGCCTGAATGATGTGAACAGTGATCAATGTATTAACCAATGCCACAAAAGCAAAGAGAGAATATAACCGGCACATAAAAGTGAACGAAGACGGGAGGAATTGCAATATAAACAGATGCTGTAACATCCAATTACACAGGGATAGCAAAATCACATTTAATACTTGATGCTCCAAGTGTCAGCCCAGTACTACTAGGATCAGACCTTATTCTGTTCTAGTGAAACTGATTAGAATAAAGCCTGGCATCAAGCTGGTATATCTGCAATCCAAAATCTCTTGGGGCTACTGAAGCCATTATAATGCGATTTTGAAGGCCGGAAGCCTCTGGAAAAGTCTAATAGATCCTCTCAGTGGCTTCAAGTACAGAAGATGGAGATGAACACAGAGATCTAATGTGTATTAGTACAAGCAATAATAATGTTCATTAGCAGTTCTTCATAGTGACTGCTCCTCAATAAGTCTTCCTTCACATTTACCTTTTTCATGGCTTTTGTTGCCTGAAAATCGTCCCATCCCACTGAAATACAGCATGGTTTTTAAATAATACATTTGGTTTTTAATAAAGTTGTTATAGATTTTTTTTCAAAGAGAGGAATCCTTAAAGGGGTTTTGCCACGATGTAATGTTGACGTGGGATCCTCCAAAATGGGCATTTAATCACTTTTGTAAATATATGTGATTATAAAAAGTCAAGCCTGTGAAAGTTACAGCTTTCTTTTCATGCCCTTAGTTACTTAAAAGTTTAGATTAGACACGACCAGGAGCTGATCTGGCCGCACTTGCGTGTTTGCACTTCTTATCTGATGACAGGGAACATGAAGGAGCTTGCAAGGGGCTGGGGAGAAATGTGCAGTGTATGAGGCTTTCTGCTGTACACAGAATCCACTGTTGTAATGTAATTATCTTAGTAAGCATTGCAGATGCTCCCTGCTTCCTCGCTCTGCAAGGGGCTGGGGAGAAATGTGCAGTGTATGAGGCTTTCTGCTGTATAGATAATCCACTAGTTGTAATGTAATTATCTTAGTAAGCATTGCAGGCGCTCCCTTGCTTACTCGCTCTGCTTGGGCCCTAGCTTGATGCCAGGCTTTATTCTCATCAGTTTCACTAGAACAGAAAAAAACTCAGGATACGGTCTGATCCTAGTAGTACTGGGCTGACACTTGGAGCATCTTTGTACTGTGGAAAAACGTCACAAGAATGCAGCAGACATTTACATATACTTTTTTGGAAGTCTATGGGAGGCAAAAAAACTTTCACAGACCACAAAACATACCCCAAAGTAAGAATACCAGCACAAAAATATATATCAGTGTATGTAGTGCATTTTACATTTCCATACCGACTTAAGTTTCACATGTACCTGCAGCAGTTTTTGTCTAAAGAAAGGCATGTAAAAATGCCACAAAAGGCCTAAAAAATGCAACATGTGGAACCTGTTGAGGGCTGGAGACGACTTTATCAGACCAATTGGATATAAACTAGTAGGTACAACAGTGGCAAGTAAATGACCTTCTAAATAATTAGACAGATGCTTAGATATAGGGTAACAGTTATAACTGGGTCCTGGTGCCAAGGGGGTCCATAGGTTAAATAAGATGAATGGTACATGAGGTCCTCCTTCTATCCTTTGCCGGTTTTCTACCTGTGGTATCTGTTCTGTTCCCTTCCCTTTAACCAGGTAGTTTATGACCATTATCCTGTCACCCTCTTCTTCTGTTGTATCCATTACCCTAGAATATGTGGGTAAGCATTTATCTGTGACTACCTCATATTTAGAATTTTATTCATCCCTTTTACAGTGATTTGACCAATCTCTTCGCTTCCCTGACCAGATTGAATCACTTTCTATATTTAATCATGAGCCTTTATGCTTATGTTCATGTATATGTACCTTTCTATATTATTTCTACTTACCTGTATCTACATGCTTGTATTTTATATTTAGGTATTTTTTTAGAATAAAAAATATATGAAAAAAAACCCAAAATAGTACACAGTAGGTGATGCCCTGAGATAGAAGAGTTAGTTTCTGCTTGGCAACAAGAACTGTGCCCCAGCTTTCAAGACTTGTGATCTGTTTGACAAATCCATTGTGATCCCCCTGGTAGAGTTATAATGCATATATCAGGTTTCTGTCTGTTTAAACAGAGCCCATAACTCCCAGTGGCTGAGGCATAAGGACTCCTATTGGGCAGGGTATATACGACAAGCTGTCTTCCTACTGTTACTTTAGTAGCTTGTTTAGTTGGCGTAATCACATCTTTTAATTCTATGTTAAAATTAAGATATCTGTCTGTTCCTTTAACACCCAAACCCTTTTTTATTGGATATACTAAATATATTGCAGATACAGAGTTCCCTCAAACTACAATGGCCTCAGGATACAATATTTTTAACATACAATGGTCTTTCCTGGGACATTGTATCTTTGACACTGCTGATATGTGACACATATGGAAGATCCAGCCAATTATCATGCACATTTTACTTGTAAAACATCGGTATTAGTTATGTGGATGCAGTGATTGGCAGTGTAGTAGCACCTCTCTACAGTACAGTGCGGTTGTACATGTTCTATACTCATAGACAGAACTATAGCCATGACAGCCACAGCAGCTGCTATGGGGCCAAGAGGTTGCGGGCCTCACTCATGTACAAGAACATTGTTCTTTCTTGTATGGGGCAAGTAGTTGGAGGCTTTCTGCTCTTCAGCTCTACTATGTGGGTTCCCTGATAGATGGCGGGATTATTTATACCTTTAATTATTGCTACTATGCTGCAGTTTTAGTTTATTGTTATTAGGTGGAGGGGCTTCATCTAATTTTGCTTTGGGGCCCTATGAATTATAGTTATGCCCCTGCCTGTGCTGCTCTTTACATGTGCCAGGATCAGCGACTCCTTTGGGTAACAGGTGAGGGCCTCATTTTCTTTTTTCTGGTACATTATGTATAAAGTACATGACCAAAAGAAGCTCCCATCCTCACCATAGAAAGTGATTTCCAGCAGCTCTTTCTGGCTGTTACATGTAAGGACTTGCTTTATCTGTATTGTTTATCTGCCTTATTTTCTATCATCTCCATTTTGCATTACATTGGGTGATATTTTAGGACAGGAGGTCAGGCATTACATTTTAATTTGTGATTTTCTACCTCTTTTTTTGTATTACTCGCTGCAGAGGGTTTCACAAGGAAACCTTATATGTTCCCTGCCCCTCAGTTAGGGGACGATGCCCCAGTAAGATGTTTTGGATTTTTTTTTTGAGTTAGCAAACCCACTGTAAAATGGGTTTCCCCGTGTATAATGGGTGGGTTCCCACCCAGATTTGAAAATAAAAAAGGAGTTATTCTTTCAGAATTAAAAGGGGATAAAGTTTGAGATAAATTGGAGGGTTAGAAATCAGGTTTTTAATAAGTGTGTATAGAGGTTAAGTGTTTGTTACATAATAAAAGTTAGAAGTTTAGTGTTTATAGATTGAGAAACTGATTAAGAGTTTACAGCTTTGATATGGCAAAATAGTTAAAAATAGTTCTTAAAAGGCGTCACCTTCTTTGTTTCTCTCTTAGTAGATTCCCTTATTTTTGATACTATTTGACAAATTTTAGGACCTCACAACCAATTACTAGCTTTCCACAGCTATGGACTTCAGCATACAATGGTCGTCTCGAAACTAATTAACATTGCACGTTGAGAGAATGCTGTATATCAATAATGTTGAATATGAATGGCAAAAACGGATGTAAATATGAAGGTGGGTAATGGGCCTGCTTATGCTGATATAGGCAACACAATACCTAGGACCAATAATTGTGTCTGATCGCTTAACCAGGTACAAACATATTTGCATAGAATATTGGAGCCTGTGGATGTCCCTGATGGATGTGTAATTGAAAATCTTCAGGGATGAAATGCATTTCATAGAAGCAAGCTGTGAGACCAGGAATCACTCGTCCTGTTATCCAATAAAATAAATCAATTTTATTGGAAGTAGGCGACCCCATTTGCCACTTAAAAGATACCCGCCATCTCCATCTTGAGAAGAAACCATAAATGAATGTAAAATATTGAGGATGAGGCTGTATATATGTTACACGTATATCATCAGAGTAATATTTCCATTTAATGTGTGAGTGTGGGCAGGGCAATCCGAAAATGTCAACAATGACCGCTGGACGACAAATAAGGTGGATTACAGCCTGACAGATAGTTGATCACTAGGCGAGTGGCCGCATTCTAACTTTTCTATTGATTTTAGCCTTCGTTCAAGATGTGGACAGTGAAGTTTGATTTTTAGGAGAAAAACCATAGTTGCCAACTTTTGAAAATGTAAAAGTAGGAGACACTAGTGGGCGGCGCGCGTAGCCACGCCCATCTTGACGGTATGCCACGCCCCTTCAAAAGCCACACCTACTCCAACTAACTGCATAAAGGCTTTGGAAGAAAATGCAGTAGATGCCCTTATCGCCAGGTAGTATCCCTCCATACATCGGTAGTGCCCTTAAAGGCAGGGTAGATTCCCCTCTGTAGCCCAATAGAATGCCCTCTCCTGTAGCCAGGGTTAGAGCAGATTTTTAGCCAGGTAGATGCCCCCCTTTGTTAGCCAGGGTTGATGCCCCATGTTTGCCAGGTAGTTGCCCCCTCTGCTGGCCAGGTATCGTACCCCCTATTGTTTGCCAGGTAGATACCCCCATTGTTTGCCAGTTAGTGGCCCCCTACTGTTGGCCAGGTTGATGCCCCATTGATTTTACCAGGTTAGTGCCACCTCTGTTGCCAGGTAGAATGATGGCCCCAACTGTGACCATCACTCCCTGCTATTTAAGATACAACAAATCAGCAGGGGAGAGGAAGATACCCATAGGTCCTATCCGAGTCACTTGGGTAACTAGAAAGCCACTCAGAAGTGTATAAAATCAATTGTAGCTCCTTAACAAAAAAATATTAAAGCAATATATTTGGAAAACATCTTCATTTAGTGTTCCCTACATTTTGAAAGCTATTCTTTGTAGTGAGACAACCCCTTTAACCCCTTAAGGACCAGGCAAATTTCTCTTTAAAAAAAAAAAATTAACCCTTGTTTTCCAAGAGGCAAAACTTTATTTTTCCCTCAATACAGTCTTATGACTGTTCTTTTTGTGGGGTGAGTTGTATTATTTAATAGCATCATTTAAGTTATTGTCATATAGAATTTAGAATTATATTCAGAATCGTATTACAGATGTATTGTAGATGGAATGGAAGAAAAACACAATTTCACCATTTTAATTTTATACAAAATTTATTTTGTTTTAAAACAAACATGATAAGCTTATTTTGTGGGTCAGTACAATTACAGCAATACCAAACTTATATAGTTATTGTTATGTTTTACTACTTTAAAAATAAAAAAAACTTTAGAAACAAAACTACTTTGTGTGGACATGTTTCTGGCAGAGCTGCGTGAGGGCTTCTTTTTTCACAGGATGAGCTGTAGTTTTTTTGTTTTTTTTTACTGGTATGATTTTTCATTACTTTAATTAAATGTTTTGGGGATGTGAGGTGCACAGTGGCTCCTCTTGCCCATCTGATAGTTCCTCTGTGCCCATGAAGCTTTTCAACACATTTAGGCCGTGTTCAAACGGTCTTATTCCGATGGGATTTGTGCGTCCACCAATATCCGTCGTGAATAGAGGGGCGGGACTTGGGGGCGGGGCCAAGAGGGCGGACTCAAGTGGGGCGCCGCTCCAAGCCCCAATAAGGTAACAATGCAATTGTTTACGGCGCGTACGCTCGGCTCAGTAAATAATGTTCATGATCAACTTTATCCCCCCTCGCGGTGGGGTTCGAACGTGAGCGGGGGAGTGAAATCTTCGACGGAATTTCGGGATTCCACTGTTCTCTATAGAGAATACTGTGGTATTACCGTTAATGACTACGACGGATTGGCGCGTACTGGCAGCCGCAAATACGGGCGCGCAGTACGGCGCCCAGAATCACGCGGCAAATTTAGCCGTGTGAAACGAGCGCGTAAATCTCCTCTCCTACATTATGAACTCTGTTATTTTCTGTGAGCAGCTACTTTAGGATTTGAAGAACCTGACTGCACTTACTATCAATGTGATAACTAAAATACAACTAAAAATTTCTGCCCCCATAAAAATCCAACATGGGTTTCAAAAGAAGCCTTGAACAGATATCTGAAAGTTTACTCATGGATTTTTGTTGTAGACTTCCTTCATATCGGGATTTGGCCAATGGGTAAACTTTCCACAGAACAGCCCACATTTACTAATGTGGTTGCACCAAAAAAGCATCTTAACTGCGCCAAAAAGTGGTGCATTTTGACGCAGCAGGTCCCAGACACATTTACTATATGGGTTATAGACACTTAATGACACTGATTTGACAGGGGTTAGGTGGCTTTCCAAAAAGTGGGCATGGCCAAGATGTAACACAATGTCCCAAAATTTGAACTAAAATTCTAGTGTAGCAAGAAAGCAAAAATAAATACTGATCTAAAAGTTGGGAATGTCCATCCATCATACCGCTCAGGATGAGTGGGTACTGTGTTCAGAGTAATGAACGTTGCTATATCAACCCAAGAACTCGCGCCTATCCTCAACTGTGAAACACGAAGGTAGCAGCATCATATTGTGGGGTTGTTTTGCTGCAGGAGGGACTGGTGAACTTCACAAAATATATGGCATCATTTGGAGAGAAGTTTTATCGTGGGCAATACTGTAGCATATTTCAAGGACTCAGCCAGGAAGTTTAGGCTCGGCAAGAATTGGGTCTTCATCGACTAAAGACCCAAAGCTATATTGCCAAAAATGGTTACAAAGTGGCTTAAGGATAACCAAGTCAATGTTTTTGGAGTGACCCTCACATAAGCCCTGATCTAATCTTATTGAAAATATGGCAAAATGAAAAGGCAGTACGAGGATAAGGCAACCTACATACGTGGACTTCCCCCAACAGGTACACCAGTTCTGTCAGGAGGAATGGGCCAAAATTACCTACCAACTCATTGTGAGAAGACTTGTGGAGGAATATTCAAAACGTTTGACCAAGTCATACAGAGTTTTTAGTAGGGTAATGCTAAAATACTAAATAGAATGTACTGTAAACTTTTGACATTGCAGAAAAGTAATACAATGCCTTTCTCTCTCTCATTATCTGGCATTTGACAAAATAAAAATTTTTGGGTTCCAAATTTTGACCAAAAACCCGGAAGGTTAATTCTTATTTCATGTGTCATGATTGTGCCTGACACACCCCCGCTTTTGGCTCTGGTCGCCGGCCAGGGGACGTTGCAGCGAAACCCAGGGGTTTCTGACAAAAACACCATACAATTGTATTTTCCAGTGTGAACTTGGTCTTCCTCCCTGCATTCTTGATTGATTCTTTGCCAACGCCCGTGGTCAGGAATCTTCCAGCACTCCACTGGTTAAGCTTGCTCCTTGTTTTTTCTGTTTATTGACAGCCCTTTGCTCCTATCAGGTCTTCTGTTACGTCCACCTATTACCTTCGTCCTTTTGGTTTCTGGCAGGTATTTAAGGGCTGTTATACCTCTTCCCCTTGCCTGCTATAGGAATTTGCTCCCTGTAGTACGCCCGTTTTTTTGCCTTCTGCTCTTTAGTGTTACATGACCTTTGGCTTGCTTCTGACTATCCTTCTCCCATCCTGTATCTATACTGTCTCCGGCTGTTAACTGACCTTTGGCTTGAACCCCCGTTTTTTTCCCTTTGCCCCCACGACTTTGTACCAGCGCTGCCCGCCCATTACTGACCGGACCAATCCGACTACGGCTTTTGTTTTTCTTTGTTTTGTTTGTCTCTGTCTGTGCACTCTGCTAAGTGAAGCTTTGAGTCTTCTGTTTGGGGCTGGCCTGTTAAGGAGTTGGGTTCCCAAAAAGGCAGGGACAGGGGCTGGGACCAGTGTCAGGGCCTCACTTGTCTGTGTCTTGGTGTGTGTCCCTGACCGGTCCCTTACATCATGTCAGATAGTGAGAAAAACATGCAGATGTGTCTTTTTATATAGTGTATGTAAACTTCTGAAAGTTCAATTCATTCACACAAATTAAAAAAAGGCAATCTGCTGTTGAGAATTATTCCTTACTCTTGTGGTTAAAAACCCAGTTCAGCCCAGAAATTCTTAGTGTGGTGACATTACTCAGACTAGACAAGGGAAAGGCTCAGGCCACGTGTGGGACACAAGCACAGCTCAATAAATAATGAAAATGCAAACAAACCCAAGTTTTCTTGGCACCCTCCCAGTGGAAAGGATTAAAAGAGAAACGCATCCAAAGATTAAACATGCCAGAGCCGTCCAAGAACTCTGTGGAGTAGCTGCATCTTGTCCACTATTAAAAAGGGTATCGCTGGTGACGGCTTCCCATGACCAGAGCGTTCTAACAACAATTAGAACTTAGACCTCAAACACATGTTAAAAGCATTTGATGGTGGAACAAGATATCCCTATGGTATCATATCAAGGAGCTAAAGGTAAGCTATGTGCTATCATATTTAGCAATGCAAATCTCCATAATGTGGCATGAGATGAAACACGGCACCATTTCTTTTTTTATCATAGATTCCATACAAAGAATTTGATTAATAATACAAATAAGCATATGGAAGAACATGACTTTAGGCCTGAGCTGAACTTTCAAGTCATTTAAAGGGGTTGGGCATTTTTTTCAATAGTTTTTAGGGTTATGGTGGGCTTAGAAAATTAAAAAAAAAAAAAAAAAACTTTTGCTCAATGTTCCTCTTAAACCAGATCCAGCAATACTTCTGTCCTCACTCTCCCGCAGTCTTCTGCCTACTTCCAGTTTCCTTCTGAACAGGTCATCAACGTTGCAGCCAGTGATTACCAATGCCCGAATTTTCTAACTGTGACATCAGGCAGTGGCATATAATTGCTGCTGATGGTGCAACGGTGACATCTTGTTCAGAAGACCAGAAGAAAACAGAAGATGAGAAAAAGTTTGTGTCTGGCACTTGTAGTTCCATGTTCACAGCAGCTATGGAACTGCAAGTACCAGCATGCCACATCAGCATGCAAGAGACAGAAAGGAAGGTGAAATCTTCTAAACAGGGGCACAGACAGCAAACAAATGTAAAAGGGGTATTGACCCTTCCCTGCACTAGTCAAAACGTAAAAAAATTTATTTTGCTCTCGTTGCATTGAATAAATGTACCTGTTCCAACTTGCCTACAAATTCAACTTAAGAACAAACCTACAGTACCTGATCTGTTCAGGACTGCCTGTATACAAATGTAGCCTCACCAACGTGATAGATATATACAGTACTGTGCAGAAATTTTAGGCTAGTGTGGAAAAAAAAAAGCTACAAAACAAGAAAACTTTCAAATATGGAAGTGTGAATAATGTATTCTTAGCAATTTACAAAATGCAAAGTGAAGAAATAATTACAAATCAAAATTAAATCAATTTTGGTGTGACCAGCCTTTGCCTTTAAAACAGAATCAGTTTTTCTAGGAACTAAGTTTTCGAAGAAAGCCAACAGGGAGGTTGTTCCAAACATCTTGGTCTTCTATGGATGTAACTTGCTTAGATCCTTCTGTCTCTTCACGTCATCCCAGACAGACTATGTTCCGAGATCTGAGGGAGATCTTCAGTTCCAGGATTCCAAAGGCAAAGGGTGGTCACTGGTCACATCAAATAGTGATTTGATTTAGATTTCTCTGTTATTTATTCACTTTTCATTTTTTTAATTGATAAAAAACAATTGACACTTCTATTTTTTTAAAGCATTCTTACTTTGCACCATTTTCTCTACAACTGCCTAACACCTTTGCACAGTACAGTAGCACCTGTGGAAGGAAAAATCCTTAGTGGTTTATCAGAATACAGCTTTTCAATACTGAATGCAATAGAATCTCTCGCTGCTATATAGGTAAGCTAGTATCACCTATACTTTCAGTGGTTTATAGCATGCACCATAGTTCACATTTTCTAGATATGTTAAAGGTAATTTGTAAATACTTAATATCATCTTGAGTTACGTCTTGTCATCTTTTCACATTCAAATGTGTATTTGCATGAAAAACAGCTTAGATAATATATCGTAATGCAAATTTAGTATTATCTTCTCTTTGTCATGGATCAAAGTGAATTTATTGTAATCAAGTGTCTGCGTGGCATGCTTAGGGTGCATTTACATGGCAAAGACCAAATACCGGTCAGATTTCCCGACTGTTATTTGGTCTTTTTTTGTCACGCAGGGGAATGGCTTTTGCCTGCGGTTTGCACCCACATGTTCATGTTCTGGCCGAAAACTGGGCAGAAGAATGAACATCTGGTGTAAAAAACTGTCCGGCGGAAGATCCATGCAGTGGGGACTGATGCACGGATTTCCCATTGAAGTCTATGGGGGAGCGTTGCTTGTCGGTTTTCAGATGGTTTGTAAGACCGCAAACCATCTGAAAAACCGACAAAAAACCCGTGCCGTGGGGACAAGTCCATAAAGAGCTACTCCCGTTTCATTGATTAGCTTTAAAGTTGTAGGCAAAGGCAAAATAAAGACTGTTACCAAATACATTGCTTTCCTAATTTTGCTTTTCGTAAGAGTTAGTAGCAGATCTTATCTCCTGCTTTGCTCACAAGTTTTCCTAGTCACCTCTCTCTGCTCTCACAGGCTGAAGTAGTGGGAGGAAGGTGATGTCACTTCCTGCTGTGTTATCCTGAAAGACAAGAGCTTGCTGTAGCCTTGTGCACTACAGTTTACAAAACTCCAGCATTCATGTCACTAACAGGCTCAACTACAAATAGTAAAGTGGATATTCCAAACACTGCTATAGACCCACCCACAACCTGAAAAGGAAGTGTGAGTCTTTACCTGCCTGTGACTCTGTAAAACAGAATGGTGAGACAACCCCTTTAAACATTGTTCTCAACATTTCCATATATAATAAAGCAAACAGAAAAAATTTTAAAAAGGAACTTGTCAGTTTAACCTAGTTTAACTTGCCAGCATCATGTTTTAGGGTAGAAAGGGCTGAGCAGATTAATACACAACTTTTAATTTATTGATTGAAATAATTGTTTATAACAGGCTTTGGGGTCCTGTGGGCATTCCTACTAATTGTAGACGGACGGCTCCATTGGTCTGGAAAATCACAGGGGACGTCTGTCAATCATTTCAATCTAGGCTTAGGAGTCCAGTGGGTGCTTCTGCTTCGAGACTTACAGCTCAATCCATATGGACACTCATAAGGGAAAGCTGTCAGTCACAGAGAGAGACTGCCCACTGGACTCTTAAGCATCAATTGATAAATTACGAGTTATTGGAAATCTTTACACAAAACTGTATATAACTCTGCTCCGCTATTTACGCTGTATCCCATGAAGCTGAAAGATTTATGATGAAGCGTTCCCTTTAAGTGAAATGAGAATGAATGTTAGTTGGAAACGACACCAACTTTATAGTGCCATCTCCTGCTGCAAAAGATGATGTACTTATTTACGATATGCAAAATGTAATATGAAAGCAAAATCTGTTTAGAGACAACATATGGCCATTCCTTATAAGTCTTTTATAGTAAATCCTTGTGTTCCCTGTGAAATAACAGTTTTGGAGCATCTTCTCTTATAATGGTGCTTTCACACGGAACGTTTTTGGCGATTTTGATGCTTTTTATTTTTTTTTGCAGAAATACACAGCAATAAATGATGTGCATTTTTGCAAAAAAAAGAAGAAAAACAAACGCACCAAAAAACACTCCATGTGAAAGCACCCTAACTCTGTTTTGTGTAGTTCCCCTATAATTCTTAACCAATCTGTCAGCTGGGTGTTACCAATTGTGGCAGTGTCAGTGCTGACCATCGGTGTGTGAAAACTAGAATGGGAACCATTATCTGACTTTAAGTAATATATCTCTAGAAGTAATAACAGTTATAAGAGAAGATGCTCTAGAATTGTTATTTTATAGTGAACACATGTACAGTTGAAACCAGAAGTTTCCATACACTATATAAAAGGACACATCTGCATGTTTTTCTCGCTATCTGTCATGAAATCAGAATAAATCTTCCCTGTTTTAGGTCAATTAGGAACCAAAATTATTTATATTTGCCAATTGCCAGAATAATGAGAGAGAATTTTTAAGGCATTTTTATTACTTTCTGTAAAGTCAAAGGTTAACATACATTTCATTAGTATGTGGTAGTATTGCCCTTAAACTCTATGACTTAGGTTAGCCATGTTTGTAGGTCACCTTGCTCACACTTGCTTTTGCAGCTGTGCGCATAAATTTTCAATAGGATTGAGATCAGGGCTTTGTGATGGCCTCTCCAAAACATTGACTTGGTTATTCTTAAGCCCCTTTGTAACCAGTTTGGCAGTATGCTTTGGATCATTGTCCATTTGGAAGACCCATTTCCGCCCAAGCTTTAACTTCCTGGCTGATGCCATGAGATGTTGCTTCAGTTTTGCCACATCATTTTCTTTCCTCATGATGCCATTTATTTTGTGAAGTGCACCAGTCCCTCATGTAGCAAAATAACCCCACAACATGATGCTGCCACTTCCGTGTTTCACAGTTGGGATGGTGTTCTTAGGCTTCCAATCTTCTCCCTTTTTCCTCCAAATGTAACAATGGTCATTATGGCCAAACAGTTAAATTTTAGTTTACTCAGACCACAGGACATGTCTCCAAAAATGTAGGTCTTTCTTGTTGTGTACATTTGCAGACATTAATCTGGCTTTTATATGTTTCTTTTGGAGTAATGGCTTCTTCCTGGCAGAGTGGCCTTTCAGCCCATGTTGATACAGTACTCGTTTCACTGTGGATAATGACACAATCTTACCAGCTTCCGCCAGCATCTTCACAAGGTCTTTTGCTTTTGTTCTTGGGTTGATATGCACATGTCGGACCAAACACATTCATCTCTGAAACACAGAACCCATTTCCTTTCTGAGCAGTATGATGGCTGGACATTCCCATCTTGCTTGTACTTGTGTATAATTGTTTGTACAGATGAAGAAGGTACCTTCAAGTGTCTGGAAATTGCATCTAAGGATGAACCAGACTTGTGCAAGTTCACAATTATCTTCCTGGTATATTGGCTTATTTCTTTAGACTTTCCCGTGATGTTACACACAGAAGCAGTGTGTTTCTGGTGTGCCTTAAAAACATCCACAGCTGTGTTTCTTACTCAGATGTTGCCAATAAACCTATCAGAAGCTTCCAAAACATGACATCAGCATATGGGCTGTCCCAAATTGTTTAAAGGCAGAGTAATCTTAGTGTATGTAAGCTTTTGACTTTGCATAAAGTAATAAAAATGCCTTAAAAATAATCTCTCATTTTTCGGGCGTTGGGCAAATATAAATAAATTTTGGCTCCTAATTGACCTAAAACAGGTAAGGTTTTTTTTCTGATTTCCTGTCAGATAGTGTGAAAAAATGCAGATGTGTCTTTTTATATAGTGTATGTAAACATCTGTTTACTAAAACAGACTCGTCATGAAATGTTGCCAGACCTCTTTAATATGCATAGTGAATTGTGCAACATGTATCAAGCCACACATTCTGACAGTAATTTGTGTGATTTTTGACAATACAGACATAATGCATTAAAAAAACTGCATCATAGCAAAGTATATCCTATACCAGCAATAACCTAGCAAGGAACTTCTCTTCACGTAGCCCAATACAGCAAATGAATATCTCTGAAAACCGGCTACCAAAAATGCAGTGCATTATAATACTATAGCTACAATGTCAGATCTATTGAACCTAACACATTCCAGAATTTTACATAAGATGTGAAGGAAGACCTGACATAACATGGAAGTCTACAATAGCCATAGACCTGAAAAAGATAAGTCTGTGCAGTTTTCCCCCAATTACAGTGGCTGACCATTCTTCTGTCTGATATTCTGCAATACAATTCAACATATAAAAGACTTAAAAGCATTCAATTCCAGATTGTACAAAGGGAAACCACCTCCAAACCCAACCAACCAAACTGTGAGCAGGACCCCTTTACCACAAACAAAAGAATGATATTTTCTTTAGATCTCAATTATAAAATATTATTGATAAAATATATATCTATGAAATTTATTTTGCTTATTTAGACCTATTATGTTCATACAGTGTTATGCAGATCCTAAGCTCCAATAAATTATTACCAATAAATACAAAAACAGGCTAAAAACACCACCTAAAACAATTCTCTCTCTTATTTTTAGATCCATGTTTCCCCTTAAGAAACAATTTTCTGAGAGCTATTTGCTGATGACTCAAGTTTGGTGTCAGCCGCTTGGCAGCAGGGATTACAGAGAAATAAAGCTGTTTGTGAAGCAATTCATGAGTCATATTTTATACCATCTTTACTAATTTAAGCAGTTTAGATTGAGTATGGATTTATGCTCTAAAGACTTTTATTTTGTTTCTGAAATGGGAAACATTACCAATTAAAATAAAAAATTCACCCAGAAAAAATATACAGTCCGGGATCCATCTGGACAATCAATATTTTACTACATGCTCTAAATATCCTACAATGGCTTAAAGCAACATATTTCATTTCTAAGGGGAAAGTGGTATCAGGAAAATACATTGTTTCAATCAGGCTTTATGTTTTTCATTAGAGATTGTTGATATTTTTTTATGTCACTATCTATTTATAAATCTGCCAGATTTTTCTCTGTCTTATAGTAGTCTGACACTTCCTGTTCTGTAGAGAAAACTTTTCAGCAGTCTCCTCATTATCAGCACAGGCAAGATTACACTGAAAGGTTACACCAATGTGTATAGATGACACAGGATCCCCCAGGCACAATAGGAGATCGTAACAGCTCCTCCTCTCCCCATCCCTGCACAGTGAGGGCATGGTTTCTTGGTCAGATTTTCAGACTGTTTGGAAACCATCTGAAACCAGACAAGAAACCATCCCCACAGACTTTAATAGAAAATCCGTTCATTATTCTACACTGAATGGCTTTTCAGCCGCCGGCGTTCCGAAAAACTTAGAGCGTGCACAATCTTCCGCTCGGTTTTCGAGGGGAAAATGTGCAATTCAATGGTTATGGGGGACGGGCGAATCCACAAACCACAGACATAACCATCCCCCAAAACCATCAAAAGACGATAACATCCCGACCGGAAACCAGCATTTAACATATGGCGTGTGGTCGTACCCTGACCTTTTCCCAGATCACAAAAATATTAGGTGTAAATTATTATGTCAGAGCTTGAACCCTCTGGAGGATTCTCTGGTACAATGGTGGGCCAGTCCGACCCTGGGCAACTCCTTAAGTGAGGTTTTGTAAAACGCTATTGTCAGAAGCTCCCGATGGCACTTCGGTCAATTTGTCGGAAAGAATAGCAAAGCAATGAACAATTGTTCCTATCAAAACTATGTATCCTATGGGTACGTTCACACGATGCACTGCGGCATATACAATACGTGCCGCAGTACATAGTGTGTTTTCGGGAGCTCGCGCTGATCTACCGAGGTCTGGGGGGCAGCCCGCCTTTCCCATAGACCTGCATTACTCGCGCCGCGTAATCGCCGCGAATAAATGACATGTCACTTATCTCCCCGCGCTCAATTTTACGAGGGGAGAGGGGGAGGCTAATCCTAGTTCTCTATGGGGAGCTAAAGGATTTCCGTAATTATGGGGCCGCATTCCCCACTTATTAAGCGCAGTACGCTGCAAAATACCCAGCGAAATGAGCACCAAAATAAGCCGTGTGAACATAGCCTATGACTGAACTTGCTGGATCTCAGTAAAGTCACTGAGGCCCGCCAGGTGCTGTTCATTTCTGTAGTACGACTGACCTGGCAATATAATACAAACCATCATGGCAGTCCCGGATGTGTCCAACAACTGACTTGATGTGAACAAAGTCTTAAATCAGACAAATCTGCATTTAGTTTTTAGAATTATGCAAGAATCATAAACAAGAACTTTTAGAAAAAATTTTCATGTAAACAGTCCCATCATTTCGCTGTCACTACCGTTATCCTGCTACGAATGTACTGTAAATAAATCAATACATGTGAGTGCAGAGGGAAAGTATTGTGTGATGCATTGATAGCACAGAGGGCCGCACAGGAAACAATGATATATTCAGTTCAATAATTCAAGCTCAATCATTCTAGTAGCCAAATGCAATGGCCACATGTTTCTCATTCCTCCCGGGAACATTGGAAAACAAACAGCACTAATACACAACAGAAGAACGTGACATTCAGCACAAAGTTCACCGAGGGCAAAGTCATAGCATCACCATTTAGCTACACTTTGTAATCTGGCTTCTAATATGCAACATGTAAAACGGTTTCTTATATATAGTCATGGAAGAAAAACAGTATTTATATTAAAGAAAGGACAAAAAGGCGAACATTGACTCAAGTTCCATCATGTTGCAGTTGTCAAATGGCCATACTTCATAATTATTATTTGTAAAGGAAACAGACCCATATATTAGTGAAAATCCTGCTAACACAAAGGCGTTGTAATGATTCGCTCCATGACCCATTCCCTCAGCCACACATTCCCTAAAGGGGTAGTCCCAATTTCGGGAAATTCTCTTCTCTGGCCGCTTGCAGCTCGCTGCGATCCAGCCCTGCATGTGAATGAGGAGGGCTTCCCTGTCTTGTCTGTTCTGTGTTTTCATGTACTCAGGGTAGGGACCACCGTCCAGTTGTCGCCGATCACTTAGGGTCGGAAAGGCAAGTAGGCAGAGACAAATTTGGGGTGCCGAGCGCCAGGGCTCACAGTCTGCCTGTTCCCTTCTGTTTACCTGCTTCTGGGGGTCTCCAACAGCAAGCCATAAGAAGTTAGCAAAAAGCTAAATTAGGGGACATAGGTAGGTGCTCTGGTCATATGGAACCAAAAAGCCAAATGCTATGTATGGTGGAAAACCAACACTACAATATACCATCCCCACCGTGAAGCATCATGCTGGGTCGAGGGTTTGCTTCAGCAGGAACTGGAAAGCTGCTCAAAGTTGATGGAAAGATGGATGGAGCTAGATACAGGGCAATACTGGGAGAAAACCAGTTAGGGGCTGTAGAAGACTTGAGACTGGGAAGTAGGGTCACCTTTCAGCAAGACAATGACCCTAAACATCCAGCCAAAGCTACAAAGGGATTGCTTAAAGCAAAGCATATTCATGTGTTAAAGTCCAGACCTAAATCCCACTGAGAATCTGTGGCAGGACTTATAAATGGCTGTTCACAAATTTTTGCCAACCAACTTGACGGAGCCAGAGTGATTCCGCAAAGAGGAATGAGAAAAATTTCCAGCCCTTAGCTGTGCAAAGCTGGTAGAGACATACTCCAACAAACTTGCTTCTGTCATTCTAGCTAAAAGGCAGTCCTACAAAGTATTGACTCAGGATGGCTGAATATGCAGCATCTCAGGAAAGTGAGTACACCCCTCACATTTTTGTAAATATTGTATTATATCTTTTCATAGGACAACACTGAAGATCTGACACTTTGATACAATGTGAAATAATCAGTGTACAGCTTGTATAACAGTGTAAATTTGGTGTGCCCTCAACTCAACACACAGCCATCAATGTCTAAACTGCATGCAATAAAAGTGAGCACACCCCTAAGTGACAATGGACAAACTGTGCCCAAGTGTTAATATTTTTGTTCACTAGAGCTTCACAGGTTGCAGCCACTGGAGTCCTCTTCCACTCCTCCATGATGACATCATGGAGCTGGTGGATGTTAGAGACCTTGCGCTCCTCCACCTTCTGTTTGAGGATACCCCACCGACGCTCAATAGGGTTTAGGTCTGGAGACATGCTGGTGGTTGTCTTGGAGGCGTTTTTGGGTTGTTAGGTTGGGAATACCCCCTGCCGGAAGGAAATCATGCTTGTTAGATGCAAAGTACATATTCCCATCAGGTTCCCAAATTTAAACTTTAGTCCCCCGCCGGCATGCACACCAGGTTTTGCCAGGGCCCTTTCCGGGGGAAACCTGTCTTTTTAAAAAACGCTGTAGGGTTTTGGGGCCCACCGTGCTGCAGCTAGTTTCGGGTTTGTTGGCAAACTTTTATAGCCTCGGCCCATCTTTATTAGAGCAACAATTCTTTTTTTAGTTTCCTCAGACAGTTCTTTGCCATGAGGTCCCATGTTGAATTCCAGTGCCCAGTAAAAGAGAGTGTGATAACCCAAATTTAACAACCTGTCCCCAGTCACCCCTGAGACCTTGAAAACACTAAGAGTATGTGACCCCGTTAGTGGAAATGGCAAATTTGGGGCACATTTCATTGAAAGGTTTTAGACATTGATGTCTTATGCAGAGTTTTTTTAAGGGCACGCCAAATTTACACTGTTATACAATCTGTACACGGATTCTTAATTGTCCAAAAACGGTCATTCCAGTGCTGCCCCATAAAAGATTTTAATACAAAATTACAAAATATGTTCTCACTTTTGTGAGATACTGTATATGCATGCCACATTTTTCAATTTCTTAATAAGCAAACATTTGGAAAAGCACGTATCATTTTCCTTACACTTTACAAGTGCTTGCTAATTTGTGTTGCTTTATCACTTAAAATATCAATAACATATTTAAGCTTTACACACACACACAATTTTTATATATATATATATATATAATCCTATATTATATATATATATTATATATTATATTTTTTATTTTTTATATGGGTAGTTTTTTTGGCCTTATGTGGGTTTACTTTATTTGGTGTCCTTATTCACACTTTGGGTGACTGTAGAAAAAGGGGAAAGGCCCCACCCCAGTTTTAAGGCACATTAAATGAGTGCGCCCGAATGTATGAACCTGTCATAAATCTTGGTCGTATACCTTCCATAGCATAACATATTTTAGGCACATAACTAGCATATTTTAGACGTTCAAGTGTGTTGTGACTGGCGCAAACTGTATAAATAGACAGACAGAAAGAATAGAATAGGGCTATGACAATTATTTGGTGCAAAATACACCCAAAAAAAGGCGAAGCCCAATTTGGACATGTCGTCCTTTGTGATACTTGTTTTGACTTTTCTTTATGGTGTTACTTTCAAACTATTTTATCATTTGTGTTTCATTTGTATTTGAATGTGATTTAATACAAACTATATTGTTTTTATTGATATACTAGGTAAGAGTTTTTCTTGGTTTATGGGTTTTTCTCGCCTTGTGAGAGGGTAAGTTCTTTGTTGCTTAGTTACACTGTACAAGTGTCGAGTAGGGGGCGTTCACACCCCGTTTTTGGCCCGATTTTGGATCTGTGTTGGGTCCAAAAAATCCACCCCAAAAAGGTTTTGCAGTAGGGGGCGCCCTATAGTTTTTATAGGCCCCGCGCGTCTTTCAGCCCAAAAAAATTGCTTGACAATTTTTGGGAAAGGATCCGAAAAGGCGCAGTGAGACGCTCATGATCACTCTGTGACGCTGTGCGTGTTTTTTAAAAAAAGAAAATGTATATCATTTCATTTATTCCATACGTGTTTAGGCCCATTTGGGGTCAGATAGACGGATCCAAACACGCATCTAAAAGCGTATGTACATATGGACTCAGCACACCGTGTGAAAAATACCCTAAATGAACGGGAAATCTCATACTAAACCCTTATCCATACCCCCTTCTGAAAAAAAAGACCAAAAATGATGCAATGGAAAACTGGTAAAAAGGGTTGTCATGTTCGGCTTTTTTCTTGTAAATATGGCTTTAAAGGAAGCAAAAAGGTACACAGCTGATTGCTAGGGTCCTAACACTTGAAATTTATATTGAGGAATATTATTTACTGAGTAACAAACAAAAAAGTTGAAATGCAAACCTTTTTTGTTATATGTGAGGAACAAAAAAAAAAAATAAACCGATGGGGCGAAAACAGAAGGCCCTTTTTTAAATTATTTAAAAGTAATTTGCTTTTGTTTTTTTTTTAGATTTAAATTTCTGTTACAAAATCAGGTTTCAAATGGTTAGAAAAAAGATGTGTAAACCCCGGGAAAAACCCTTGCCTCGGATTCCCTTTAATCGCCCTTTATTGGAGGGTGTAGCCCTTTTTTTGGAACGGATTTGTGAATTGTTTCCCCCAAAATAAAAAAGGGTTTAAATTTTAATTTTTCCCTTTTTGTGTTTTTAAGTTGTTTTTTTTTTAAAAAAACATTTTAAATTTTTGTTTTTTTTTAAAAGTTTTTTCAAATTTATTTTCAAAACTCAACAGTAAAATTGTATGTTTTTTCAAAAAAAAACAAAAATGCAAACTAAAAAAGGTCTTATTTACGGGGGATGTCTTATTTTGGGGAAATTCGTAAACCCCGCAGGTAAGGCCATTGCCCAAATGGCTGTTGGATTACTTTGGGGAAGTTTTAATGTAGACTCTTTTGTGGAAACCGCCAAATTCCTCATTAGAATCATCGGTGAACCCACAAATACTTTAGGCCCTTTTCTGCTCTTGTTTCCTATGGATATATGGAATATTTTCAATTTGACTTTATTTAAAAGCCAAAATACATCTGGCATGCAAAGACAGTCGTTTTTAAACCCCTTGCTAACAGGCTCTTATCCCAGTATGATCCCAGAGACTGGGCACATCTGCTGACAAGATCACATTCAGGCACACTCGGCTGAAGAATAAGCTTTGTTTCATGTTCAGTGGTGTTATGACATGCTGTGTCCCAAGAGCATAAGTGAATTCCCCAGGTACTGGCCCGCAGCCAATAGTGTGAATACCCAGCTAGAGACGTAAATAGTTTAAGGCCAGAGGATTGTGTGGTCGTCTCGGATTTCCCAGAACTCCCCGGGAGTGGAAGACTCGAGCTGTGCTGCTTTTATGGACTGGCTTACTGTAAAAGTAAACACTGGCTGTCTCTACAATGAGTTTTCCATATCTAGTGTCAGAATATTTCATGATTTTAAAAGTTGCAGCGGACACTTTGTATCAGGGACACAGTCATTTCCATTTTTGGAATTTTATGGGCATTAGAACCTAGTATAATATTTGCTTTCCTCTGCTCCTGCTTTATATGGCATCCTGTCCTCATATATTAGGTGTTATTGGACCACTCCATTTGTGTCATATATCTATGCATTTTAAATATTAAATATTATATATAAGTATATACTAACCGCATAACATATACAAATTCTGGAATTCAAGCACACAGGAAATCAGCAGTTATTGAGATCATACAAATTCTGGAATTTCATATCATCAGAAGCGATAGTTAAAATAAGGAGTCTCCTCCACATAAAAAAATTATAAGTAACAGCAATATATTTTATATACCATTTACAAGAAAAATATTCATGATAAATTGGCTGAATCAGTGTCTGGGCCATTGTATGTTAAAACCACCATACAATGGTCTTTCCAGGGACATTGTATGTTGAAAATATTGTATCATGAGGCCATTGTAGCTTGAGGAACCACTGTGGTGCTTCAGTTAAGATGAGTTGCAATACCAGCTTATAGACATGTGAGGCACTGGTGAAAGAAGGCACGTTTTCCTAATCCTAGACAAGCCCTTTAAGTTTAAAAATCGTCATTTTGTCAGGACAACCTCTGTCCATATGCCTGGATATGGATTATACACATCATGAAGAGAAGGTCCTCCAGACCCACTCCTGTGAGCTATGAAGGAGCAATTTATCATGAATTACATGGACATCCATCTATAAATGTATCTGAAACCAGTCTAAACTGAAACACGTTTACACGATTTATTATTATGCAGTGAAATAAGTGTTTATTTCATAGGAGACATGTGCGTTGTTATGCACTTTTCTTTCATTTGATGTGTATTTTGTTGCGCATTTTTGATGCTTATTTTCATGTATTGTTTTCTGCTTGGGACTCCATTGTACCTGGGGCGTCTTCTGGCGAGTTTACACACTGATTATGGTCCTGCACAGCATGTAATGTGTCATACAGCGTGCAAAAAACACAGTGTGACAACATTCCCTTAATTCAATGAGATCCTAATGTCACTTTGTGTGCCTTTTGATGCGTAATTGTGAAAAAACATCAAAAAGTACGCAAAAAATAACGCTGTGCAAACCCGACCTTACAGACCGTCTGTGATATTTCCTCACATGTCTGTTATAATAAATCCTTGTGTTCCCTGTGAAATACCAATTCTGGAGCGTCCCCTCATATAACTCTGTGTTGTGCTGTTTCTCCGTTATTCCTTATTTAAATGTGTTATTGAATCTGTCAGATGGGTGTTACCCAAATGGGGGCGGGGGTCGCTGCACAGTCTGACATTGTCCAATCATTGATAACAGAGTCAGTGTGTGCAGATACACACCCGTTTGAAACTTAGAATAGTAACAACCAACTTACTGAATCAGAGAGAAGTTTCTAGAAGGAATAACAGTAGAACAGCACAACACAGAGTTCTAGAAGAGAAGATGCTCCAGAATTGTTACTCCACAGGGAACAGACATAGCAGGCAATGTCACACTTTCTCATTGCAGGGGTTTCCCATGATATCAACTAATCACATATACAACGTCTGAGCACTGGGCTCCAACTGCTATCACCACTAATGTTCACAAGGACAAGTAACCAAAGTTCCCTTGATTAGATGGAGTAGCAGCTGAATATGCAAGTTGCTACTTCATTGAAACACTGTGCTCAGCCATCTTCATTAGTCTCAAACTCCGAGTGGAGCAGCATTGCACAGTCAACCACAGTTCTGCTCAAACAGGGAATAATGGACCCCAGTTCTCATGACTACTAGGCGACCCAGTAGTCACTTGCAATCTATCATGAGGGTAGGTAATACATTGCAATTATGGAAAAACCCCTTTAATACCAATGTGTATGATTACAACTGAGTTGCTGGTGCTTTAGTCATTTACTGCATACAATGTTTTAGTTCAATGTATAGACTGTATGGACTAACCATGTATTATAGGTTATAGGGCACCCGAACTGTATCCCTTTATATTACCGCAGTTCAGGTGATTTGAAGCTCTTTATAAAGAGCAACAAATCCCTTAGGGCATATCCCCACGGCACGGGTTTCCGGTCGGTTTGCGGTTTTGCAGACCGCCTGAAAATCCAGCCGAAAACGAGCACAATTCTGCTCTATGGAAAACCCGTGCAGCAGTCCCCACTGCACGGGTTTTCCGCCTGGTGGTGTTTCTGCCCGTGGGCCGACCGAAAAACATTGTACCTGCACATTCTTCTGTCCGGTTTTCGGACGGAATCTGTGCAAGCCAATGTGAAGGGGAGGGCTTTTCTCCGCTCATCGCAGAGAAAAGCCACCCCCTCTCCCCACGGCCATGGTCGGATAAACCAACCGGTATTTGTCCCTTGCCGTGGGGACGCAGCCTAACATAGATATATTACATAATTGGATCAGCACAGAATGTTTAACTCAAAAATGTCCTGATGTTGAAAGGTGGAGATTTATCCTAAATTACACAAATGCTTTACAGTTGAACCCGCAAACTTTCCAAAGCAATTCACATGCTGCAAAAGCGTGGCAACGTCAGCAATACATGTTTGATAATGCTTCCCTAGATAGAGAAGCTGGATAATGTTAACAATATGTGTTTCCTTGACATTGCATAAAATGTATGTCACCCTGCTTAGAAGAACATAAGGGAGTAATAACAGTGTAACTCTAAGATATCCAACTGGTGACCCTATTTCTGGAGATGGCATGCTGGCAAGCCCTGACGTGAGGCCACGTGAATATAATTACTTCATGCAGAGAACTGCCATCCAGCATAAGAGTTCTTTTTGTGGGAACCAAATCACAGCTGCATGTTCCCAAAAATTCACTAGCTCAGCCCCCTATAGTCCCAGCCTAGTGGAATCTGCTATTAATTGCTTTTAAGCGATCAATAAAGCTTGTTCTGAAATTCTTCCCCTCTGCTTAAGCATTTCAGTCATTTGAAATGAACAATGTCAAACATTCATGCCAGTTGTGATAAGCCAACAGAGCGACCTGTGCCAAGCCAAACACTTGGTCTTGGGATATGAAAGGCTCCATTCCCTTTCTGTTCCAGTGACAGAATGCAATCTAGTAAACAGATATACTTACATTATATTAGATGAGGAATCATGTGCAACCTCAATCTCAACACTATTAACATTTCTATAAGAATATTCTGTAGTGGAAGAACCAGTGTCAGGGGGTAAAGACGTCCACCTAAAAAGATGCCTGGGGAGCAACTGGGCCAATTTAGAGTAAAGATCCACAGCAACAAGACAATCCCTCAATTTCCAAGTGGAAAAAAGTCACAAACGACCATCACAAAAAACACATATCCATGCTTAGATTTTAGTTGATGGACCAAAGGTAGCTTGCAATTGTCTGTTTTCCCATTGAGTAAATTTACACAACCAGACTGATGTTATTAGGGTTGGACCATACTAGGGTCATGGCTACACACAGATTTGCTATAAAATTCCCATCAAGTCTGTATAGGGTAGACCATAGTGTGGTCCAACCTTTATAAAAGCAGTCTAGATGTATAGTTTGAATAAACGTTTTACCAGTAGTGCTGTGGTTTAGTTTAAAGGCCACACAAAAGCAGTCTTGACAGACCATCTAACAGCAACCTAGTTGAGTAGTCTCAAGCGCTCATAACAGTCTGCATTTATAAGAGCAGTCCAGACTACACAACCAACCTGGGTCTGTAGTTTGGATGTTTTTTGTAATAGCAAAATCCATCTCCAGCAATTTAGAGCCCTAACAACAGCAGTCTGGTTGCGTAATCTGGAGCCCCAAAAACAACTGTCTGGCTGTAAAGTTTGTATGAATGCTGTATAAGCAGGACCCTTTGTCATAGGGTTGATCTTGAGCACTCAATCAAACTGCTAATCTGGCTGTATAGTCTGAAGCCCCAATAACAGCAGTCTGGTTGTATAGTCTGGAGCCCCTACAACAGTTGTATGGTTGTTTAGTTTGGACAGACCTTATAATAGTTTGGTTTGGATGGACCCTCTAGCAGCAGTCTGGTTGTGTGGCTGGGATGGACCCTCTAGCAGCAGTCTGGTTGTGTGGTTTGGATGGACCCTCTAGCAGCAGTCTGGTTGTGTGGGTTTGGATGGACCCTCTAGCAGCAGTCTGGTTGTGTGGTTTGGATGGACCCTCTAGCAGCAGTCTGGTTGTGTGGTTTGGATGGACCCTCTAGCAGCAGTCTGGTTGTGTGGTTTGGATGGACCCTCTAGCAGCAGTCTGGTTGTGTGGTTTGGATGGACCCTCTAGCAGCAGTCTGGTTGTGTGGTTTGGATGGACCCTCTAGCAGCAGTCTGGTTGTGTGGTTTGGATGGACCCTCTAGCAGCAGTCTGGTTGTGTGGTTTGGATGGACCCTCTAGCAGCAGTCTGGTTGTGTGGTTTGGATGGACCCTCCAGCAGCAGTCTGGTTGTGTGGTTTGGATGGACCCTCTAGCAGCAGTCTGGTTGTGTGGTTTGGATGGACCCTCTAGCAGCAGTCTGGTTGTGTGGTTTGGATGGAGCCTCTAGCAGCAGTCTGGTTGTGTGGTTTGGATGGACCCTCTAGCAGCAGTCTGGTTGTTTGGTTTGGATGGACCCCCTACTTGCTATTTGGTTGTGTGGTTTGGATGGATCCTCTACCGGCAGTCTGGTTCGGATGGACCCTCCACTAGTCTTGTTGTGTAGTCCAGAGACCTCTTTTTACAGGTTAACTTTTTTTTCTTTAATAAGAACTAACTATATCTAGTGGAAATCACCTAAAATTTCTCCTAAACTAAGAGATGTGCCGAGCTTATAATTTGTTCAGTTCTGAGTTGCTCCAAAGACATTTTAAAACAGCCAATATCCTCACAAACTTCACAAGCTTTTCTAGAAGTAGCACTGGGGAAGAGAGATGAACGGTAGACGCAGATAAGGTCAGCACATCCAGCACTCCAGCAAACGGCTCACTGTGAAATGAATACAGAGATCAGTTTAATGGGAGGGAGACATGAATAAAGCATGTGATGTTCGGCTATATACTGCTGGTTTGCTGGGAGGCCATACAGTTCTTGATGTCTACATGCGGTCTCCTTCCAATTACAAACATTCATAGAAATACCCCGTCTTCTCATTACAATTTGTTTTGCTTGTTAAAATTAATGTGTATTTTAGCAGACCATAAAATAAGTTAGGGAGAGGAATTTATCAGCTCTATGCACAGCGGTAAAAGGAACAAGCTCTATGCAACTCTTTGTAGCTAGATATCTAGTTTTAACCATCCCTTCTTAAAGGGAACCTGTCAGCTACTTTTTACCCTAAATAGTCAAAATAGTCTTATACTCATGTATCTTCAGTCCTTAGTCATATGGAATCCACCTTATGTACCTCCAACCTGTTTAAGTATATGATGAGAGTAATGCGGTGAAGAGTCCAACATATTCAACAGCTGCAAACGTTTCTGACCTCCCACCTGTGAACTGGGGGAAATGCTGCCAATCAGTGGTAGGTTGGCGAGGAGAGCCCACACTTCATAATAATGCCAGACTAATTTCACAGAACGTGCACTGCGCTGCAACAAAAAAAAGGTGTCCTGGAAACTACCCCACCTTCTTCCATAAATGACAGACAGTGTCACTGAGACAGGACTGTATATCCGTACTGACAGCTTCCCTTAAAATGCTCTTTAAGACATCAATATTTAAGCATGGACAAGTCAGGCTCCCCCCACTTATCACCCCTTTAGATTTGCTAAGGGCAAAAACTGCTTCTATCTCAGCTTCCAGCACTAGGGGACTTCAAAATCATTCTAACTATTGCAGCTCCATGCGGTTCAGGGAAGAAAGACTCCTGCAAGACTTTTTTGAGCCACCAACTTCTACAACCATGAACGGCTCTATGAGAAAGTGTTGTCTTCCATGGACAAATGTAAGATTTGTTCTAGACAAACCAATCTGAATACTGGTAGTGACAGATCTCCATCCAACAGTGTGCCCCGAGACCACGAATGCTGGTCTGCATGCAAATACTACTTCATTATTTCTCTATAGGAGCTTTTAATGTGAGATAATAAATATAGGGAAGTGATTTGGCTTTGTACAGAGTGCTCGAGTCACCCTTTATATTTTGCGGTATAAAGAGAACCTGTGACATCTCCTGGCATGTCTATTTCAGTAAATACTAGTGTTCCTCGTGAAATCATTCTGGAGCATCTTTCCTTAGATCTCTATGTTGTATGGTTCCTCTGTTTCTCTGGCTAGAAATTCATTACCAGCTGGGAGTGTCGGGGTGTCCTTGTACAGTCTGACATTGACCAATCAGTGCTGACAGACACTGGAATGGTAACACCCAGCTGACACATTCAGTTATATATTTCTAGGCGGAATAACAGAGGATCAGCACAACACAGAGATATAAAAGAAGATGCTCCAGAAATGTCATTTTACAAGGATTTACCAATACAGTGTAGTGCTAATAGATTTATTGACCATCCGGAATCCATATTGTCAGTATCTCTTTAAGAATAATAGATCTTAAGCTATAAATTTCATAGCTTCTTGTAGATGTGTACTGAGAATCAGTGCATATTGATACAGAGGGTTGTTATCAGGGCCTCGTTGTTTTGGGAACGCTGTAACTGAGAAAATACTACCAAGCGAATACTACCAAGCGATGTTTGGAGGAAATCATGGAAACCCAGGTGTTCATGGTTCAGGGTCGCTCGGCATCTCGTCAGGGTTTTTTTTCCCGTGCCAGGTTACCCTCTTAAGAACTGGCCATTCGAAGGAGGGAGGCCTTATACTGGAAAAGTACTGATCTGTCAGCTTGCGTAACACTTGGTTACACAGGAATTTGTTTCAAGTAAGATATAAGCTGAGAAAGTTTGCTGCAAAGTTAGAAGTAGCTGTACCTGTGGGCCATAGAGGGACGCCTCAACGCCACAGTGTGGACACCCCAGGTAGATCTCTCTATCTTCGCTGGCCCCTTCTCCCAGCTGATGATACTGATAGATGAAGCTGATAAGATGCCTGGTGAAGCTTGGACCTGTATATGGGGGCACCTGTGCATGGTGTGGATCTCAGGATTATCTCTCTATCTTCGCTGGTCCGTGTTACCAGTTGATGCCAATAGATGATGCTTATAAGATGCCTGATGAAGCTTTGACCCATATATAGATGTGATGTAAGGATTTGTAATCCATATTATGCGTGCTTTGCCTTTGTAACCAATATTATGCGTGCCTTGCCTTTATAATCTATATTATGCAAAAGTATACACAATATCACACTATCTTCTTGTAGTTTTATGTAATCATTGAGTTACTCATATAATAAAGTAAATAAAGCATTGGATGTTGCCTTCTTTAAAGCCGTATCAGACCCACACAAAGAGTTGGCAAAACATTCAGACATATCAGAAGCAGTCTCTAGTCCTCTTTAACATGTAAAGATTTCCTACAAGAACCAGGGCGCTGTACATACTGGTCAACTTTCTTTTATTTGTCGTTTTTTTCCCTTTTTTTTAAAGAGAGAAAAAGTGATCGGCACCTCCAAACAATGTGAAATAAATGGCAGCACTCCGCATACCAAGTTACAGAGAAACTTACTGCATTACTGCTACATCTAGTATACATCATAATCCAAAACTCAAAGTGCACATTTTGATCAAATTGTGAGGGACCATCCACCAATGGCAAGGTGGCCTGGGTAACCTAGTTAGTATGGTTGAAAAAAAGACACGTGTCCATCAAGTTCAACCAAGGGTGGGGAGAAAGTGGGCGAAGGGAGAGAGACAAGGACTTTAAGCCCAGCCTCACCACTGGTTAATGCCCTGAAACCCACAAGGCAAGAACCAATCGGCTCAAGGGGAGACCCTATCTCTGACCCCAGAGCCGCCACCAGCCAGGATCCAGAATTTTACATAGCTACAAACGGATTAATATTCTTTCGTTCCAGGTAGGTATCTAAGCCTTTCTTGAAAGTCCCAACTGTTCCTGCTGTGACCAGCTCCTCAGGCGGTTATTCCACAGATTTAGGCTATGTTCACATGGCTTAAACCTGGACGTATTTCAGTCCGTAATTACGTGCCGGAGTGCGCAAATTACGGGCTGAATACGTCCCAGTCATTATGGAAATCCACAGTTCTCATAGAGAACTATGGATTACGTCTCCTCTCCCCGCTCGGCGAATTCGCCACGGGGGGAGATAAGTGACGTGTGAATTACCAGCGGCGTATACGCGTCGCTGGTAATGAAAGTCTATGGGCCGGCGAGGTGCCGCCCCCCCCCCCTCGCACCCGCCCCCACGGCGTAATTGCGTGGCGTAATTACGCCCTGCAAATACACCGTGTGAACCTAGCCTTACAGTTCTTACAGTGAAGATCGCCCTTCTCCTCTGGAGATTGAATCCTTTTCTCTCTAGCTGAAGGGAATGTCCCTTTGTCTTTTGAGGGGGCTTTACATGAAATAATATTTCCCCATACTTTTTTGTAGGGACCATTTATATATTTATATAAATTAATCAAGTCTCCCCGAAGCCGTCTTTTCTCAACACTAAATAAGTTCAATTCTACTAACCTCTCCTCATAACTAAGATGCTCCATTTCGCTTTTAAGTTTGGTTGCTCGTCTTTGCACTCTCTCTAGCTTCATTGCATCTTTTCAATAAACTGGAGCCCAGAACTGAACAGCATATTCCAAGTGAAGCATTTAGACCTACTCTATACAGACCTGCGCTCATTGCCTTTCTGGACCTCCATGCATCTCAGGGCATGTATTATTTTTAGTGATATTCCACCTTGTGAAATAATTCTGAGAAGCTGCTATTTATGCAGTTCTATAATATACCAATTTTTAAGGTATGATAAAGTCCCTGACTCATTGAGCCAAGGTGTCAAACAGATGCAGTCTGCCTCTATGCAGACGCTATCACATGACCTGATCTCATAACATTGCTTATGGTTCTTCTGGCACTCAAACCTTATGTACTACGGGACGCTGTGTGGGACAGTTTTCACAGGTTTAGTATCGCTGTATGGTAAATATTTAACCTGCAGATTTTCTTTAAGCTATACAGCGAGTATAATGCAGGAGGCAGGTCATAATTATCTGCTATATTCATAGCCACTTCACATCGCTGACATGCTATTATATGGTACAAAATAAGATCCGAGTTCCTGGAATAGCCGGGGTTAAGTAACAGCATCTCTCACGTACGTCAGCAGCGAATCCCTGTTGTTACTCTTGGTAACACGTCGTGATTACTAAGCAAGTCTATTTATAGTCCAAGTCTCTACTCTCCTCTTCATTACAGCAATGATCAGCTCCACATTATGTCAAGGACATCACTCCACACGCAGGTAAAATGACGCTTATTTCCAGCAGTTTCTATTTGGAGGAAATGCAACAAATAGGAGTAATATGCACACAAGGCTCTGTTCTATCTGTTCTACTCTGATAATCAGTAACACATTTCTATCCATCCAATAAATCAAGTTCCGTTCATATGAAATTCACAGAGCAAGGTAGCTTGTACCTGGTCAGGAATTACCAGGCAGGGGGCACGGATGTCATTTTTGGGTGCAGTCACATTGAACCAAAATACAGAAATGCTAAATATTCTGATGTTTCGTGTTTATATCAGAAACCATGACGCACAGCCACATACCTCCCAACTGTCCCTATTTTGGAGGGACAGTCCCTATTTTTAACCCTTGTCCCTCTTAGCTCTATAAATGTCCCTCTTTTTCATTTGGGAAATAGATTTTCATCAATAAACTGACTTTCTTGCTTTAAAAAGTATCTGATTGCTTCCTAGCTGTAGATTACATAACAGCTTACTTAATATTTCATCATTGGATACAATGCAATCCTGAAAATGTCTCCTTTTTTGCCAATCTAAAAAGATGGCATGTACGTATTTGGGCATGGTTAGAGGCGTGCCTTTGTGTGATGTCATGTGTTTGGGTGTGGTTGGAGGCGTGGCCTAAAGTGTCCCTCTTTGCAAAATCTAAAAGTTGGGAGGTATGCAGCCGGATCCGCTGCACAGAAGATAGCACCGGTGCCCGATGGACCTCAGCAATTTACAAGCGCAATTTTTTTCATCAAGAAACCTGTAATGGAGGCTGTGTACTGAGCCTCTGACACAGATGTGTTCATTCCCCCAGATGATGCATTGGGTGAAATGTGCGTTGGGTTGTACGTGTTATGGTCTGTATCTTTTGTTGCCTTTATAGGTTTTATATACATGGGTTTTCATTATGTTCATTATGTGGGCAGAGTTACTGACTTTTTTCTTATAGTGTGTGTTTTTGTAGGTATACAAGTGTCAACATGGCCTAATAATGGGTCTGGCAGATACCTGCTTTTTCTGTCTTTTTGTAACCTTATATAATTCAGTCCTGCAAAAGGCAATACAACCTTGATGGAATAGCTGCCAGTTCTCCAGTGTAGGCATAGCCTAATAAAAAAGGAGCCTGCTGTTACCCACAAGTATGTGACATAGGCATTGGGCCATCCAGAAATGTAGATTTAGGTTGTTCCCATCTTGCACTTTGATAGGATATGTTATCAAAGTATAATAGGAATGGGTCTAAAGTCTCCACTCAGAACAGAGAGCAGATCGCACTTGAACACTACTGTCCATTCTGTTCTATGGACGCTCCGAGTACAGCTGAAAACACTGCCGGGCTAAACTCAGAACTGCTGTAGAACAGAATAGAGAGTTGTGAACAGGCATGATCAGTTTTCCAGTCTAAGTGGAGGCTTTCAGGGGCCAATTCCAGAGACCATCACAATTTGATGGCATATCCTATCAATAAGCCAACAAAGTGTGAGAGATAGGAACACCCCTTTAAGTATCTATATTACCAGCCCCCCCTGGTTATGTGGATTTATGCACTCATCTATTCCTAGAATATTTCCCTATAGCATAGAGATCTTATTTTCCAGGACATTTCCCTATATTAAAAGGGTTGGCCATCCTCTAAATATGAATGTCACATGCCCTTATAATAAAGGCAAGATGACTGACGCATAGGATTTTTTCAGAAAATGCGCACCCTTCTCTCAATCTGTAACTTGCACTACCATCAATAGCGTGACCATCACTGCATCCAGTTCGTTTTCACCGTACACGGTTCCCTATTGCATAGCAAAAGTTTCTGATCAGAGAGGGGACATGCAGTCTCTAAAGTGACTGTATGAGTTAGTGGTGTAACTCAGGGCATATAACATTCTTACTTAGAAAGTAGCCAACATCTCTAGAGGGCTGCTATACTAAGAGTGAATTCACACGATGTAGCATTGCTGCAGATTTTTGGTGTGGTTTTCAAAAGCCCTATCCACAAGTAACAGTAAAAAAAAATCTGTGCGAGTTTCAGAGTACGGTTTTTGCAATCCATGGAGTAAAATCTGTGGCAAATCGGTACCAAAACCAATTTGCACATTGACTTTGTTGCAGATTTGTTGTCCATTTGCAAAGTAATCTGCAACAGAAGTAGTCTACAATCCGATGAAACATTGAATCAGGGACTACAACTAGGACGTGGTGCAACCCTCTAATATAACCCCCATCCTAACTTTACCTCTTTTCAATGAATACAGGAGGAGAAATTAACTTCTGAAGAACAGATCCTGGATGTGTGGTCTAGAAAGTGCTCCCAATGTAAAGAAGTGCCTATTCAGTGACAGGAGTGCTGCACCGGCAGAATTGGGATGGGTCATATATTACAAAGTTTTTACTCATTCTATTTACAGCCTCTGTGGCAAAATTTCATAATGATGCAGGACTCCAACTTAGGAGTTATAACTTTGCAACATGATAAGGAACTCTGGGGCCGATTCATCTTACCCTAAACTGATGCTAGGCAGCCCAAGAATGCACCAAATTTATTATAAATTTTATTTTATAAATTTGGCACATCTTTTAACCCAGTAGACTTTATACCACCAATTGGTTTACCTAGTGTACAGTCATACTTTGTGTCAAACTTTGGCATAGGATGTTGCATCTCTTAGCATGCCCTCTTCAGGATAAGCCAGACCCTTTGCAACCAAGCCATGCCCGCTTGCCAAGTGCACCACAAAATATTTAAGACACATAATAAATGTAGTGCAAGGCACATACTCTAGCTTTCTGGCAGGACAGCCACAGTAAATTTACACTACATTGATAAGATCTCATTCCAAGATGTCATAAATATTACTGATACACAATAACGCTTTCAAGCTTTCAGCCATGGACATGTTGTGGATGCTATGGGCAAAGACAGTCTGACTGTTCGACAGTTTTGATAAATGAGGCCCAATGTTTACCAAACCATGACACCCTCAGCCTGAAAGAAAGTTCTATGGCCAAAAACAAGCTTCAGGAAGCAACTCAAGTCCAAGACGTGTTCAGTCAATAGCAAGGCACCTTGCTAACCAATATATTAGCATGCTAAACCTTGACTGAAACAACTGGCATCAACTTAAGGGCAGGATATAATAAGAGCAAGTATCTGCCAAATCTCCACATGTAAAGGCATATGCCTCCAATATATATCGTGGCGGTCACATTTTAATAACCGGTCAAAACTTATTTTGGTCACTGAAGAAAATCTGGAACCCAACCAACCAATGATAAACTAAAAACCCAATAAAAAGACTTTAAGATCTTGAGATCTTGCTTACATGCTGGATTTTTTATGCAGGTTCTAGCTTCAAATCAGTGTGTTTTCCGGGCCAAAATCCCTATTCGAAGAGTTTTTATTTTATTTTTTTCATAGATCAGGTAGTCGGGTAAACAGGACCCAACCATAACAAGAACTACTGCTGATTCTGGACCATTAAAGTTCTAATAAATCAGATAATAGTAATTCAGTGAATATATTCATATCCTTTCAGGAAGAAAAAGAGAAGGAAGGATGCAATGCAAGGTTAGGAGAACAGATGCTCTAGAAAAGTTACTGCATCAAGAAATCAATTATTTATGAAGGTAGATAACTGACTGGTTCTCCAAAATTGTACTGATATTTTAGTCATTATTGAGATCACTGTAAGGCTGTGGGTGGAATGATTGTAGGTGCAGTCAGTAGACACCTGCTAAAAAGTCTTCTGTTAAAAATGTAGGGTTTGCCACCCGTACACCTTATAGCTATACGGAGCTTCAGAGAGCATTCCCGGATATAACGGTACCCTTTTTTCATTACTTGCAGGCCACCAGTTACTGTAGAGAGGTTCTAAAGCTAATGAAGGATAGGGATTATGACCCCATGTTCGATGACGTACTGTTAAAATCTGCAACTAGGCAGGCAATATTATCCAATATATATAAATATTTAATTGGGCTTAAAGACCATACTCATACTTGTACCCACTTAATGAAATGGGAACAGTGTGATCCCTCATTGCCACCGACATTTATTTTAGATACAGTAGCAAAGGCCCACAAATATCTCCCTTCGACACGTTACATGGAAATGCAACTTCATATAATACATAATGCTATCTCATCCCAATAAGAGGTTTTAAAATGGGCATTTATAGTTCGGATAACTGCTTTAGGTGCAGTTTACCCAGATCAGATCTCTACCATTGTATATGGGAATGCCCGATAATCCAGACCTACTGGCAGGATAATATATATAATCATGTAATTGTATGATTGTATAGTATAGTATCACTCTAAAAAGTTTATTTAAATAAATGTTAAATTAATTAAGTTAATGTGGGTGGAAATGATTATATTATATATAGATACTGTAAAAATTTTTAAAAAATGTTAAATTAATTAAGTTATTGTTAAAAAATATATATATATGTTGTAACCTACAGCAAGCAACTTGGAATATCATTCTTTGAGCCTTTGGCCTCCTGGGCGCTTTATGGGCATGTGGAGGGGGGGCATCAACGGCAAGGAGTTGCAGTTACTATTATATTGGCAGCAGCAGCCAGAAAGGCGATCCTACATAGATGGCTACAACCAGAGGGTCCTGGTGTGCCCCTTTTTCTGGAAAAATGCTACTTTTTGCCAGGGCTGTGGAGTCGGCAAGCCGAAGCCCCGACTCCGACTCCTCAATTTCCCAAACCTCTGACTCCCGACTTCCTCAGACACGGCGCATGTGTAAGTGATAACTTTACTGTAGTATAGTGGTCACATCCAGCTGTTTAACACCTTATGATACAATAATCAAGCTATTTAGGAAGAACAGACACTGACAAGCAAAATGGTAACAATGTTTTGATCTTTTAAACACTTGTGGGTAGAGTTGAAGAAAAAGCTGTATTTGTATCTAAGGCCTGTCTGCACCAACATTGGGAATGTGTAGAAGAGACCTGGGATCAGATTTTGGTCAAGATATGCTTGAATCTGATCCAGAGCACAGAATGATTCATACAGAGCTGAAAACCTAAGATGGATTTCCCAAATACTAACAAAATAATACAAATTAAAAGGGTTGTCTCACTACATTGATTCATCTTACCTCAGTCCTGTTTTCTTGGTTTCATTTTGAATTCAGGGGCATGTTTACTGGCTTCCACTAGGCTGCCGTATAAGTAAGGTCTGTAGCTATAGCAACCAGTGCTGGCAGCCTATCAGGAGAGATCAAACAGGTCTGTAGCTATAGCAACCAGTGCTGGCAGCCTATCAGGAGAGATCACACAGGTCTGTAGCTATAGCGACCAGTGCTGGCAGCCTATCAGGAGAGATCACACAGGTCTGTAGCTATAGCGACCTGAGGAGCTGATGCAGCTCATACAAGAGGGGATATCTAGGAATAGGTAGGACACTGCTAATGGACACATATTGCAAAGTGACTTGTTTTTACAAGATCTTTAACATAAAAAGTCATCCTTGTAGTGAGAGAACCCCTTTAACACTTTGATTTTTAGGAGCAAAACTGTAACTAAGTAGATGCTAAATCATTGCAAGTCAAATTTATGTAGAAGATCGGTAAGATGACTGTATATAAAATTACAGTAGCCTCATGTACAAAGCTATAGTGGATGGAGAGATAGGAGCCTGAAAGTCACAATTTCAAAACATTGTTACCCATTTTGCTGGTAGTGTAAAATATATTTATTGGATAATGACTTTAGAACACAAAAAAATTGTAAATATGCAAAACACTACAGGAACATTTGTGGAGTCTCTGAATTTGTTCTGAGAAATAGTATCGCCTCCATCAGATCCTGCATACATGACCTCACATCTGATCTCATTATTTCAGGCTAGGAAAGGCCTCTCTACACTAACTTGGGTTGGGCGCAAAGCAGTGACCACAGAGGCAACATCTCTAACAATGTCAGGGTATAAAGAAATGGCCTCAGCCACAGTCAGTTTTGATGAATGGTTGAACTCTTCTACTTCTTTGAAAACAGGTGAAAAATTTTGCTGAAATCTGTTTGCCCTGGGAGCAGAATCTTTTCCCCTGGAGCAGCACTTTGCCTGCTCCATGTCATCAATTGCTGAAGATTTGGGAGCAGTAGCACTGGCCGGACCCAATTCCTCTTGCTCTTTACACTGCATCGAACTAACTGGACCAACTTATTATATACTTTGGGAGTCGGAGTCGGTCCATTTTATGATGACTCCGACTCCTCCAAAATAGCCACCGACTCCGACTCCACGACTCCGACTCCACAGCCCTGCTTTTTGCTGAAGATGGATTGGGTAGAGACCGCACAGCAGAAAGAAAAGAGAACGAAAAAATTCTTTAATGTCTGGAAACCTGTTATTAATACCCTGTCAACCAAACAGGCCTTAATAAGATGCTTTGGAACCACAATGTGGTTTTTACGACAGCAACTAGCAGGTGATACACCTGTAAATGTCCCTGATACCATTGACCATCAGGGGAGCCAAGAAACTCGCAGAGGAAACTTTATGGGCAAGATAGTAGTGTGCTCTCAGAAACCTGGGTTGGTAATGACCCTGGCCTTGGAGTTGAACGGACTGTCCGTGCCATTAGGAGGAGTGCTCCGAGCCTCACTTCTGAACGGAGACTGGGATGACACCAAGCTGCACGCCTAAATATGTCGCCCAGACCATGGTCGTTCCAATCTAGATAGTAAGCACCCACTATAGAGGGAGCATAGGACTTCGTAAGGGGGGAGGAGTAAGGGTGCCTGAGCAGTGACCACCTATGTTTCGTTATATAATGGTTGTTGTGAGCAGCCTTTGATGTTATTGTATTCATTAACTGCATGAATAAACAGATAGACAACAAGACTGTTACTGTTAATGTAAAGTACAGAGTTTAAAATGGTTGTTTTATTATAAATTGGAAAACAAAAAGAAAAATGAATCCTAGCCATATGACAATGGAAACTGCAATAATCTGTGATTATAATTGTACAATGGAATGATATGTAATGTGTACACAGTGGAACTTGATTTCTCAGATTTTATATGGCGGATTCAATAAAAACATTGTTAAAAAAAAATGTAGGGTTCAAAGAAAAGATGCTCCAGAAGAGTAATTTCATCAGAATACAACTATTTATGAACAGAGATGACAGGGACTCCAAAATGGGGCTTATATTTTAGTTGTCAATGGGATGACGGTAAGGCCGAGGGTGGACTGATTGTAGGTGCAGTCAATAGACACCTGCTTAGAAGTCTTGTGTTTAATAATAAGTTCCGTGGTAAATTCCATCTTCACAAAGTATATGAAGTGGATATCAGGCTCATCTGGCTACAAAGCCAAGGGAGCAGAGCCTTTCCTGATTTCGGTACTTACCTGCATGTTTAAGGTGACGTTAGTAATCAACTCCCTATCCCTCTATATTGTAGAAATAAGCAAGAAATCTGAAGACTACAAACTCTCCAAACCATCACACACCAACTCTACCACCATATGGGTCAGAAATTATTTTTTTTCTCCTAACAGAAGTTAAAGAAATACAACAAGGTATTATAAAGCTTCATAAAGTGGCAAATGTTTCACATTCAGCAAAACTATGTGCTAATGCTGAAAACAAACTATTCTGCAACTAAAGACTTTATTTAAAAGATGATCAAAAAGACTGACTGCAGTGTCCGCTAATGGGATTACTGACGAAATCTGCTGTATGCAAAAAAAAAACAACTTTTTTTTTAATTAGTCGGACTTTGTCCAGTTTATGAGATTGAACTCACAGCAGACTAAGACGATGTGTAACATTCTAATATAATTTGTGATCTCTTTTTTCACCATATTCATGATCTCTGCTTTGCATCAGTGAATGGAAACAATCTTGCCTGCACTCTAAAGTTTAAAGCGGTGCTAAATGACATGATCACAAAGAGTTTTCATACTCAGACTCCAGATAAGCAGCAAACACAGAGATAGAAACAGAGGATATCACAAAACTGCAGATCTTTAAAACACATTGATTGAGGTTTATTCACATATAGTTAAAAAAAACAACTTGGCTTATTTTAATGGTGTTTTTTTTTCTTGGCTACGGAAAAAAAATCTAAACATTATTAGTTGGGTATCAACAGTGTCTGAAGTAATCTGCAACAATTTTAGTAAATTCCGATTTCTGAACCATTTTGCAGGTTCGTGTTATGGCCACAAACTCTAATCCAAAGGCTTTACTAACCCAAACTAACAACATCATAGGGACCTATTATGCTGTTACCTCAGGTTATAAGAACTCAGATCGGGTCAGATTTTGCCATGGTAGTATGCTCAGGTAAAACCGGGCTTAGAGGGTTCGGAGAAATGGGTTTTCTAAAATAGCATTACATAGGTTTTTTGTTTACTTTTTCATCAATAATGCAAGCGGGGATATGGAAAGACATGGTCTGACTGCTGATTTCATTCTTCTCCATTGTCAATGCCAATCCTGTTACTCGAGACAGACTGGTTACTAGGGATACAATGAGCCTCATTTATTAAAACGGTCTAAAGGTCCATCCATATGGCAAGGTTTTTGGTCAGATTTTCAGACGATTTTCAGATTTGAAAACCGACCAGCAACCATCCCCATAGACTTTAATAGAAAATCCGTTCAGCAGTCCACACTGAACGGATTTTCTGCTGAATAGTTTTTTACACCACCAGCGTTCTGAAAAAATTTCAACATGCACAATCTTCTGGACAGTTTTTGAGCGCAAAATGTGCATTTTAATGGTTGAGGAGGGTAGCGAATTCACAAACCACAGACAGAACTGTCTCCCAAAACCATCCAAAAGACAACAAAATTCCCGGCGGATTCTTAAGACAGAATCCAACCAGTATTTTGTCACTGCTGTGTAGATGCACCCTAATAGTAACACTGTCTTTGTGACCAATACCAACCAATCAGAGCTCAATTTGAATTTTTCAGAGCAGTTTAAAAAATTAAAGCAGAGCTCTGATTGGTTACTGTGAACTCTAAATGGTTACTGTGAACTCTAAATGGTTACTATGGGTAACAAAGAGAACCTTACTGTTCCACAGTTTTGATAAATGAGGCCCAATATCCTGAGGCACCATACAGCATGTGCCAAGCAACTGGTTACAAGTCAAGCAGAGAAGGAGGGAGTAATCTAGGACGTACTGAAACTGAAACCTTCTATACATCGTTTTGCCATAGTAATCAGATTTCTCCAAGTTTTAGGAATAGATAAATGAAAGGAACAGATACAAATAACTATATCAATCTTCTATCTGCTGTTCAAACTTCACTATTAATGGCGCATAACTTCATGGAATATCCAGTCAACATTCTCATCTTTAGCAACTTCAAAGGAAAGCCATTTTAATTTAATGCAGCCTTCAGATTTCTGCAGAGTATTCCCCAATCATAAGACAACAGCTGGTATTTCATCATTGCCTGCTTTATGTTTCTATATAATATGTATTACAATGTGCTTACTGGATAAGATTAGCATTTTCCATTTTTAATCAGGATCTTGCACTGAATTTACTTCCACCGAGGCCTGCATAAGAAAAATGGCTGCTCCCAGAAGCTTGGTTTTAATATCCAGCAATTGTAAGATACAGAACCGAAACACTCACACTGCCGGTTATAAACCTAATATATTGCGTGTTTATTTCTCCATTTCATTTATTAAGCAGCTTGTCATTTAACGTACACACCACTTTAAATTATGATGTGTGTAAATTTAGAATTTCACATCGAATGCTATATAAATATCACATAGCATTACACACAACCATCAAATCAATGGATAATCAACATGTGAAATGACACTATAGACTGCCATTTCATGTCATGGTAATTAGAGGAAGAGAACAAGCTCTTGACTCTCTTTGAGCCTAATTTCTCATTGTCACCATGAAGGAGCTCCTGATTGGTACACTCCCAGAAGCACAACATTGCATGATTGCAGAAATAAATCACAAGAATCACAGTGGCGGGGAGATGTCGAAACACGGCACAAACACAATCAAATGTTGAAAATATGTATAATCCTTCTTACATAATGCTGCTGTTTTCCAAGACCTCCCATGCCATCTCATTGCTGAGGGACCCGAGATACATGGATGACCTGGAAAACAGTTATTTTGGAAGAAACAGCTAGTGAAATTAATCATTGCAGGCAAGACATTTTTAATTCATTATAACGGCCCTTTCATTACACAAAAATACCCGACCTTTAGCAAAGTTCTAAGTACATTTCCCCCATACAATTAAAAAAATTACCTATAAATATAAGACCCTGAGCTGTCCTCTTATGTGAACTCACAAGAGATTCTACGAAGTGTAAGTAGGCTGGGTTCACATATATCCAGAATAAATGCTATCCAGCATGGTTGTGTTGGATCAAAAGATGTTATTTTTCAACCTCATGCAACTAAGCAGAACAACTATGCTGGATCATCCATAGGTCCAACACATAGTTACATGGCTGGTATGGTTGAAAAAAATTTAATGCGTCCATCAAGTTCAACCACGACTTACTTTAGCCTCTCTGGCACTAGCTGGAAGCAACACATCAAGCTTATTGGATCTCATGTTGCCATCCAGGTTGGTTCCAGAGCACTAACATACAGTGGGTACGGAAAGTATACAGATCCCTTTAAATTTTTCACTCTTTGTTTCATTTCAGCCATTTGGCAACATCAAAAAAAGTTAATTTTTTTGCTCATTAATGTACACTCTGCACCCCATCTTGAAAGAAAAATAACAGAAATGTAGATATTTTTGAAAATTTATTAAACAAGGAAAACTGAAATTTCACATGGTCATAAGTATTCAGACCCTTTGCTCAGTATTGAGTAGAAGCACCTTTTGAGCTAGTACAGCTATGAGTCTTCGTGGGAATGATGCAACAAGTTTTTCACACCTAGATCTGGGGATCACCTGCCATTCTTCCTTGCAGATCCTCTCCAGTTCCTTCAGGCTGGATGGTGAACGTTGGTGGACACCCATTTTCAAGTCTCTCCAGAGATGCTCTATTGGGTTTAGGTCAGGGCTCTGGCTGGGCCAGTCAAGAATGGTCACAGAGTTGCTCCGTAGCCACTGCTTTGTCATTTTAGCTGTGTGCTTAGGGTCATTGTCTTGTTGGAAGATGAACCTTCGGCCCAGTCTGAGGTCCAGAGCGTCTGTAAGAGGTTTTCATCCAGGATCTCTCTGTACTTGGCCACATTCATCTTTCCTTCAATTGCTACCAGTCGTCATGTCCCTGCAGTTGAAGAACACCCCCATAGCATGATGCTGCCACCACCCTGTTTCACGGTTGGGATTGTATTGGGCAGGTGTTGAGCAGGGCCTGGTTTACTCCACCGCTTAGAATTAACACCAAAAAGTTCATCAATCTTTGTCTCATCAGACCAGAGAATCTTATTTCTCATAGTCTAGGAGTCCATCATATGTATACTGTATGCGGCTTTCATATATCTTGCACTGAGGAGAGGCTTCCGTCGGCACACTCTGCCATAAGGCCCCGACTGGTGGAGGCTGCAGTGATAGGTGACTTTGTGGAACTTTCTCCCATCTCCCTACTGCATCTTTGGAGCTCAGCCACAGTGATCTTGGGGTTCTTCTTTACCTCTCTCACCAAGGCTCTTCTCCCATGATTGCTTAGTTTGGCTGGACGGCCAGGTGGAGGAAGAGTTGTGGTCATCCCAAACTTCTTCCATTTAAGGCTTATGAAGGCCACTGTGCTCTTAGGAACCTTAAGTGCTGCAGAAATTCTTTTGTAACCTTGGCCAGGTCTGTGCCTTGCCACAATTCTGTCTCTGAGCTCCTTGGGCAGTTCCTTAGACCTCATGATTCTCATGTGCTCTGACATGCACTGTCAGCTGTGAGGTTTAATATAGAAAGGTGTGTGCCTTTCCTTATCAAGTCCAATCAGTTTAATTAAACACAGCAGGACTCCAATAAAGGAGTAGAACCATCTTAAGGAAGATCAGAAGGAAATGGACAGCATGTGAGTGGCACAGCAAAGAGTCTGAATACTTAAGACCATGTGATATTTCAGTTTTTCTTGTTTAATAAATTTGCAAAAATATCTACATTTGTTTTTTTTTCCTTTCAAGATGGGAGGGTGCAGAGTGTACAATAATGAGCAAAAAAATTAACTTTTTTAATCTTACCAAATGGCTGCAATGAAACAAAGAGTGAAAAATTTAAAAGGTTCTGAATACTTTCCATACCTAATGTATGTGAACACAATCTTGCACATGTAACACAACCTGGGTGAGAAACTAAAAAGGCAGCCATTACATTGTCCATAGGGATCTCCATTGATGTCTCCACGGACGCTGGACAGCATATCCATCATCACTGTTAAGCTCTCTCTCTACAGTATTATACGTCTGCACATTCAGGCTTTACTATCTTTCTGGCAATTTGTCATAAACCAGAAGGATTAGGATGACCATGGAGATATGTCCCACCTTTCAAGAAAAATGAATTTGTGGTTCCAAGAAATTAAATTGTGGAGGGATGATAATATCAGAAGTTGAATAAACATTTAAAACAAAGCATTTGAGTATCTTCAATAAGCAATGCGGCATTTCTGGCAGCATTATATGTGGGTCTACTAGCACAATTCTTTAAGGTTGAACACACACCCTGGACAAACAGTATACGACATAAAAAAAGCTTAAGTAAGCCACTTGGTCATTTGCTGTATTAAAGGAATTATTGCAACAACCCTTTTCTATACATTGTATTGAGATTTATGAACGTTCCCGATTTTGGACCTTCTATGGCCACGGAGAGTGGAGAACTGCTAACAAACGGTCCATCCATGTTTTCCCTGCTTTTGAAGGGCCACATGTAATACTACATTGTGGTCGCTGCAGGGTATGTGAGCAGCTGAGGGAAAATACCTATTGCAAAGTCAGTGGCTTGCCACGAATGTTGGGAGCCAGTTACAAAATTAAAGGGGTTAACTGTGATGAGTCAGCTCCTTCAATGGTCCAGGTTTGCTTACATATAGAGTTCGGTAGAGCACAGTCTATCAATATAGAAACGTTTAACAGCGTTCCATAAATGGAATAGCTTTTAACGTGTAAAGTTTTGAAGATGAGTTTCTATAGTGGCAGCTATGTTAGAAGATGAACCAAAACAAATGATTAACCTTCATGGCTGGGTCATTTTACCATTTCTCACTACTCTAGCAGGCTGGACTCCAATGCACATTGGAATTGCTTAAAACATGTAGATTGTATGTACTACTTTAGTTCACTGAAACGTGCTAGAGTCGGAATTTAATTAATATAAACATACATAATTACCTTAAAACATTCTTCAGTTCTAGGTAGTTTTGCCATGAAGTCTGGAGCCTACACTACTGCCTGTGCAATGCAGAGATAGTTCTGGCAGTGCATCTATCATTTTTCAGGATTATTCATTTAATTATTTTTTGAATATTTTTTTATTTTGCTCACATTTGTAGCTTTTACTTGCATAACAAAAACTGGAATCTGATAATAATAATTTTGTAGCATAACTGCACTCACAGGTTTCCATAAGTCAAACAGATATGATAAGTTGGACTATAAGCAGTTGCAGGTTTCTTTGGACCCTCCAGAAGAATGAATTTCCAGGGCCTACCTTTCATTTGTACAGAACGTGTGTGCATCCACTTTTAATTGACTCAATCCCTTTTGCGATCATTGTACGCACAGAACATTATCAGACAAGTGCTTGGTTTAAAGTCAGTTCTAAACGAGATTGTCTTCTGCTAAATCCTTAAAGCCCATTGGGGTGTCAGAGCCTACACCCCTCAGAGGTTTCTCTGGTGGCCAGTCCAAATCTGTGCCTGAGTGGTCATCTCTCTATTAGATGGCAACACAGCAGATAGAGTTAAAAAAAAGTCCAACCGATAACCCTACAGCATTGATCCAGCGGAAGGCAAAAACCCCTATGAGGTGGAACCTAAGTGTCCCATACATGGGGAAAAATCTCTCCCAATTCAAAATATAGCAATCAGAATAAATCCCTGGATCCAAGTCCCATCTCCAAAAAAAGAGACAGGACCAGGATCTGTATATTCTCAACTACTCAGAGTATAATGTTTGTATTTAATGATTTTTTTGAACACTTTTTAAAAGCAAAACTAAAAATGGATAAAAAAATGAAACTATGGGGCACATGTATGAAAACGGTCTCAGACTATACAGTTGTACATCTCATTAGGTTAGTGCAGCCTTCGTCAATATATATGAAAGTGTCTCATAGCACTTTATAAATGTTTCTCGTTGTGAGATATTTACGTGCGACAAAAAGGTGGCGCATAAAGTGTCTGTGCAAAAATTTGTTTCAGCCTCACCAGTTTTAAATTGCCAAGGATTAGTGCAACATTTTTGTGCTACATGCTGTCGAGACACATTCATAATTGTGTCTAATCTTATGAATGTGGCACGATACACCGCCTAGGAACCATTGCGGACAACAGTGTTGAGGATGTCAGACGTGCACCTGTTTTTGGCGCAGAATCTTTTCTAAATATGTCAGCCATGGCCAACGTTTTTTTTGTCGGACATCACGCCAGAAAACTGGCACCACCCGTTTCATACATGTCCCCTATATGTTCAATTGCAACAGATTTTTGCCACCGGAATTTTTTTTAGCTTAAAAATCCATTCCACACGTCTAAACAGGTTTATTTCTGTAGCATGCACACAGATTTTTTTTCACAAACCCCATTCAGATATCTTTGACAGTCACTGAAATTTGGGCAACAAATCTGCAGTATGTGAAATGTGCACCAAAACTGCAAAGTGTTAACTGAAGAAAGGCTATTATTGGAAAACCTTTTTTTTAACAGGCCAACTGAGTATCTCCAAATAAACCGTACATTCCTTACACAACGCAATAAAGCAATATAACAGAGCTATACTGTCAAAATGCCATTTTCTCTTATGCAGACACCAAGGGCGGCATGTATGAACAGGGCTGCGCCAGAAGTCTGGTGTATTTTCAGCCCGACATCAGGTGCAGCCTCATTCACATTAGTGTAATGCCTCCTGTACGCCCATATCAGGCGCATTACAGAGCGCCCGCGGCACTTTGTAATGCGCCTGATTTCGGGGAGCGTGTGGGAGGAGGGGTGCACTAGAACCATACGAAGCTATCGATTTATAGCCTCGTCAATGACAATTCTAGGCGCATTACTGCTAGAACAGGTAGAGCACTTTCAAAGTGGTATACCTGAGCCAGAAATGTCACCCTAGCGCTAGAATGCGCCTGATTTATGACCCGCAGCAGACCGGGTTAATAAATCATCTATACTGATATTATGTGCATGAAATTTGCCGTTTAAATGCCAGAATTCATACATACCGCCCCAAGTAATTGCCTCTAGTAAGGGCTGAAGGCGAACATGCCCTGTTTGTCGGGGCTATTAGTGTTTTTACTGAGAAGATCATTTAAGAGTAAAGCTGCTGTTCTTCAAGAAATGGGACACACAAAAATTTTAAAGAGAACCTGTCAAATCAAACATGTGATTAGATCTTCCAGAAGCATATTATAGAGCTCAGCAGACAAATATAATTTTGTGAGGAATGATTTAGTAGAAGTTTATTTCTTCAAATTTCTGCAAATTCTGGGTTCAAAAGGCTTAGGGGAAGAAACCAAACTCTCCAGCGCCATCCACTGGATTCAGCAATCCTGGAGTCACATCTAATTAATTGAGCTTTGCAATGTGAAAGGGATTAAAGACATGCCAATTTTGTTCATCTACAGACAGCTGTTTCGTGGTGAAGAGTAGAACTTACTGGCTGGCTAGGTGAGAGGCGTTGAGTGTGGCTTAAAATGGGCGAGGTAACTTATTAGGGAGAAGCATTGTTAAATCCCCACACATCGACATGGTGCTTCTCCCTAATGAGATATCTCACCCCTTCTGTGCCGATTTAGAGTTCAGGAATCCAGTGGACGGTGTTATCAGTGACTGAAAGCCTTCCCTTTATGAGTGAGCATACAGAGATATCTGTCAATCACTGAGAAGACCGCCTACTGGACTTCTTTACCCAATATAAGCAGAAATCTAAACGAAGAGATTACCAACTCTACTGTAAAATTAACCGTGACGCTATATAACAATCTACTTAGCCCCTCAAATCACATGCTAAGTGTGACAGGTTCCCATTAAGCATATAGTAATCGGATGCCATGTGAATTGTTACCTACAGAAATGTACCGGTGTATAAAAAATTAACACGTAAAACCTTTAAGACTTCAGTGTGTGGTGTTCATTTATGCAGATTTTATTTGACTATATCCGCTATTTTCTTTCATAGTTCCATTATGTATAACTTTTTCTCCACAGATGGGAATTGCAAGGTGCAATTAGCAATATATCTTGCAGAAAACATTTAATTCTTAAGCATATCGGAATAATGCCTTGAGAGGAAAAAAATGAGGGAGGGGGACCAATTAGCCTGTATTCACATCTGCTTTTGTATTCAGCACGAGCAGTAAAAACCTTTAATACATAACGTGAGAAAAACCTTTAAATTAATTTGAAGCCGGCAGACCTGTGAAATGAGAACGTGTTCTCTTATAGGTAGGCAAGTGAATGAAACGTCTGCTGCTTTGATTGATGGCTCTGATAATTGATGAAATTCATTTTCACAACAGAAATAGGTAGATTTCAGAAATGTAGGACGATTTCATAATCTTACAGTAATGTAACCGAGTCTGAGAAACAACGCAAACTGTTCGGCAGTCCTACTTTCTCAGAATAAGAACTATACAGCAGCGGTTCTGGATCAAAAGCTGGCCACCAGGAGAAAGCCGTGTTCACACTTGGTAGATTACCATGGGCTTGTGATGCACATTCTGCACTGCAGATCTGCAGAAGTTTACAGTACAAATTTATAGTTTCAAAATCTCATCAACACATAAAGAAAAAAGAATTCAGAGTAGAAACAGGAGCATGCTGCAGATTATTAAATCCACATAGGCTTCATATTTTACTGCAGATTTCAATGTTTTTAATTCATACAATTAAATCTGAAGAATTGCAGAATTCGCATCAGAATCAAAGCAGATTTGTTTTGGTTTTTTTCAGCTACATCCGCAGTAGAATTATTCCCCCTTGTAAGGATTTATCTAAAAGGGGTTGTCTCACTACAAGGATTGCTTTTTATGTTAATGATCTTGCAAAAACAAGTCACTTTGCAATATGTGTCCCTTAACAGTGTCCTACCTGTTGCTAGATAGCCCCTCTTGTATGGACTGCATCGGCTCCTCAGGTCGCTATAGCTACAGACCTGTTTGATCTCTCCTGATAGGCTGCCAGCACTGGTTGCTACAGCTACAGACCTGGCTTCTACTGCAGTCTAGTAGAAGCCAGTAAACACGTCCCTGAATTCAAAATGAAACCAAGAAAACAGGACTGAGGTCAGATGAATCAATGTAGCGAGACAACCCCTATTTGCCCAGTATGCGAAAGTGAGGGTTCACTGCCTTTTTGTGTGGCTAGGTACTAGAAGACTAGATAGTGGACTACTTGCTACCCTTTTGCCCTCCTTATCCTAACCATTTATGTGTCTACACATCTTAAAAAAAAAAGATTTGAAGTAACTACTGTATGCAAATAATTATTTAAAAACAAAACTTGACATCTTACGACGCAAAGTAGGTAAAGTGGATAATTTCTTTGGGAGGCGGCGAGTTTATATTGAAACATTCAAAAACTGAAATCTAGCAATTGATTGATATCTGTATGAGCATCTGGGAGGCACCTTTGGGGTACTTTGCATTGACGCATGACTATTCAATAGGGTGTAGATACAATATATTTTGATACCCTCTATTCTACTTCAACTCTTGACTTTAGAATCTGTGCTTTGGATGCTACTGTTATCTGCATTTTTGGATACTTGGGCCTTCTGGGAGAAGCCCTCTGATGTTATGATGAATACCTAGTGGGACCTTTCAAGGAACAATAGTGAATGCGGATCTTTTTTCCTTATATTTTGCCTGAGCTACAAAAGTTCTTCTTTGATTTTATGTTTCTTTTACTGTCAAATGTACCACATGCTTGTTTTATAACGTATGTACCAAACATTGTGGGCAACATGCATGAAATTTGGCGTTAACATGTCAAATTTCATGCACATATTAATGGCATAGAATGCGCCTGATTTATGAACCTGCTCAACAGCGGGTCATAAATCAGGCGCATTCCAGCGCTCGGGCGACATTTCTTTCTCAGGTAAACCACTGTGAAAGTGCTCTACCTGTTCCAGCTGAAATGCGCCCAGAAATGCCATAGTGAAGCTATTAATATGTAGCTTCGCTTCGGTTCTAGTGCATCCCGCCTCGCTCCGCAGGCGCTATGTAATGCGCCCGGGAGATTTAAAAATGGAAGAACGGTGCTGCACTAGATACTGGGCTGTAAAGACGCCAGATATCTGGCACAGCCCCGTTCATACATGTCGCCCTGCATGTGTAACATGGAGGTCCCTCTTTGAGGAGACGTTTCTCTTTCCTTTTTGAATGTTTGATACATTTTGAAAGTCTCTCTTTTGTAACGTATACGTACAAATGAAAATCTGAATAAAATAAAAACTTATAATAAAAAAGGAAAAAAAAGTGATCGAAAAAACAGTGGTCCATAAAAGATATGGCTCGTGGAAACACTGATTGAACAATGGATGCTTTAAACTGATAAGGAACACATGCACTAACATTTTAACCCCAAACTAAAAACCTCTGATAGGTAGAGCAGACTGAAGTGATCTTCTGACATCCTACAACAGAAACTGGGTGGCCCAACTGAGAAACACCTTTAAAGGGAATCTGTCGCCAATTTTTTTTTTTTTACTTATTAAATAAAGCCCCTGATCCATATGCTTTTCCTCTCAGTCGTTTTTATTTCCTGATTGTAGATTTCTCTATTCGCCGTCTATATATGATTGTGGGGAAGACATTCTTGCTTGCACTGCTTTAACAGCAGTCAGAGAGATACTTTAGAGCAGCTTCATGCACATAGGAGCCTTAAAGGGGTTTTGCCATGATCTCATTCCATACCTCCTGCATCCAGCTCTCTGTGCTCAGAAGGGGGCGTGTGTGATTTGTTTGAATTGCATATCATGTGACCCAGCAGCAGAATGACATCACCAGGCCTTTCCTCTCTGTAGTCGAAGAAAGGTCTGTTTATGTAAAGCATTGTGAGTAGCTGAGAGGTAAAGTTTTTGCCTCCAGGCACAAGGGTCCTAGGTTCAAATCCCTGCAGGAACCAAACCTGTGTTTTGGTTTTTTTCCTCTTTATCTATGCACAGACCTCATTGAGGTTTCTTTTTTATTTATTTGCACTGTTTGACTAATTGCTAAGGAGTACAGAGGACAGGAGTAGAGGGACAGCACCTGGGGTTTGAACACTCAGTAGCTGTCTGAGAGGATGTCTGAGCATGTCTGACCAGGACTGAGGAGCTCTCAGCCCTGGTCGTATCCCCTAGAGACGAGCTGTAAACAATGGATCACTAAGGGAGTAGCTAAAACAAAAATGGTGCAGAATTTTTAATAAATAATGAATGGAGAAAATGTTTGTTATTTCATTTGCAAGCTTCCCACGTCAATTTTACTTCGTGGCAAAACCCCTTTAAGACTGTTTCTGTCCCATAGACTTCTATAGGAGAGTTTTCTAGTCATGCTGTGTGACCTAAGAAATCACTCTACAGGGAGGAGGGGGTGAGAGCTGACACATCTCCTCTTGTGAGTGGTGGATTCTGTGTTATCTGTACACATTGGTGTCTCTTTTCAGTTTGCCCCTGCAGACACTGAAAAACACAGGAAGTGTCAGACTATTATTAGGCTTAGTGGCCAATGTGAAAACTGCCGGACTTAAGAATCAATAAAAAATACTGAAAGTGATATTGAACATTAAAAAAAAAACAACCAAAAATTCCTAAAAAATGTGTTTAACATAAAAATGTGAGTTAAACAATAAGTCATTTTTTTATGACACATTCCCTTTAAAAGGTAATGGATGCCTTTGACAAAAATGAAAAAAGGACTCTTAACCATGCCATAACTTGAAGTATTTAAACATCGCTATCTAAATTGCTGCCTCATAAAAACATTATCACCCGTCAGCACTTTAACTATCATTAATCATCAGTATCAACATTCATGACATCTCGTCAATGGAATCCATCAATGCTGGCACCAAGTCTATCACTGACCAGTTGGATTCAATGCCTCCTCCCATCTCCAGCAGAAAGCTAACATCTCCTTTCTTACACCGTTACCTGTACACAAACTTTTTTCCGTTCATAGACATCAGCATTTGACATCTATTCTTTCCTACAAAACTCTAAAAAAAAAAAAAAAAAAAAAGCTTCTGTTCAGAAAATTGTTCGGCTTATAGACAAACGTAAATAAACAATTCTTTCAAGAACGGCGCAAATTTAATTTGGTCCAATTTACTCATCAACTTCATTGAAATCCCGTTTGAGAACAATCAGGGGAGGATTCCTTGAAACTATTTTAAAATGTTTACACCCTCGTAATAGTTTGGTGCTTAGATACCAAATAGGCAACCAACATGGCAGCCATATGGCCACTGCCAAGAGAAAGTCATACCTTTGGTCCTATCACTTTTGATATTTGGGAACAGAAATCTATGCAGGACTCTGCTAAGATTAACAAACAAAAGGGTGAAGAATTGGTGACAACAAGCCCTTCTATTTGATGTTTGCAATAGCCCAGCACTCGTTTTTATGGAGGATGAATGGTCAATGGTATTATTTTTTTTTTTGAGACTCCCACCTAAGTTAAACTAAAGTGCTACAGACACCATCTAGAAGAAAGATATCTGGAAACTATTATTTGAGACACAAATTCTTCCCCTCATGTTTGGTGTCTATATTCAGTGACTTCCTGTACAGTGTAAGAGCAGCCATGCAAAATATTCCCCGAGTGGGAATCATATCCTAAACTGGCCAGGCCAATAGTTTAAATTTCAAACCTTATGTAAAAGATATGAAATATGTGTAAAATATTGTGCAATGGTGACAAGAATATTACTAATAATGCAATTCCCTACTGGAATCAATAAAGTGGATTCAAAGTAAGAACTTAACTTTAAAGGGAACCTGAGGGCAGCACAAGCTAGCGTCAGACCTGCTGTTCCCAGTGCTGTGTCCCTTATTCTGTAAGATGCAGCAGTTTTAGATCATTTACCCCTTAAATCTTATTCATGAGCAGGTGTTAGCTCCACCCAACAAAGGCTAGCTCCGCCCACTGACAGTTATTCACATGTTTCTACCTATTCAAAGTAATAGGTTTGTCAGTTGAGGTGGGCGGGGCTAGCCTCCGATTGACCGGGTTTGAAAAAAACTGACACTCTGAAGGACTCTTCCAATGACTCTTTTCTGGCTGAAAACTGCAGATTTGAGCATTAAATACACGAAAACTACAGCATCTTACAGAATAAGGGACACAGTGCTGGTAACAGCAGGTCTGACACTAGCTTGTGCTGCCCTCAGCAAGGGGGGCATAAACTAGGTGACAGGTTCCCTTTAACTTTCGAGTAAATCAATATTATAAAATTCACCCACTCCAGCAATCACCGTAGATGGGTCTAGCTGTCCATATCATCAGTTCCTGGCTTTTTTTTAATGAGCAGGCAACCATGTGATACATAGCAAACTCCTAATAGTTGGGGCAAGTGAGGGAGAACAGTTCTGTAACATGGGTTACAGATCTCCCACAAAAAAACCAAAATAAACTCAGATTTTCGTTCCACCACAAGTCCAGTGTTGAAACTTTGGTGATGGCTCTAGTGTTTATGTTTGGTTGGTAATTGACCAATGGATCCAATCAGTGGCTTTGGCAGTCTCCTACCATTCATCTGACATCCCCATTCAGGATGTGAACAGCGCATGAGCGATGATGTCAATGAAACGGAATGAGACCACTGCAGCCACTGATTGGCTGACCGCAAATAAAAAAACAAAAAAAATAAGATACTAAAGCAACCACGTAAGCTTTAATGCTGGAGTTTGTTTGTTATTTTATGCCATTAAGAGCTATTTTTACGTTTTTTGAGGAGAGCTGGACAACCCCTTTGAATATAAAGACTTTTCTTCCAATGCTTCTGTATTAGCATACACATATGCTTCTGTATGTTTTCTCATATGGCAGTCACACGGACACGTAGCGAAGTTGCTAGGTAACCTAAACTAACACACCCTACCAAAAGAGACTAAAACCAATTCTGTAAAATTCTGTAAAAGTTGCTGCTGCAGGCCTGCAGTAACGTGGGATAAAATGAGGCCATGGACTTGACTTGCTCCAAGTTTGACAGAGAAGGAAAAAAAGTCATGACAAAAACCATGGAGCAATTAAAAGGAACAGAAATCATGAACACCAAGCACTGGTTTATAGACCGAGAGGTCAGCGATGATGTCAGATATAAACACACATACCTATAAACATCGACTCCACAATATCAACCAGCTGGACAAAAAATAAGCGTCCAACAAATGATGTCCTCTGTGATGTCTGGTACATACATCTGCAATGACTTCACTGCCTATTTAGAAAGAGTCTGTTGTCTACAAGCAATATAGTGTTCTTGCCTACAGGACTTTTATACTATTTACTCCTGACAAATTTTAGAATCATACATATAAAAAACATAAAAAACACCATGAAATGGCAAATCAATGGACAGTGAAGGCTATAATATTATGTGACCACATTTCCCCCCGAGATACACAAAAGGCTACCCTGCATGTCTCTAGGGCAGAAAGGCCAAACTTTATTTTTTTGTGGGATGTACATTTTGTGCTTCTTGCGTTAGGTGAGCTATCCGAGACCGAGAACAGGTTACTCTCGGAGGGTGCTCCTGCAATTTGTTTGCATGCCGCTTTTTCATATGCCTTAGTGCCTTCATATTAGTGAAAACAGCAGATACTTCTTGCACCAGCTCCACAGCCATGACTTCTTCCTGCTCCTCCATCATGTCCTGCTATGTTCTAAAGTCTCCTTTTTGAATTTGTCTAACATTGGTTAGGCTGCAAGAGTCCTTTTTGCTTCACCAACAACCAGTTTACAGGCAAATTGACACCCAACCGAATAATAAGGTTATTTCTGACTGTGTTGAAAACGCAAGAGAACAGTCTGGTGATTTAACATTGAGATCTACTGACCCCTCTCTAGGAATCACTGAGTAGATTATGATCTAGTTGACCACTACTGCTCTAAGCGGATTCACACAGTCCTCAGGCTCTGATTTTGGAAAGTACATCAAGTTATTGAACCTAACCACAGGGAAGTATTTTGATGTTATTCATCTGAGTAGGGAAACGCTACCCTAGATGATGAAGAAGGAAACATGGCCTTAGTACAGGGAATAGTAGTGATACGATTCCAAATATGCAGAGAATTAATGCAAAAATTCTATAATAAAATGCTCCCAAAATATAAAAACTTCCCATTACCTGGAGTCAGCTATTCTTCAGATTTTCCATGGCATCCAGAGCACTCAATAGCCATCTCCCAAAACACTGTGCACTGCAGAAGACTGTTCAAGTGTTTTTCATGTACATTCACTAAAAAAAACATTCCCATCATGTGACTAAGTAGTTCGAATGGGAGGGGCACTGACAACACCCGACCAATAAACCAGAGGTTATAGTGTACAGAAAAGCAGAGTTGGACTGTGGAACATTGGTGACCAAACATTACAGGAACAGAAACTGCACTCAGTAAATTACAATTACATAGGATTTGAATCCACCAATGTAACATGTACAATGAAAATGCATTTGCCCCTTACCTAAACCACTTGACCAATTACAGTGAAGGAAATAATGATTTGATCCTTTGCTGATTGTGTAAGTTTGCCCACTGACAGAGACATGAACAGTCTATAATTTTAAGGTTAGGTTAATTTTAACATTGAGAGATGGAATATCCAAAATAAAATCCCAATGTATAAATTATATAAATTTGCATTTTGCAGAGAGAAATGAGTATTCGATCCCTCTGGCAAACAAGACTTAATACTTGGTGACAAAACCCTTGTTGGCAAGCACAGCGGTCAGACTTTTTTGTAGCTGATGACGAGGTCTGCGCATATGTCAGGAGGAATTTTGGTCCACTCCCCTTTGCAGATCATCTCTAAATCATTTATATTTTGAGGATGGTGCTTGGCAATTCGGAGCTTCAGCTCCCTCCATAAGTTTTCTATAGGATTAAGGTCTGGAGACTGGCTAGGCCACTCCATGACCTTAATGTGCTTTTTTTTGAGCCACTCCTTTGTTGCCTTGGCTGTATGTTTTGGGTCATTGTCTTGCTGGAAGACCGAACCACGACCCATTTTTAAGGTCCTGGCTGAGAGAAGGAAGTTGTCACTCAGGATTTTACGGTACATGGCTACATCCATTCTCCCATTGATGCAGTGAAGTAGTCCTGTGCCCTTAGCAGAGAAACACTCCCAAAACATAATGTTTCCACCTCCATGCTTGACAGTGGGGATGATGTTCTTTGGGTCATAGGCAGCATTTCTCTTCCTCCAAACACGGCAAGTTGAGTTAATGCCAAAGAGCAAAATTTTTGTCTCATCTGACCACAGCACCTTCTCCCAATCACTCACAGAATCATCCAGGTGTTCATCGGCAAACTTCAGACGGGCCTGTACAGGAGCCTTCTTGTGCAGGGGGACCTTGCGGGCACTGCAGGATTTTAAACCATTACGGCGTAATGTGTTACCAATGGTTTTCTTGGTGACTGAGGTCCCAGCTGCCTTGAGATCATTAACAAGTTCACCCCCGTGTAGTTTTAGGCTGATCTCTCACCTTCCTCATGATCAAGGATACCCCACAAGGTGAGATTTTGCATGCTGCCCCAGATCAATGTTGATTGACAGTCATTTTGTATTTCTTCCATGTTCTTACAATTGCATCATCAGTTGTCTCCCTCTCACCCAGTGCCTTACTTATGGTTTTGTAGCCCAGCTTTGTGCAGGTCTATGATCTTGTCCCTGACATCTTTAGAAAGCTCTTTGGTCTTGCCCATGCTGTTGAAGGTTAGAGTCTGACTAATTGATTGAGTCTTTAATGCAGGTAACGAGTTGATTAGGAGCGTCTAACTGGTCTGTAGGAGCCAAAACTCTCAATGGTTGCTAGGGGATCAAATACTTATTTCTCTCAGCAAAATGCAAATACATTTATATAATTTAATACAATGTGACTTTCTGGATTTTATTTTGGATATTTTATCTCCCAATGTCAAAATTAACCTACCCTTAAAGTTATAGACTGTTCGTGTCTTTATCAGTGGGCAAACTTACACAATCACCAAGGGATCAAATATTTCCTTCACTGTAGATGTATACAGGACAACATAAGACATTTTAGAGGAGCATAGCGCACCTGTCTCTTCAGTGGGCCGAATCGACGGCTGTGGTGATTAAAATGTTCATATGAGAACAGCTGATATTACATGTCACATCGAAACCACTTAGCTATTTAGAACAACTTTTTCATCCTAGTTTAGATGGTTACTTCTAAATGGATGAACAAAATGATGAGCATTTAGCTCAGATTGGGTCTACATTTTCTCCCTTCAATTTCACATCAGACTTAAAGGACAATTACAGACATAGTGGAAAGCAGCTCCGCAAATAACACGAACATCATGTTCTTCAAGAGTTTTACATTTCAAATTCTTCAGAAGGAAAGCAGGAAGGTTAAGAGTTTCCCAGCTATTGTGCAAGAAAATCTATATTAAGAAATGGCAAACAAAATTTTCCTTTTTGGTTCTCCTAAAGATTGCCACCATTACTTTGTTTTTAGCGGTCTTAAAATGACAGGCAAATTGATTCACACAGATTGTCGCACGATTATGTGTCTGTGAAATGAATTTCCTGTCTAGAGAATGTGAAGCGCTTTCTTTCTCTCCCCTGAAAAGACATTTTATTTTATAATGCCCTTTCCAGGCTGCACACTTTGTGTCTACCAGTGGGCACCACTCCATGCCATTCTCCAGCTGAAAAGCCACACAAATACTAGCGAATCCAAAAATGTCTAAAACCAGACAATGCCATTGGGTGACAAAAGAAGTTCTCTAATTGGGGATATAGCAAGAAGGGGGCAGTGACAGTAACGGAGGGTAGTGCCAATAAGCTACTCTCCCATAGGCTCCTTAAACACCTATGGCAGAAGCTCCATTAGGAGCATTTCTCACAGATTGTGTCAATTTGACAAGAATGAAGCGTTTTGTTCTGCAAAATGATGCTTGACACATTAAAAACTTATATATGTCATTATGCTCAATGGGGCACTGGTTGTATTCACTGTGTAAGGGACCTGGCACAACACTGTTTTCCATTCTAAACACATGAAGCAGATTTAAGTTGTCCAGTTTAATAAAATTAATTTAAAAAAGGGATCGTTCCCTGCAGCTCCGGAGCTCCCAATGAAATTTCCCATTCTAATCCCAATAAATAAAAGAGGCTCATGGTCCGTTCACTCACCATGGAGTGCGGGCCTCTCCTGTGTTTTGTAGTGAAGTGAAGAGGAGCAAATCCTGGGGAGCTTTGGAGCTGCAACAATGGGGGACCAGGAGGGAAGTGTCGTCATTTTTCTTTTTGACCCCTCTTTTGCCATTTAACTACAATTTTATTATTAAACTTGATAACCCCCTTTAATTCACTAATGATCCTGTGAAGCAGCTCTGCCAGTTACTCCTTTAATCTTTAAAGCAAACCACTCTTGTAGTTTATGCTACACTGTCTGACAGCAGGATGTGAAAGAGGGAGAGAAGCTGAGCTCTGTGATATATAGGGTTATATGATAGAGGAGAGAAGCTGAGCTCTGTGATAAATAGGGATATAGGATAGAGGAGAGAAGCTGAGCTCTGTGATATATAGGGTTATATGATAGAGGAGAGGAGCTGAGCCCTGTGATATATAGGGTTATAATAGAGAAGAAAAGCTGAGCTCTGTGATATATAGGGTTATATGATAGAGGGAATGAAGCTGAGCCCTGTGATATATAGGGTTATATGATAGAGGAGAGAAGCTGAGCTTTGTGATATATAGGGTTATATGATAGATGAGAGAAGCTGAGCTCTGTGATATATAGGGTTACATGATAGAGGAGAGAAGCTGAACTCTGGGATATATAAGGTTATATGATAGAGGAGAGGAGCTGAGCAATGTGATATATAGGGTTATAATAGAGAAGAAAAGCTGAGCTCTGTGATATAGGGTTATATGATAGAGGGAGAGAAGCTGAGCTCTGTGATATATAGGATTATATGATAGAGGGAGAGAAGCTGAGCTCTGTGATATATAGGATTATATGATAGAGGAAAGAAGCTGAGCTCTGATATATAGGGTTATATGATAGAGGAGAGAAGTTGAGCTCTGATATATATAGGGTTATATGATAGAGGAGAGAAGCTGAGCTCTGTGATATATAGGGTTATATGATAGAGGAGAGAAGCTGAGCTCTGTGATATATAGGATTATATGATAGAGGAGAGAAGCTGAGCTCTGTGATATATAGGGTTATATGGAAAAATTGGTACTGGAAAATATAAAAACAGACGCCAAGGCGCACTCCTAGTGCAGACAATGTAAAAAAAATTTTTAGGGTGAATATATAAGTGAGACTCTCATCTTATAGTAGTTGTGTTCACTCATATAGTAAGTACCTCAAGTCCTCAATGTCAGAACATGCAATTAAATTTTACTTTTGTGTGGCAAAAGAAAATTTAAGAAGATAGCAATGGTCTAGCGCTTTTAATAATAGTAGTAATGGCAGTGCCGAATAAAATAAGGGATATAATCTCAAAGAGAATTTATCTTTTTATTAAATAAAGTATAACCACTGATTAAGCTATAATAAGTCAGACCTTTTGAATAAGTCTGTAAAAAGAGGAGACAGATGCAGTGCGTTTCGCCGATACACGTGCTCGGCTTCATCAGGCAGTATCCAGGTGTTTGTATTTAGTCTGTCATGGTGGCTCAGTCGTGAGCACTGTTAGGTTGCAGTGCTGGGGTCCTGGGTTGAAATCCCACCACGGACAACATCTGCAAGGTGTTTGTATGTTCTTCCCATGTCTGTGTGGGCTTCCTCGGAGTACTCTGGTTTTCCTCACACTCCAAATACATGCTGATAGGTTCACCCAGAATTTAGACTGTGAGCCCCAATGGGGACAGGGACCACTATGAATAACAGTGATCTCTATACAGTGCTGTGTTATAGAATGGTGGAATATGAAGAGAAGAATAATGATTCCGCTCTATACAGTATATGCAATGAATAATGGCGACCGGCCCCAGGTCGTGTAGGCAGCAGGGAATTAATAGAACCGTTATTTTCCTGGAAATGCGGTTTTCCCATTTGTAACCTCTAACACGAGTCGCCCAGGAATACAAGCCGTTTCCTTCAAATGTGTCTTTCATTCAGAAAAGGGGATTACTTGCCCCGACCCGGAGTGTTTATGCTGCACTGCAGATCCGTGGAAGAGTCGGATTCGGAGACGAGGGTTACTATGGAGACGGCTGATTTACTGTGACCATCTTTCTTTCCCTGACGGATTCTGAGGCTTATCGGGATATGAAGCCGTTTTGATGCTGTGATTTAGCTGTCATCTTGCCCCGGCTACCTTTTCCTTTAAATAAAAGCATGTGGCAATTTAATATGTCAGGCAACAAATGTGCCACCTCCTGCCAGCTAATCTGATCTTACTGTTTCTGACAGTTAACCTGTCACCATGAATTACCATTTTATCAGTCAAAAGTCCATCAAAAATGACTTACATAATCTTAATAGCAACATTTAGTTATAATTTCCAAAGGGCAGGGGCATCGTTGCAGTACATGGTCTTCAGTGAGCAAGCGCTAATGTGAACTTCTGCTCTTGAGAACCATTTTATGTTTTTCATTCAATGCAGGTTTATAATTCTGGGATTAATTTCACGTCAAACCGACCTGTCAGAATATGAGACCCCCACTGAATACAGAAAGAAGGGGGAAGAAACACAGAGGTGAGCACTGTGGCCTATGCCTGTAATTCACTCTCCTCCAATTTATGGACTTACTAGGTCAGAGATTTTCTTAAATGACAGGTACAGTAGAATCAGCACATCATTTTGGATATAGAGATGACAATTATAAACACATAAGTGTCTGAGATGGGAATACTCCTTTAATAAGAACTTCACACAAGGCGATATGGAAATATTGGAAACCTAGACCATTAGGTCCCATTCAGAAATGTCAGATTAGCTGTGGATATTCTGTGCAAATTCCACATGAATAGAAAACCTGTAATAAATAACAGCACAACACATGTAAATGGAGATTTGCAGATTTGGCACAGGTAGTGCTGTGCTTCAGATTCATGTCGATGGCAAATTTGGCCCAAAACTAAGTGATTCACCGATTAGGCCTGGACTGAACCATAAAAAAAAAATAAAAGACCTTACCCTAATCCAGGCTACATGTGGTTGCCAGCAGGGTGCCACTTCCAATATGATGTCATAAGTCCCTTTAGGTTTCCCTAGGTTACCCCTATGTTATAGCAATGTAAAGTCCTGTCAAACGTTGACATGCCACATCCGATATCACTTTCTGTTGCCACGACGTAGGGGATACTGTACCAAAAGTGATGATGGAGCAGTACGGTGAATTTACCTCTAAAACCCCCTTTCGTAGGGTTAGGGCTACATTTAGCATTAGGGATAAGGTTAGATAAAAGAAAAAAAAACCTCGAATTTGGTTTGACCGAACCTGTGTTAAAATTCATCCAGTGTATAACCCAGCAAGGCCCTATTTGAGCAACATTAGACACGGATTTTTGCACCAGATTTAATCTCAGCCTTAGGGTAAAGTCAGACGACAGAATTCTCAAGCAAATTTCAACAGAAATTATAAAATCCACATGGTAACTTCATCCCATTGTTATCAATGGGAATCCAGACAATAGTTCACATAGTGAAGTACAGAAGAGATTTCATCAACAGAGGATCTTCCCAATGAGGAAGAAAGAAATGACATGTCTCTATATCATGTGGAATCGCCCTGGATTCTGTATTGGATAGAGGAGAATGGATTACTGTAATTGAAAATGGGGTTAACCGGCTCCAAAACCACCACTAAAATGAAAACCCACAGCAGAAGACCAAAGCTATCACCTTGGATTTCTACCAAAGAATCCACAATGAATTTTATCAACAGAAAAATCTGTTGTGTGAACATAAACTTACACAACCACAAAAACTGCAACAACTACAAATGTTCTTACCCGTCGTCGTAACGGAGCTAATTGTATTAGATGCTGAAACTGTGGCAAATACCAAGGTGCCATCTGGAAAGAGTTGGCTGGAAAGTCAGTCGCCCCCCCACTGCACCTTGTAAAAAAGTCATACTTGATACAACCTTTAAGTGGAACAAGCGACACAAGGACGTCACTCAGCCGCTGTAGTTGTATGTGTATTCATGTCCGAGAGCAATACCGTCATAGTGCTGTCTATTGAGGATGATCATCACATCATGAGGTTCATCATTAAAAAGTAATGATTTTGCTTCACAAAATAATAAACCAAAAATGTAAGTCTACGACTCTGTGGAGCTCTCAAAAGCTGATAAATTATGATAGCATCTTATACTAAAAAATCCATTAGACAGATCCAGTTGTGTATGCAACACAAGAAAACCAAGAATGCAAAAGGTCAGAGTAAAAATCAATACAAGCAAAGATTACAAAGACCAAGACCTGGAAAAATGATGGGAACCTGTAATCTATACAGCAAGAGATTCCTCTGTGTCAATCTGTCCGTTACAGGGTATGTCCGCATTTGAGAACCATTGTACAGCCTGGATAAGGCATGTACATATAATCTGTATAAAAAGTTGTATAACTTTTTAAACACAGCATTACATACTGGGCACTAATACTGACTCACAGCCTTCAGAGCTGTATTTATAGTTCTGCTGGTTGCCAACAGACACAGTCCACAAGTTTCTCGTCAGACACACCTTAAGAGATTCAGTCGCAATTCACATGAAATCCACTTCCCATTGATTTCATCGGCCATTCATGCTGTATGAATTCCTGTTCTCATGCATTTATACTACGTCAACTGTAAAACGGATGTGCAGAAAAAGAAAGAAGTACCAAGATGACACTTCCTTCCAGAATCATTCGGAAACTTAGCCCACTGGCTTGAGATTTTCCTCTTTTTTTTTTTTTTTTTTATATCATCAGCGCCTCGTCTAAATATTTCCATTTCCCAGAATGCAACTCCAACAAAACAAGCTCTGTGCAGACAACATAAAAAGCTAGAAGATTTCAGCTCTGAAGGCAGCAGAACTATGAACACAGCTTTGGACCACGTAATTCATGATAAATAACCCAAGGTAGTTATAAGGTTACTAAACTTTCGCGTAGATTAATAACGAGTAAGCAGAATTTTAGAGACGTACATATCTATTAAAGTCTTGGAATAACAAATTTAGAACAGAATCTAATTCTATAATATCACAAATCTCATCTCTATGAATGTGAGATATAGCTTCTATATAGCTTCCCTTTCAACTATTCTTGGTCTGGGTAGTCTGCTGCTTTTTGGAAGTCATTGTTGTTGGCACTGGACTCAAATGGGAGCCATTTCAAATGTTTCACGTACCTCCTGACATCTAAATTGATCCGTCTGGCATGGTGTGTTGTGGTTGGATCCAGAATACTACACACTCATCTTGCAGAGGGAATGCAAAGATTTGTTTTTAGCTTATAATTTAGTTAGAAGACCAGTACTTACCCCAACAGTCACACATGTATATGTATATATATTTGCAGTGACAAAATGTGTTGACCACAGTGGTGCACAACCTGTTTCAATTACATCATGACATCACCAGAAAAGATTGAAACTAAAAGACAAGGGTTCACATTTAAAGGGGTTGATTAGAAACTCCCCCAGAAATGTTTCAAATGGCTTAACTCTAGATAGATTCCCCTGCGATACTTGCTGTGCTGTATGTAGCCTCCCTTCTCTGTAGCTAAACAGCCCCATGTCCCATATGAAAGCTGTTTCCCTATAAGGCTATGTTCACATGGCTTAAACTAGGACGTATCTCGCCTCGTATTTTGCGCCGTACTGCACTAAATACGGGGCGAGACACGTCCCAGTCATTACGGTAATTCAAATTTCTCATAGAGAACTGTGGATTACGTCTCATCTCCGTGCTCGCACAATACGGCGGGCGGGGAGAGAAGTGACATGTCAATTATTCACGGCGTATACGCGCCAATAATAATGCATGTCTATGGGGCCGGCGGGCTGCCGCCCCCCCACCTCTCCCACGCACCCATGCACACGGCTCAATTGCGGGCAAAATACATCCCACAATTATTGCCGTGTGAACTCAGCCTTAGACTACAAGTCCCAGGATCCTTTGCTGTGCTTTGTCTATTTTCCTCCCTCGGAACCTAAATTTCAGTGCACACACCTGTTCCCTCCTTTATGTTGAAAGCCTTTGGAGACAGAACAAAAGTGGTGTGGCTTCAAAGGCTGCCCTGAAAGATGCCAAAACCCTTGGGTCATCTGATCTCCTGGGCCTGACACAGCTGTTTACTTTGTGTGGGGACCAAAAACTACTGAGCTTCTGGTCATCAACCAGTTGATCTAGAACTGCAGGAAGCCCACTGAAATGTAATGAAAGTACATTCTAAAAGTGTCTAACACTGGGACACATATTGCATAGAAAATATTTTTTCTCACTGCACAACTCCTATGTTTGCACAGATCTTAAAGGGGTTGTCTCGCTACAATGATTGGGTTTTAATTAAAAGATCTTTAAAAAAAAAGCAGCTTTGCAATATATGTTCATTACAAATGTCCTACTGATTTTGAGTTATCCCTGTTAGTAGTAGTACATCAGCTTCTCAAATCTCTATAGCAGCCGACCTGTTGATCTTTATCTCACTGGCTGTCAGTGCTGATGACTGAATACAGGTCAGGTCAGAGCAGAGAGCCCCTCCCACACCGGATGCTTCTGTATCAGAGGGAGGGGGAGGGCTCTGGCTTCTGTGTCTGTGCTGCCTGGATTTACCCTGTGTGTGCCTGCTCCCTCCTGCTCTCTACACAGATTGAGGAGAGCAGAGGTGAGGCTGATCAATAGATGTGACAGCAGTGACCCTGTGTGTTACTATAATCATGATGTATCTGTGGAGCTCTGACTATACTAATAGAACAGATCAGGGGGGCATGTGAACGCTTCATGCTCTGCTGTACTAGTGACACATCCGGAGTATAGTAACACTTCCCAGCTGCCCTGTGTCTGTTCTGATAGGGTTTGTTGTTGCTGGAGATGTGGAGATTTGTATGCTAAGCAGGGGGGTATAGGAACACTTACATCCCTCTGCTCTGCTATTAGCAATCTCGGCTTCACAGATCTCTCCACACTCATAGATCAGCCCTCTCTCTGCTGCCTCTTGACTGTGGAGAAGATCAGCAAGAGTCTGCAGCAGACCTAGGCAGGCACACACAGGGTTAACTCTGGCAGCAAACCCCCTCGCCCTCACCACTGCTGTACAGAAGTTATGGAGGAGAGCTTTCGGTGTGCTGAGGGGAGGGGGGAAGAAGGAGGAGAAGAGGCAGACAAGAAACACGCCCCTGAATTCAGAAAACCTTTGCTCCAGACACATTGAAGCAGGCTGAAAGCTTGTAATGAGACAACTCCTTTAGGAAAAAAAATGAAAAGGAGAATGCGACTTTTAAATCACACAATGAAACATTGTTCAAACTTAAACGCTGTTTAAATTTATTTGCAAACATTATTTCTGAAGAATGAGGTGCTGATGGTAAAATATTCAAGTTTCCTAAACACGCTGCTGCCGTTCCTCACAGTTTTTTTAGAATATTCTTTTTTTGACAGACACAGTACTTTCCTGCATGAACATCTATACCAAGACTGAGCCGTGCATAGCAATTGCAATCAGTGACTGGAACGGCTGCTCCTGCACTATCCTTGAGATGGTAAAGGTTTGAGCAACATAAGGGTCAACTCCATTTGTCAAATATGACAATTCAAAAGAGAATCAGTGGTGAATACAAACAAACAAGCCAGAGGTTGAGCAGAACATGTCTTGGCTCACTTGGTTAGAAGTCAAGTACACCAATTGCTAGAGCTTCACAAAAACTGCTGAAAACCACAAAACATCCCCTCACAAGTGTAAAACTGTGAAGTAGTGGGGTATAGAAGGGAGACATGGCTACTGCTTAGACCCATATCCACTCCTCCATAGCCATTTCTTCGAGGACAACGGGTTTTTTTCAAAGGTCTGGTAATCTGTGTGTTTTTTAAATTTCTGGGGGCACTAGGCATAACACACGTTACTTTACACTGATATTTTTTCAATTAACATTTAGGGCTTGACCCACAGCACCGGTTTGCAGCCGGTTTTTCAGACGGTTTGAGGGTTTGCAAGCCGTCTGAAAAACCGTCCGCAAACTTTTACATGGGCCTCTATGGAAAACACATGCAGCAGTCCCCACTGTACGGGTTTTCCACCCGGTGGTTTTTCAGACCGCCCGACAAACATTCAACATATTCATTCTTCCATCTGGTTCATTCTTTTCGCGGAGAAAAGCCGTCCTCCCGCAGCTGTGGGGATGGCACAAAAACCGGACAAATACCAGTCCGATAAACCAACCGGTATTTGTCCTGTGTCATTTAAACGGGCCCTTATGGCACATACACTGGATATGCCACAAACGTCTGATCAGATGGTGTTCAGCCAGATCTCCAATGGGTTTTATGAGAACATGACCAAGCATATATGGCCACTTCTCTGCCAGCAATGGGATCTGGATGTCCTCATTTTTAGGAACAGTGTGGGTTCCCAGAGTTGGGCTCCTATTATTGGTAGAATGTGAAATAATCATTATAAGCCTGTGTGTGAAAAGTCCTTTAAAGTGAGCCTGTCAGGAGGGTTTAGCTTCCCTTTCTGAGAGCAAGATATGATTGAATGAGAAAACAGCAGTTCAGTGATTTATAGGTTTATATGATTTGGAGCAGGATTTCTGAGTAAAAAGCAGAGTAAATCTCAATAGAACTTTGTAAGAGATAGTGAAAGTCCCGCTTATCCCCACCCTCATACCATGATTGACAGTTGTCTCTGCATCAGTGTGTACAGAGCAAGCTGTCAATCACTATATGTGGGTGGGATAAGCAGTACTTTCACTCTCTTTTAGGAATCCTGTCTGGATTTACTTGCAACTTAGAATAAAAGAAGCCATCACATCCAGCTCTCAGATAGGGTAGCATTAAAGGGGTTTTACCACAAAGTAAAAACCGCAGCACTGGCCTCTGCACTTACATGCATGGTCGGCTTGTGCAAGGGTTTGTTCTTGGTGGTAAAAGCCCTTTAATTAATTAATTAGGAACACTAAAGGAGGCCAAACAAGTTAAACAAATACCAGCCAAGCCCACCAATTTGGACCAGCTACCTAATGTGAATGGAGACCTTCCAACTCTCCTCCAATTGCAGTCATAGGGGAGAAGAATGATTAGACATACTGGATTTGAACATGCCAGATAAGCATTTGCAAGAAGCATCTACCAAAGCAGTATTCCCCTCTCCCACATGCACACGTCCAAGCAAGCTTAGCACAGTGAAATTTGCAGACCGCTCTCTGCAGTGTATGGCTGCTTTTGGTGGCTCATATGCATGGACTGGAACCAGCCTTCTACAACCTGCTGGTTTTGCAAACCTGGAGCCTTTAAACCAAATGGATGCCAGTAAGTGGTGACATACCGGGCTCCTGTATCCTGCCCATCCTACGGGTAAGGCACAGATTGGTTTTCATGTGACGAGTACAGTCATAGCTATAGAAGATATTACTTGACGACACAGTACACACTGATGAGCACCACGTGCACCCCATCCGATCTGTCTTAACAACCGTCATGATCTGTGTTGTAATGAAACTGTCTTTATCCAGAATCCTTTGAAAGGCAATTGGTAGTTGAATTTGTGCCGGCCATCCGGAATTCAGCCATTTTCAAGCCAATATTCTTTGAGGTACATGAAAAGATGAATATATCTTTTTCTCTAATTCAAAATATCTTCCCGGAATCCTCTCTGCATGCCAAATGAATATGATTGAGCACACAGATAGAACTCCCTGACAGCTGCAGCTTTTATAGAAATTGCCCTGTCTTTACTTCCAGCTGCTTGTTCCTGTATTAAATTATAATTATGTTTATGCCAAAGCATTCTTACCCAGACACGGAAGTTACCAATTTCTGGATCGTCCTTCCTGGACACGTTCTTGCAGGAATAAGTGCTGGACGTCAATTGACATCTAAAGCGACGTTCCTTATCTAGTGGAGCAAGGCCTGATCTGTGCTGTGGACACCAGCTGCCTGGACCCTGCAGATCTGCCATCATAGGACGTCATTGTCACCTCCAATGTATCTATGATAGCTCTGATTATATACTCATCATGCAATGCACCTTTATTAATGAACACACAGGTTATACCTTCGCTGCAGGTCCCCACCTGCTATTCAATTGCCTCCAATATTAGTGCAAATGGTATATATACAACGGTATGCTTCCGTAATAAAACATATAAATTTTTATTCAAATCTTACATAAAAAATTTGAATGTCCAGTGTAAACAGATTCCACACTTCACTTTCTATATATTGTATTATCATTTATCATTCACCTGGTGGTTCATTGAAGTATCTCCTTTACTTTGCGTAGTCGCATGGGAGATTCCGTCCGGAGTGGACTTGTTGCATCCAGCGTCTGTGTTGTGTGAGCCTTCCTCAACACCTCACCTCTCCAACAGCGCTACGTCTCGCCTGTTTGATAAAGCCAGGTTAGCTGGCGAAACATGTCGGCGAGGTCAGGCATGACGTTTTAAATTGTGATCTCTCACCTCTGTCTACAAGTGTCACCTGCTGCAGCCGGTGACACAAGGGGGCCTTATTTGTTTTGTGTCCATGAGATTAGGGACGACTGCCCAAGTAGTTGGCTTGGGATCCCTTACTGAAGCTAGTACTTTGCTATATATATAAGGCTCTCCTGTTAATAGGTGGGATTCCACCAGACTTGATGATATAAAGGGAGTTATTCCCTCTTTCAGAAGCAAAAAGGGTTAAATGATGAGGATAGAGATCAGGTTTTTAAATAGTGTGTATAGAGGTTAAGAGTTAGATATAATAAAAGTTACGTTTTAGTGTTTAATAGATAGAGAACTGATAGAGTTTAAGTTTGCCTATGGCAAAATAGTAAATATAGTGATCATTGATAGTTACACCCTACAAGCCCTGCTTGAAAAGAAGATATTATTTTCATGTGACAGCTACATTAAAAATTATCTATTCAAAATGAAATAAAAAAGTAAAAAATGGCAATAGAATAGGCCGCAAACAAAGCCGAAGGTCTTGCCAAGTGCTAAGCACCAAATAGCCAGCTGCAGCAAACAGATAATGCAATGAATATCAGCAAAATGCAGAGCACAATGTAAATGATTACCGTCACCTCTGATCTCACACAAGCAAACATGTGATGTTACGTCTCTAACAACAGTATGAGCCGTTCTGTACATGAGATGTTAAACGTGTCAATATTTTTATTGGATACAAAATAATCACTGCGCTGCCAGCAGGAAAGACGCGGAAATCACACTCCGGTTCCATATTAATGATGGGACTTCCTCACACTTGTTACTACGTCTCTCAGTTTAGCTTCTTTGTGTGAAGTTGCTCAAAACTAAAAAAGAAACAAAGCTCTAGACACAAATGTATACAAAATAACAAAGTACAAATCATTTCAGATTTTATAAAGATTTTGACTGCAACCATTCCTGCTTAGCTGGATCCTTCCAGGCCGTTTACTCCCCTTCTGACCAGGCACATTTTCCGTCTTCAAAAAAATTGTCACAATACAAAAAATGTGCAACTTTATCACTATAAAAACTCATTTATTACTCCCAGAACTTATTATAAAAGTCTCAAAAAATGGTGGCAGCAATTTCCATATATTAGACAAACTTGTGGTTTTTGGAAAGTCCTCATTAGAACATAGTATTCACTAGCCAGTTGCAGTCCAGTTTTCGGCACCCTAAGGGCATGTCCCCAACGCACGGGTTTTCGGACGGTTTTTCAGACGGTTTGCGGTTTTGCAGACCGCCTGAAAAACCGGCCAAAAATTAGCAGAATTGGGCTCTGTGGAAAACCTGTGCAGCAGTCCCCACTGCACGGGTTTTCCGCCCAGCGGTTTTTCCGCCGCGGGCCGCCGAAAAGCGTTGAGGATGCGCATTCTTCCATCCAGTTTTCGGGCGAAATATGTGCATCTTAATGTGAAGGGGGAGGGCTTTTCTCTGCTCATCGCGGAGAAAAGCCCCCCTCCCCACCCCGCGGCCGTGGGGACGGGCGCAAACAGTGCAAATACCGGTCGCATAAACTGAACGGTATTTGTCCTCTGGTGGGAACGCACCCTAAAGCATCTTATCCATGGTAGTTCGATGCAGGGCGAGCGGCACTCAAAGACCTCACAGTAAGCCTCTGTGTAGAAAACTTGCACGATGTTTCGGGGGACCGCCCCCTTTTGTCAAGCTTGAGTTTGTCTAATATATGGAAATTGCTATTTTTTGATACTACCATTTTTTAGGACTTTTATTATAAGTTCTGGGAGTAATAAATGAGTTTTTAGAGTGATAAAATTGAGCTTTTACACATTTTTTGTATTGTGACTATTTTTTTTTAAGGTGCATAAGGTTGGGGGTTGGGACCCCTAGGTTGGTCACTATCTTGCGGTTTGTTATTAGATTAAGAGGTGTATTGTGTTTGGACTGGACATTTTCCGTCTTCACAGTGCAAGCCGGTTTGAATGCTTTCTTGGAATAGATTATTATACAAATTTTTTGCATTTTTCTGTGATGTTATGGCTTTATTGTTATGTAATTTTTACATTACATTGTGAAGTGTTAAACGGCAGGGATCTGAGGAATCAGGCGACTGCCATGTTCAGAAGCTGCTCTAGGAACTGCGCTGCAAACTGCAGCTCCAATTCTAGGGTAGCTATGTCATTCGAAACCGCAAACTCGGCAGTGATGTCTTTTGGCATTGTTGCGAAGAGAAGACCCGTCACAAGATAGTGAGAGGTGCAGGTTGTATTGGTCCCTGGCCCCATTGACATATTGGTATGTTTTTGCAGTGTGGGAGGAAACCATAGTATCCGGAGAACACCCACGCATTCATGGGGAGAATATACAACCTCCTTGCAGATGTTACCCTTGGTAAGACAAACACAGTACCTGGCACTGTAAAGCCACATTGCTAACCACTGGGCCAATGAAAACATGGGCTTACTTATTAAAAGATCCATTATGGACATGATTTATCTATTTTAGTCCTGATAGATCTGATTGATGGGTTCTCCATGTTGACAACCCTTTCTGTAATGGCAATGAGTTTGGTGTCAAACAACCTTCCAGACCAGGAAATAATGATCAAATATAAGAATAAAATTTACCAACTTTGTAAAAGAAAACAATGGCACAAACAAGACCATGACTGCATGGAGCATAACGGTTCTATTCATCTAAATGAGGCTGGTACTAATCCTTGTGCTTGCTACAGCAATAACCACATCCAGATGAGTGGAACGGACATTCAGCCGCATACGTTTTTGCAACAAATCTGCAATGTGTAAATATAAAGTGCAGTTTTGGTAGCTTTTTTTATTTATTTTTTTTCTTAGCCAAAAACAGAAACAGATGCAAAATGGAACAGAAAAGTAAGAGCTCATGGAAACCATCATATTTTGGCTCTGTACATTCTCCAAGTTGTACAGAGCCATGATAGGGCAGCCATAGACTTTTATGGTGCCCTAATGAAACTCTATAGACCTTAGATTTAATATAGAGACATTTAGGCTGTGTCTACACTGCACAGCTTTACGATTGTATTTTCTGCAATTTTAGGATTTTAAAAGCGCCGAAAATACGATTGTTGGTGCGTATAGAATAGAAAAGATGAATTGTAGTCTCCACAGCTCATCTTTTCTACGATCATCTTTCGGCGGCGGCGTATTATACAACATGTTGTATAATACGCCGGCGCTTTTAGTTTTTTCACCATCTTCCCATTTAATACAATTGTATGGGCAAGGTCAAAGAAACCAGAAGCGACCACGGTTTTTCCACAAAATGTGACAAAAGCCGCGGTCCTGCATTGGAAAAAAAAAGGAACCCTTTTGGCCATTTTTTTGTCCGATGCAGTGTAGACCTAGCCTTAGAGTTTTCTTTCAATACATTATACTTCTTTGATGGAACAATATAGTATATTATAGAGTCACCATATATCAGCATAGGCTACGTGTATCCATGAGACCAAAATCTGGCCATAGAGATGAGCTTTGTAAAGTTGCATCTGCTCTTGATCTTGTGTATAACCACCACATACATCAGACCATCAGCAGAAATCAACAAATTTAGCTGAACCTGCTGTGAGTCACTTGCTGCCACGTTTTCTCTCTAGCACAGAGGCTTGGTTATCTAAGCTAATGACAAGTTTAAACCGTTAGAGCTCTGTAGCTTTGTGCACTACAGATTAAAAAACCTCTTGCACTCATATCACAGTAACAGGAATAGCTAGGAATAGTAGAGCTGATATGCCAATCACCGCTATAGAACCACCCACAGCGTAACCAGGACGTATGAGCCTGTAGCTGTATGTAGCTCTGTGAAACAGCATGGTAAGACCACCCCTTTAAGTTAGCTATACACTTTTAATAGCTGTTGACCATTTTCTGACAACTATTCCCACATACACATGCATGCTTATTTTAATGGAGAGAGGAGAAAAAGCCTCTGCAGGCTTCTCTAGTGGCAGATTATCTCTAGAAAAAACACAAGTATTGAGTGTTAAAATCCTACATGCCTATTCTCCACTTCTCCCAACATCTCCGGTCAGAAGGACACACTACACATTAGACAGTCATCCGGTCCAGCCAAAACTGGCCAGTTTAACCGACATTCCCCTAATATTTATGGGGCTCCTTTTGTCTTCTGTTTACATACAGAATCCTCAGATAGTTGTTGGTTGAAAAAAACAAATAAAATTTTTATTTTTTAAGGGAAAAAAAAGCAAAATGTAGAGAATTAGAATATTTTTAAGTGTTGACAACATTAAGTTTGGAAGAACAAAGTCTATAAATGTAGAAAAAAAAACAAAAACCGCCCTCCACCTAGTAGACAGAAAAGCATGACAAATCCCTTGGATAAGCCACATCATTATTTTTATTTTTAAGGCAATGAAGGAGGATGCATTTCCTTAGGAGGCTTATTATTCCTTGTATAGTTATATGTGAGTGAGAATGAGTCAACCTCTGCTGCCTCTTAAAAAATAAATTTGTACCTTTGTTTTCTGGCAGCAGTGAAGCCTGCAGGTACGATACCTGTAATTACTAATCCCTGGCTCACTGAACTCTGAAAGACACTCCTGCTTTATTGTATGGCAAACTAAAAATAAGCTCAGCCTCGCGCACAAAATGAAGCTCAGGTTAATCAATTAGGTCCCTTCATTAGTCAGGTCTTGCTGAATGGCACCATTCCACCCATGCAACTAGGGACATTTCTTGGGTTGTTCAAGGTCGCGCTAGCTCAGTTTATACAAATGCAAGCAAGTGGTGTTAAAGACGGACGCTGCAGGGGGTGCAGTGGGTCCACATGACACAGCACATCTTGTTTCAGCCGGCGGCAGAAAGAGCAGTGCACTGGCCTTGTACATAAACGGGTTCAGTGGATTACTCGGTCTAATTGTGAGGGATAGAGAGGTCACCACTGCCACCGGTGGGGGCGACATCATTCTGGCCTTTCTCACATTGAGTCCAGGATATGGCAGAAAGCATATGGTGGCTGGGCCAACTGGATGACTGTATGTTCTGGGAGACCCAAAAGAAAAAGCTATGTCAGATTTGGGCTGTGCATGGAAGCATATGTTATTGTATTATATACAGAGTAATATAGCTGTGGCACATCATGGGTGAGATCGTTACTTTGCCTTCCCCCACAACCTACCTGCAACACCCAGAGATTTGTTCCAATTCTGGATCAAGTGGGAAAGGAGAAGGCAGGTCGTGGGCACAGAGAGAGAGAACCCTCCATTGTGGTACACGTTATCAGAACACGGGTGGTATTTTTTTGGAAATCAATCACATCACATGGTGTTCATAAATGGGGGAAATAAATTCCAAACAGTCACTGATATTTAAAATTAGCATAAACTAATTTATAAAAGTCATTTCATTCAGGAAAAAGATGGGCCACATGTGGAAGTTTTATGGCGGATTGGCAGTGATGTACAGTAAAATACATGTAGTCAGGGCTTACAAAACCCCATGTACTAAAAGATCAAAAAAATCCTTACAAAAATTTTCCCAGATCCATAGCATGCTCATTAAATCAGATCTGAAACTAAATAGCCTTTAGTTCTATAGAATATTGCACTGCCAGGATAGGTATGAACGGGGCATCATATTTTTGGGTATAATTTGTGGTGGGGGGAGGGGTTGTCTCAGTCTAAAATTTAATCTGGGGACCACAGGACTCAGGTTATGCCACTGAATTCAAGTCTTCTAATCAGCCAGAAAACCAGAAGGTGACTGATCATATGACAATGTTGAGCTTTGGATTTAAGTCAAAGTTATATTCAACCCAAATCCAAGTTACTTGATTTGCGTTAACTTGAATCGATTTTTGGTAATATTTACCCCCCAAAAAATGACTATAACCCTACATTTTTTTTTACTGGTATTGAATCGGTTAATGTACCTATTCCCCAATTCTTTCTGCCCCACGGCAATGTCAACCAGCGTCTCTTCCACTCAAATTGGGTAACTCCAATATGGTGTTGAGCCGGAAGTGATGTGGGAGCACCAGCGCTGCAGGACTGGAATCGCGGGTGATTGGTTATGTTAAACTATATAAAACCAGTAAAAAAAATTAAAATATGACAATTTAATGTTAAAGCTACAGTTACACTCAAGATTAGGGCAAGGTTTAGGGTTAGAGTCAGAGTGAAAACATTCAGGTTTATCAAAGTTCAGTCTAACCAAGTCAGATTCGAGCAACATTAGCAGAAAAGCTTTAATTTACTATTCTATATATAATTTGCAGACTTGGTAAGTAAAGTTTCACCTTTTGGAGACAATTCAACAAGAACCTAGTATGGTGGTGAACGCTTTGCTTGCTGGTTGAATGAGCGGGCAGATCCTGGTGTGATGTAAGAACAGCGCTGTGCCCTTGGAGCCAAATAAATGTCTCTTGCCCGCTGCTTCTCCTGACCTCTTCCTTTCTTGCAGTTTCACTAACAGCAGTTGTACCCTCGGTTTTACCTTAAACTAAGACTATGGAGGTTTCTGGACATTTACAGAGAATATCCAGGGGGGAGGGGGGGGGGGGGAAGAAGAAGAAGCAGATTCTGCAGTGTAAGGAAAATGCATAAATTACAAAGTTTTATGTATTCACACATATTACTGCCACAAAACATAAGGTTCACTTTAATGGGAATAGAAAAAGAGGCATTCTTCAGATATGACCCTGAAATTTATTCCATATGTAGATAACAGTTTAGGGGGTTTTCTCGCCCCAATGATTCGCTTTTAGCATGAAGAGAAAGGTAAATGAAGACTGTTACCAAATACATTGCTGTTCTGATTTAGTTTTGTTCAGGAGATAAAGGAGATTTTATCTACTGCTGGTGTACACATTTCTTTTATCATCCCCTCTCTCTGTTCTCTCATTGCTCTAAGCTGCTGTCATAAGATGGTGACTTACTCCCTGCTGAGTCTTATCTTTAGCACAGGAGTTTCTTCATTTAAGTTAAATGGGTTGTCTCACTACATCAATTCATCTTACCTCAGTACGGTTTTCTCAGTTTCACTTTTTATCCAGGGGCATATTTACTGGCCACTACTGGCCTACAGTGATGATATGCTGAAAGCATCAAGTCTGTAGCTATAGCGACCACTGATGTCAGCCTATCAGGAGAGATTGAATAGGTCTGTAGCTATAGCGACCTGAGGAGCTGATGCAGCCCATACAACAGGGGATATCTAGGAATAGGCAGTGAGTTCCAGAGTGTGGGGAAAGCACAAGAGAAATCTTGGAGACGGTTGTGTGAGGAGCTGATAAGGGGAAAGCGGAGAAGAAGGTCCTGTGAGGAACGGAGATTGCGATAGGGGAGGTATCTAGAGATTAAGGCAGAGATGTATGGAGGGGAGAGGTCATGGAGAGCCTTGTAGGTCATGGTTAGTAACTTGAAATTAATTTGCTGGGCAATGGGAAGCCAGGGAAGGGATTGGCAGAGGGGAGAGGCAGAAGCATAGCGAGGAGAGAGGTGGATGAGACGGGCAGCAGAGTTGAGGATGGTTTGAAGGGGAGCAAGAGTGATAGATAGGAGGACACAGAGAAGGATGTTTCAGTAATCTAGGCGAGAGATGATGTGCAGGTATAGAGCTGTGCGGTGGGGACTGTGCAGGTATAGAGCTGCGCCCTTGGGGACTGTGCAGGTATAGAGCTGCGCCATTGGGGATTGTGCAGGTATAGAGCTGCGCCATTGGGGATTGTGCAGGTATAGAGCTGCGCCATTGGGGATTGTGCAGGTATAGAGCTGCGCCATTGGGGATTGTGCAGGTATAGAGCTGCGCCAGTGGGGAGTGTGCAGGTCTAGCGCAGCGCCATTGGGGATTGTGCAGGTATAGAGCTGCGCCATTGGGGATTGTGCAGGTATAGAGCTGCGCCATTGGGGATTGTGCAGGTATAGAGCTGCGCCATTGGGGATTGTGCAGGTATAGAGCTGCGCCCTTGGGGATTGTGCAGGTATAGAGCTGCGCCCTTGGGGATTGTGCAGGTATAGAGCTGCGCCCTTGGGGATTGTGCAGGTATAGAGCTGCGCCCTTGGGGACTGTGCAGGTATGGAGATGGGCGGTGGGGATTGTGCAGGTATAGAGCAGCGCCATTGGGGATTGTGCAGGTATAGAGCTGCGCCATTGGGGATTGTGCAGGTATGGAGTTGGGGATTGTGCAGGTATGGAGCTGCGCCATTGGGGATTGTGCAGGTATAGAGCTGCGCCATTGGGGATTGTGCAGGTATAGAGCTGCGCCATTGGGGATTGTGCAGGTATAGAGGTGGGTGGTGGGGATTGTGCAGGTATAGGTGCCAGCACTGGGGATTGTGCAGGTATGGAGGTGGGCGGTGGGGATTGTGCAGGTATGGAGGTGGGCGGTGGGGATTGTGCAGGTATGGAGGTGGGCGGTGGGGATTGTGCAGGTATAGAGGTGGGCGGTGGGGATTGTGCAGGTATAGAGCTGCGCCTTTGGGGATTGTGCAGGTATAGAGCTGCGCCATTGGGGATTGTGCAGGTATAGAGCTGCGCCATTGGGGATTGTGCAGGTATAGAGCTGGGCCATTGGGGATTGTGCAGGTATAGAGCTGCGCCATTGGGGATTGTGCAGGTATAGAGCTGGGCGGTGGGGACTGTGCAGGTATAGAGCTGGGCGGTGGGGACTGTGCAAGTACATTGCTGAGCTGTAGGGACTGTGCAGGTACAGAGCTGAGCGGTGGAGATTGTGGGGTGAAGCCCTCTCTAATGAGTTTAATCTTGTTTAGAAAGTGAGTGGCGAAATCATCTGCTGAGAGGAAATATGGGGAAGGAGGTGCTGGGGGATGGAGGAGAGAGTTGAAGGTGTTGAATAGTTGTCTGGGGTTGTGAGACAGGGAGGATATGAGTAGTGGTAAAGTAATCCTGTTGAGCAGAGGTCAGTGAAGATTTTAATTTAAGGAGTGATTCTTTGTATGAGGTGAGGTCGTCTATGAAGTGGGTTTTCCTCCAGCAGCGTTTAGCAATTTTGGAAGCTCGCCTCAGCTTTTTAGTCAAATCTGTATGCCAGGGTTTTTTGTCGATTTTACAGGTTCTGTTGTGTGTGAGGAGGTGACCAAATCGAGAGTGGAGGCAATTGGATTGTGATAGAAAGTGGTGGCTGCATATTACTTACTGATATTTACTGGCAGCTGAGTGGTATCAGTAGGGATGTTGAAATCTCACATGAAGATGGTGCGGATGTCAGTGGAAAAAAGCTAGAGAAGGCCGGAAACAAAGTGGTAAAAGAAGGTGGTGGCAGGGCCTGGCGGTTAGTAGGTGACAGCCAGGTTAGAGGGGGAGTAGATGCAGACATAGTGCATCTCAAAGGAGAAGAGGGTGAGGGAAGGTAGAGGTGGAAGAGGGACGAAGGAAAAGGTATCAGACAGGAGAAGGCCAATACCACCATTATTTTTTTCTTCCGGAGCAGCGAAAATTGGTAAACTGGAGGCCACCAAAGGAGAGTGCAGCACCACCATAAACATGAACACTAAGCCGGGCGTGTATGTTTTATTAGTCTGGAGTGGTGTACTACGGATTTGGGTCGATGTCAAATCTAAATTATTCAATTCCTGTAGGCCGGAAAAATCAGCAATAAAAATAAAAAATAAACCTTATCCTAAAATGGGTTTAGGATTAAGGTTTTTAGGGGTTTAAATGAGTCGCTTCAGGTCCCACATTGCACCAGTCACTGTGTCACGCCAACCATGGTGGCTTTTCTAGGCAGAAGCCACTTGTTTTGGGAACTGAAAGTGACATTCAATGTGAAGCTTACTATCCAACGTCAAATCTGCTTTCCATAACATATGGGTAACCTAGGAAAACCAAAAGTAACCTTGGACTGTCGCTTTGGAAAGAACGCCACAGTGGGAGTGATGCTGAAAAGTTAACCCCAAAATCTAACTCCAAACCTATGATTATGGTTAGTGTTATGGATATGGTTATGGATAAGGCTAGAGGAAAAAAACATTTCAAAAGTTTGGTCAAACCAGTGTTAAACAGAACAAGGCCCTATTTGAGCAACACTATATGGAAGCAAAGAATTGGACATGTTAAAAAGCAGTTTTAAGACCCGCGTAAACATTGAGCAGATGACCAATTATGTTCACATTCATCAAATGTGTATAATTAGCTTAGGACAGTAGCGAGAAATGATACTCTCCAAAACACTATATACAGTCTCCGAGGTAAAAACAGCAGGGTAAAGGGTGAAACTGCTCACACACCCTTATTGTTTTATAAAAAAAAACAAGCATAAAATATGTAATAAATGTACCACCGCACTAAACCAGCCGATCCACTACAAATAGATGGCCCAATTTGAGTAACAAATGCCTACAGGTGACCGTTAAATCAGTCATCAAGGTACGACATGAAACAGATCGGGAAACATGACATTTTGAGCCATGTGCTAATAAAGGAGGACTCAGGTGTCAGTGTAAAAGACGCTGAATATATAATAAAACTTTTCTAGGATGGATTGTCTGTTTTTCTTGCCTCATGGCTCTATATATATTTTCACATAGGCCCATGCTCTTTTTGGATTACTTCCAACAGATTTACAAAATCAGATCTACACTGCTACATAAAAAGTGAATTCTATTAACAAAAAAACGGTCTATTACTAATGCTCACTGTGTACACTCCAGGCTCATTTAGTACATACTTGACGTCAATGACCAACTTTACACTATATTCAGAAATGCACAGAAGAGACTCAACGCCGAGGCCCCCACCCACACTCTGCAAGACGGCGCTAGAACACATGACTGAGATCTTCAATGTGTTCAATTATTGTATTGTTAAACAGACAAAGATCTCAGGAAGTGTGGAGATGAAACAGTATCCAAGTTTTCATTTCAAAAATTAAACCAATATAAATAGAGAAAGAGAGACTCAACAATTTATAACAGCCATAAAATCATACTAATTGGAAGAAACGACTCAAATTATAGCAATAGCTAATGAGTTCTATTATTGGAATGAACCCCTCCTTACTGGAACATTAATTGGGGAAAATATCATCTGGAAGAGAATTTACAAGATAAGTAGAAAAAGTTGTTTTCTCATCGCTGGAGTAAGTAGGGGGAATGTTATGTCGTAAGAAGAAGCAGATGTTTGCTGGTGCTGCATTGCATCAGCTACTCCTGAGAGCGCCCAGCACTGCTGCACTTAATTACAGTCCCATCAAGTGTTGTGCTTCATGAGGCAGACAAATCAGCAATGACATTCAATGTCTAAGGCCCTTAATTATACCCTGCGGCTGTCAAATGCAGACAAACCCACATCTGCATGCATGGTCAATGGCTGCACAATCCTGCAGGTAGAACCACAGTATGGCTGCCAACATTGTTTGGTCATTGGACACTGCAAGTTCAATCCACATGTGGCAGCCGCAATATGCTCCCTCCAATATAAAACGTTATCTTCTTTAACCCCTTAAGCCGAACACCTGAAAAGTAGTTACTGACCAGAACATTTTTTCCGTTTTTGCCTCCTTGCGTTTCAACTTTTTTATTTTTTTCAATTACACAGTTGTATGAGGCCTTGTTTTATTCGAGACAAGTTGTACTTTATGGGGGAATAGTATAAAATTCGCTTATAAATAATTGCAGAATTTTTTTTATTTTTTAAAAAAATTTGTTTTATTTTTTTTATTTTATTTTTTTTTACACCATTCACATTTCACACTTAATAACTTGTTAGATTAATTCTATAGGATATTACGGTCGGGTGGATACCTAATACGTGTAGGTTTTTTTTGTGTGTGTTATGTATGCACAATTATTTTTTTTTAAAATTTTTTTTTTTGTTTTTTTACACTTTTTTTTGTTTGTTTGTTTTTTTTTTTAAATCCCATGAAGGGAGGACTGTGTTACAATTTATTTTTTTTTTTTTAAACACTTAGTAATGTATTAGCATATATGAATATGCTAATACATTCTAATCTGTGTCACTTTGACACAGGCAGTGATCAGGACAGCACACAGTCTGCCCTGGTCACTGGCTTCATACACAGACAGCTCAGGGGCCACTCTAGGTCCCCAGGGCTGACTGTGCAGCCGTTCCCCGGGCTCTGTCGGGTCACCGGGTGTTCCGATCACCCGACAGAGCAGGGGAAACCCTTTGATTGCACTGCGGTAACGCACCGCCGCAATCAAAGGGTTAAAGCACCGGGTTGCGGAAGTTCCTCTGCTCCCCGATGCCTGCAGGGGATGCTCTGGAATCAGGGCTGTGTAATACAGCCCCAATCCCAGCGCAGCTGCAGCGACGGGCGCTGCAAACTCCGATGTCTGCAGCAACATGAAAAGACGTCGCTGCAGACGAACGACCAGCACCAGCCGACATCTAAAGGAGTTAAAAACTGATAGACCTCCAAATGAGGGTACTGAATATTGATACAAAAGCAAACTCTACATGCTCCATGTTGGTCAATTTGAATTCAATTTGAAATTCCTTTTCCTATAGAGTCAGTATATATTTTTGCCATCTACCTAGCTGGATTTATACCCACTTATTCATTGTTCATTAGTAGACTCATCAACTTGGTGAACCCTGGCATGACACTGGATTACTACCATTGAGACTTTTGAGGTTTTCTCACTATGCCGTTTTATACACTCACCGTTCGCTTCAGGCTCACCCTTGCTGGATAGGCGGTAGAGAGGTCTACACAGCGATTAGCACACCAGCTCCGCTATTCATAGCTGATCCTATGGGCCAGAAATACTGGAGGTTCGGTTTGTTAACTGTAGTACACAAGGCTACAGAGCTCTAAAGCTCCACAGAGCTTGTAAGTAAGTAATATACACTACTCACAAAAAATTAGGGATATTTGGCTTCTGGTTGAAATTTCAGGATGAAAATAAAATTTCTTGAAAAATGGTTTTCAAATGAACTAAATGAGACCATCTCTTAACTATAGAATACATGTGTCCAACTGTTCAATGTTTCAGTACTTTTGTACAACTTGCTGATCTCTAGCAAGTAGCTTATAAGTAGCAGATACATTTAGGGGATCAATTTGAATTTAAACAATCCTCCTCATCCTGCTATTCACGTTTCAAGAGACCAAGACAACACCTAACAATTGATCAACAGTACCTCACCATTGCAAGGCTTCAAGCAGGATGCTCTGAGACGGAAGTGGCCATTGAGTTTACAGCATCACAGAGTCATCAGCAGGTTGTAATAGAGATACAGAGAAACTGGAAGAGGAGTCACAGAAAGGCAAAGAAGTGGACGTCCTTTGGCCCCATCACACATTGATGACCACTTCATTGTAACCAATACCCTGAGAAACCGGATGATTAATGCCACACAACTCCAAGCACGTTTAAGGGAAGTGAGAGGCAAGCAAGTTGCATGTCAGACCATTCGTAACCGTTTACATCAGTGTGGTCTGCATGGTAGACGCAATTGTACCTGACCCCACCAACAGGCACCATCGTCTTACATGGACCAGGGAGCATCTACGCTGGACGAGGGACCAGTGCTCCTCAGTGCTGTTCAGTGATGAAAGTCAATTCACTCTGGATAGAAATGATGGCCGCCAACAATGCCAGTATCGCTACACATCAGCCACGGTCACCAGAGAAGCCTTTGGTGATGGTGTTATAGTGTGCACAGATGTGTTTAGTCAATACAGAACTGCCATACACTTTGTGAATGGCACAGTGACGGCCTCTACTACTTGAATAACATCATTAATCCAGTCATTGTGCCTCTACATGAACAACACAGGCTAATGTCATCTTCATGGACAACAGTGCTCCAGCTCATCAAGGTCACATCATTAGGGAACAGCTGCTGGAGACTGGGGAACCTCTAATGGAGTGGCTGCACTTTCTACAGACCTGAACCCCCTAGAAAACCTGTGGGATCAGCTGAGTCTCCATGTAGAAGCTCGTAACTCTGTACCCCTGAACCTCAATGACCTGAAAGGTGACCTTGAAGAAGAGTGGGATGCCAGGCCTCAGCAGTCAATAACTCGATTTGTGAACAGCATGAGGCGTTCTTGTCAAGCTGTAACTGATGCTCAAGGACACATGACCTGTTGTTGAGTCAGATATTTTTTGGTGGTGTGTACCCTCCACTGTTGTTGGCTTTCATTAAATTGTTTGAGATGAGAAAATCAACATTACATGCTACAATTTAAATGGCCGACTTTCAGGATAAAATAGCACTGGAGCGGGAAATGTTTAAGTTTTCCATAAATTTCACCTGAAAGTCAAATATCCCTAACTTTTTGTAAGTAGTGTAAATAAGCACCAGCCTTGCAGATGAGAAACATAGCAGGGAGTGATGTCACTATCCCAGCCTGTTAGAGCAGAAAGAGGTGGCCAGTAACTACGGAAGCTTGGGTAGAAAACCAGTAGATCTGCTTCTAACTCTGAAGAGACGCAAAATCAAAAATAGCAATGTATTTGGCAATAGTCTTTATTTACCTTTGCCTACATGTTTAAAGCTAAACAATGAAACGAGAATGCATAAAAAAAACCTTGCAAATACTGTAAATCATTCCCATGGGGAGGTATTGCTTTAAATCACCGAATCCCAGCTCAAACTCCATCGCTAATATACATGCATTGTATATTTTCTGAAGTGCAACATGAGGGCACAGTGATATAAATCTGTGTAATGAGAACAGAGCTTTGGGTTTTGGTTGCTAGTAATTAACCTCTGTAGTAATTTATATTAGTTCGTTATATCAGGGCACTACGTGATGTCTCAAGACTGTCTCGGAGTAAAATTGACCTTATTGCCAATAGCAAACAGCGAGAATTCAACATTTATCTTAAAATATAAATTAAAACATGGGCTGTAGGGTCTCTGTAGACATTACACTTGAATATTAGTATTAATGATATGGAGACTCTCGACCACTAGAAAGGTGTCCTACAATTAGGACCTCTCCTTATTAGACATTTATGGCAGATATATCCTGTGAATTATTTTTTTCACAATGTCATTTAGCACTTCTGATTCCAGCAATGTGACAAGAATGAAAGATGTTGCAATAAAAGAATAGCCTACAAACAAGAAAACCTTATTCTCTATTAGCTTGATTCTGTGCTGCCCTTAAAGGAGATTTCCCATAATCATAATTATCTATCCACCCTGATTGGTGAGGGCCCTGACCATAGGGATCCCCACCAATCACTATAATAGGTGGCCCATATTTCTTGGGAGAGTAGAGTATGCCCACTGTCACTCCATTCAAACGCTATGAAGGTGTGGGAGATACCCAAACACTTTTTTTGCAGTCCAATAGAGCTTGAATGGAATGACAACATGCGTACTCAACTACACCTTACAGAGGAAACTGGGATCCCATCATAGTGGGCAAATAGGATTAGGGTATTAGAAAACCTACCATTGGAGAAGCTCCATATAGGAAGTACCCAAGCATAACTAACAGCACAGCTCACAGGTATTATTATGGTCCTGTGGATGGAGCACAAGGCATATAGGTTCCATAATGGTTGCCATATTTCCAGATAGAAGACAACACTTTGACTTCATAATCTCCACTATTTATTTTCTAAATGTTATTTTCTAAAAAGGAAAGAGAAAAGTCTGCAAATAAAGGTCTACACTGTAATCCACATGGATATAGGAAGAGGGTAAAGAGGACCATGCAGTCTGCAACCATTTCTACTGGCAATTTTGTTAGTCCTGTATCTGTTTAGAGGAATGCAGGGCAGATAAGCAGCCCATACTAAAAGCTAATTAGATAACAACTGTGAAATGCATTAATACGTTTTTCTTAATTAAATTTAAAAATAGCATCGCCACACAAGAACCTGCACGTCCGAAAGCAGGCGCAGTCAAGCAGTCCATTCATTCACGTTATCTCCTCTCATGCTCCCATTAGGAAGTAAGCATTAATAAATCTCTGACACTTTCCCGTCGCCCACTCAGTACAGCTATTTCTGGACATCTAAATACAAACACCTGCAGTTCATTGCTGGACGCTCAGGCTGAATTCTCTCTGAAAGCCAGAAGTCCTCCTGGTCTGAAACATTAGGGGATGGTTTATTGTTGAGAGGGAAAGGACAGAATGCTGCAAATGGACATTTCTGCACTGCTGGCTAAAAGTTACAGGGTAAAAGGGTAAAAAAATAAAAAAAATAAAACCATAAGGGACATTTTTTTTTTGTTTAGTCATGCTCGCCAGTTAGCAAATGTGACAGTACTAGAGCTATATTGGTTGTCTCCTTTGAATTTGCTTTGTTCTGACACCATATTCTATCACAGAAAAAAACCTAATTAAGGCATCAGCATCTTCAAGAAAGGTACTTCATTTGTTAATCAATTAACGGTATACAACATTTTGGTTTAGCAAAACTTGAAAAAAGTTGAAAGAGCTTTTGTTGCCCTGGAGCATTGCACATTGTATACTGCAGATGGATTAAAGGGGTTCTACCACAATAGGCAATGATGGCATTTCATTAGGATAGGCTATCAGTGTTTGATAGGTGTGGGTCCCACCTCTGGGACATGCACCTATCTTGGGAACAGGCCGTCGAAAGTCATATTGCAGACTGGAGAGCTGGTCGGGCTTGCACACAGCTCTCTATTCTGTTCTATGGGAGTTCTGAGAAGAGCTGAACACACCGCTTGGCTGTAGTCAAAACTCTCCATAGTCTGGAGAGTAACTGCGCAAGCGTGGCCAGCTCTTCAGTCTACGGTCATATTTTTCACTCATGGCAGAACCCCTCTAAAAATAAAAGAAGTACCCTTCTTGGAGAAACCATGCCTGACTTTGTTTCCTGTTTTGTGATGGGTGAGGACTGACTCAGTATGGCAGGCTGCTGCGTTTCAAACTAAGAAAAGGGAACCATTGCTTCTGCTTTTTAACAATTTTACTTTTCCAGCACATTCTGTCAATGGCACAAATGAGCAAACTGGTTAAAATAATATAAAATTACCTTCCGGCTCCCCCATTGTCCCTGTTCCCCATTCATCTCAGTCTAGTCCCTACAGGAAATGCTCACTCAAAAAGTCACTGACCAAACCAGTAGCCCATATTCCCAACTGCTCGGCGTTCCTGTACATACAACTGTGCTTCAAGACCAGGAATGAGGCGGACGTTGGCATTGTTGGAATGGCAACGGTGTAAAAGTGAGGAGGTGGGCCAGCTTTGTTTATTTTGTTCAACCAATCTGCCCATTTTAAAGGAGGAAAAAAAAGCTGGACCCCTTCTTTAAAAGATGCTATATTTGTATGAGGGGCTTTCAATTATAAACAGGAACTTTCATGCTCTGATCTTACACAGTGCCAGATAGACGTGACTTATTGGAAAAACACATGCATGTTTTATCTTGCTATTAGTAGTGCTAACTACTTTTTTTGCCTTCCTTTAGATTGGAATCAACAGGAGGCCCACAAGAAAGTTGTGCAACAAATTTATCATAGCATTTATTACAAACCTTGAAATCAGTTTTGGAATGAGAATGTCTCTCAGTAAAGTGTGTATTATTGGGGCAAGTCATTCAGAGAGAGTTAAGAAGGTGTTGAAAATGAACCAAATGTTCGCCGGCCAAGAACCTCAAATAATGAAGACAACGCTTGCCCCCACACTGCCACTTTGACATTGGAAACGTAGCAAGAGCTCTTGGTGGAATGTCCTACCTCTTCCTCCATTTATCCCGGATTTAGCACCATCAGACTATTACCCCCTAGGTCCATCTAAGGAATTTTTAGGATGGAAGAAATAAAATTTATTCATGCTGTGCAAGAATGGATCAACAGGCTGTCAAAAAACTTCTGCTCTTCTTGGATTAAGAAATGTGAAAGTCATTTTATTGTATTCACAAAGTACAGTGTAACTCAAATTCTTTTTTACACTTCTTGTTTATGCCCCTCATAATATCACTAGAACCTATTACCTCACAAGTGACTCTCAGAAGAACCCATACATCTTGACTGATCTGTAAAACTACTTGGTATACTGTATATTCATTACCTAAAGTATGAGACAGTACTTTTGAAAATTTGCAAAGCAAGTTGTACTTTAACCAAAGCAAGTCAATTACTACCAACCTACAACATAATGTAATTTGTTCCATACCACGTTCCAAAAGATGAAACGACAAACAAGTATTGGATGTGTTGCATGAGACACCTCAGCCAACAAAAGTGCCCAGCAAGGTTTGCCAAATAGGGCCCACTGCTGTCTGCCCTGCTCTGTTGGCCAATCATGTTTAAATACTGCTATATTTTTCCTCTAAAGTATTCACTCCTAACTAGGGCTCCCTAACAACCTTCGGGCACATACCCGTTGTAGTAAAGCTGATTATGGACACCTTGCAACTATTTTTGCCTAACTTTGTTTTTACCATAAGACCAATAGTTGTTGTGAAACCCTAACGTAAAAATGGCGCCACACTGTCCTACATGATCCCGTTCTAATCCTCAATTTGCATCAGCAATGTCACTGCAGAAAGGACAAAAGGTCACGGATTTCATAGCAAGCCTTGAAGAAACCATAAAGTAGGTTCCTATTTTCTTAATTTTGTTCATTTAATCACCGTAATGCTTCAACATAATCAGCGGGCAATAAATTGTACAGAATATCCATTTTTCTTATTGGTTTACAATAAAAGTTTCTTATTTAAACAGGATTTATTCCATGGGCAGTAAATTCAGTGCAGGACGTCAATTAATCCTCCGAGAAACAGCTGCACAAAGTTCAATGTATTCCAGAGTAAACAGACGTATATTATCTTTATGTTTTATGTACACAGGAGGCTTGGCCAGGACGGGGCTTCTGTTCATCACACAGAGTGCGAACAATCACAGATCACCAAAAGTGAGGTAGACAACAGATGCCGCATGTACTCATTAACCCATCGGGGTAGTATGATGTCAATATTTGGCCCCATCGTGAAATAAGAGGATGCAGTTTTTATTGGTCTCTTCAGTGGTTTGGCAAAAATGACAACTCTGGGACCATGTTTAAGGAAACCAGCAAACAATACTGCTATATGCTGAACATATTCATAGAAGAGTGAAGAAATCAGGCGATTCCTTTTAGAGGCTGAGTATATTTGATGATGAACTTTCGAGAATACTAGCTCTCTTCTTCAGACATGGTGTTATACAAGAAACTTAAAATTTACAGACTTTTTATACACAAAAGACATGGACCTTCAAAGGAACTTAGAATCTTTAAAAATAACAAAATGCAATATAAGCAGAGAAGTTATTTACAACAGGTCAAGAAATAAACAATCTGGAAACTTTTGGGGCGTGACGGAGGGATCAGTAATTCTTGCTGTTATCTCTTTGATCTCAGTTGTGATTTATTGGCCCTCACGGTTCACACATAGTATGATATGAAACTAGCATGAATATTTAGCCCATTTTGCAGAGTTTTAAATTTCTGCATTCATTTAAATTAATTTAAAACTCAGCAAAATGGGCTAAATATCCATGCTAGTTTCATGTCACACTAGGTGTGAAACGTGAGGGCCACAAATCACACCTGAGAGCAAAGAGATAAGAGCAATAATTACTGATCCCTCCTGTCATGCCTCACAAGTTTCCAGACTGCTTATTTCTTGAAATGTTGTAAATGACTTCTCTACTTATTGCATTTTGGTATTTTTAAGGATTCTAAGTTCCTTTGAAGGTCCATATCTTTTGTGTATTAAAAGTCTGTAAATTTTCAGTATCTTGTATAACAGCAAGTCTGAAGAAGGGAGCCAGTACTCTCGAAAGCTCACCATCAAATATACTCAGCCTCGAAAAGGTATCGCCTGATGTCTTCACTCTTCTACTACTTTCTATGGCTAACATGGTACAACATTATACTACTAGGAACATATCCATAGACCTCTTAAAGGGGTTACCCTAACATATAAAATAGATAACCTTTCCTCAGGATTGACCACCAATATTAGATGGGTGGGAGTCCAATTTCCAGGACTCCAGCTGATCCACTGATTAACGGGGTTAGGTCACTTGTTCTCATCAATGTACATATCTGTACTTGTACTAAAAGTAATGTAAAGTACTGCAGTGCTGTCCCACTCATTTGAAATTACATTCATTTTGTAAAGCTGGATAACCCCTTTAAAGCCTTGTCCACACGGCAAATACTGGCACAGAAAACACATGGATTTTACACTGAAATCATTATTTTCAATAGGGATAAGCACGGTATTGTGCATCATGCAGATTTTTCTGACGTGTAGAAAACGTCTGTTATTCTGCACAGAAAAAATGCCATGTCTTTTATTCCCCATGAATGGGGCTAATTTGCATCTGGATACACAGCAATATTTGCTGCACAAGAAAATAAAATCTGCAACAAAAATTCACACATATTTCTCCTGTGGATTTTCTTCTATGGAAAAATCTGCCGTGTGAATATCCACTAAGGGTAGGCTCAGATGGCGGATATTCAGTGCTGAAACAGTGTGGAATCCATGCCTAAAATCTGTGCCAATAAACTGGATTTTGGACGTGGATTTCAGAGGCAGATTTCCAACCTCGGTTTCCTCCTCAGGAATTAACAAAAAAAATTCAGATCTGAAAATAAATCCGCACCGTGGAAAATCAGTGTCGTGTGCACTACGAAGTGGATTTACCATTAGAAACTATGTGAGGCGAATTGCAGTCAGATTTGGACTCCGATTCTGACGCGGATTCAGCATCAGAATCACATACCCTAAGGGCTTGTCCCCACGGCACCGGTTATTTGTCAGATTTTCAGACGGTTTGCGGTTTTACAAACCGTCAAGCAACGCTTCCCCATAGACTTCAATGGAAAATCCGTTCAGCAGTCCCCACCACACGGATCTTCCGCCGGACTTTTTTTTACACCGTCGGCATTCCGAAAAACTTAGAACGTGTTCATTCATCCGTCCGTTTTTTCAGGCGGCACATGACCATGTGGGTGCAAAGGGAATCCGCTTGAATCCACAAACCATGGAGAAAAACCGTCCCTCTGTATTTGGTCTTTACCGTGTAAACGCAGCCTAAGACTTACATCATAATATCACGGCACAGGAAGTTATTTTTACTGCTCTTGAAGCAATCTAGTAGCAGATAACATGGAAAGCTGTGAAATCATCGCCCACTTAAAAGTTGCTACATTTTTACATATATCTGTTCGGATTTTAGCAGTATATATAAGGGTATGTTCACACGGGGTAATTTCGGCGTGCATTTTGCGTCGTATTTGCGCTGTAATACGAGTGAGATGTGCGGCGAAATTACTGTAATCCATAGTTCTCTATGAGAACTATGGATTATGCTCCTCTCCCCGGGCGTACAATACGGTCATATTGTACATCCGGAGAGATAAGTGACTTGTCTATGGGGCCGACGGGCTGCAGGTACCCCGTGCCGCGGGACTACGCGCCAGTCAGCGCGACTCCCAAACACCTGGCGTAATTGCGGGGCATACTGTATGCCCTGCAATTACGCTGTGTGAACATAGCCTAATAATACCTCCCAACTTTTTGAATAGTCAGAGGGAACCTTATAGTTCACTGTGTGAAATCTATATTTTTTTATGTACATCTAAATACATCAATAGTTTTTCCACTAACAAATTATCACAAAATGACCTGAATATCGATATTTTTATGATCCAAATCATGAAGTAATATATAAAATTGTAGCCTAATATGCAGTAGGAAACCAGAGTTTTCTTTTTGGGGGACAGTATAGTAAATTGATTGATGCATGTTTATTTACCAAGGCAATAGGAAGGAACATTAAGGCCGTAAAGTGGGACAGGGTCAATTAGGTCAAAAACAGAGACTATCCATCCAAAAGAGGGACATGTGGGATATAGGATAATGTAGTAATAGTGACTGTATAATCAGGAGATTATTTTAAATGTCTGCCGCCTGCTTTGCTTTACAATGAAATACCTATTCCTCGACGCCCCTGCCACTCATCTACTAAGACATGAAGGAAGAAATACTAGGTGTATTTGCTTAGCAACTTGACTTCGGTCCAAGCCACAATGTTTAAAATGAACATACAGTAAATAATTGCTGTGAACACAAAACGGCAGCTAATTGCAACCGGAATGACAGCAGTCATTTATAAATGGCAAATCTATGTGAAAGATACAAGGGCAGCTATACTCATACTGATTGCTGGGGCTGAGGCTGTAAAATGTGTTTTAAGATGGAAGACGATGAAAAAATGCTGATACATTTTATTCTCATTTAAGCGGCCTTATTACGGAGGTCACGGGTGTCCAATGAAGCGCACACAGCCGAGCTCGCTCATATTGCTGTACTTTAACATTTACCTAATTCTTTCAAATATAAATAATACATAAGAAAAAAATAGTCAGAAAATGAGCTCATCTGGAAAATGCTCCATGAAATGAAAGAATGAATAAGAAATATCTATATATTGTTTCCTCCCTGAAAACTGCAGCGCTGTCTATAATATCGTCACGCATATGCAAGAGAAAGCCGCATGCAGCACAAAACTAGAACAAAATATGGCAAATGAATGTGCCCAACATAATAATCAACATATTAATAATTTGCAACACCTCAGATGGTCACCACTCTCCCTCCTTCCAGATATGAATTGGCGAAGGCTTATTCCTTGCCACAACGTTTTCTACATCTGGAGTCTCATACAATGCATGCTTCATGCTGCTTGTATAGTGGAGAGCTTATTCTGTGGATCATCAAGAAATATTGGACATTATATCCTTTGAAAAGCACATTGGTCTATATCGAATGTAGGCCTTATAATAGTCTGACACCTTCTGTTCTGTAGAGATGATATTTCAGCAGTCTGCTCATTATCCGCAAAGGCAGGATTAGAAAGAAAAAGAGACACCAATGTATCACTAGCACAGGATCCACTGTTCATAGCTTGTGATGGTCACAGCTCATCTCTCCCCTATTCTTACACAGCGACTTCTTTCCAGGTCACAAAGCATGCCCAGAAAATTGTCCCATAGAACTCAATGAGTCATCTCCTGTTCAAAGACTCTTATGTCCATTTAGCTGTGGTAGAGACATATCATGTTAAGGGTGCGTTCCTACGGCAGAGGTCAAATACCGGTCGGTTTGCCCTGTTTTGCGGCTGTCCCCACAGCCGTGGGGGGTGGGGGAGGTGTGGCTTTTCTCTGCGATGAGCGGGGAAAAGGCCTCCCCCTTCACAAGCACAGATTCCGTCCGAAAACCGGACGGAAGATTGTGCTTGTAGAATGTTTTGCGGGCGGAAAAAACACAGGACGGAAAACGGGTTTTACATAAAGCACCATTGTGCTCATTTTCAGCCGGCTTTTCAGGCGGTCTGCAAAACCCGTGCAGTGGGGACATGCCCTGAGAGCAGCACAGGCAAGATGTCCTTTCCTCCCACTGTAATTACGTACAGAACATAGACTGAAAAAATTCATCATCAGAAAATAAAAAAAACACCTAAAAACAGAAGAAAAAGTAACACATTTTGGTTTTAATAAGAAAAAAAAAATTTGGTGATTGAGTCCCTCAAAACAGGACCTATCACGGTTTCTGCTAGGTCTGCTTTGACAATTTCGAGAGGTCTCAAAAGTAAAAAAAAAAAAAAAAACACCCACCCAACTGCGTAACACCCTGTTGTCAACTGATTTATACATTTGTAGGTGAAAAAACTGAGGAACAGAATTATGACCAAAGATGTTCCAAAATTTAAGGAGTACAAATATGTACTATAATAGACAAAAAGTAGGGGATTAACAAGTGCTTTTTTTAAGGGGGTTGACCAGAAATTAATCTTCAATGAGGCCAGGGTGGGTGAAAAAAAAAAAAAAAGGTTGCACTTCCCTGCAAGTTTCCAACCATTACCGCTCCAGAGCTCCCTGGTGATCCGTTCCTCTTCACTCCCGGGTTCTTGTCCAGACATTCAGGGGAGGTTCACACTCCACTGTAAGTGAATGGAGCACAAACTTGTATTTGTACCTACCCTGACCGCATTGAATAATAATTTTTCTTTACTGGACAACCCCTTTATAGCAAAGGTGGGAAAAAGAAATTAAGATCATTGGACCCAGTTAGATGATTGTAATGGAACTTTTCTGGTGGCCCTGCAATAAGAGCTCACAGATACATAAATATTAGAGATTCTTTAGCTATATTAGCTACCTGGCTCATGATATTTCTCATATTCTGCACTAAAAAGTAATTTGATTTTCAGTTCTAGCTGGAATTTGATTTCATATTTTGCTTGTAATATACCCAACACCATTTGAAAAGTAAAAAGCATGACTGCCTCCAATAATACATGAAAAAATATTACAGATTACTTTCCACTTCCAATTCTAGTTATACATTAAAAAAGGGAACAAATATATTCAGTATAAGAATATTAGAGCCAGCCAAAGCATTTTAGACAAATTTAGTCTCATAAATTATACAGTGCAAGCAAAACATGAAATAAATATGTTTCCCAGGAACAAGTGTGTATTTCAGAGCCCAGAAGTCCATTAGCTGGGAAACTCAATGCAGCCGTACATATTGAAGGCCCTGATAGTTGACGTCAGCCTTCAAATATTTAGATATACTGTGTCTGTCACTAATCTAATGTGACATATCTGTGCAAAATAACATGTTTCTGTTCACAATCAAATATTCCAAATTGTGCTATTCTCACCAAACTGAACACAAAAGCTATGTAAACAGCACAAGCAATTCAACAAAATGAGAGACAATGCTTGTACATGGTTTATTGTAAAGCACTGTAAATTCCAGGGTTCAAAAGGAGTTTACACAAGACCAAAAAAAGTACAATAGTTCAGCTAAATAACTAACAACTGGTACAGAGGAAGAGAGGACCCTGCCAGCAAGGGCTGGAAACTAACCCAACTCTTCAAGGCCTGCATTAACTTTATAGTTCTAAACCTTTATAGTTCCAAATACTTTCAGAAAATCAGTGTCTGTACAATTCCGTAGTGAAAAAATAGCTTCTCAGATTTCTTACCTAGATGCCGACCGCCCATAGACTTTAAGGGCCACATGTATGAAAACTGTCTAGGTCTAAAATTCACTATAGTGCCCATTGCAACCAATCAGAGCGCCCCGTTAATTTCTCCAGAGCACTATATGAAATCAAAGAGGCGCTCTGATTGGTTGCTATGGGCAACAAAGTGAAATTTGGACCTAGACCGTTTTCATACATGTGGCCCTTCATGTCTGGGCAGTCAATAAACAACTCTGTAATACAGTTTAAAATGGCCTTGCAGAATGTGCCGCTGCAGGAGTGCAGAGCTGGCTGTCGCTGACAGCTGGACTCTCCAGAGAGAAGGCAGGGACAGTTTGTTACTGTCCCTGCCTTCCTGATCTCTGTATACACATCACTCAATTAGCGCTGTATATAGAGCTCTGACAGAAAACTCTAGTCTTTCTGGTTTCCAGCCCCAGAAGTCACATGATCATCGGGGCTCAAACTGAATGAGCTGTTGTATCTTATCAGACCCAGATGAGCCCTGCATTCATTGCTGGGAGATGTATTTCCTCTATAACTGGGGTTCATATATCAGCCTCAGTTACTAGTGAAATAAGCACACACCAAAAAAAAGTTATGTAAAAATGTAAAAAAACTAACAAAAAAACAAAAGAGAATTACTCCCTCCCCGAAAAAAAAGCCACATAACTTTTGGCCTTGCCTTCAGTGGCCATAAAACATTACGCATAAAAAAAATCAACACAATTACAAAACCGAAATATGCCTTTTGTGGAAGGAGGGTAAACGACCCAGTCAGGAACTGGTTAAATTGGATGTCTGGTTTGGACAATCCCTGTACTCAAAACCAGTTCACCACCAGATATAGATCACAGCTCTCGAGTCTGCAGTAAAATAAAAAAATAACAGGTACACACCTCTCCCACCATTGCCATTTCAGAGTCATCGGAACACCAGTGTTCCCCACCAGTCCCTCAGCAATGACATTATGAGTATGGCTCACATCACTGTGAGTAAATAACTGGTAGTTACATTTAAGGTATATGGCCAATAAGTCCAGAGATTGGCTCACTATGAAGTGAGTGATACATAAGACTAGTGGGGAACACTAGTGCTCCAGCAACTCTTCAACAGCAGCTACGGGAGAAGGAATAACCATTATTAACTTAAAACATTAGACAGGTCTCTAAAAATCTTTAAAAATCCATATAACATGAACTAAAACTTAACTATACAAATAAAGGAAAGCACTAATACTTTTAAGGCAGCTCACCCGTAGTGTTCATTAAAGAATGTGATTCATAACGCTATTCCCTTAATGTTACTTTATATATGACATTGTTAGCTGTTTTTTTATTGTATCTATGTAAAATAAAAATCTACAGTTAAAAAAAAAATAAAAAATAAAAATAATGTGATTCAGCTGGTTGGTTTATGGTAAATTGTGGACTTCAGCAGTACGGAGACCGCCATTTCATATGTTAGAAGCAATCCAGCACCTAGATCCAACAAGCTGTGAATTAAAATTTGTTTTAATATTAAATAGTAGACAACCCAGAAGGAGACGCATTTCGGGTACCAAAACCCCTTATAGGTTGTGCTCTAAACAAACAGGTAAAAAACAAAATATATACGGTATCCACCTATCACAGTCACATGATTCTCTCAGCCTATTACAACAGGTCATGCAAGATACAAAAATAACCAGTAAGGCAAGACAACATAGCTGGTAAGTATAGCAAGTAAAAGGTAAAAAGCAAAACAGGACTTCTAGTATTGAAACATTACATCAAGTGTGAAGGATTGTAATTATGCAATAAAAGAGAGCCCATAACATCTCTTCTTGGTATTGGACGACTGTAGAGTTGTATGCGACTCAACTTTAGATAATGTCTCCCCTTTATTTGCAAAGACGGTCCTATGGGCATTGAGAATAGGGCCTTTTTTTATATTTTTCAACAGATTTTTACATCTTTCAGAGATTAGCAATGTTAACCATCAATTGACTTTAAAGGGGGTCCCCTCTTTAAACAATCCTTACCTGCTCCTTGACAATAAGGGAGACAGCGGTTACAATGTGGCCCCAAACTTACTGCTAGGTTTCCCCACAGATTGCAGCTGAAAGTGTTAAATTTCCATGTACTTCCAGAATGCTCCTTCAGATCAATAGGAGAAAAATCTCTCCTTGGGGAAAGCCACCAATAAATTGGTCGGTGTGAGGATTTACTTGCCTTTCAGACCTCACTGACTGTTTTGCATAAAGCAATGGCTTATGGGAAAAGAGTTGAGGAGCTCCACAGCACACTCTGTTGGATATAGTTATCCCCAATTCACATGCAGCTCGCAGGAGCCTTGCGGTGTGAAAGGGATTTGAGCCAAACCAGTTAAGTTCATCTGCAGACAGCTGTTTCGGGGTATTTGCCCCTCGTCCATGCAGCATAGAACTTACCGATTGTCTGGGTGAGAGGCAAGAATGGCTTAAGATCAAAGGAACAGCTTAATAAAATAGGATAGGTCCTCCAAGAAAAGAGAAACTTCCCTCTATTCTCAATAACAGAGGAGGATCCCAAACAGAAAAACTGAGACATTTTCAAATAGGGTATAGGAACACGAGTTTTCTAAGCTGGACAACCTCCTTAAATAGACCCGCTTCTCTAAATGATCATGCAAATGAGTTGAACCAATAGAGAGATCCTAGATCTCTCAGTAAATTGCATTTAATGTTATTCAGCTGCTCCACCGAGCAGCACTGCTTTATTCTGACTTAAATTTTCCCTGTACTTTTCACATATTCACTTTTTTATTCTCTTACCAGGAAATGAAATCTATCTGTTATTGATAAGCAATGAGCAACAGGAAAAGCTCTGAGCATGAGATAACCTACTGACACAAATCCAGAAGATAAGCAGCACACGGTTCCCATTCTAGATTTCTGCACATTCTCAGCAATGTCACTGCTCTTGTTTCCACAGATCTGATATGTTCATTTATTTTTTGAAGGTTAGAGAATTTTTTATTTTTTTTAACTAAACAGCCGTCCTTACCTATGACGAGCACAAAGTGAAACTTCCAATAAAGGCCTGTCTGTTCAATGTAACACTATAAGGCCCTGCAATATGTAGAATGATAAGTGCCAGGCAGACACTCATAAGGCCCTCTGACCTCCATAAAGATGAGACACTCCAGTTTTTTCCTTTTTCCGTAGTCAGGCAATGCCTCTTTTTATGAAGCCTTAAACTTGAAATGTCACTTAACAAAAGTCCTAGATTTCCAAGGCTTAGACATGAATGTTTCATTACTGTCTTGAGTTGTACTAGGGCTTGGAAATAGACACAGATGCTGGAAGCCTAGTCATCTTCAGTAACTTATGATGTCTTAGTCCAAATTTTAAAAAGAATTTCTCAGAGGTTGTCAAATATAGGTCATATTGATCTATAACTAAAAAAAGTTAGAGCAGTTTTCTAAGTGTTAGAGCCAGGTACCATAGGAGAGATCAGCAGTGACCTGGGAAGTATCACAGCGGGGGAGTGGTGAGGTAAGTCACCCTTGCTCTATTTTTATAACTAAGCACAAAAAAGGAAGAGAAAAAGGCATGCTAAAAATAGGGCACACCCAAAACGACAAGAATATAAATTTTAATTGGTAATGAAAAAGACAAACCAACAAAAAGGAGTTAAAAACAATGTATGACACAGTCCCCATGCATAAATAGGTAGGGGGAAAACGCAGATAGCACAATGAATGTTTCCATGGGGACTGTAACCTATCTATAAATGAACTGTAAGGAAACTACATGTCACTAATGTGTATTTCTTTGTCTAAAAGGGGCTTATGCAGTTGTTTATGCAAGCACCGTTAACCTAGTCATAAAGCACTAAAAAACCTTTATTGGCATTAACAGGTTATCTCCAACATGATATGGAGCCTGGAGTTAATTACTTCAAAAGAAATGACCAGGTCCTCATCTATCTCCCTGACACTGCCAAATAATTTGTAATCAATTAGTAGACATACCTAATTAGATATATGTCCTTCTTCTTTTATTATCTAATCAGCCAGTCAAGGACAACAAATTACCCTAATGAGCTGACGGGCAGCTATGAAACCTGAACCAACTGGGCAGGTTATAAAAAGATTTCCAGAGGAAATTGGTGTTCACAGCATTGGAGAATCAGCAGAAGTTGGGCCAAGTTCCATTCTTCCTTTCCTTGCTCCCAGGACTAAGAAGATAATCTACCTTCGTACAAGTAAGATTTTTCTCCCTTTTCATTTCATGACTCTTAACTAAATGATTGTATGGGTATGTTCATACGGCACCTTTCAGGACATATTTCGGGGAATAATGTAATGTGCCCCAAAATATGTCCTTTAATTATGGTAATCATACCTCTCATTGAGAGCTATGATTACCTGATGCCTTCCCCACCACTTATTGAACACCGGGGTAAAGAAGTGACATGTCCCTTCATTCCGGCGTGTACCTGGCAGGGATAATGACAGTGAATGGGGCTGGCTAGGGGCTGGCCCCCCTGCACTTTAGAAGAATGAGCTGATCAGTGTCATATCTTCAGTGAACCAAGAGTCTCAAAGTTTTTTCATATCTTCAGTGTTGTCCCATGAAAAGATATAATACAATATTATCAAAAATGTGAGGGGTGTTCTCACTTTTTTAGATACTGTATTCACTAAAATAATTGTGTAAAGTGGAAGGGGATAAAAAGTCCTGAAATTTGGGAATGGGATAGATAAGTAAGTTTGAAATAAATGGTCAACATTGTGTAAAACCTAAACAAGAAGCAATATATCCAGTTGGCGAAGTGCAAAATAATTAATTTTCCAATTTCTACACAATACAAAATATGAAGTCAACATACTCATTACTATGGCCGCTCAGGTTATTGTGAAATAAGCCAAGTGCAGCACTTTATTCAGCTGGTAACACATTTTTCTAATATGACTCATCTGATAAGAATTTAAAACAGTTTGACGGCTTTATGAGATTTGGATTTTACTGCTATGGTATATCAATGTTTAACATTCCTTATAGAGAAGCAAAATAATAAAAGGAGATCTAGTCAAAAGAGCCCAGTCAAAAGTTAATGTGTAAGGAAGCGGCCATATGCATGAAAAGAAAAAAAAAGTCATTTTTTGGTGCGGTCTTTAGTGACAAATTGTAAGAAAATGTTTTGCCTCATTTATCAACATTGTCCAAGACAAAAATGGTCAGTGTTGTTCAGAGGTCAGACGTCATTTTTGAAACTGCTGATGGAAGAAGGAAGCTGCTGTGAATCATTGTTATGGGCAAGGACAGATCTTCTGTTAAACACTACTAACACATAAGATCCCATTGTAGCAAGTTTTTACATTTGTAGTCAATATTTTCTATAGAAGTACAAGCTATGCTATACCATAATTTTAAAATTCCATGTCTTTCCACATCAAAGTCTTCTTACCTAGCCAACCCAGCTCTGTAGTGATAAGGGCCGTTCACACGGCTTATTTTGGGTACGGATTGCAGCCGTAGTGTGCGCCGTACTGTGCTGCAATACGGCTGGAATCCGTCCCAGCCATTACAGTAATCCACAGTTCTCATAGAGAACTATGGATTCCGTCCCTCCTCACTGCCCGGCGAAACCGCCGGGCGGGGAGAAAGTGACATGTTCATTATCCCGGCGGGATACGCGCCGTGGATAATGTAATGTCTATGGGGCCGGTGGGCAGCGCCCCCGTCCCTTATTCAAGCCGGAATTGCGGGAAAAATCCGTCCCGCAATTACGGCTTGAATAAGCTGTGTGAACCGGCCCTTAGAGGCAAGAACCTGGAAACATCTGTCTACAAACGGTTCCTCCTCTTTTGGGAATAGACTCCTGTTTGGCTATTAATTTGTAGGCTCTTTTATAGGCGTTTTCCTTGTCTGTACTTATACCCTCTAAATTGTAAAGTGCTGCGGAATATGTTGGCGCCATATCAGTAAAGATTATTATTATTATTATTATAGGGTGGACATTGACTTGTAGAGTAGCTAAGTCCAATAGGTGGCACTAGTCATCCAGCTTTCTTTGTTCTGGAAAAGAAGCAATTTATAATATTTTTGGCCTCGAGTTGCATTTCCTTGCTTAAAAGGCTTCCCATGCCAGCTAGTCGTCTCTACAAGGAGAAATACCACCCTCTCACACCCACGGCTTGCCAAAGTACTATAAAGGGTTATCTACTAGGCTGTACATAAATGTTCTTTACTGGAGACCTTAGTGGAGGAGGGCCTTCCCTTCATATGTAAGAAGGTAAAAGCATAGGATGAAAACAATATATATATATATATATATATAATATATAATAATTATATATATATATATATATTTTATATATATATATTATATATCTCCACTGTGTCTTGCTCTCGGCAGTGGAGTGGAGAGCCTGCATGTTTGGCTCAGCTGCTCCTGCTTCAGCAACTCCTGCAGCATTTAGCATCCACATCACAGCGCAGTACAGGGGTGCACAGAGTGTTGTGGGTGGTATTAGGTGAGCTTACCAGCTCACCAGCTTCTGTGCACTAACAACTAAAGAAAAGGCTGCAGAGGCTTAGGAAAAATTTCCCCAGTGTCTACAAAAGTAAACTAGCGGGGCAACATGCGAAAGCAACCTTCACAATGTTTTGACCTATTTTGTGTATTTGAAGCAGTTGATTCCATTTGTCCTGGGACCAGAAGTCAGCTATTACGTGGATGCATTTTGTTTGATAGCCTATTCCAGGACGGTGCCTATCTACTAGTACAAAACTTTCTGGACAGTTCTCATAACTAAAAAAAGGGGGGTTCAAAGGGACACGGCCATCAAAATATTTTTCCTTCACATATTGAGAAGCAATATGCAACTATTACAATGATATTTGTGTGGGGTTTTTTTTAACATCATTTTTTTTTTTTTTAAACTTCCACTATGTACATAATAATAATAATAATCTTTATTTATATAGCGGCAACAAATTCCGCAGCACTTTACAATGTAGAGGGTATAATTACAGACAAAAGACAGACATTACACAGTGAGAGCTACTTATAGATGAGACACAAGGTGTGAGGGCCCTGCTCGCAAGAGCTTACAAGCTATGTGCATGACTTCCTGGGTTGCCTCTGACTTCCCACTGTGAGCTCTGATAGAACTATGGCCAGAACTTTGCAATTCTTAGCAGCAAGACCTGATCAGTGTGAAGAAAACTGGAAGCCCTCCAGTGCAGAAAAAGATTACCCAATTATCCGTTTATGGGTTTTGTCATTGCCCTTTTGAGCTAGACTAATCTTATCTATCCCTGTCCAGAGAACAACAGAACAATCATTATGTCTTTACCTACTATTTGTAATGAGAATACAAAGATAAGCAGCACGTAAAGTAAAGTGAGATTAGTCTGCCCTGTCATACAAGAGTTTTCTCACTTCTCTATTGCACCGAAAAAATTACAAGATTTTACGTGTTATTTTCAATTGCATAGGGCTGCCAAAATAAAAAAAAATTACTGTCAAAAAGTCTAATGAATATTGGTTTTAACAAAAATACTCCTGATGGTTACCCTTCAAAATAGGTACACCAGCACTTTCTACAACCATACAAACAATAAATAATCCCGCCATATAGAATCCAAATAATGCCCTAAAGTGCACATATATCTATCTATCTATATATATATATCATATATAAAAATAAATAATCGCCATATAAATACACAACACATAATAAATCACAATACATTATTATATATATATAAAATACATATATATATACACATATATATATACTATATATATCTCATACACACACACACACACACACACACACACACACACACACACACACACACACACACACACACACACACACACACACACACACACACACTTGTGCTCAAAAGTTTGTATTATAAAAAGAAAGATAACACACAACCTATTTTTCCACTCATGGTTAGTGGTTGGGTGAAGCCATTTATTGTCAAACTACTGTGTTTTCTCTTTTTAGATCATAATGACATCCAAAAACATCCAAATTACCCTGATCGAAAGTTCACATACCCTGGTGATTTTGGCGTGATAACATGCACAGAAGTTCTCCCAAATATGTTTGAATGGCTACTGAAGGTAACATCCTCACCTCTGACCTGTTTGCTTGTAATTAGTGTGTGCATAAAGACTGAATCTTGCATCTTTCATCCAGCCACTGACATTTCTGGATTGTGAATCATGGGGAAAGCAAAAGAATTGTCAACTGATCTACAGGAAAAGGTAGTTGAACTGTATAAAACAGGAAAGGGATACAAAAAGATATCCAAGGAATTGATAATGTCAGTCAGCAGTGTTCAAACTGTGACTAACAAATGGAAAATCAGGGGCTCTGTAAAAACCAAACCACGGCCAACAAAACATTTTGGCCACAACTGCCAGGAAAATTGTTCAGGATGCAAAGAAAAACCCACAAACAACATCAGCTGAAATACAGGACTCTCTGAAAACTAGCGGTGCAGCTGTTTCAAGATGCTCAATAAGGAGGCACTTGAAGAAAAATGGCTGCATGGTCGAGTCGCCAGAAGAAAGCCATTACTGCACAAATGCCACAAAGTATCTCACCTACAATGCGCCAAACAGCACAGGGACAAGCCTCAAAACCTCTGGAACAAGGTCATTTGGATTGATGAGACCAAAATCTAACTTTTTGGTCACAACCATAAATGTTACCTTTGGAGAGGTGTCAACAAGATCTATGATGAAAGGAGCACCATTCCTACTGTAAGGCACGGAGGTGGATCGCTGATGTTTTGGGAATGTGTGAGCTACAAAGGCACAGGAAACTTCATCAAAGTTGAAGGAAGAAGAATGCAGCACGTTATCAGCAAATACTGGAGGCAAATTTGCAGTTATCAGCCTGGAAGCTGCGCATGGGACGTACTTGGATGTTCCAACATGACATCGATCCAAAACACAAGGCCAAGTCGACCTGTCATTGGCTACAGCAGAACAAAGTGAAGGTTCTGGAGAGGCCATCTCAGTCTCCTGACCTCAATATCATTGAGCCACTCTGGGGAGATCTCAAGCGCAGTTCATGCAAGACAGCCCAGGAATTTACAGGAAATGGAGGCTTTTTTCCAAGAAGAATGGGCAGCTTTACCATCTGAGGAAATAAAGAGCCTCATCCACAACTACCACAAAAGACTTCAAGCTGTCCTTGATGTTAGAGGGGGCAATACACGGTATTAGGAACTGGGGTATGTGAACTTTTGGGTCATTTGGATGTTTTTGGTTGTCATTATGATTTAAAAAGAGAAAAACACAGTAGTTTGACAATAAATGGCTTCACCCAACCACGAACCATGGAGTAGAAAAAAAGTTTTTTTGTTATCATTCATATTCTCTAACAAAAAGGCCAAGAAAGCATAAGTTCTGCCAGGGTATGTAAACTTCAGATTAAAATAATTTGCAGTTCCAATTTAACTGACCAGTGACATAACTGCACATTACACCTTTCTTAATTTGCCCTCCTGTAACAAAATTGTAACAATAATTGTATCCACAGTTGCCAAACTGTTGGGATTGTTTCCCTACTATTTACGTGTAACACAATGTACAATAAAACACCACATATTCCAATAATAACATGCCTGCTGTTTCCAAAAATATCCATATTTGGTATTCAAAAGAAACACATTATACAAGTGCCTGGATCAAAAGCACCCTACAACTGTTCATCAGGGTGGCCAAAGAGTGACAACAATGGAAAGTCCTAAAAACATGCTTGCATCCAAATACAAAAAAGTAATTTACATGAAAGTGGTCAATTCCAATAAATCTATAACATTGGATGTTATTACCATGTCTAAATATTTATGGAATAATAAAATGACCCTGAAATGCCTTATACGTTGTACATTGTCCAGATTCAGCAAAGTCCTCAAGTAAGAAAAAATAAATTGTCCAACTCCATTTAAAGGAGTGTCATGGGTGCTGGCGCGGGTGCCGTTGCGCCCCGCGGCCGCCCCCCTGCCAGCAGAGGGTCTGGCGCGGGCGCCGTGGCTACCCGCGACCGTCCCCCTGCCACCCCTGGTCCGGCGCAAGCCACTTACCCGTCCACGCTACGGTATACGCTGGTCCTGGCCGCCGCGCGCGTACCCGCTCCCTAGGGCGCGCGCGTGACGGCTGGTCCAGATTTAAAGGGCCAGTATGCCGGTAATTGGGTCAATTGCCGGCTGCTGGTCCTATTTAAGGTATACGCCCCCAGCACTCTCTGCCAGTTTGTTGGTGTGCGTTAGCCTAGTTCTGAGTGTTGGGAAGTCCTGCCTGATTTACCGTGTACCAGTCCGTTCCGCTACGTTTCCTGACCTTGCCTGTTTGCCGCCTGCCCTGACCTCCTGCCTGTCCCCGACTACACCTTTGGATTCTGATTCTGTACCTCGCAGTACCCCAGCCGCAATCGCAAGCAAGTCACGTCAGTGGAAGCGACCTGGTAGCCTCACGCCGCAGCAAGTCCATCCCGCTTTGCGGCGGGCTCTGGTGAATACCGGTGGCTACTTAGACTCCGCTCCCTGGTGTGGCTTAAAGGGGATTTGCCGAGAGAAAGTTTTTTACCAAGTTTCTTACCTCTCAACAAATCACGCTGAGTCATGAAGCTGCAGTGGAGAGAGGGAGAGGGGAGGGGGGAGTGAGGAATCCAAGGGAGCGTCTCAAAACTTAAGTAACTAATAAACAGTACAGCAGTGGATTCAATACAGCAGACACAGGCTCATACACTGCACTGTCAGGAGAAACCTTATCTGCTAAGAAGCTAATGTAATGTAAACAAATCACAGAGCTGAAAGAGACAGAGACGCACACAGACACACACAGCCAGAGCACAGAGCCCTGCATAAGGGGATCCTGTGACATGTTCACTCAAATAATCAAACTATAACTTGTGAATTCTGTAGATAAAAGAGAACACCTATTCTACACAGCAGCTTGAAAGCTCCTTCATGTTCCCTGTCATCAGATAAAGCAGGGATCTAATAACACTACAGCTAGTTATTCTGTATACAAAAGAAAACATATTGCTACCCGGTGCCTTAAAAGACCATTCATTTTGCCTGTCATCAGATAAGAAGTGATTCACGCAAGCGCGGCCTTTCAGCTCCTGGGTCGTGACTAGGGGAAGCTTTGAGGTAACCAAGGGGGATTGAGAAATGCTGTAGCTCTCAGTTTTCACTTTTTTTAATCACATATATTTATTTTGGAGGTTCCCACGTCAACATTACATGGTGGCAAAACCCCTTTAACTATCATTGCTTGCGGTGGTCCAGCGAATCCACCGAACCCTTACAAGGAGCTTAGCGAATCTGAAAAGGGCGAGTCTGACAACAAATAACAAGCTTGTCAATTGTCTCAAATGACTGTGAGCTGAACTCTGACTGCAGCTCTGTGAAATAATTCAGGTTATTTCTCAGAATCAGTAACGTTGTTCAACGTAAACACTCAAAAGTAATTCAATCTCCTTTGTTTCTTAGAGATAACACACTCTGTTCTCAAGCTGCCGGCCGTCCTGTGGTGACGTCACCCCCTGCTCTCGGATAAGAGAAAGAGGAGGAGAGCAGGTAGGTAACCAGAGAAACCTGTGTGCACTCAGAGCAGATAAAATCTCTCCTATCTCCTAACCAGGGAAAAATTTAAAGAGGAATGTATTTGGAAAAAGTCCTGATTTAACGTTCCCTACATGTTAAAAGCTATTCGCTGTAGTGAGACGACCCCTTTAAGATGAGAATGCAGCTTACACAATGTGTCCAGTTTCTAAATATGTCCATTTAAATATGCAGAAACTATTTCTATCCACTGGAGTTAATAAAATCATGCGTACAACAAATAATTTGCCTTTTAAATGTCCCCCAAGGATCCGTTTGGTTTTGGAATACAGTCATGCTCAATAAAGCTTTACACTGAAGCTCTTGCAATTTCTGGGTAAAATGACAGCCATAGATAAAAACCAACACTCTTACGTTGCCAATAATAATTTGAAGACTGCATTATGTCTGATCTCAATAGTGCTCAATCTGTAAAATATTTCCATTATGAAACATTCTAAATTTTCAAGCGAAAATAATTATTGTAAAGATGGCATGTTATTAATTAACAATGACCCTCCCGCATCTGCTATAGGACAAGGATCTCTGACACATTTCATATAAATGAACATCTTATTCTCATCCTGTAAAATGCTGATTGTTCACTTAAAGGGGTTGTCTCATCTCAAAGTTTCATAGGACGCATGAATTAAATAATGCTGCTTTGCTCTGTCACTTCCTGGTCAAGCTGTCTTTAATTAGCATATGAGCTCTGTGTATTCAGACTTCTGCTAATTAGCTAAATCTCATGCTGTCAGGACCAGGGAGCTTCCGAGTTAAAGTAAACAGTAATAATTACGGTCTTTTGTCTGAAAATTCAGATAACAAACAAGCTCTCACTGTCCAGAGTGCTGTGCTGCTGCAAACTGTATGATGACGTCACTCCCTGCTATCAGATAGAACAAACAGCAGGGGAGAAGAAGTACACAGGGCGGCCACTTGAGGAACCAGAGAGAGCAAAGGTGGTAAAAAAATTACTTGTAGCTCCTCAACAAAACAAAAAAAAAATCAACAAAGCAATATATTTGGAAAACGTCTACATTTAGTGTTCCCTACATGTTGAAAGCTAATCTTTGTAGCGAGACAACCCTTTTAATACAGGTGTATAGATTTGTGCAAAACCAGCATAAAAGTTTGTCGATTTGCACAGCAGACGAGAACCAGGGTCTGCAGAGCTCCAAATGAAATAACTATATTTACTATTTTGCCATAGGCAAACTTAAACTCTATCAGTTCTCAATCTATAAAACACTAAAACGTAACTTTATTATGTACTTAAACTCTATACACACAATTTAAAAACTTGATTTCTAACCTCTCAATTTTTCCCTTCCTACTTCTGAAGGAATAACTCCCTTTCCATTTTTAAGTCTGGTGGAACTCCACCTACTAACAGGAAAACCTTATATATACAGTAATTTACTAACTCCAGTAAGGGATCCCAGGCATCCTACTTGGGCAATCGTCCCTAATCTAATGGACATAAAACATATAAGGCTTCCTTGTAACACCCTCTGCAGCGGGTAATACTTTGTAGACAGAGGTGAGAAATCACAATTTAAAATGTCATGCCCAGCAAAACTAAACTGGGTACTGAAAGAAATCAGCAAGAACAGAGGCGATAAGCTTAATGGGCAGTTTCTCCTTGTCCAGATCAACTGACAGGCCACTCCCTATGGGCCAGGAGAGGATAGGCCTACCAGTTACATCACCAGCCTACAACCCTGTTTTCTATGCTAAGTTGTGCTGTGCTTTTCATGTGCAGTACATAGCCTCCCTTTTCAATAGCCGATTTCTTCCCTCACGAAAACCCTTTTTGGTTACCTGATCTCCTGGGCTCAACACAGTGCTGTTTCCTATGTGGCCAGACACCCAGAACTTATGAGCTTCCCATCAAACAGCTGATATGGAACTGAAGGAAATCCACAGAATTGTAATTAAAGGGAAAAAAAATTGTTTAAGTTTTTTTTTCTTCTCACTGGACAACCCCATTAATATTGCACATCAGTGAAATTCCTAGGTTAGAAGATTGGTGGTGTAGCCAAACATAATTTGTACAATACACTGCTCACAAAAAGTTACTGATATTTGGCTTTTGGTTGACATTTCAGGATAAATATGACATTTCTTGAAATGTTTTTAAATGAACTAAATCTCTTATCTTCATCTCTTAACTTTAGAATGCACACATCCCGCTGTTCAATGTTTCAGTACTTTTCGCACAACTTTTTGAATCACTCAAAAAAAGTTAGGTGATCCATTTGAATTGGGATTTAAACATTTCTCATCATGCTGTTCACATTTTGACATCAATATACCCAGACAACACCTTACAATTGACCTTTGCCATTGCGAGGCTTCAAGCAGGAGCTCTCAGACAGATGTGGCCACTGAGAATAGAGTGTCATAGAGTGTCATCAGCAGGTTGCAAAACAGATACAGTGAGACTGGAAGAGTCACAGAAAGGCAAAGAAGTGGACGTCCTTAGGCGACATCACACACTGATGACTGCTTCATTGTAAATGATGCCCTGTGGAACCAGATGATGAATGCCACAATATGCAAAGCACCCTTAAGGGAGACGAGAGGCAACCAAGTGTCACATCAAACCATTCATAACCATTGACATCAGCGTGGTCTGCGTGCTAGATAACCTGATCACATCACCAGGCATAGGCATCACTGTCTTGCAAAGACCAGGAAGCATCTACACCGGATGAGAGACAAGCGGTCCTCAGTGCTGTTCAGTGATGAAAGTTGAGTCACTCGGAACAGAATTGATGGACACCACTGGTTCTGAAGATGTCAAGAAGAGTGCTATGCACCAGCCAGGTCCGGTAGCGGTCAGGTATCCTTGCTGGTCTTCTGGTGCGCAGACCACATTGATGTAAGTGGTTACGAATGGTATGAGATGACACTTGGTTGCCTCTCACCTTCCTTAAACGTGCATGGAGTTGTGTTGCATTAATCATCCAGTTCTGCAGGCCATTGTTTATGTGTAAAGTGATCATCAGTGTGTGATGGAGCCAAAGGACGTCCATTTCTTTGCCTTTCTGTGACTATTCCAGTTTCTCTGCTGCAACCTGCTGATGACACTCTGGGACACTCTAAACTCAGTGGCCACTTCCACCTGAAAGCATCCTGACTGAAGTCTCGGAATGGCTAGGTACTATTGATCAATTATAAGGTATAGTCTTGGTCTCATGATGTTAAAATGTGTACAGCATGATGAAGAGGACTGTTTAACCCCTTACCAACATTGGATGTATGGGTACATCCTAACGCCAGTAATGGACTTTGTAGCGGGATCGTAGCGCATCCGCCATGTTTTACTACCTTCTGTCCCAGACAGGAAGTAGTAAAACCGCCATCTTTGAACACTGGAATGCATTGTATTACAATGCATTACAATTACCCTAGGGGTACTAAAGTTAAAGTGAAGAAAAATATTTTCAAGTGTCGAAAAAAATATTAAAAGTTCAAATCACCCGCCTTTGGCCATTTTACAAATAAAAAAAAGTTAAATAAAATAAAGTTACACATATTTGGAATTGCCGCGTCCGAAAAAGTCTGATCTATTAAAATATAACAATTTATCCTGTACGCTGAACACCGTAGACGAAAAAAAATTCCAAACTCTAAAATTGCGGTTTATTTGGTCCTTTCATGTCCCCTAAAAATTGGAATAAATTTAACAAAAAAAAAAAAAGGTCCATGTAGTCCAAACTGTTAGCACTAAAACTTACACTTCAGCCAGCAAAAAATGCCCCCTCACTCACATCCATAGGTGTTAGTGCAAAAAAAATTATCGGTGGCAGAAAATGGTGCGGCTGTTCAAGTTTCAAAAATAGAAAATGTTTGGATTTTTTATGGTACCAAAACAAAAACGGAAACCGCACATGTTTGATATTGCCGGATTCGTATCAACCTGTAGAATACAGATGACATCATTTTTACCAACTATTGAACGCTGTAAAAGCAAAACACCAGCAAACACGGCGCAAGTACGGTTTTTTTTTTCATATTTTGCCACACTTAGAATTTTTGGGCAGTTTCCCAGTATATTCTATGGTAATATGAACAACACCATTAGAAAGTACATCTTGTGTTGCAACAGAAAAGTCTTCATATGTCTATGTAGATGAAGAAATAGAAAAGTTATGGAAGGCGGGGAGGGAAAAAAAACGAACGTGAAAAAAAAAGGCCTCACCATTAAGGGGTTAAATCCTAATTTCAATTTATCCCCTAAATTTATTGAGCAATTCTGGGAACAAACAGCTATTGTGAATATTGTCATGAAGCTCCTGGATAAAGATCAGCAAGTTGTGCAAAAAGTACTGAAACACTGAACAGTTGGATATGTGCATTCTAAGTATAAGAGATGGTCTAATTTGTTCATTTAAAAAAAAATTCAAGAAATGTTTATGTTTATCCTGAAATTTCAACCAAAAGCCAAATATCGCTAACATTTTGTGAGCAGTATCTATCCGCATAAAGAATATGAAATATAAATAATCCATATAGGATTTACAAAGATGAGCATACATAAACATGTTGGTATTAGTCAATTACCATTCATTATTATGCCTCCTTTCTCTACTCATAATTATTAGATGTCACAGATTGCATATTCATACAAAAAAATTACTGTTTATGACAGTTTTATGATGGTTTATTAGCTAATCTTTCAGTTTATTATCTGGTGTAAAAAGTATCACATAGTCTTAATTCATACAAAGAGCTGCTTATCTTTGTAAACAGATGTCACAGAAACACTGCAGAGGGCAAAAAATATACTGCACAAAAAAAAAAAAAGTTATCAACCAAAATCTAATTTAATGACCGCAGATGCAGAACTAAAAACTCTCAACAGTTTAACATCTTAATAATGCAGGATTTGCCGTCTTCTAATCAGTCTCTTCACAGGGACCATCATTCCAAAAAGTCGTGCTTATTACTTTTTACATAATTATATTCAGAGCTCACAATATCACAATGACTTTGGAGTAGAGAGATTATGTTTTACACGCTGGATTTCAAAGTGAGAGCAATGTAAAGGGCTAAGTGGCAAACTTAATCAAAACTCACAGTACGACGGGTATGTTAAACACACAGCCGGCCTCAAAAGAGAATTATTTTATGAAAACGATTATTTTTGGAATAAAAGCATCCCAAATATCATGGGACAGAAAGCGATCCAGCAAGATTAAGCCACCAACGCAGATTCAGTAGTATCAAGGCTCATCTATTTTTATATTGAGAAGCAAAACACAACAATCTCAACAGCTATTTCGGTCAATGAACTGGAAAAGAATGACTATTTTTGTTGTCACCTAAAATTTCTCTGCTCTGTCAAAATCCTGCACTGTACCATATGTATCATCCTATGGACCTTGCACTTCTGCTTATGTTTGAGCAAAAATGTAACCTATGTTTTAATGTCCGTGTGGAAAAGTGTATGACTGTCAGATGACTCGACCAGTTAGATCCCCTATCAATGAACATAAATCTTCAATATGCACCTATAACTCTAAAATTCTATATACTGCATTAGACTAAGTTAGGTGAAAATACAGTGACATGACAGTTTAATGAAGCTCGCCATCAGGTATATGAGCTTAGATGGTGTATAGTGGAAGACATTATAAGTAGTGATAATAGCATCTTGCAATCCCGTCTGCTTCAACGTGAAGCATATTGCATATATAGCCAATTGCAAAGCAGCAGCTCACACAACCCACCACTAGGGGAACAATTAGATGATAAAAAAAAATTGCACGTTATATGGATACCTATGCATACCAACATGCAGCAAAGCCATAGTACAATACATGGGGAGATTGAACAAATGCAAAAATACCAATAAGACCACCACTCACGTATCTACTATGCATGGGGGGGGGGGGGGTTGCGGTTATTATAAGTGCAGATAGAAAAGGTGATACAGAAGGGTGCCATTTATGCAGATAAGTGTGGGACAATGTGGCAGAACAAATAATAAATGGGATATTTTTAAAAACATCCTAGGCTACCACTGTGAGAGGTACATACCTTATGGTAATAAAATAATTAGAAACAGGAAAAACCCAATGTGGATCAACAGGGATGTAAAAGAGGCAATAAAAAACAAAAAGAAAGCGTTTCACCTACTAAAACAGGAGGGTAGTGAAGAGGCGCTAAGAAGCTATAGGGAAAAAAATAAAGTGTGTAAAATAAAGATAAAGGAAGCAAAGCTGGAGACGGAAAGACATATTGCTATAGAAAGTAAAACTAACCCCAAAATATTTTTTAACTATATAAATAGTAAAAAGATTAAAACAGAAAATGTTGGCCCTTTGAAAAATACTGAGGGAGAGACAGTAGAGGACGATGAGAAAAAAGCAAACCTATTAAACACTTTTTTCTCCACTGTATTTACCGAGGAGGATGAGCTTCCTGTTGAACAGAGGGATGAGGTAAACTCCAACTTAAAAGTTTCTTGTCTAACCCAGGAAGAAGTGCAGCTCCGCCTTAGGAAGATTAAAATAGACAAATCCCCAGGTCCAGATGGCATACACCCACGTGTCCTAAGGGAGTTAAGTGATGTCATAGATAGGCCCCTATTCTTAATATTTATGGACTGTCTAATAACGGGGTATGTCCCAAAGGATTGGCGCATAGCAAATGTGGTGCCAATATTCAAAAAGGGGTCAAAAAGTGATCCAGGAAACTATAGGCCGGTAAGTTTGACCTCTGTTGTAGGTAAAATGTTTGAAGGTTTTCTCAGAGATGCTATCCTGGAGTATCTCACTGAAAATAAATGTATAACGCCGTTCCAGCATGGGTTTATGAAGGATCGGTCCTGTCAGACTAATCTCATCAGCTTCTATGAGGAGGTTAGTTCTAGACTGGATCGGGGTGAGGCACTGGATGTCATATATCTAGATTTTTCTAAAGCATTTGATACGGTGCCACATAAAAGGTTGGTAAATAAAATGAGAATGCTTGGACTGGGGGAAAATGTGTGCAAGTGGGTAAGCAACTGGCTCAGAGATAGAAAACAAAGGGTGGTAATTAACGGTGCATACTCAGACTGGATCCCTGTTACTAGTGGGGTACCACAGGGCTCAGTATTGGGCCCTATCCTCTTCAACATTTTCATTAATGATCTTACACAGGGATTACACAGTAGAATATCGATCTTTGCAGACGATACTAAGCTCTGTAAAGTAATCAACACAATAGAGGATAATGTGTTATTACAAAGGGATCTGGATAAGTTGGAGGCCTGGGCAGGGAAATGGCTGATGAGGTTTAACACAGATAAATGCAAGGTTATGCACATGGGGAGGAAAAATCCATTACATGACTACATGTTAAATGGAAAAAGGCTGGGTAAAAGTGACATGGAGAAGGACTTGGGAATCCTGGTGGACAGTAAACTTAATTGTAGCAGCCAGTGTCGGACAGCAGCTGCCAAGGCAAATAGGATCATGGGGTGCATTAAAAGGGGCATAGATGCACATGATGAGAAAATTATTCTCCCATTATACAAGTCACTGGTTAGACCATACATGGAATATTGTGCACAGGAAAGACATTGTAGAGCTTGAACAGGTACAAAGGCGGGCAAGAAAAATAATAAAAGGACTGGGTGGACTACAATACCCAGAAAGATTAGCAAGATTGGGGTTATTTAGTTTATAGAAAAAACGACTTTGAGGGGGGACATAATAAATATGTTTAAATACATGAAAGGTCAATATAGAGATCTCTCCCAAGATCTATTTATACCCAGGGCTGTATCTAGAACAAGGGGGCATCCTCTACGTCTTGAGGAATGAAAGTTTCTACATAAACATAGAAAGGGATTCTTTACTGTAAGAGCAGTGAGACTGTGGAACTCTCTGCCAGAGGAAATTGTCATGGTGAATTCACTGACGGAGTTCAAAAAGGGTTTGGATGCATTTCTGGAGCGTAATAATATAACAGGTTATAGGGTCTAGGATTCTGGAGGGGGGGGGTCATTGATCCAGGGATTTTTCCGATTGCCAGATTGGAGTCAGGAAGGAATTTTTCCCTAAAATGAGGACAATTGGCTTCTACCTCATTGGGTTTTTTGCCTTCCTCTGGATCAACACCTTAGCACAACAGGCTGAACTGGATGGACGTCTCGTCTTTTTTCGGCCTAACAAACTATGAAACTATGCACCTAAAATATGTGAAGGATACTCTGTATATCCATATACTGCCCAGACAATGCCTTCTTTGGCACTTTTCTCAGCCAGATACCTCCCTCAGTTAAAGCCAAGTCATTATATTCCAGCTGGGGACGCAAGAAGGGGTGGGGAACTGGCGTTAGTCAGTCACAAAGGGGTCCACATTTTGCTCCTAGTGGCTAAGAAGTGCATATTGCGACATTGGTTGCAATGCCTTCTCAGTGGCCTCCCAGTCCCACTCAATTGCCTTCTCAGTGGCCTCCCAGCTAGCACCCTCGCTCCCCTCCAATCTCCTTACGTGCCTGTCTTATCACCTCTTTCGTATCCACTGCTCTGCCTCTGCAATCCTTCATGGTTCATTGCCAGCGAATTCATTTCAAGCTATATCATGACATACAAGGCTATCCATACCTATCCTCATACATCTTGCCCTAATTTCCAAATATTACCCACGCACTCTCGTTCAAAGGACTTCTCCTTGCTCTCCTTAATCAGCTCCTCACCACCTCTCAGACTTCTCGTTTTACCCAACTCTGAACTCACTGCCCAACCTCAGATTCTTCCACTTCGCCAGTTCAAGAACTGAAAACCCATTTTATGTTGCATACCTTCTAAATTGTCACTACTTCCTCCACATACATGTCTGCCTCACTCCGGTCTCTTCACCTCCTTGAGATTGTAAGCCTCGGGGTGGTCCTCTCTCCTCTGTCGTGCCATTGTCATTAGCACTGTATCGTTTCACGTATGTAATGTATGAACCCCCCGAATGTACAGCGCCCGGAATCAATGGCGCTTTAATAAATATATAATAATAATTGAGGAGAGTTTCCGACCAAGGAAGAAATTGACTAGTGATCAGTAAGCTAGTATGATGGAGATAGATGCAGAACAAACAAGCGAGATGACAAAAGTTCTTTCAGAAGTGGAAAGTTTCATAGTAAAATCTTTCTCAGACAAGATATGGAGATAAGGACATTTCCTACCTCTCACTACTTCTGGGAAGAGGCGGTCATTGGGAATTGGAATAGGAGATGATCTTAAGGCAGGACCCCGAGAACCTAAGGGACAAGAAGGGGTTTTCGGGTGGGGGAAGACACGGACCCTAGCAGATGACTCCAGATGGAAGCTCAAGGCCCGAATAAGTTTAAAAGAATCTGACAATGTGTTTCGCTGAGAAAAGACTGGGGTAGGATATGGAGAAATTCAGGATGGGGAAGAACCCCTTGAGGACCTAGTGTGGTTTTGCAGAGGTTGGGGGATATCTTACATGACAGGTCGATAGTTTCCAACTGGGAATGTTAGTGTTGGGAGATGGTTTATTATTACTAAAATGGAGGAGAATGTTAATGTCTTGTTTTATATACGAGTTGTACAGATTGAATTGATATATGCTGTAATTGTGTTAATGGTCATGATGATTCTGTATTAGTTATACTATTCTTCTCAATAAAAATTGTTTTTAAAAAAAAAAAAAAAAACAACAAGTCATGTCTGAGCTAGTACTTAGATTATCCATGCTCATCCCTTTCTGCTTAATATTTATGTCATCAAAATTCTGAAAACACACACTGAAAAATCAGAATCATTTCTAAAATCTAGATTGTATATTGCCTTCTCCCTTTTACGTTACTCCTCTACCTAAGCTAAAGCTCTTACTTAAACGTGGAGGCTTTCTCTTTTCACATTGACCTTGACCTGCCTTCTTGAAATGCATTTTAACTCATCAGTTTCATTAAGTTTCTTTATATCCTGTAAACATCTCTATTCGGTTTTAGGAGGGACTGATGTGCTGCAAGATTGCTTCTCTGACATTTCAAATCCTAGAAAATCAAGGTCTTTGGTTATCTGCAGGAGCTGATGCTTTCCTATAATCCTACTCACTCTCTTCGATCGGCAGGTGAGGATCAGATGACACTCCTGCTCTGTACGTTTCTGCATCATCTAAACTGACATTTTAGCTTTGTTGCTCCAATGTAGTTTTAACCTTCCCAGTTAAAGACCTCTCTCCACATTTCTCAGGAACAGGATTAAATATTCTTTCCACAACCCAGCAATTCACCTTGATCATTGCAAACGGGATATTAAATATATCAAAATGTCAACAACGGCAGCGGCAATAGCAGATTTATCAGAATAGATTAAACCGACACAAAGTGGAAAACATAACATCAAACAGAAGGAGGTTCTTATGGAAAACGAACTGTAATTCAGATTCTCCTATAAAATAAAAAGAAAAACAACCATCACCAGAAAAACCCTCAAATTTATTACACCTTTTATATGAATTTACAAGCTTCACTGAAATAGTCCCTAAATTTCAGAGAATTCACATTTTCCTAGGCAGCTTACTACACAGTTATCATATTGACTGCTAAACTAACAATAAAGACATATCAATCATTACAGTAAATTTTCTCATTATATTTCAATTCTGTGCTTCAAACAAGGATTGGATCACATACTTGCTAGTTTATAAAATGCCAGGTTAAATCAATTTCACTGTATTAGTAACAACTGTCTGTATTTTAAGTAAAGTATAAAATCCTGTACCTAAAGGTTTTGTTAGAAGGTAAAACTCTTACTAAATTATTTTGTTATTTGGAAAACAATAAGAAAACCATTAGATTTACATAGAAACTTTGCAACCCATCTTTCTCAAGCATCTGAATTGTAAATCTGCCTAGTTTTGCTGTGATTAATGTTTCTTGAATTGTTTGGTTCGATAGTGGTTTCAGTAAAGTTGTGAAAAAAAATTTTTTTGGGATATCCTAACCCTAATTTTTTTCTCTAACCTTACGCCTATTGCTAATCATAACAGTAACCCTAACCCAAAATTAAGGTGAAGGTTTTTATATTGTTTAAAGAGCTAACTTACCTTTTAGCATCACTCACGTTCTGCACAATTTAAAGGGACAATGGGAGTATTTGTGAAAAATAAGTTAACCCTTTAACAGCATAAAAACCCTACATCTTACCACAACTTAGGGTAAGTGGTTGAATATTCTACTGTACCCTAGAATCCAATCATTTAGCTTCAGGTTGAAGTTGACAGTGAATCACTGCAGAACAACTTATATATAACCGGCCACCACCTTAAATAAATCACTGCAAGAGAAACAATAACAACCTAAAACTTAACTCTTAATTTTTAAATATAAAATACCACTTGGTTATTTGCTTTTTGAATGAGTAGTATTTTTTTCTATTTCAAGAGGGAGACTGTAGGGTGCATTAGGGAGAATCCTTGGGGCCGCTCTTTTTAGGGCGATTACTCCATGCATCTAAGGGAACAGAGTAGTGGAAAAACAGGGTTATGTTTGTTTTCTAACCCCCTCCTTTTTCCAAAGTGTCTGGATTGGAATACCTATGCACCTTGCTTGAAGCCATCAAATGGTAAGTTCAGAATATATTTGCTTATACTCCTTTCTTTAAAACTGAATATTTGTGTTGTATATGGAAAAAATACTACTGCATTCATTACGGAATATACAGTGAACACATGAATCTCCTAAGTTACCTCTTTGTGATTTATTTATAGAGAAATCGGTATTTTATATTGAAAAATTTAAAGTTTTAGGTAGTTCTTGTTTGTCTTGCAGTGATTTTTCGAAGTTAACATTGCCCTGAATCTGAAGAGCCGTACTAGCAGTGATATGGTTGTGAAGGGTAGAAATATCATCTGATGTTTATGTTTAGGAAAAACTGAATGACAGCGCAGTGGATTGTTACCAAGGGCTGAAAATACAACATTACCCTAGCTTATATGAATACAAGTAAGGAGTCAAGTGGCTTCAACCCAATGACGGGCGTACTATAATGCTCTCCAGTGTCTTGGATACATCTATTCTAATGGTTCCCATCATAGTAGAGGCAGAGTAAGCTGCTGATTCAGCTAAACATCAAGTAAGGTGATCTGTAATGAAAGGCAGCATTAAACAGGCCAAGAAAATGGCCTAGCTGTAGAGGATGCATCAATTGCAGCAAAACTCCCAACACAATGGGGCTGGTTGTCTACCCTATCACGTAAGAAAGCCAAAATATAGGGGAAGCAACAGTACCATGACTTTGTCTAAATGTAATTATGCTACACAGTGCTCTCTCCCTATAGAAATGAATAGGATATAGCATTTTTAAAGATTATATTTAAAGCATGTCATCCCCCTATAAAATGACATGTGAAATCATTAGTGGTTAAGTGGAGGGTCAAGTATAGGTTTTGCACTAGGGGCCAAGACATTTCAAACAAGAACCTAAACATGTACTTAGTACCTAACTATTACGTTATTAGCACATTTACAATGTCAACAGCATGAAAAGCTGTCAAATTATTGGACATCTGTATAAAAATATACAGTAACCAAAAAAGAAAGCTAAAATTATACTACAATCCATTAACACATCTTCAACCCAATCAGTGTCTACTACAGGGACTCCCACTGGCATAAAAATGAAAGTTATACTCCCCTTGGTTTAAGTACTAATGTACAGTACTAATGTTACGTGACTCATTTCATTCATAGATAGGCCAAGGTTCTGCAGTGAGAGAGGTTAAATGCAGACTATTAACCCCATGGCTGGGGAAGAATTTTCCGATCAGATGATTCTATCCCAGTAAGAAAGCTGATTGTAATGGAGAATGCATATTCCATTACTAAAGACTAGACTGCAGAAAATCCAACAAATTGCTAATATGCTGACCTTTAACAAGAAGGAATGCTTTAAAATGCAAGAATATTAAGAGAATATGTGAATATAGAGGGGACTGTATCAGGATAGGGCAATACATTACATGGAAATCCCTAAAGAAGCATTTATGCTATCAATCGTACATGAAAAAAACTTTGAGATTCTTAGTTCACACGTTTTGATCAAAAAATGCTTAAGCCACCCACGAACTTACAACGGGATCTCAAGGCCGGGTGGTCCTACGCTATCTTTACCTCTCAAAAGAGCCAAATTCAGGCCTCTCACTGGGTCAACCGACCTCCATTATCCAGAGAGAAAAATAAAAAAACACACCAGCCCTGCAAGCATACTGCACTGATTTAACAGTCTGTGAAAGAGGGCGGGGTGCAGAAAACCAAAATGGAGGCAGGCTTGCAGGGTTGGTGTGTTTTTTTATTTTTCTCTCTGGATTATGGAGGTCGGTTGACCCAGTGAGAGGCCTGAATTTGGCTCTTTTGAGGGTAAAGATAGCGTAGGACCAACCGCCTTGAGATCCCGTTGTAAGTTCGTGGGTGGCTTAAGCATTTTTTGATCAAAACGTGTGAACTAAGTGTATCAGGATAGTGCACAATAACAGTCTACAACAAGCCAAAGAAAAAACTAAGGAGGACAGTGTACCAATAATACAAGACAAAATGTAGTTTATAATCACGAAATGCCTTGACTTAAAGAGGACTTGTGGCATCTCCTGACCGGTCTGTTCAATAAATCCTTCTGTTCCTTGTGAAATAACAATTCTGGAGCTTCTTCTCTTATATCTCTGTGTTGTGCTGTTACCTCTGTCATTCCTTCTAGAAATATGTTAGTGAATGAGTCAAATGGGTGTTACCATTCCAGCTTTCAAAGGACTGTGTCCCTGCACACACTGAGTCAGTCAGCACTGATAGGACAATGTCAGACTGTGCAGGGACACGCCCCTAATTGGAGCCGACTGATTCAGCAATAGATTTCTGCTGCGTGGGGCGCAGAACTGGCGTTCGGGATTATACAGCAGCTGACTCCATGAACCAGAGCACGGTGATACTTGCCAGGTGATCTTAGTCCTTCTATTTGGTCGTGGCCACTGCCACACTCTGCATACTGATACTTATGTACCTGTGGACTTTTCTGAATTGGAGCTCCTTGCAAGTTTTTTGATGCTATAGCTATTCACAGCGATCATACATAGGAATGAATTTGGGATACCTTTCTGTAACGTTTGCACAAGTTGAACTTGCCAATTTAGGCATTGTGCATGTGATATGGCTATTTAGCTGTGAGTATGCGGTTCCACATTTTTTGGCTAGGTAGTTAGTGGATATGGGCTTATAGGGATAGTGTACTTTTCCCGATAATATATCCATTTTTTTGGTTACTTGCCAATGATATAGGTTTTGTACTAAATAGTAGAGACAACTATTGTCTCTTTTTATTGAGCTTTATTAAAAGTTATATTTTATAGTCTTGTCCAGTGAAATTTTTGTATACTTCTTGACTATCTAGTTTGCTACTACAGGGTTACTTTCACCACCCTTTTTGTTGTTGCAAAAGATTTCAAGAAAGGACAACAGCACAACACACAGTTATAAGAGAAGATGCTTCAGAATGATTTCTTCACAGGGAATACAAGGATTTAGCAAAATTGACCTGTCAGGAACATCCATGAATCCTTTTTAAAAGAAATAATTTTGTTCCACTGAACATCACATTGTGTGTTTTACAGTTATGTCAGTCTGCTTTTCAATCCAATCATTTTAGATCCAAAATAGTGTGAAATAAACAGCAAGTAAGTGTCGAAATGGGTATGACCAGTTGAATAGAAAAGAATGAACAGAATACGGAGAATACTAAATTCTAAAAATATACTGCAATTCTAGAATTGTAAGGAGTTACTATAACTCTGTGTAATACTGCTTTCCATGTTAAAAAATTTTTTGTGAGGCCGAAGAAAATTCAAATAGAAACCCGGGAAAGTGAATATATTAATTTCTCTAAATACTCTATGATCTGAACCAGGGAGCTGAAAATCTGACAGCTGCTGCTCTGAGCACTCAATCTCTTCAATGTGGTTATCACTCCCCTTCCCCCACATGGTCAGAAAAAAACAATACAGTTCTGACCTTAGCAGAGGATCAGTCCAAGCAAAGAAAAGTCTGACCATAGAGAAGGGACTGCATTCACTAGCAGCAGATTTCTTGTAGATGTTCCTGCATCTGTCTTATATATCTCAATTGTGCTTGCAGACAGAGAGAGACACACAGAGACATACAGAGACACACAGAGACACACACACAGAGAGAACTATATTTACTATTTTGCCATAGGCAAACTTAAACTCTATCAGTTCTCAATCTATAAAGCACTACCCATTGTTGAATCTCTGGTGGCCAATGGGTGAGCACCTGAATAGGGTGTGTACCTAAGACCATATAAAAGGAAAGGAACTAGACCACATGGGACCGGGCCTCTATCCCCTGATGAAGCCAGTTAGCTGGTGAAACATGTTGGTGATGTCAGGCATGAAATTTTAATTTGTGATTTTCTACCTCTTTCTACTGTGTTGCCCGCTGCAGAGGGTCTCACAAAGAAAACCTTATATGCTTCATGCCCATCAGATTAGGGATGACTGCACAAGTAAGAGGTTTTGGATTCCTTTTTGAAGTTAGCAAATCACTGTATATATAGGGTTTCCCTGCTAAAAGGTGGTGTTCCACCAGACTTAATAGAAAAGGAGTTATTCCTTCACAATTAGAAAGGGACAAATTGAGAGGTTAGAAATCAGGTTTTTAAAACAGTGCGTATCGAGGTTAAGTGTTATATATAATAAAAGTTACGTTTTAGTGCTTTATAGATTGAGAACTGATAGAGTTTAAGTTTGCCTAAGGCAAAATAGTAAATATAGTTATTAAAAGTCACTCTTTGTTCTCTTGCTAGATTCCCATTTTTTTGAGACTATGAGAGAGGAGAGAGAGAGAGAGAGAGAGAGAGAGAGAGAGAGAGAGAGAGAGAGAGAGAGAGAGATATCCAATGAAGAGCAAAATATTCTGGCTTTATGAAATATCCCTCAAAACAAATAAAATGAAATTAATATAATTAATGTTTTTCCAGACTAAGGGTGCTTTCACACAGCTTATCTTTAGTGAAGTCCACATCTCAAACAATTCAGGCATCATGTAGCCTATGGAACTAGGTTATTTTTGTTCATTATTCCAAAATATTTTTGCCCTAACTTTAAGTGATTCTTAAAGTTTTTTTTCCTCTACTTGATTTGGAAACTCTAACGCCAATTAACTATAATATTTTACTGCAATTTATTGGAGGTCATTTTTTTTAAATCAGAATATTTAAGCATCGAACAATGTTTTACATCTATATTTCATATTTTTATGTCATTTGTATTTTATATATTTTTTTTTTTACAAAGTAAAAGTCTGGGTGAACAATAATCAAAAAAACTTTCTCATCGTTCCAATTCATTTTCGATTGGCGAATTCCTCTTCAAAAACATATTTTCACTATTAAATAAGTCAAACTGTTTTATGCAGAATACAACCATGAATATAAGAAGTCAAGCCATTTTTGTTACTATTTAATTACATAAAACATTTATAGTACCTATAGTAACTAAATAGTACACTGTATGCTATAAGCCAACATACATATAATATACAGCTATATATCACAAACATTCAGCTTTTATTGCTGCATAATCTACATCCTGAAGTCACAGTAAAATGTACTTACATCTACTTCTACAATAATCACTGAAGGTCAGTATTCTTCAACAGTTTGTTTCTGATCACATCTCCAATCATTGCTTTCAGAAGGCTGCAGAACAGCAAAACATTTCCGTGCGGAGGATGGATACTGCACTGCATACTGATTAGATCTACAGGGAGCAATTTGTCACTGTTCTTTCACAAGTGTCCAGTGTGTAGAAATGTGTATTAATCCCAATTTAGAGGGTTCTGACACCCCATGGAATTCTAGCCATGATTTGGAATGCCGACTCTCAATTAGAATTAGGGTTACGCTAAGCAGTGTTTATGACTATTGACAACACTCTAATCCCAAAAAAAGTGTAGTCAGCCACCATCCCTGGAATATTAACTACCTATATCATCACTATAGAACAGTACTGGGCAGTGTAAGCCGTGAATCAGGCACTGGACTAAAATATATCACTTACTAGAGCTTTCAGCAGTGTCTTTCTGCCTCTCTCTGGTCACACTTCCTCCCCACTCCATACAATTCTGGAGGGATGAGCTAGAAAAGTGGATAAAAGGGCAATTTTTATGGTAATACAAGGTTTTATATAAAATAAATAGCACAAGGATTATTACAAAAGTGCTATTTAATTATCTTATAATTTCTGTAATATTCCTTGGTTCTGCTCCATATTTCATGTATGTTGCAAATTCCAGCTTGGTACTGTATGTTTATTCCGATATGAAAAATTCAAATAAAAGTATGTTTAAATAATAATATATATATATATATATATTTTTATATATATATATATATATATATATATATATATATATATATTGGATTGTGTTTGTATGTTACTGCCACACCAGCAGGCACCTATGCTTATTTTTTCAAAAAAGTTTTTTGGGATGTACAGACCAAATATTGTTTTCTAGACTGTTTGTATGGGGAGTGGCTGCCCCCAATTTGGTTTTCTTGCACTCCACCCACCTGCACAGGCTTTTAAATCAATGCAGAATAACTTGTAGCTGGAGTCTTCTCTCCCTGAGGTATGGAAGTCTGAACAGGCTTCAAGAGAGGTAACAAAAGAGTAGGTTCCCATCTGTATTGAAGTCGCCTTGCTGATTGGGAGGTGGGCTTAAGCAGTTTTGATCAAAAATGTGAACTAAAAACCTTAAACATTTTTCATGTATTCTAAGTATTCTATTCCCTCCCTTTGCCCACTTTTTCCCCACCCTTGGTTGAACTTGATGGACACGTGTCTTTTTTCAACCGTACTATGTAAGTAGCAAAAATGCTTTTTAAAACATTTCTATGTCCTTTTAAATATTTTTTTAGTGCTAGTAGTGTGCTGCTGATTATTATATATATATATATATATATATATATATATATTATATATATATTAATTATATGTATATATACAAAGTCACCTACATTTACTTGTATTATTGGTTTTTATAAAGTGTGTTGAAAGATTAGTAAACATTTAAATCTGTTCAGAGCGAACTACTGTTGATATGGTGTGTCTTGGTGGCAAGAAAATTAGATTTCCCACCTGGACACAGGGGCTAATGTAAAGGCGCATTCCTACGTGGCGCAAGTCCCACACAGGCCTTTGCACCTGAGAGGGTCCTTTTACCACATAAGAATACATCAGTATAATTAAGGCTATGTTCACATGGCATAATCGCGAGATGTATTTCGCCCGCAATTACGTCGTGTGCTTGGGGGCGGGGCGGCAGCCCGCCGACCCCATAGACATTCATTATTCTCGGCGCATACCATACGTAAACCATAGTTCTCTGTGAGAACCGTGGATTACCGTAATGACTGGGACATATCTCACCCCGTATTTCGTGCAGTGCGGCGCAAAATACGGGACAAGATACGTCCCATTTTAAGCCGTGTGAACATAGCCTAAGGGTACATAATGGGGAGCATGTTTCACCTTTTGCTCTGGGCCCAGGCCTATTAAATATACCCTTCTGGAAGTATTCAATAAGAAACAATAATCAATGTATAGTGCCACATTCTATGTTGCTGCTATGACATTTCATAACCATATGAAATTTCTAGTCTTACGAGCTTGTGCCATAATAGTTTAATGGACAAACGTTTACATTATAATAATCATGTAGAAATATTTGACCTGACTACCAATGATTGCCTGCATTGGTGGCAAAAGGGACATAGTTATGGTGTGACTTTATATATATCATAATAACATGTATTACCAGCTTTACAGTCATGTGATCTCAAACCTTTCCTTTATAAAACTAAAGATCTGAGAGAGTTTCAACATTACTGGGGAAGAAGATCTTCCTTGATCCTGTGGGTAAATAAAGCCTTGTCTGACGAAGCAGTGGATGTGGTTAAATGATAGAGATGGCATATTTAATAGCTCTACTTTTTCCAGATAACGATTCAAGGAAATGGTTACTGCTAAGTGCATCACAAAATCGGGCTTCCCAGAATAAGCCATGATGCGATTAAAATAATATGTAGTAGTAATAGAAATGTTGCTGCTCGTCATAGTTCTTAATTCAGAATACCCATTATTTTCATGGTCTTTAGCGTATATATAATCTCTTTCATGTACCTATGTACAGAAGCAAAACGACTAAAGGATTCAGGAGCATTGTAGAATGCATTGGAGGGTCAAAAATCCTCCAATCTAAACATTTATAAAGACTTCAACTCGTCTATATTCGAAAGACTATAAAGTGTCCTGAAGAAATTATTGCTTGGAGCAGTGGTCTTCAAACTGCGGTCCTCCAGCTGCTGGGAAACTACAACTCCCATCATGCCCACTGTTATAGTTTATATAAATGCATGATGGGAGTTGGTGTTTCCCAACAGCTGGAGGTCCGCAGTTTGAAGACCACTGGCTTGGAGCAAGCTCCTAAACTTCCCCTAGTGGTGGCTGCAGACACCAAGAATTTTATATTTTAACTCCGTGGGGCAGATTAACAAATCCCATCTAAAAATAAAATAGCATAAATTGATAAATTTGCCACAAATTAATCTAACAGTCTCACATGCTGTGCGATAGATCTGATGCATCTTGGTGCATTTTAGACATTTAGGGCCCGTTCACACGGCTTATTTGCCGACGGATTGGCGCCGTATTCGCGCCGGATTTGCGCTTCAATACGGCACCAATCCGTCGGAGTCATTACGGTAATCCCACTGCTCTCATAGAGAACAGTGGATTCCGTCGCTCCTCCCCGCTCGGCAAATCCGCCGCGGGGGGAGAAAGTGACATGCACATTATTTACGGCGCGGACGCGCCGGAAACAATGCATTGTCTATGGGGCCGGGAGCGGCGCCCCCGCCCCCGTCCGGCCCCGCCCCCGTCCCGCCCCGTATTCACGGCGGATTTGTGCGCTCAATACGGCGCACAAATCCGCCGTGAATAAGCCGTGTGAACACGGCCTTAGGGCCACATGTATGAAAAACTGTCTAGGTCTAAAATTCACTTTGTTGCCCATAGCAACCAATCAGAACTCCCCTTCATTTCATATAGTGCTCTGGAAAAATGAAAGGGGCACTCTGATTGGTTGCTATGGGCAACAAAGTGAGTTTTAGCCCTAGACAGTTTTCATACATGTGGCCCTTACTTCCCTTCGGCCCCTCTTAGCTGGAAGACATCATCCAGTGGAAAACAAATATAAATAATACCTCTCCGAAAGTTCTTGATATACAGGAAACAGCCCTGTGTGGAGACCATGAGATCAAAGCGGATTGGCCTTCTCCAGAGAAGGCTTTGAAGCCACACCCCTGCTTCCCAAGGCTTTCACTCTGAGTAGCAGGAAGTGTTGCACTGAGATTGAGAAAGAGACCGGTAGATAAAGCAAAGTATGACCCTGAGACTTGTAGTTTTACAAGAGAAAGGGAAATGGCTTTCAGACAGGAAATGCTGGTCCTAAGCTGCAGTGAAGGCAGGCTACATACAGCACATGCAAAGCAGAAATCAGCACAGAAAACCTCACAGGGACATGAACAAAAGACTCAGGCATGCTACTTAAGAATATTTTTTGTTTACTGGACAATCTAAAACTAGCACATTTGTCTGGTACATTTTACAATTTCCTAAGTCCACAAGAAATATAATTTTTCTCACTATTTGTTTGACTAAAATGTATTCTGACTAAGCTGGAAAAAATATTTTCACATAAACTCTAATTTATTGGAAATATTGCCGATATAAAAAACTATATGTGGCATATAAAAAGTTTATATGATATAAAATATAATATACATAATGACGATACAAAACTGCAGTTTCCAGCATTGTATGTGTCAGGCCTATGTCAGCAACAAGGAGGTGGGCTTAAGCAGTTTTGATCAAAAGTGTGAACTAAGAACCCCAAATTTTCATGTATCCCTAGTAGCAGAAATGCTTTTTTTCAAATATGCCTATGTACCTTGGATGATTTTTTAGCTGATAGTGCGCTACTGGCATTTGGAATGTGTATGTATATTACTGCCGTACCAGTGTGCACCTATACTAATTTTTTTCAAGAAAAAGGTTTTTGGATGTGCAGAGTCAAATATTGTCTTTTAGTCTATGTATGGAGGAGTGGCTGCCTTCATTGGTTTTTTGCACTACGCCCACCTTCACAGGTTTTTAAATCAGTGCCGTGTGCTCAGTTAGCTGGTTCTTTCACTGCCTGGAAGTATGGAAGTCTGAACAGGCTCCAATGAGAGGTTACGTTTAGTGTTAGGACCCACCTGCAATGGGGTCCCCTTGACGAAATCGGGAGGTGGGCTTAAGCAGTTGTGATCAAAAGTGTGAACTAAGAAACTAAAATTTTCATGTATTCCTAGTAGCATAAAGGCTTTTGTCAAATATCCCTATGTACCTTGGATGGTTTTTTAGTTTATAGTGTGCTACTGACATTTGGAATGTGTATGTCAGCAACAAACACCGATCAATAGATAAACAAAAAGTAAAATATTAAGTAAAATACTTCTAATCAATTCAGTGTAATTCACTAAGAGATCATCAGGCTAGAAATCTAATTAGTGGTAAAGTACTAATAGTATAAGATGCTCAATTAGCATGGGCATGGATTAGCACTATGTGCAATGACAGATTAACAATCAAGGATGGATTAAATGATGTCTGCAACCCCCCAACACAAAAGAGGTCTGTTCCTATTTATTTGCCGGTCATATATGCAGTACCGCCTGAAACCAACATGTGGCAATGCTATGTTGCCCAATGTGTCATTTTAATAGTTGTATTCACAGGCCTGAAATCTCCTTTATGTCAGATATTACACCAGTACAGTACATGAATTGCCGTGAGTGTAATCATAGAGTATAATTAGAAGTCACCATAGTCAAGAATAGAAATTAGAGTCTACGGACAGCGTTCCATCCCAGCACACAAAATAAGATGGGATCATTTCGGCAAAATAGAACTCGACTCACCTGAGTGTTTAATACTCCATTACTTTATTTCATCCTTCATTAGAGGAACAATGTAGCATTACACTTTGGATAAGGGTTTGGCTGGTTTGGTCTGGAATTTTGCAGTCAATGGCAGGAATATCGTGGAGCCAATTTCTATCCTTTTTTAGACAGGAGAAAGGAAGTGTATGCGATTAATAAATGATACATTTCCTTGCTCCTGTCTGGAAAAGGCTGGTGAATTGTTGCATGATATTTATATGATCGTTGGCAAAATTGAGATCGCGCTGACCCGGCCCTACTGAAATCAGAAGAACTGAGACAGTGCTTTATTATACACAAGATATGAGGATACAACGCCTTTTAAAGTTCTCAGTATATACTACATAGGACTTAGAGCAAATTATAAGTTAAATAAAATGTTGCTCAGGCACTGCTTGCAGTTGCATAAGCAGACAATGGGTAGCAGTGTCACTGTACATTTAGAAGTATCAGAATCTGCTTGGAGCAATCACATACCTTTATGTTTCCACTTCGTTTAGGCTTTGTCCCCACTGCACCGGTTTTCCGCCTGGCGGTTTATCAGACCGCCGGCAGTCCGAAAAACATAGAACATGTTCATTCTTCTGACCGATTTTGGAAGATGAACAAGTCTACGTGAAGGAGGAGGGCTTTTCTCTGCTGATCGCGAAGAAAAGCCATCTCCCTGCGGCCGTGTGCACGGCACAAAAACAAGACAAATACCGGTCAGATAAACCGACCGGTATTCGTCCTGTGCCGGGTACACGGCCCCTTAAGATTGCCCCACAAAACAGACCTCAAAAGGGGGGGGGAGCTTATTTTGCAACCTAAAATGCTTGGCACCGGAGGTCTTATGGGTATTTCAATTCATAACGTGGCTTGAAAATGACCTACATATTGAATTCATATGTCGGTTGGTATGTAGTCATGTCAGGTACCTAGATGATTACCTCAAGTGTTCTCAAGAACAATACAAAAAGACATGATCAGTTAGGAAACAGTGCTGTCAATCGTTCTGCAGTCTAGCAACTCAACCTTGTAATAAGCAGGAAGGGGAGGAGGGACTGCTAGCGGCAAAAATATCACAGGTAAGAATGTAATAAATTCAAGTAGGCAGGTTAGTTATTATTTTTATGTAAAAAGTAATTAAGTGACAATAGAAATTAATGAAAGTCTATTAAAATCCTGTTCAAATTCACACCTGCAGCAATATATGGATAATTAATGAATATTTCATGTAAACAACTTTACCATGGTTTTTTATGTTCCCTCTTGACCAAATTTTTTTTAGCATAAAAAATGTACATGACAATTTGAGTAACTCTCTCAATACATTGCATATTTTGCACTGCTTCGGAGTTTATTCACAATTCTGGTGGTTGCTATTGGAAATCACTGACCGGTCGTCGACAGTTATGACCCCATCAGTTTAGCTCCTATAATGGATACGGTTTTTCCTATTTCAGATTATTGGACACTAGTGTTGTACTTTAGAATTGGGACATGGTAAAATTCAACCCGAAAATCTATGTACAATTTGGTTAGGCGAGAACCACATTTTGATGGAATTTGTAGAAAAAGGATTCTAACACTAAAACTCACTTTTTTACCCATAGTAACATATGCGCAACAAAGTGAGTTTTAAACCTAAACCATTTTAAATCAGGGCTGTGGAGTCGGAGTCGGAGGCTATTTTGCAGGAGTCGGAGTCGTCATAAAAGGGACCGATTCCCAAAATATATAATTAGTTGGTCCAGTTCGTTCGATGCAGTGCAAAGAGCAAGAGGAATTGGGTCCGGCCAGTGCTACTGCTCCCATATCTTCAGCCTCATCACATGAGGAGTGTAATTGATGACATGGAGCAGGCAAAGCGCTGCCCCAGGGGAAAAGATTCTGCTCCCATGGCAAACAGATTTAAGCAAAATGTTTTACCTGCTTCCAAAGAAGTAGAAGAGTTCAACCATTCATCTAAACTGACTGTGGCTGAGGCAATTCCTTTATACCCCGACATTGTTAGACATGTTGCCCCTGTGATCACCACTTTGCCCCCAACCCAAGTTAGTGTAGAGAGGCCGTTCGCTAGCCTGGAAATCATGAGATCTGATGTGAGGTCATGTATGCAGGATCTGATGGAGGCGTTACTATTTCTCAGAACAAATTCAGAGACTCCACAAATGTTCCTGTAGTGTTTTGCATATTTACAATTTTTTGTGTTCTGAAGTCATATCCAATAAATATATTTTACACTGACAATCAAAATGGTAACAATGTTTTGAACTTGTGAGGCTTTCAGGCTCCATATCTCACCATCCACTATAGCTTTGCACATGAGGCTACTGTAATTTTATATACAGTCATCTTACCGATCTTATACATAAATTTGACTTGCAAGTATTTAGCATCTGCTTAGTTCTGAAGATTCTTTCCTGTATCTGCATTGTTACTGTTTTGCTCCTAAAAATCAAAATGTTAATTTGTATTATTTTGTTAGCATTTGGGAAATCCACCTTTGGTTTTCAATATTGGCTGAATCCTTCTGGGCTCTGGATAAGATTCAAAACCGGAGAAATACCGGTCGGATAAACCAAGCGTTTTTTGGTGCATTTTTGTGCAGAAATGTACGGTATTAACTGCTGTGCCTTTCTGCACAAAAAACGCATCCAAAAACGCTACGCAGGAAAGCACCCTAATGCCCATTTGCCAATTATTCAAATATTTGATAGCAAAATGCAGAGTTCTAAAAAAAAGACGCTCCAGGATCATTACTTTACAGACATGTCAGGAAAGATGAGAGGTCCTCTTTAAAGGTGTTTTTCACTTCGAAAAATCCCTGATCCTAAATCTCCAAATTGCTCACTACGAGCCGGCCTTAGAGAGCGTGGAGTTCTATATATAGCTGAGTAAGTGTGCTCGGGTATATTCGGGATAATTCAGTTTTTGACCTCTATAGTATATAAAATATAGACCGCAATAGTGGAGTATAATCGCAGGTGCTTTCCTTGAACACCTCGTGTCAATAGTCTGAATGAAGGTATACTCCTATACAGACACTATAATCATGTGTCTACAAAACGTATGCAATTTAATAGATATCAACAACGTACAATAGCATTCGGCTAAATAGCCTTGCTTAAAGACATAATGCAACTATAAAGTGATAACTTGCGGCTATATGTCTCCAGTCCTGGAGTGATCCAAAGTAATCTTCAGCACTGAAATGTCCAAGTGCTCTTTACTAGCAGCTGGCAGAGCTTGCTAGACAACGTTCACCTCGCTGCTGTGATGGCTGTTTGGGGTGTGTGCTATGCTGCTCTGATGCGACGTTTCCGGGTCCTCCCCTTTCTCAAGCATAACGAATACAAGGTGTGTCTTCTTTTTATACATTTAGTCTGTCCAGCTTTTGGATTACTCATGATTTCTAATATAAGACAAAATACACATTAGCTCCTAAACATAGAAGTCATAAAAATACATTAAAATTACACTCCTCATTCAGCCCATTAGGGCTGAGTGAATCGAGTGTAAAGATCAGAGCAGCATAGCACACACCCCAAACAGCCATCACAGCAGCGAGGTGAACGTTGTCTAGCAAGCTCTGTCAGCGGCTAGTAAGAGCACTTGGACATTTCAGTGCTGAAGATTACTTTGGATCACTCCAGGACTGGAGACATATAGCCGCAAGTTATCACTTTATAGTTGCATTATGTCTTTAAGCAAGGCTATTTAGCCGAATGCTATTGTACGGTGTTTATATCTATTAAATTGCATACGTTTTGTAGACACATGATTATAGTGTCTGTATAGGAGTATACCTTCATTCGGGTATATTCGGGAGTCACATAGAGATGAATGGGGGAGAGCTGCACAAGTGCGTCCTTCTTCTCGTTCTTGGAGGCTGACTCGTAGCAAGCGAAGCTAAGCTACTTTTTCATGTACATTTATTAAACATATAAACTGTACACATCCATCAGAAGAGAGGACACAGACAACATTAAGTAATATTTTGTTAGTAATATTTTGATACTTTACTCTACAATCGACCACTTTAAGTGAAAAATTACATTCAGGCCCCTGTTAGTCTATGGCCACCTGGTACTGACAAAATACCTGTCGAATTATCTGACCAGTATTTTGTATTTTTTATTTTTTTAACATAAAGGGGGACGGTTTTCTGGCCACGATTTGTGAGTTTAGCTGTTCCCCTTTATTGAACCAAACTTATAAGGGGAATGAGGAGAGGTTAGTAGAATTGAACTTATTTAGTCTTGAGAAAAGACAGCCCTGGGGGGACATGATTAATTTATATAAATATATAAATGGTTCCTACAAAAAGTATGGGGGAAAATTATTTTATGTAAAGCCCCCTCAAAAGACAAAGGGACATTCCCTTCGACTAGAGAAAAAAGGATTCGATCTCCAGAGGAGAAAAGCGTTCTTCCCTGTGAGAAATGTAAATCTGTGGAATAGCTACATGAGGAGCTGGTCACAGCAGGAACATTTGGGAGTTTCAAGAAAGGCTTCGATAACTACCTGGAGCTAAAGAATATTAATACATACGTAGCCATGTAAAATTGTGGATCTGGCTTGTGGAGGCTCTGGGGTCAGAGATGGGGTCTTCCCTGGAGCAGATTGGTTCTTGCCTTGTGGGTTTCAGGGCATTCACCAGTGGGAAGGCTGGGCTTGAAATCCTTGTCTCCCTCCCTTCACCCACATTTTCCCCACCCTTGGTTGAACTTGATGGACAGGTGTCTTTTTTCAACCGTACTAACTATGTAACCATGTAACCGTTAATTCTTCCACCCGGTTTTCGGCCGGTACATGAACATGTTCTAAGTTTTTTTAGACGGTCAGATTTGCCATCAGAAAATCTGAGGTGTGTAGACTACAGCTCGGATTTCTCTTAAAGTCTATGGGCATTGTTGACAGTCCGTTTCCAGATGGTTTTCAAATCCGAAAACCGTCTGAAAACCAGTGCCGTGTGGACAAACCCAAAACAAAATGGATTTTGCTTTGGCAAGAAGGTAAAATAAATTATCATTTGCCAATTCAAATCAAAGTGTGGGCTGGAATGAAGCATCCCTGGGAAATATATCAGTTCTTCTGGCTGGCAGACAGGCATTGAGTAAACCTGAAGAGAGTGTTCTGCATATCCTCACAGTGTGCATTAATTATACCTTTAGTCATCTCCTCGCCTCATATGGTTCAGTAAGATGTCTGCTAATAGCACGGTTTTACTTCAACAAAATGGCACATCTGCAATTGCATTTGTCAACATCTATGTAACGGAGAAGGATTATATTAATTTCACCACTAACAAAAAAAGGGGAGAAGAAATAACTAGTTACATTGATCACAGGCGACACAACGAGCAGTTTCCCAGCAACAATACTACACTTTCCCTTATTCCCAGTGAACGCTGATTTGTTTATTAGATCCAATATGACTTTTGTATGCTCAGGGGGGAAAGAATCCAAGAGCTTCCCTCTCACGCAGACTGTACATGGCGTGATATAGACGCTGCTGTAATAACACCATTATTTATTTGACACGTTACTAGCACCTTAAATAGGGAGTTAGGGAATAAAAACTATATTCTGGTGGCTCTGGAATGTTCAGGTAAATAGAGAAGTAACAGCAGCAGATAATTGGGTTAGCAGCAGGTAATAATGTGCAGTAGGACTCCTTTGTTGGGGCTGGAGATGTCGTGTGGAGATTGCATCAACAGAAACCAATGGATTTCCAGCGGGCTACCTCCATTGCATCTTAGGTCTGAGCTCACAATGCAGGGACAATTCAAAGAAACCAATACTGAGTTTTTCCTGGCCTGTCCTCTATTAACGTAACCTAGCAATAAGGCACACCACCTGAAGGTCAACACCATGGTCTATGCTGGTTATCTTGTGCCATTATTTCTCAAGCTATTCAACTGTGGCTAAATGTCTCAGAAACTCATAAAAGCCCCGGGCGTGATTAGGTTTGGGGGAAGTCCTGCGATTTTCATCCTTCCTTGTTATGTAGTAGAGGGTTGTCTCACTACATCGATTCATCTTACCTCAGCCCTGTTTTCTCTGTTTTATTTTTGAATTCAGGGGCGTGTCCACCAGCTTTACTGGCTTCTACTGGTCTGCAGTGACAAGCTGCTGAGGACAATAGGTCTATAGCTATAGCAACCAGTGCTGGCAGCCTATCAGGAGAGATCAAACAGGTCTGTAGCTATAGCGACCTGAGGAGCTGATGCAGCCTATACAAGAGGGGATATCTAGGAATAGGTAGGACATATATTGAAAAGGGACTTGTTTTTGCAAGATCTTTAACATAAAAAGCAGCAATCTTTGCAGTGAGACAACCCCTTTAAGTTATGGAAACAGCTGATCCAGCAACTCATTTAAAGGGTTTTTGCCACTTGGCAAAATTCCTTCTGAGGCCGGATCGTAGCTCACTAATAGCCAACATCAGTGAATGGGGAAGAAATTATGCCAAGCGGCAAAACCCCTTTAATCTGTCCACATGATGTAGAAAATGTTTTAATGTTCGGTGCCCACTGTAGGCACTTTCAGCAGCATACAAGGGTCAGCATGGGCACCGTTCTGTAGATATGCAGGGCGATACTCAGCAAAACAGATGCCCTGTGTACTGTGACACCTTTCTATTATAGACAGCAATTTGTGTTCCAGTAGCTCTACTGTGGGATCCCCATACACACGAGCTCTGGGTGCAGAGCCAGTTTAGAGGTTCTCCGTTCTTGGTCCTCTTTGGTATTTACTAACTATTGCATACTATGAACAGGTCCTTCCATTTTGGAAATGCTCTAATCCAGTAGGATAACCATCACTATTTAACGGGGTATTTCCACCACACCGATTAGCTTTAAGCATGTAGACAAAGTTAAATAAAGACTATTTCCAGATACATTGCTGTGCTGATTTTGCTTCATTTCAGAGCTAGAGAAATTCTCATCTCCTACTTGTTTATACAAGTTTCTCTAGTTCACCTCTCTCTGCTCCAACTGCCCTGGCTGGAATGATGACTTTACTGCCTGTTGTGTCTTATCAGCAGCACAAGACGTTGTTTATCTTCGTTCCTGAGCAAATTTAACCCTTTCAAGCTTTGTAGCCGTGTCCAGCTGTTAAATCCCCTCCACCACCAAGGTCCCTCTCACACGCGCAGCTAGGAATAGCAGAGCTGAAATGTCAAACACGGATGTAGAACCGCCCAAAGCCTGAACAGGAAGTGGGAGCCTGAAGCTGGCTGCGAGGAGCAGGTTCTGTGAAACAGCATGGTGGACACCCATTTAACCCTTGTCAAGGCTGCTCAGATCTTGCCGATTTGTAACTCCTTCCAACAAGCCAACTTCAAGAGCCGAATGTTCACGTGTTGCCTGATGTTTTCTATCTCTTGCCAGGTGTCACCGTATCTAGATAATCGATGGCTTTAATGTTCTAGCTGATCAGTATATATCTACAGAATTCAGTGTGCTACTTGAGAGCGGACTGTGATCTCCATACATTCTCATTCTTCCAGCAGCTAACATATTCCTGTGAGTGTAGGATGGATTAGTCACACAAGGGCTTACTGTAATTACCACAGCAGATTCTGGGCACTGAGCCACAGTAACAGGTGCACACAAGTTACATTATAAGGGACACAAGTGGTCTTAGCTTACTGAGTGAACACCCTGAAATGTGCTGCACCCTAATAATGTTCTACTGACATTGTATTGCTTTCTTTACAACAATGTTAAAATATTACTAATAACAAGTCTCCCACAGCTATAAAACATTGATGACCATTGTAAAACAAGGCTCAATTATTCGGAAGAACATTTACAGAAGGTCCTGTTCTTATGTATCAAGACCTGCTGCAAATATCTAGCAACAGGAATCAATTAAAAAGAGCGCTCAACAATCCGAGCTAAGTAGCAGAGGCATTGTGAGAATTGCTAGTGCCTACCCTTTTTGGGTAGTTTTACATTTCTGTCTATAAAAGTTTTTTTATTCTTTGAACTCGAAAAAAAAGAGAAAATAATCTAATTGCTCCTAAGGTCGTGAAACTGGTCCTCAAGATTCTGATTGGCTTATCCTTTGATTAATGGGGTTCTGAACTCTGGGACTCCCACTGGTCAGCATGATGAAGGGACCACTTCATTGATTACATACATGTTTCTCCAAAAATAAGACAGTGTCTTATATTAATTTTTGCTCCTAAAGATGCGCTAGGTCTTATTTTCAGGAAATATCTTATTTGTCCATGAAAAAGAATTCACATTTAGTGTTGAACAAAAAAAAAAAAACACATTTATTAATATACTGTAGTCATGTTATCACAAACATCTGCATAACCCCCCAAACTCTGAATTCTATCAAGAATTTCTTATGATTATTTCCACGTACAACAATCTATGGTACATTTACCATGTCCTCATCTTCAGGAACATCATCATCACTCTCCAAACCCTGAATTTCATGGTGAATTTATTGTGACTCCATTTTATTTTAGAATCATTGGCCCCTATCTCATGTCTAGCAGTAGCACTTTCCTTAAATGAGCACCTTTTGTCCAGGTAGCCTCCCATACAAGGTAAGACCTATCTAAATGATTTGCCAACACTAATGCACGGCATGGGGGGGAGCTATAGCAGTGACTGCCACTAGGTCTTATTTTCAGAGGAGGCCTTATATTTCTAAGCTTGAAAAAAATTGCACTAAGTCTTATTTTCAGGGAAACTTGGTAGGCAGAAAGGATTTACTTACAGTGAGTGGGAAAAGCTGCACTAACAGGTACAGCCATTCATAAGGAATCCTAGGAACGAAATGTGATGTTATTTATTTTGTTCATATACAGTATATAGCACCAATATAGCCCATATCACTGTACAGAGATTATCTTTAATTTAAACTGTGAACCCCAGTGGCAGCAGTGACCAAATTGTATGTTTTTTGGAAGGTGTGAGAAACTGGAGTACCCAAAGGAAACCCACATCAACACAGGGAGAACATACAAGTAATAACTACTTAAATATGTCCCTACGTTGTATATTCTGAATTGTGCACAAAGAATCAGAATAACACTCCCCTTAAATGAATGGGTTGTTTCATCCATGTAAGGTATAATTGACATAGGATCAGCATATAGACAGATGTCTAGTGCACTATGGGGTCAGGGGGACAAACATTAGGGGTTAGTGGGAAAGTATGGCAAGAGGGAGCAATTGAAAGGGTAATCCCAAATCATGTATTCATATCGACAGGATCTGTCATATACGTTTGATCTGTGTGAGTCCTGCCTGTCTTGGAAAAAAAAAAGTGTCCGTGCAGAAATCCTCTCTATTCTGTTCAGTGGGGATTATGAGTACAACTAACCTCAAAAGAAGAGAGTGACCTCAGTGATTGAAGACATGGCCCTCTCTCTGGCAAAAACACTAACAAGGACTGGGAGGTCAGTTGATATGCCATAAATGTAGGAGTTATTATATGGACAATACATTTATTAAAGGGGTATTGCCAACTATTTTACACTTTACTTCAGAGGGCTGTGGGTGGTGGCACATCATGAAGCCACTGTCTAGGGCACCAATCTAGCAGCTGTGGTTCCTCCACTGTAAACAATGCAAAGAGGGGCAAACTTCATCTAATGCCTCTTCCTTTCTAAGTGGAAGCCTAAGACGAGCTTGTGTAGCTTGTAAAATCCATGTGTTATACAGAATTTTATAGTAGATAGCAGGGCTGTGGAGTCGGAGTTGTTCTAAAATGGACCGACTCCAAAAATATATAATAAAATTGACAGTTAAATGCAGTGACAAGAGCGAGAGGAATTGGGTCTGGCCAGTGCTCCTGCTACCGTATCTTCATTCTCATCAGATAAGGAGTTTAATTTTGAAAAGTATTTGGATGACATGGAGCAGGCAAAGCGTTACCACAGGGGAAAAGATTCTGCTATACAGCAAACAGATTGACCAGATTTCAGCAAAATGTTTCACTTGCTCTCAGAGAAGTATAAGAGTTCAACCGTTCATCAAAACTGAGTGTGCATGAGACAATTCCTTTATGCCATGAAATTGTTAGAGATGTTCCCTTGTGGTCACCGCTTTGCCACCAACCTAAGTTAGTGCAGAGAGGCTGTTCTCTAGCCTGGAAATAATGAGATCAGATTTGAGGTCATCTAGGAAGCAGAATCTTATGGAGGTGATACTATCTCTCAGAACAAATTCATAGACTTACTCAACAAATGTTATTCAGAAAGTTTTTTGTTGAAAGCTGTTTTTCCCCACTTACTGCAGCGTTCTGCATATTTACAATTTCTTAAAGTTTTTTTTTGTGTTCTAAAGTTGTATCCAATAAATATGTTCTACCTAAATAGCTTGATTATTGTATCATAAGGGTAATAAAAAGCCTGATGTTAGCATTTTACTATAGTAAAGTTATCACATATGAGGGAGTTGGAGTTAGGGAAATTGAGGAGTCGGAGCTTTGGCTCACCGACTCCACAGCCCTGGATAGAATTGGTTGTCACCCAGACAAGAAGTTGGGGCTGGTGCATGAAGAGAAAAAAAAACTCGGATTATGCAGAAGAAGCATGTTACATTAATTATACTAGCTTGTTACTACCACAGTGAAGATAGAGCTCAGCATCACACCAAGTGAACAATATAAAGCATAAGTCCTCATACAATTAATGTTCAAATAATTAAATCATGGAGATAGGCAATGGTTGTGTTTATAAAATGTCTTAATTAGCTTAGTTGCATATTTCAAAGAGTGAAAAAAAATCCAGTTGTAATAAAAGATGATGGCACTTCAGATCAGCGGCAAAACAATCAAGTGACAGATGGTTGATACAACATTCAGCGGTCCAGCTCAGACAATTGTAAGCAATGCACTGCTTGCTAATCTGCTTGATGCATTGTATAGAATCACGATTGCATCTTTCCTTGTACCAGATATAGAAAATCCATAAACTCAAACTATTAATTAAAAGGCCATCACCATATGCAAACAGGAGAGAGTTTGCAAAAATCTACAACCAGAAAACTATATTTTCACTAGGTAAAGGACAAATACCAAGCAACAGATTATGGGTACAGGTATCTAGTCTCCGGAATGACTGCATAAGAACATGTCCCCACGGCACTGGTTTTCGGCCGGTTTTTAAGACGGTTTGCAGTTTTGCAGACCATCTGAAAAACCGGCAGCAAACGAGCTCCTATGGAAAAACCGTGCAGCAGTCCCCACTGCACAGGTTTTCCGCCCGGCGGTTTTTCCCTTCGCAGGCCGTCCGAAAAAGATTGAACATGCAATATGTGCATGTCAATGTGAAGGGGGAGGGCTTTTCTCCCCTCATCGCAGAGAAAAGCCGTCCCCCCTGCAGCCATGTGCACAGCATACAAACCGGATAAACTGACCGGTATTTGCTCTCTGCCGTGGGGACATGCCCCAAGGGTAAATGCGCACAGGCTAGAACTGCTGCACAAAATTTCTGCAACGATTATGTTAAAAATCTGCCTGACAAATTTGCACTAAATCGTGTGGAAAACACTCAAGTGAATAAACCTAAAAAAAAACAAACTATGTCACGTGTAAATTTTCTAAAAATAGGCCATCAAAATGGCACTATCATGTTAACAGCATTATAGGCCCACCGGCAAAGTAGTGCAGTGGGCAGGGACTACACAACCAATCCCAGGAAAAAAATGTAAATAATAGAGTGATGATATAATAATAATCTTTATTTATATAGCGCCGACATATTCCGCAGCACTTTACAATTTAGAGGGTATAAGCACAGACAAACCAGACATTACATTATAAAAAAGCTACTTACAAATGAGACACGAGGTGTGAGGGTCCTGCTCGCGAGAGCTTAAAATCTATTAGGGTGTATGGGTGAGACAAAGGGTCAGAAGTGCTAGGTCTACAATGGTCCGGCCATGTTTCATAAATAGGAGGTGGTTTACATGAAAAATGGATGAACCTGCCACCCAGACAGTACATCTATATAAAGATAAGTGCCTGTGAATGCCCTAGTGAAGGGAGTGACAGATGTGTGTGATAGCACGTGGAGTTTATCAATTAGGGATCTTGGTAGGCCAGGCTGAGAAAATGTGTTCTCAAGGCCCTCTTAAAACTGTGAAGGTTGTGACTGTGCCTGATCGCCCGCGGTAGCATGTTCCAGAGCACGGGTGCAGCCTGTGTGAAATCTTGGAGACGGGCATGGGAGGTTCAGATGACTGAGGAATATAATCTGATATCATCAGAAGAGTGAAAAGAGCGGGTAGCGTAGTAAACAGAGATGAGGGAGGAGATGTAGGGAGGTGCAGCGTTGTGGAGAGCTTTATGGGTGAGAGTGATTAGTTTATACTGTATTCTGTACTGGATGGGCAACCAGTGCAGTGACTGACACAGGGTAGAAGCATCTGTATAGCGGCTGGAAAGAAAGATGAGCCTGGCTGCTGGATTCAGGACACATTGGAGAGGGGAGAGTTTACAGAGAGGAAGACCGATAAGCAGGAAGTTACAGGAGTCAAGACGAGAAAGAGTAAGAGCAACAATGAGAGTTTAAATTGTTTCCACAGTGAGAAAAAGGCGGATTCTGGAAATGTTCTTGAGGTGCAGGTGACAGTAGCGGGCAAGAGATTGGATATAGGGGACTAAAATAAACTTGTTTATTGGTACCTCCAACAAAATAAGTTTTTGACATTGAATACTGCTAGCAATTGTTGTCCCCAGCCATTAATTGCCTACTGCAAATTCGTTCCAACGTCCTGTTTCCATAATTTTGCAAGCAATAAAATTGACAAAATAGCTCTTGTGAATGCAGACATGTCCACTTTCGGATAAAAGTCATCATTTAGTGGGATATTTGAATGTTGGGGCGGTTGATCAAAAATTTTTTTTAAATTTTGGTGTGTGCCTAGATTAGCATTGGGCCCCTATGCTTGTGGAAATCCCAGGCAATAGCCCAGTGTGCTCATGTGTTAAGATGGCTCTGGACACTATGCTATCTGAAGGTGGGCATTGGTCCGGTTTCCGGGTATAGAATGCCTGGTTCTCTTATTAGCAACTACCATAGTTTCCTCTTAAATGGCAGACCGTGACTGTCAATGATCATGTTCAGCCAGTGTCAGAAGTAGGCATACACGCATGAGTGGGACTTTTGATGGGACCATATTTGCAATTTATGTTCCCTCAAAATATGGACCACAATTATTTAATTCCATTGTAAGCTGCATATTTTACAAGTACATAAAGACCATATCCTGCCTACATAAAGTAAATTGTAATCCCTAATAAATTTCTCTTTCAAGAAAATTCTCTTTAAAATCCTTTTTAATAGCAGTAACATAAGCATTATGTCTTCTCAATTGAACATATGTTCTAATTTTTTTACAGCAAAAATCCAAAAAACGTTCAACCACCCCAATATTATGGGATTATGCCAAAATTCAACACAATAAATACATTTATGCTGTCCCAGTTCCTATGATTTTGGCATAGTGGAGACATTTTACCGAGCCCTTTTACTCATGCAGAATCTAAAAATAAACCCTGCATGAGTAAATGATTCCTGAAAGCTGAAAATAGCCGGAATTAGTGTCAAAACGGCAAACTAACCGCAGGCAAAAGAGCATGGAATAAAACAAATAATGTGAAATTTAGAACAGAATATATAACAAATGTATTACCAGTAGAATTGCCATACTGCTACATTGGCTAAATCAGACTCCAGACTGGTTGGATTAGAACATGTATGAAGCTAGCCAGGATAGACATCACTGTATGATCAGTACGAGACCCCATTAAGGAACAGAAATAATGGTCCCTCCATTGTTTTATCCAGGCAGGATGCTGTACATACTACTGTGGCTATATCTGAAACTGCAGTTCAGCCTTATTTATTGTACATCGATAAACTACTTACTGGAGTGGTCCTGAGGTTCTGACCGGCCCCATAGACATGCATTACTCATGGCGTGTAATCGCCTCAAGTAATTGACATGTCACTTATCTCCACGCGCGTACAATACAATCGTATTCTCCGAGTAGGGAGAGGAGGCGTAATCCATTTCTCAAATGAGAGCTATGGGATATGTAGTTATGGGGGCATTCCGCGTATAAGCGGTAACCCACAAATACGCGGCGAAATGCGCCCCAAAATAAGCCGTGTGAACATACCCTAAGACAGATGCTTTAGAGCAGTGTTCCCCAACTCCGGTCCTCAAGGCCCACCAACAGGTCATGTTTTCAGGATCTCCCACAGAATGCACTGACAATAATTATATCACCTGTTTCAGTGCTTTAAAGGAAAGCCAGAAAACATGAGCTGTTTGTGGGGCCCTTTAGGATGGAGTTGGGGACCTCTGCTTTAGAGCAGCTTCATGAACAGAACCATTGACTTCTATAGGAGCGTTTTCTAGGCACGCTCTTAGACCTGGGAAGTAGTCGGTGTGCAGGGAGGAGGAGAGGGCGACCTGTGACATCTCCTATAGTGACTGGTGGATCCTGTGTTATCTATCACATTGGTGTCACCTATTTTACTGATCATTTGAGCAGACTGCTGAAAATCTTCCTCTACAGAACAGGAAGTGTCAGACTATTATTAGGACAGATTTTTCTTTTTTTCTTTTAACCCACAGGCTACGGGTTTATGATGGACGCAGATACTAATCTGTGTAACTTTCTAATAACTATTATATCAAAATACTCCTATAAAATGGATCCTTTAAGCAATGTTTCCATCTAAAATATTTCTTCTTTTATTGTATCAAATCTTAAAATGAGGGCCTGCAATATTATACATTTATAACATGCTAACTGTTTCTCAAAACATGAGTAAACACTTGCGGTTATAGTGATCTCCAGTCCCGGAGTAATCAATCCAAGCAAGGCGCCCTGAGTCCGGACGCTTCTCCCTGCAGCTCGCACAGCTTGTCAGGTGAATTCAGTATCGCTCATCACGGCTGATCGGGGTGTGTGGGGCAATGCTGCTCTGCAAACGTTTCAGGTCCTCTCCTTTCTCAAGCAGGGAGAGAACCCCGAAACGTTGCAGAGCAGCATTGCACACACACCCGAGGTCTATAGATACATTTGCTGAATCTGCTAGCTTTCCCAATGGACACAATAAGGGTATGTTCACATGGCGTTTTGACTTCGTGTTTACATACGTTTATAGATATTTGTTTGGATCCGTCTAATGGACCATAACGGACCCAAACACACATCTAACAATGTGCAGTGTGTTTTACATTGCTTTCAATGTAAAACACACGTCGGCGTTAGTGATCGCTGATGCATGTTTACATGTGTCTTTGTGATGCATCTTACGGATCTGTTCAAAGATTTGTCATGTCAATTCTTGATCCGAAACATGTAGCAGACGCCCTATTTAAAACTATAGGATGCGATTCTGCTGAAGCCAAAACGCATCCAAACATGCATCTGCGTGCTGGATGTGTTTTGGATGTGATTTACGCAGCCAAAACAGATCCAACACGCTGTGTGAACATACTCTAAGGCCATGTCCCCACGGCACGGGTTTTCGGCCGGTTTTTTCAGCGGTTTGCATTTTTTAGACGCCTGAAAAACCGGCCGAAAATTTCACAAATTTTGCTCTATAGAAAACCCGTGCAGCAGTCCCCACTGAACGGGTTTTCCGTCGGGTTGTTTTGCCGCCAGCGGTCCGGCGGAAAACATTGAGCAAGCACAATCTTCTGTCCGGTTTTAGGACGGAATCTGTGCTTCTCAATTTGAAGAGGGAGGGCTCTTTCTCCGATCATTGCGGAGAAAAGCCGCCCCCCCCGCGGCCGTGGGGACGGGCGCAAAACAGGACAAATACCAACCGGTATTTGTCCTATGCCGTGGGGATGTAACCTAAAAGTAACAGCAAAACACAGTATAAAAGTGGCCTAACAGAGTAACAATGTAATGAAGAGTTCTAAGAGAATACTTGCATTTACTAACACAAACATGTCAGGAGTGATGGGTTATCCACATTATGGATTACCAAATGGACAGTCTGTGAGTAGAGATCACCCATCATACTGAAACTTAGAGTAAAACCTAAAACAGAGTAACAAAATATATGCTGATATGAGGAACCTCTGCTCAATTTCAGTATTGCTTAAAGGGGTTTTACACCTCCCGCCTTATTCATATGCACGGTCGACTCGCACCCAGCCATAAGTGACCAGTGCAGGGAATTTTACCTTGTGGTGCATACCCCTTTAAAAGGGTTTTTCCAAGACTTTTAAAAACCTCCCTCTCACCAACCACTGTGAAAAAACAGAAGATTAAGGTTTTGTTCACACAACGGTCAGCACCTACAAAGAACTCACATGTCAATTCTGGGAAGCGTTTTATGCGTCTACAGTAATAAAGTATAGGAGGCAGAAATCTGCCTTGGGCATTGTTTCCTCATTGAAATTTTAAACTTACAAGTGTCAGCGCCAAAAAAGACGTTGTGTGAACTTACTTTACCCCAAATGTACCTCTCACCATTCCAGCGCTGCCAGAGCTGTGTACCCAACCCCCTGATCAAACACTGATGACATCACGTTCATGGATCACCTGATGCTGCGACCAATCCGTATGTACAGCATGTGTCCACAGAAGTTAGGGCTCGTCTCCACGACACGGTTTTCAGTTGGTTTTACAGATGATTTTTGGATTTAAAAATCATCTGTAAACTGAATGTCAACCTTTTACACTGATTTAAATAGAAAATCCGTGCAGCAGTCCACACTGCACGGATTTTCCGCCTTGACGGTTTTTACACCGCCGACGTTCCTACAAATTTAGAACATGTTCATTCTTCCACTCGGTTTTCGGGCAGCACATGTGTGGGAAGGGGGATAGCTTGAATCCGCAAACCGCGGACAAAAGCTGCCCCTCTACGTGCCAAAAAAAAGCAAAATACCGGTTGGAAAATCCTACGGTACTAACAAAATACCAGTCGGAACGCACCCTTAGGGATTGGCTACAGCATCATATGTTCTATGAACGTGACATCATCTGAGAGGGACTGGAGGGGGAGACACTGGAGCTCTGGAAGAACTGGAACAGAGGCGATGAAAGTAGGGGGTTACTTTTTTAGCACCGTGGGAGGTGGTAGGAAGGTTTTTAAAAGTCTTGAGAAACCCTTTTAAGACAGTTTGTTGTACAATCGATACTGTTCGTATGGGGGAGTGGCTGTCCCCACTTTGATTTTTGCACTCTGCCCACTTGCACAGGTTTTTAAATCAATGCAGAGTAGCTTGTAGTTGGAATCTACTCTCCCTGAAATGTGGAGGTCTGAACAGACACCAAGAGAGGTAACATATCAGGTAGGTTCCCACCTAAGAACCTCACATCTTTCATGTATTCAAAGTAGCAGAAATGCTTTTCCAAAAATTCTTATGTTGTTTATAGCCCCAATGGGTTATAAAGAGTTCTGTGATTTTGAGGATATGGGTAGTTCCGCATGCTGGATGGAAAGACAAATGTATCATTCATATAAACTGCATCTCATGGAAACTATCTGAGCCCGCACATGTGATGTCTATTGGGTTGTCACAGATAAGCCCCTCCCACTCTCCAGAGGAATACCCAAGTGCATATTATAAGGGTTATAAAATAATATACAATCAGTGATCACATTTAGAGTGTAATAGATAGGATTATGGAAGCGGAAGGTGCGCTCCTGCACGGACCCAAATACAGCAAAAAATGTCCCACCAAAAGATAAAAACGATGGGAAAAAAAATTTTAAAAACAAAGAAATCTATTTCTAGACGGGAGATGAACAAGTGCGAAACAGCTGCACCGGCGTTTCCGAAGACCCCGACGACTCCAGGAACCATTTATGGTTCGAGGGTGGAAGATTCACGATTTAATATTAAAAATGATGAGGGGGGGGGGATAAAGTGCAGAAATTTTTAAAAAAAAAAATTTTATAAAATGAAAGGTTTCTGCTAAAAGCCAAAAACCATAAAAAGGGGAAACAGATTAAGAAGTTTCTGAAACCCTTTGGGAAAACAACAAAAATAAAATTATTAAGTGCACCATAGTTCCCTAGGTCCCCAACATGCCCCCGGTTTTCATTCATTTTGAAGATATTTTCAGTAAGGCAAAATTAAGAAAACATGCAAAGAAATCAATGTTACCTGTAAGTAGGCGTAACTATGTGCCGCCAGCAGGGAAATAAGAAAGTATGGTGGTGAGAAAAAACGGGGTTAATTTTTTTATTTGATTTGAAAATAAAAAAAAAAATTTGTGCAATTTTTACCCATTCACTGCAAGAAAAAAAAAAGATGTGAAAAAAACTGCTCCAACTGTTTGCAAAGCCCCTGAAACTGATTTACATCCAATCCCATAGCGAGCACACTACTGCCAAAAAAAAAACGGTCAAAAAGAACATGGGAAACCCCCTTGAAAAGTTTCTGCTACAAGAATACATTTTTGATAAAAACTGGGGAAGGGCTTTTTCACACGGTTTTTGTAAAACCGTTTTGGGATCTTTTTTAGGGGATCCGCAAAACGGATTAACAATTTTAGTGTGATTAACATTGCTTTCAATGGTAAAAAACGCATCGCGTTCACCGGGTGACGCCGATGCGCTTTTGAAACCCCTTTTCGGATCCTTTTTAAAAATTGACTGTCAAATTTTTCTTGGTTTTACGCGAAAATCCCCCAGGAAATAATGGGTGGCTTTTTGGATACGAAAGCGGAACCAAAAAAGCAGCTCATTTGGGTGCGTTTTGGATCGTTTCGATGCCAAAAACGATCCCTAAAAGAATGGATTTAAAATTAAATAAAAATTTGGGAAAATTTTTTTTGGGTTTTTTTGTATCTTTTAATGGGAGGGTAATTTTTCTGATGAATGTGCTATTCGAAAAAGCCCTTATTTACATGGTAAAGGAGGGAGGAAAAAGTCAGTCCCCCAGCCCCCCCATACCCCCGGGTGCACAAAGGAGTGGGTTCCCGGGTTTTAAAATATTGGTTGATGTTAAAAAAAAAAAAAAAAAAAAAAAAAAAAAAAGGGGGGGGGGAGGGAGGGGCGGGGTTCTAAAAACTAGTTGTACGTATGTACAGGGTTTTTGAATGGGAAAAAAAAAGGGTTTTTTCTTGGTATTTATAGTTTATATTATATTTAAATTGGGTTTGAAGGTTGATTTAAATAAGATTTAAAAAACGGACCAAAAAGGATCGTTAAAAACATAATAGATGCAAAAAGGATAGCTGTTGGTTTTTGGATCGCTTTTTGGGTGAGTTTTCATCCGTTTTTGCAGGTTTAAAAAAGGGTCCGTTTTAAAAAAAAACAAAACGGATCCAAAACGTTGTGTGAACAACCCTAAAGCCCTGCTTAAAAGACGGGGCCTCAATAAGGGGGGAAACCTAGCTATAAATTTTTATGTACATAAGAACCCCAAATTGTTCAAAAGTAGAGAAAGTTTTCCCAAAAATTTTTTTCTTTTTGAAAGTTTTTTTTTTTGTGCTAGAGAGTGTTGGTTATTGGATTTTTTTTGTTTTTTACTGCCCCGCCCCCATTACCTTTGCCCTTTTTTTTTTTTTTTTTTTTTTTAATTTATGGATGTTTTCCCAAAACATTGTTTTTTAGGTGTTTGGGATGGGGGAGTGGCTGCCCCAATTTGATTTTTGATCCTGCACAGTTTTTTTAAAAACAATGCGTAGTTGTAGGGAAATTACTCTCCCCGAAATGTGGAGGGTGGAACAGGCACCAAGGAAAAAGGGGAACATTAGGTAGGTTCCCCCCGTATTGAGGTCGATTGCCGGGAGGTGGGTTTTTACAGTTTTGTCAAAAATGTAACTTAAACCCTCAAATTTTCTGTATTTAAAGTAGCAGAATGTTTTCCCAAAAATTCCTATGTTCTTTTCGATGGGTTTTTTTTGCGTAGTGGATGCTACTACTTTGGGTTGGTTTGTATTTTACAGCATGCACCTTTGCTCATTTAAAAAAAAAAAAAAAAAAAAATTTTTTGGGAGTGCAAAAACAATTTTGGGATTTGCAATTAGTGTGGCGGCCCCTAGGTTTAAAATTTGGAACCCGGGGCACTATGTGGGCTACATTTGCTCTGTTTCCTGATGGCATATCCTTTTCCTGATTGACTCAAAAGCACAGTATACTGTATTTCCCCAATGAATACCTCGAATGTAGTAAATAACGTAGTGTGAGCCAAGTCTTAGGTCTGTATAAAGTATTTTTTCATAAATTGCTACTTAATCACACGTTCTTGGGTTTTCCCCCCATGCACATAGGGGGTGAAATCCAAGAGAAAATCTAAAACAAAAATTTGCCCATGCTGCAAAGTCTAAAATCTGCACCGCAATCTGTTTTTAATACTTAAAATTTAGCAGCATCTGAAAAAGATTTGTAACATCTTATCCACTTGCCTGCTACAGTATTCCTATAAAGATTTTACCTCAAATATACAGGTAAAATCCACAACATTTCTGTCCAGTTTGGATTTAATCTTATTATAAGAAATAATCCCTTTAGCCAAGCAAGTGATATGCAATGACAGACTGCTTTTTCTGTTAAATGACAGAAACCCAATGGATCCTACTGTAGTCAACTAGGATGGAAACCGATGGACTTCATTGCAGTGACGTATGACAAAATCCTGATGGACCCTATTGTAGTCAGCTATGATGGAAACCTGATGGACCCTATTGTAGTCAGCTATGATGGAAACCTGATGGACCCTATTGTAGTCAGCTATGAAGGAAACCTGATGGACCCCACTATGGTCCACTATATTGAAAATCCATTAACCAACAAATTACAAATACTGAAGCCAGTTTAAAAATTAGACATCTTTATTATATATTTAAGAGCTAATAACATAAAAGCACCTAAAAATTACTACAAAGGGTAAAACGGTGGCATACAAGACTAAGTTTGGGGAAAAAGGGGGTTTTATGCAAATTTGTACAAAAAAAAAAATTTAAAATATATTTTACTATTAATATTAAAACAAAGATCAATAACCCAATAGGGGGGTCTATACTTAATAAACTAATCCAGAGCCCAAAGTGAATGATAACATGTATAATAATAATAACTTGAATAGTCTCATCCCCTTTTTTTTAGATGCCCGTCTTAGCCACCATGTAACAGCACACTGGCGGGCAGAAGATGATCGAGCTCGGCTGGGAAAGAGGTAAGGTGAGTATTAATGTTACGATTTTTATTGGTGGACATATATCTATATATTGCCTGTGGGGAACTATGTATACTGTCTGTGGGGACTTATGTATAATGCCTGTGGGGACCTAGATTTATTATCCCCTGTGGGGATATGTATCTGCCTGTGGGCCTAGATCTATATACTGCCGGGGGGACCTAGATCTTTATTTGCCTGTGGGAAACCCTATATCTAATACTGTGTGGAAAACCTTTTTCTTATACTGCTGTGGGGACCTATGAACTCCCCTGTGGGACCTATGTAACTCCCTGGGGGGAAAACCTATATATTTACTCCCTGTGGGGACCTATATTATATACTGCCTGGGGGGAATTATAAATTATGCCTGTGGGGCCCTATATTTATATCCCTGTGGGGCCCTATGTATACTGCCTGTGGGGATATTCTATATACTCCTGTGGGGACCTATGTATACTGCCTGTGGGGGGAAACTTATCTATTACTCCCTGTGGGGACCTAAATTATTTTACTGCTGTAGGGACACATTATTACTCCCTGAGGGGCCCCTTTATCTATATCCCTGCTTGCTGAGAATATATATATTTTATTTTAATTTATATATAATATAATTTACATTTACAACACACACACCTGGGGGGACATATATCTACATGCCTGCCAAATTGAGGGCCCTAAAAAACCCCTTAAAGGGGGGATTTATATACCTAAAAATAAGACTTTGCTTAAAAGGAGGAACAATTTTAAAATTATATTATATATATATAATTTTTAAATTTATTTATATTATATTTATATTATTATATATATATTATATATATATATTACCACACACAACACACACACACACACACAACACCAATACACAACACATATATATATTTTTTTTTATTTGTGTCCAAATCTGCGGGACGTTTTTGGCCGGAAGAATCAGCTGGTGGTGTGGACCGGATGGGGAAGAAAAGGGAACGTGAACGACCTGAACTGTAATCACTTATATGTGTGCAAAGTTAATGGATTTATTCAGTAATGGGATGGGGTATTATTATCACTATGTGGTGGTGATATGTGCTGGTTTTTGGGGTATTTGGGTTTTTTTGCCCTTTGGGGTTCTGGTTTTTTTGCAATGTTATTTGGAACGTTCCGAAATTTTTTGTGGGTTTTATACTAGTACTTTGTGTTTAGTTTTGTTATTTTTATTTATTGAAATGTATAAACCAGGGGTACAGGGGGGACATATATCTTTTTGACCTTTTATGTTCACCCGGTGTCCTGCTGCAATTGGTGAGAGGGGACCCAAATCCCAGCGCTCCCTTTGTTACAGGTTAGTTTGATGATGTTATCATATCTGTATAAGTTGAAGTGAGACCGGGCGGGACACCGTAAAGATGGTGGAGACAGCGAGGCAAAAATGGGCCCCCAAAAAAAACTCCCCTAGTGGGCCCCAGACACCCCCGTCCGACCTGCCCAAACAATCTCTATAGAAGTTTGGGTCTGCTCCTGTTCACAGGCTCCTATGTTCATGAAACTGCTGTAAAGCATCTCTCTAAATGCTGTTAAAAGCAGCTTAATCAAGATGTCTGCTCCCATAACCATATACAAACAACGGAAATAAAAAATCTGCAATCAGAAAATGAAACCAGCTAAGAGGAAATTAAATATGGATCAGTATCTCACTTTAATTAGTGAAAAAAATATAAATGGTGATAGATTGCCTTTAAATTTCATTGGAAAAATTTAAAAATGAGCCCGTTGGTTGTATGGGCAAAAAACGAAGTTTTGATGTTTCAGGTTTCATGCACGGGCCATTGGGGGGGATTTTTCAAAACTGTCTGGTGGGTTGCAGGTTATTTGCGGGGGCAAAACGCCCCCCAATTGCGCCGTGTGGACGGGGGGGGGGGGGGGGGGCGGGGGGGGGGAGGGGGGGGGACTGCCGGGGGCCCTAGACTTCATTCTGGGTTGTATTGCCACTGAAAATGAGTCACTTTTCTTCCCCCGCGGCGTATTCCCGAAAGGGGGGGGGGGAGACGTAATCCATAGTTCTCTATGAGAATGTGGATTACCGAATGCTGGACGGATTCCAGCCGTAATTTTGGCCTATGGCGCGTAATTACGGACTGAAATAGTCCCCTTTTAAGCCCTTGAAAATGGTAATTCTTGACTGACGTGTTACAATAGCCCATTAATCCAGAGGGTAAATTGGCGCGGGTTTCAACGGTCTAGTTTTACTTTACACCTTTTATAAGTTGGTTCACTTTATCCAAATAACGGATCCAAAATTTAGCTGAATTTTTTTGGCCGCACACTAATAACCACAACCTCTTTTCTTGAAACCACCTTCTTTTTAACTAGACCACACCCTTTTTGATGGACAAGGCGCAGAAGTGTCTAGAACCATCCAAAGACATCATAAGTGTGGTGTAAAACATGAATTATTCTGGAGGAATGTACCCCACTGTGTCTAATATGAAATTGCTAGATAATTTAGACATTAAAAAAAACAAGTAAACTGAATCTAAAAATGTTGATAGAATTTGCCAATAACCTCTGGATCTACAGCCAATAAATTGTAGTGATGACAACGGCAGAGCATGGCCAATGCAGATCAGGCCAGCCAGACACTATCCCCTGTAGAAAAAAAACCCACACTTAAATACTTACTATATTAGAAAAAAAAAAGCTATTTTCAACTCTTATCATTCGGCGTAGACTCTCTGGAGCCTATAAAAATTCTCCCATGAATTATGCAGCGAGAAATTGTTGCATAAAACATTGATTGTACCTTACAAGAGAGAGATGCTGGCATACGCTGGAGTTTTAAGCAAAACTGGATTAGTTAGACAGTCATTGCAATCCAAGTGTTACTATTAACATACAGATTTTCAAAATGATTTCCCCCAGTAACTTTTTTTTTTTCACGGCTCCTGTAACAGATGCAAACGAGAGAGATAAATCCTGGCACCCAGATGAAAACGTATTATAAAATCAAAGTCATAACAACCTACTAATGAAGGAGGGTGATTAGACATGCCGGGGGACTTGCAGGTGACATCAGCAGACCTATAAAGAAATACGTTGCTTCAGATGCCGTCGAGCCTCTCCCTGGCAGCAGAAAAACACTGTGTAACTATCCATTTTATCACTGAAGGGGGTCCCTCCAGCAACACTCAATACCCCGATTTTACAAGCACGGCCGCAAAATATTTTACCATGGCAACCAGGGCACAAAGAGACAGACACCATTACCTTGTTAAAGGACTAGCAGGAATAGTACAGTTTTCTCAGCAAAACTGCCGTCAAACAGTGCAGAAGCTTTTTGGTACTGCCACACAGCTTAGGTAAAATGCCGGTCGATTCAGTTTAAGAATCTGGACAGTATTTTAGCGTCTTTTGATGGATTTGGGGGATAGTTCTGTTCACGGTTTGTGGATTCGCCCTTCCCCCCATAACCACTGAATTGCACAGCTTCTGCCCGGTGCATGCCTTAAGATTTTCGGAACAACGGCGGCTGAAAATCTGTCCGGCTGAAGACGCGTTCAGTATAGACCACTGAACAGATTTTCTATTAAAGACTATGGGGGTGGGTTCTTGTCAGTCTTCATCCCAAAAAAAAACATGCCGTGTGGATGTACCCTTTAGGTACCATTCGGTATCTATCCAGTAGTAACAGTGCGCGGGTACACAGAAAAAAAAAAACCACAGAGATTAGTAATCTACCACCTGTATGCTAATGATACCCAACTCTACATCTCTGGCCCAGATGTCACTTCTCTACTCTCCCGGATCCCTGACTGTCTGTCCTCCATTTCCTCCTTCTTCTCATCACGTCTCCTAAAACTAAATGTGGAGAAACAGAACTCATCATCTTTCCACCATCCAACTCTACCCTGCCCTGATCTCTCTATTCTAGTCAATGGCTCTACACTATCACCGGTCCCACAAGTCCGCTGTCTTGGGGTAATCCTAGACTCTGCTTTATCTTTCAAACCACACATCCAAACCCTCACCTCTGCCTGCCGCCTCCACCTGAAAAACATCTCTCGCATCCGCTCATTCCTCGGCTATGACACTACAAAAATGCTGGTCCATGCCCTTGTCATCTCCCGCCTAGACTACTGCAACATCCTTCTCAGTGGCCTCCCAGCTAGCACTCTCGCTCCCCTCCAATCCATCCTTAACTCTGCTCCCCTGTCTTATCCCCCTCTCTCCTCGCTACTCCTCTGCCTCTCCCCTCTGCCAATCCCTTCACTGGCTTCCCATTGCCCAGCGAATTCATTTCAAGCTACTAACCATGACCTACAAGGCTCTCCATGCCCTCTCCCCTCCATACTTTCCCTGCCCTAATTTCCAAATATCTCCCCGACACGCACTCTCCGCTCCTCACAGGACCTTCTCCTCTGCTCTCCCCTTATCAGGTCCTCACACAACCGTCTCCAAGACTTCTCCCGTGCTTCACCCACACTCTGGAACTCACTGTCCCAACACATCAGACTCTCCTCCACTTTCACCAGCTTCAAAAGCAACCTGAAAACCCATTTCTTCAGGCTTGCCTATAACCTTCACTAAACTTGTCACTACTTCCTCCCCAGACATGTCTGCCCGTCCCCTTCAGTCTCTTTCCCCCTCCTTGTAGATTGTAAGCCCTCGTGGGTAGGGTCCTCTCTCCCTCTGTCGTGCCAATTGTCATTATCCCTTATCACTGTACTCGTTTAAACTTATGTAATGTATGTAACCCCCTCGAATGTACAGCGCCCTGGAATCAATGGCGCTTTAAAATAAATAATAATAATAATAATAATAATCTGTTGTGCCAAAAGGGAGCACTCTACTCTCCTACGTCAAATATCTTGTTTGTCTGGTTTACATTTTTATAAACCCAGTTATTGAATTCAGGAGAAGGAGACATGTATGGAGCTAGATGCATCAAAGTTCATTTTCTCATCATTATTTCAGTGTATAATGCGCCTGAATGTATGAAAGTGGTTTTTGTGCATTCATAAATGGAGTTTAAAGTTCATGGCGCCTCATCTGTGTGTTTGCTGCATTATGGAACTAAGGCGCATTAGTAAGGCGCCAAACATGTATAACAGCTATAGATAGGCTGGAAATAAGAGAAGCATAGCATGTCAGTGAATAGAAACTATGATACTGATCTTGCTCGGTGGACCACAGGTCACAGCAATACCTGTGCTGTGCTGGCTCTTGTATGTAGAATAAAGGGTGAGAGCAGCAAAAATAAATTTCAAATTTAATGTAGTAAAAATGTAATATTTAAAAATATGAACAACATAATCCGTGGGTTAATGTAAAATTAGTTTTAGATTCTATTAATTTGAAATACATTTTATAGGAGATATTTTTATATTTTTGGGATATTATGTATTTTTATATTAATTTTATATGATCACATTTTTTATTACATTTAAATAATTTAATTTTATACAGTTTAATAATTATCATAAATTACTTTTTATTATTGTACTGGTGTAAGTTGAGAAATATTTGAAATTTTTTTCCCTAACAGCAAATCTATCTCCACTTCGACTCCTCAGGCTCAGGCAGATCACATTGAGATAGGTCCGCCTGTTGGAGCAGTAATGTGCCTAGTTTTGCCGAACCACATTCATATATGTGTCTAATAATACTAGTGTGGTGCGACACACCCCCAGAACGCCCCCTCATGTTAGGCGCATTAAAAAGTGTTGAGTCTTGCGAACAATGGGCCTAACACATTCATTGGGCATATTAAACATCGTAAGCCGGCTTACTTTGGCGCATTTTACGCCAGGAAAGGGACTCCGCATATCCATACATTATGTAGTCAGACCATAAATTTTAGAGGGAACGATGTACTGCTTAACTTAATCTGTAGTGGCACTGCAGGGAACAGTGGGAGATCCAGCTTATCCTTAGAGCACTCTAAAAAGTAAAAGGAAATGAGCTTAAACCACATGGGACCGGACCTATAAACCCTGATGAAGCCAGGTTAGCTGGTGAAACATGTTGGGGAGGTCAGGCATGACGTTTTAAATTGTGATTTCTCACCTCTGTCTACAAGTGCCACCCGCTGCAAAGGGTGTTAAAAGGGAGCCTTATTTGACTTGTGTCGATTAGATTAGGGACGATTGCCCAAGTAGGAGGCTTGGGATCCCTCACTGGAGTTAATAAATTGCTGTATATATAAGGCTTTCCTGTTGGTAGGGGGGGTTCCACCAGACATGATAATGGAAAAGGAGCTATTCCTTCCTTCAGAAGTAGAAAGGGTTAAATGGTGAGGTTAGAAATCAGGTTTTTAATTAGTGTGTATAAAGGTTAAGAGTTATACATAATAAAAGTTACGTTTTAGTGTTTTATAGATAGAGAACTGATAGAGTTTAAGTTTGCCTATGGCAAAATAGTAAATATAGTTCTCCCTAGGGAGGACCCAGCGTGTCCATACATTGTATAGTCAGATCATGAATTTCAGATTGAACTGTGTAATGCTTAACTTCTCCTGTGGTGGCGCTGCAAGGATATTAAACATTCCCTTAACATTGAGAGATCTTGTGATCATGGCACTCTTCCAAGAAGCAAGAGAGATCTCCATTCCTATATCAAATGTCTTGTTCGTCTAGTTTAGAAAAACTAATTTTCATAAATATGGTTAGTGAAGTCTGAGGTTTCAACAGTCATCTAATAACCAGAGTAGGCATTGGCTACAAAGAGTGTCTTCTTTTTCTGGAGGACCCAGTATGTCCATAGAGAATATAGTCATGAATTTTAGAGGGAACTGTATCATAACTTCTCCTTTGGTGGCACTGCAGGGATATTAAAGACTCTCCCAACAGTTAGGTCTTGTGATCATCTTATCATTAGGGGACTCTTGTAAGGCTATGTCTATACAGCACTGGATTCTCATCGGAATTTTCAGCAGATTCAGTATTCAGAATCTGTCGAAAATCCGGCTGTAACCAGTGATGTGTAGACCTCAATAGAAAATCCATGCGTAGTCTACACAGCACAGGTTTGCTACTGAAGCCGGCATTCGTCAGGTGGAAGATAGAACATGTTCTATATTCCGCCGGATTCCCATAGCCTACAATGTACAGGGCCAATGGGAATCCGAAATCCGACTACGTTTTTTTTTTGTGCAAAAACCACACCAAAATCCAGCGGTGCCGTGAAGGTAAAATATTGGATTTACGGTATTTTAACTGGAGCTGTGTAGCCATAGCCTGACAAACAATGGACATCACTATTGAACATACGGCTAAGGTAATAGGACCTCAGATGGCAGCGGTTCTTGTAGTAGTAAAGCCACAACATCAGCAGCAGCGAGTGGTATTGTGACTAAGGGTATGTGTACGCGGGCACATTTCGGAGCATTTCACGGCCTATTTGCGTTCTAATACAAGCGAGATGCGTGCTGAAATGACGGTAATTCATAGTTCTCATAGAGAACTATGGATTACACCTCCTCTCCCCGCGCGTACAATACGATCGTATTGTACGAGCGTGGAGATAAGCGACATATCAATTACTTGCGGCGAATGCATGTCAATGGTGCCGGTGGGCTGATCAGCTAGACTCCCAAATCGCCCGGAGTAATTGCGGCAGTACTGTACGCGTCGCAATTAAACAGTGTGAACATAGCCTTAGGTTAATACCATTTTACCACAAAACACTACTCTTTTACATTGATCGCCCTTTAGCTACATACATACAGGGTGGAATTTGCAATTTTTACACCTTCAGCTATAGTTTTAGATGCATAAAAGATATATAAATTAATCCAAAAATGGCAATAATATAACATTAACATGATGTCTAGAATGCATGGTGAATGGCAGATCTGAACATGTATCACTCCATTACAAAAATCCTATAAATGAAATAGTGTCTTGTAGATTTTGTGAAGTACCGTTCTAAGGACAATACAACTTGCTCACCAAAGAACAAGGCCTCCAACAACAAAACAGACATAAAAAATAAAAAAAAATAAGAAATTGGATCCCTGTGAAGTTGTTAGTTTGGGTCATTAGAGCCATGGTAGAGTCGGTAGCTGTGGTTGTAATAGGCTTGTGTGAAGCGAGCCTTTAAAGTTCAAGAATTTGTTGAACTGCCTTTATATAATAAGAATCATAAGAAAGTAGAAGCTGCTACAAAAGTGAAATACTGAGCCGACTCCTCATGCTCCAGCTGTTCACTGCACCGCAGGTATGGGACGATGTAATGATGGAGTCTAAAGAATTATTCAGTAATAACAGCAGGTCAGGGATGACTACATCCATCAAATCGGTATTGACGGGAGGCAGCGCTTTCACAGGTAACAAGGAGTAATTTAGTTTCTGTGAGCTCGGTGCTCTCTGATCGGTGCGGTTGGTGGATGAGCAATCTGATCCTGCACCGATCCCGCAGCTCACAGGTACTAAACTGCCGCTTGTTACCTCTGGTAGCGGGTCTTCCTTCAAAACCGATTTGCGGGATGTAGCCAGAAGTTTGGTATCCTGGTCCACACCGTCCACTGACATTGAGACAAGAAACTACAAATTAGAGAGGAGCCCTGATATGTCCGTTTTCGTAAATCCTTGTGTACCTTGTGAAATATCAATGCTGAAGCATCTTCACTTATAACTCTGTGTTGTGCTGTTCCTCATGTTATTCCTCCTAGAAATGTATTACTGAATCAGTCAAATGGGTGTTACCATTCCAGTTTTCATAGGTGTATGGCCCTACACACACTGACTGTCAGTACTGACTGGACAATATGAGTTGTGTGCAGGAACATCCCCCAATTGGTAACATCTATTTGACAGATTGGTAATTCTTTTCTAGGAGAAATAACAGGAGAACCACGCAATCTTTAAAGGGGTTTTACCACAAGAGAAAATGATGGCATATCGCTAGGATACACCATTATTGTCTGATATGTGCGGGCCCCAGAGGTGAGAGTCTCACCTATCTCGGGAACATGCCCCTGAAAGTCACAATGCAGACTGGAGACCTGGCTGCCCTTGCACATGGCTCTCCATTCTGTTTTATGGGCGTACTGAGCCGTGCTGAACATACCAAAAATAGAACAGAATGGAGAGTAATTGCGCAAGCGCGGCAGGTTCGCCGGTCTGCGCTGTGACTTTCAATTTTCTAGCGTGGTAAAACCACCTTAAGGAAACATGCTCCAAAATGGTTATTTCTTGGGGAATACTAGTATTAATAACAGATATGTTATTAATGGTCACACGTCCCCCAGAGAACCTTATGAAGTAATAGAAGACTAAAATATAAACACTTTCTCAAATTTGTTTAATTACGAAAATAAAAGTATTTCACCTGTAATTTAGTTTTTTATAGGAAAAAAAAAAGTGCTGGCCCTTTAAGACAGGACTGAGGTCGGGTCAAGTGGGCACCTGACAGCATGATGGATCACTATGTAACAGCTCTGTGAAAATTCTTGCTTCTGGGAGAACTGGGAGAGTTCACTGTGCAGGCAGGAACCAGTAAGACTGGGCCACACAGCACAGGACAGTCAAAAACTGTCGGACAGTCTACTGGTTTTTGTCCGATGCACGACAGTGATTCTTGTCACGTTTTGCACAAAAACCGCGGTCAGTTTTAGCTTTTTTCCGTCGGCCGTACGATGGAATGTACGGGAAACTGATGGAAAGAGGCCCAGCGCCGGCGGTTTTTACAACATGTTCCTAGAAACGCCAACGCCAGAAAACCATCGGAAATAAAAGACCTGTGTAGACTACAGGTCGTTTTTTTCTCCTAACACATATGGTTTTGAATGCTGTGTAGACATAGCCTAATCTGTATCATCTGTACACTGGGAAGCTCTGTACTGGGTTTTATTACATTAAGGCTGGGTCTAATCTGACAGCATTTTGACATTGCTGTAATTCTGGTGATTTGCTCAAAAGACACGGTCTGTTTTCGGATTTGCCATCGAGCCCGTGCATTCAATTTACAGGCTGACGGCAAATCCGAGCGGATTCCGGTGGAATATACAACATTTTTTATATTCTGCCGGATTTTTAACTTGACAGTAAAAAACCCATGCTGTATAGCACAGGGTACCGTCTACCGAAAATCCGACGAAAAACCTGTGCTGTGTACACATAGCCTTACAGCAGTGTAATATGGATGTCTGTGTACTATAGAGGAAGAGGCTGAAAGCAACAAGTAACCCCTGTCAGACATATGTCCTCAGTGTGCTGTGACTGCTGTAGTGTATGTACAGTGACAGACTAAAAAAGAAAACAGCTCTAATTGTGAAGTACGTCCTCAGACAATACAGAGTTTTAAAATTGCATTCACTGCTCACCTGATTTGGTTTTGCTAGGTTTGAGGCACAACACCCTCTTACATTCAGATCAGTGTCTTGAGTATCACAGCAGCCTTGGATCCTCGAACTAGAACCGAAAACATCTCTTGGTTTTGATGGCCTCCCGCAATTTCCGCAGCAGTGAAGCATAGTAAGCCCCAGTGATCATGGTACCCTTTGCTAGGAAAGCCATCAATACTACTCCGTGCTGGTCCCAAAATACTGTGGTCACTTTTTAAATAGCCTGGTAGTTTCCAAATTTATGACGTTATGCCAAGCTCCACTGACACAGGGTATCCTGCTCGCCATGGTCTTTGAATACAAATGAGTTTTCAGTGGATACAAACTTAGTAACACTTTCTATAATTTATTAAGTATCAAGAACAACCACTTAAAAACAATGCAGTGGGTTACTTGCGCTTATCGTGGTTAGCAGTATGTGGCCAACAGTCCAGCAAAGTCCATATATGGCATATATTTTTCTTGCCTCTCCGGCATAGCAACTCCAGCGTCTTCAGCTTGGAGCCAAGCAAACAAAAAGACAGGCGGGCCTTCACCGCGCGCGACGTTTCGGGAGAATCCTCCCCCTTTCTCAAGTGCTTTAACTTTTTTATTTTTCCACCTACATAGACACATGAGGGCTTTTATTTTGTGGGACAAGATGTACTTTCTTATTCACTATACTACAGAATATCCTGGGAAACCGGCAAAAAAATTCCAAGTGGGACTGTGAAAAAAAAGTATTTTCGCCATGTTTGCGGGTGTTTTGTTTTTGCGGTGTGCAATCTTCGGTCAATAAAATGTGTTATCTGTATTCTACAGGTTGATACGCATCCGGCAATACCAAACATGTAGGGTTTCCGTTATGTTTTGGTACCGTAAAAAATTCCAAACCTTTTCTATTTTTGAAATTTGTGCCGCGGCGCCAGTTTCTGCGACCAATAACTTTTTTGTACTAACACCTACGGACGTCGACAGTAGTTTGGAATACATGCGACTTTTTTGGTCACTTTTATTCCATTTTTTAAGTGACGTAAAATGACCAAAAAATGTTGGCGTTTGGAATTTTTTTTCTTCTACGGTGTTCAGCATACAGGATAAATGATGTTATATTTTTATAGATAGGACTTTTTCGGACGCAGCGATACCAAATATGTGTAACTTATTTTTATTATTTTATTGTTTTTATTTGTAAAATGAGGAAATGATTTTAACATTTAATACTTTTTTTTGTACTGTAAAACTTTATTTATTTTTTTTACTTTAATATTGAGGCCACCTATGGTGCTTGACCACTAGGTGGCGTGATAGTCAATACAGTCTAATGCATTGCATAGGCATTGTATTAGACTGTACCAAGATGGTGGTTTCCCCAGAATGGAGAATGGAGAGTAATTGCGCAAGCGCGGCAGGTTCGCCGGTCTGCGCTGTGACTTTCAATTTTCTAGCGTGGTAAAACCACCTTAAGGAAACATGCTCCAAAATGGTTATTTCTTGGGGAATACTAGTATTAATAACAGACATGTTATTAATGGTCACACGTCCCCCAGAGAACCTTATGAAGTAATAGAAGACTAAAATATAAACACTTTCTCAAATTTGTTTAATTAGGAAAATAAAAGTATTTCACCTGTAATTTAGTTTTTTATAGGAAAAAAAAAGTGCTGGCCCTTTAAGACAGGACTGAGGTCGGGTCAAGTGGGCACCTGACAGCATGATGGATCACTATGTAACAGCTCTGTGAAACTTCTTGCTTCTGGGAGAACTGGGAGAGTTCACTGTGCAGGCAGGAACCAGTAAGACTGGAGCCACACAGCACAGGACAGTCAAAAACTGTCGGACAGTCTACTGGTTTTTGTCCGATGCACGACAGTGATTCTTGTCACGTTTTGCACAAAAACCGCGGTCAGTTTTAGCTTTTTTCCGTCGGCCGTACGATGGAATGTACGGGAAACTGATGGAAAGAGGCCCAGCGCCGGCGGTTTTTACAACATGTTCCTAGAAACGCCAACACCAGAAAACGATCGGAAATAAAAGACAGTCTAATGCAGTCTAATGCATTGCATAGGCATTGTATTAGACTGTACCAAGATGGTGGTTTCCCCACTTCCTGTCTGCGGACGGAAGTGGGGCAAACCAGGACAGGGAAGTAACAGGAGCCTTCCCAAGGCTGCCATGTCCGGGGGTCGGATTGCTGCAGCTATGAAGCGGTGGTGCCGATCACCCTCGATCTTAATTCATTCAGACGCTGCGGCCATCTTTGCCGCAGCATCTGAAGGGTTAAACAGCGCGGGTGGGCGACACTGCCCGTTCGCGCTGTAGCGGCCGGGTGTTAGTGGTGATTAGCAGCTGTGCGGGGGGGAAGGGGAGATGTCGCAGAGCGATCCCCCTGCAAAGCCCCTTATGGGGCTCATACGTCCAGGGTCCTTAAGGGGTTAAAAATCTTACAGGGGACAAAAAGTGGTAAAAAGCCACTGCACGTGGATTATCCGACCGTTATTTGCTCTTTTCTTTTTTTTTTGCGGCCGTGCACACTCCCCCTTCACACTGACTTGTTCATATTCCACCCGAAAACCGGGCGGAAGAATGAACACATTCAATGGTTTTTCGGATCTAAAAAACACCCAGGGGCCGCTGCACGGGTTTTCCATAGAGGTCCGTGTAACAGTTTGTCAGACGGTTTACAGACGGTTTTCAAAACCGAAAACAGTCTGTAAAACTGGATGAAAACCCGTGCAGTGGGGACTAGGTCTTATAAGGAACAATTCACACAGCATTAGCTGACATTTAGACATATTGTAAAATCAGTCATTGCTATTAAAAAGACGCTAAGGCTGAACTATGGTTTTCAAAACCATGTGGCTATTTACAGCCAATTAGAAATCTGCACAAACAGCAGTGAACACTTAAAGGGGATGTTTCGCTTCATCAGTTCGGCTGTTTTCTTGAAGCTTGATTCTCTCATTTCCTGAAATCCAGGGGCGTCTCTTCCCCTCCCAGCTGGGTGTTTCTTAACTGAAGGAGGATGACATCATCCCTCCTTCACTGTTCATGCTCGCTCCTGAGTCAGTGTCCCCCCCCCCTGAGTCCACAGTCAGTGTCCGCTCCCTATGCAGTCTTATTTTGTAAGAGCTGTTTGCATACCACATACCTACATTCAGTCTAGACAGCTTTCTATGAACTCAGAGCACTGATATCTTCTCCTCTCACAGCTGGAGGTTTGTTACAGTTGAATCCAGTCTTCTTCGAAATCATCCAACGCAGCACAGATCTCCCTTCTATGTTTACACGCAGGAGCATTTAGGCACCGAGGCACAATTCTGCTGTTTTCTGACTGTAGAAACAGCAGCAGTATTAGTGTGTTTCTTCTGGCTGTGCAGAGTGAAATGCTCCCGTCCCCTTATTCTGAGTGAGAGAGGCAGCCTAATGCTCTGTCTATGTTTACACTTAGGCACAATTCTGCTGTTTTCTGATTGTAGAAACAGCTGCAGTGTTAGTGTGTTTCTTCTGGCTGTGCAGAGTGAAATGCTCCCGGCCCCTTCTTCTGATTGAGAGAGGCAGGAAGGCATGCTCCCGTGAAAACGACCGGGGGCCAGACAGAATGTAAATTAGTAGAGCCGTCAGCCAATGACATGAAAGGAGGAGGAATCCAACCAGCACTGGGGAACACTGTTTAGAGAAACAGAAGATAAGGGATCCTGTGAAAACTAGACAGCTTTGCAAATGACATTCAATTGCAAAGTTGCTTGTTTTCACTGTCCCCTTATTCTGAAGACCATTTAATGTAATGATACAACCCCTTTAAGGCAATTGCACCAAAAATAAGTGTATGCATTCTTTACACCACATTTATTGTATGTTTTAGACAATTACTAGATACTTCTGCGCATCGTCCAACACATATACACGTTCTGCACATATATTTTTAGGGGCCTGTTCTCAATAGGTGCAGGTCCCTGAGGTTGGACCTAAAGCCATCAGCCATTTATGGCATATGTAATCAGCATGCCATGAATGTCCGAGATAGGAAAACCACTAACAAGTAAACTGCTTGTATCCAAAGTAAAATTTGAAATAACATGACCCAATAGGCTTGGCCTGATCAGGAGACCAGGTGATCAGTTCATCTGGCAACTTGTAGACAACTAACTTTTACTGTCTTTTTTTCTTCAGTGAAAGTCAAGAGTAGATCAAGGTCACACACCACACATCTATTCTAGTGAGATGCACAAGCTTAGCTGATTTTGTAGTTGTATTCTGGGTACCCAGGGCAGTTAGAAGATGGACTGTTATATTTAACCTCTTTTATCCTAAATTTTAGCTTGACAATGTTAGCTGTACTGCCGGACATAAAATGTGACACCAAGAAACTGCCTATTGAGGATTTTTTAAGCCAATTAAGTCATGACTTCAGGGCTTTATATCAGTTTCTTATTAACAGTGGGTTACCATCTGGGAAAAATTAACCCATAAGAAAATGTATTTTACTGTAATAAAGCAATTGTTATCTTCTGAATTTTAAGGATTACAGCAATGTAAAATGTAAAACTGCAACAGACACAAAGCTCAACTTATTTGCCTATTTTATTACAGTTTTAACTGAGCGTGCGATTTAAAAAGGGGGGGTGGCAGGTAAAAATGAGTCTATTTGCATAATATAGGTAAACAGAGCAAAAATTTAAAGAAAAAGGCTATCAATATAGTAACCTTACACTAAAGGTCTATCCATAAATGCCATGTACTGCAAATGGGTTTAAAATTCTGTGCAAATTGTTTCCTTAATACAACTTTATAGCTGCCAGAGCTACATTTTTCTGATCCAGAACTCCAATCTCCTGCATACACAGGTTTAAAAATAATATTCTGGCTGCCTATAGCCACCACTAGAGGGGGCTTAAAAGCATACTGTTTTATTACTCATTAATAAACTCTGTATACAGTAGCTTCTCTATTCAATGGATTTAAAGCTCTGATCATCAAAGAACAATGATAAATGGTTTACATTCACTTTTAAAGGGGTTTTGCCAAGAAGTGAGTTCCTTACCTCTTATCTGCTCAGGAGAAAAGATAAACTCAGCATGCAGTGTCATAGGGGGAAGAGGGGTGAGCTGAGAGTGAGGAAGCAGGGAGCGTCTGCAATGTTACATTACAACCAGTGGATTCTCTATACAGTAGACAGCCTCATATACTGCACTTTTCTCCCCAGTCCCTCTAAAGCTCGCTCATGTTCCCTGTCATCAGATAAGTGCAAACACGCAAGCGCGTCCAGATCAGCTCCTGTCAGTGTCCTGGTCGAGTCTAATGCAAACTGTCAGGAAACTAAGGGGGACTGAGCAATGCTGTAGCTCTCACAGGCTTAAAGGGGTTTTGCCAGGAGGAGCCTTATCTGCTAAGAACCTAATGTAAACAAATCACGGAGCTGAAAGAGAGAGAGACGCACACAGCCAGAGCACAAAGCTGCATAATGGATCGTGTGACATGTTCACTGAAATAATCAAACTGCAACTTGTGGATTCTGTATACAAAAGACAACAGTTTTTCTCCTCAGCAGCTTGAAAGCTCCTTCATGTTCTCTGTCATCAGATAAAGCAGGGATCTAATCACACTACAACTAGTTTATTCTGTATACAAAAGAAAACATATTGCTACCCGGTGCCTTGAAAACTTCTGCAGCTCAGTCTCATCAGATAAGAAGCTCTCTCTGCGCAAGCCCTTCCAGCAGCTCCTGTCAGGTCGTATCTAATAGAAACTTTGAAGTAACCAAGGGCATGTAAGGAAGGCTGTAGCTCTCTCAGACTGCAATTTTTGTAATCACATATATTTAGAAAAGTGATTAAAAACCCATTTTGGAGGATCCCACGTCAAGATTACATCGTGGCAAAACCCCTTTAAGGCTATAACCACCCTTACACTGAATTTCTTTATGTTGTTAATTTTCTTTCTAAATGTAAATTTCAACAATTTTGTACATAGTCTTTACTAACAAAACATTTCTACCATTTTTTTCTGCCGTGGAGTCCGCTTTATTGGCATTAAATTATATATCAGTAAATAAGTTCAACGCGTTTCACACACTCTCCTGGCGTGCTTCATCAGGAATAGCCTAGTTCTGTGATATACAGGGTTATATGATAGAGGGAGAGAAACTGAGCTCTGTACTGTTTGTAATTTTCTTCACCTTTACCTCAGATCAGTCCAGTCCGAAAATAGGGAACATATTTACTAGAAAAAGCTGCACTTACATCCTGCTGTGAAAAATCCAGCAGTTAAATAGTGATTAACACTTGTCCTTAGGTATAGTGGGATGAATTTGACAAAAATCCTAAATATGTAAATGAAGCGGATTAATATTCTGCAGTGGAGAGAACTAGCTGCATATGGTGTATGAGAGACCTGTGTAGAATAAGCTTTTTCATCTGTTCTAAAATGACTTGCCAGCCTCCCACAAGTTTAAGTTCTTTCCACATAAAGTGAGGCCAGAAATTCACTTAAAAACCACCTTTCCGACTACCTGCATGAATTCTCCTGAGAATCTGCAGCTTCATATCAAGGCAATGAGATTTTCTCTACTTGGATGATCACTCGCTTACAGCCAAACGAAAAGCTTTAGTTCTGTAGTTACCAATTTATGGAATTTAGATTTTTATTTTTTAGCAGAAACCGACCTATTCTGCCTTAAATAATAGATACGGGACATCACGTATTCCTAGAATGGGCGTCATAAGTGCAATTCATCAGTACAGACTGCAAGGGTTATAGTCTCTATATAAACTCTTCCTAATAGTGGTCGAAGAGATTATAAGGCAGCACTCAGTACATTTCTGTGCCGGCCAGATGTTACACTATAGCGAACGGGATTGTATGAATTGCATAAATGCACATATGTATATATATATATATATATATATATATATATATACATATATATATATATCATTATATAATATATAGTTTATATACACCTTCACTACAACAACAATCTATATACATACATTATCTTAATATACACTATCAATCTATATTATAATTGATAATATACTATATAATATATAATATATATCAACATCTATAATCATATATATATATATATTATATATATCTTCATAGCCGTTTATTCAAAGCTATGCCCTTTCAACTCCATTATAACGCCATAAGGTGGGTTTTTTGGTACCAGCAGTGTTCCATAACGCAATAACCACCAGACTAGAATATCGCTCAGGTACTCCAGCTACGCATCAAAGGAGTCAAAACTATGTTTTAGTCCTACAGTGACTTTGCAGAAAAACCATGCATCTTAGCAACTAGGAAACTTATACCCCCATCATCTAATCAATAATCTAATCTAAATGATGGCCTAATAACCCTGTATCCCAAGCTATAGAGTCGTAAAGTAGGATCTAAGTTTGTGATTACAAACTATTATACATAAATAGAAATTAATACAGCACTCAAATCAAAAGCAGAAAGCTGTGGTTGTCAGCTGACCAGTCCTGACCAAGAACACGTTAAAAAAAGAAAAAAACAAACAATCGCAACACCACAATAGTAAAACAACTCAGCTCAACAACCGAGCCACTTTTCAAGAAAAAGGCTCTGTTTAACAAAGCTCTCTTGGGTCGATACAGCACACCTTCTTTTCTAATTTTAAACTACTGAAGGGCTTTTTTTTATTTAATAATGATTTACACTCACCGGCCACTTTATTAGGTACACCATGCTAGTAACGGGTTGGACCCCCTTTTGCCTTCAGAACTGCCTCAATTCTTCGTGGCATAGATTCCACAAGGTGTTGCAACGATGCTCAATTGGTACCAAGGGGGCCCAAAGAGTGCCAAGAAAATATTCCCCACACCATGACACCACCACCACCAGCCTGAACCGTTGGTAAAAGGCAGGATGGATCCATGCTTTCATGTTGTTGACGCCAAATTCTGACCCTACCATCCGAATGTCGCAGCAGAAATCGAGACTCATCAGACCAGGCAACGTTTTTCCAATCTTCTACTGTCCAATTTCGATGAGCTTGGGCAAATTGGAGCCTCAGTTTTCTGTTCTTAGCTGAAAGGAGTGGCACCCGGTGTGGTCTTCTGCTGCTGTAGCCCATCTGCCTCAAAGTTCGCCGTACTGTGCGTTCAGAGATGCTCTTCTGCCTACCTTGGTTGTAACGGGTGGCTATTTGAGTCACTGCTGCCTTTCTATCAACTCGAACCAGTCTGCCCATTCTCCTTTGACCTCTGGCATCAACAGGCATTTCCGCCCACAGGACTGCCGCTCACTGGATGTTTTTTCTTTTTTGGACCATTCTCTGTAAACCCTAGAGATGGTTGTGCGTGAAAATCCCAGGAGATCAGCAGTTTCTGAAATACTCAGACCAGCCCTTCTGGCATCAACAACCATGCCACGTTCAAAGGCACTCAAATCACCTTTCTTCCCCATACTGATGCTCGGTTTGAACTGCAGGAGATTGTCTTGACCATGTCTACATGCCTAAATGCACTGAGTTGCCGCCATGTGATTGGCTGATTAGAAATTAAGTGTTAACGAGCAGTTGGACAGGTGTACCTAATAAAGTGGCCGGTGAGTGCATGAGACATTTATGAGGCAGCTGGCTACATAATACAGATAGCATGCCCCCTAATGTTAGAAATACCTGCAAAGTGCAGGTTTCTACCATATTTTCTTTAATTGTGTTCCCCTGTTTCCACTCTAGTTTATTCTTGTTTGGTGGACTGGCCCACAGGGGAGCAGGGGAAACTACGTTGGGGCCCTGGGCATCGTGGACCACTGAGAATAGCAGGCCTGGTACTGTTTTTCAGGGAGAGAGGCAGAGAAAGAGAGGCAGAGTGCAAGAGTCATGTATAGTAGCTGTAGAATGGGCGCAAAGAATTAACTGAGCTGGCCGGCCGCAAGAATCAGCTTCACTCGGGGGCCTCATGGACCCCAGTCCAACATTGTATCGCTGTGTATAATTTTAAGGTCCTGGGTTGCAAGGCCATATATAACAAGATTGTAAGTTCTTGGAAAGAAGGCCCTGAGACCTCGTTAGATCTGTTCGTAGCTTTGTCCCTATGTAACGTTTGCTTTTGTCTGTATGTATAACCTCTGCATTGTGAAGTGCTGGGTAATATGTTGGCACTATATAAATAAAGATTATAATTATTATCACTAAATCACTTCTAAAATAGTACTCCAACTCCTTCAGGCCTCACTGTTCTTTATTATTACTGCATGCTTATTTTTTGCTACTGTGTTTTTGGTACTGTATCTTTAAATAAGATCTAACCATTTGCTATGAACAAAGATCTAGACAGCTGCAACTTAATGTACATGACCGATATCTCACAATGGACATTTCTTTCTGTATCCAAGGACCTAGCAACTGCTACCTGACTGTAGTGAGTACTCTGAACTGTAAAGCTAGCCATTCAGATGAAGTAGCTGTCGAGCAAACACTTGTTCGGAAAGTGACAGCAATTTTTCCAGAATCCCCATAAATATGCACAGTTGGCTCGACTTAGAGTATGTTCACACAGAGTTTATTTTATATAAAACATGTGGGATCTACACCCCATTGCTTTTAATAGGAATTTGTGCTGGAGTTGACACTGTGAATTATGAAGTGCATTTTTTGCCACCACTGATTTTAAATCCACAAAGTGATGACATGTCACTTCTTTTATGTGGAATCCCATCAATTCCACAATCCGGATCCACTGCTAAAAAGTGAAATCCTTGGCAGAAATAGGAGGGCATTACATTTTTGCTGTGGAAAAAGGTATTGTGTGAACATACTCCATGCATTCATCTTTATTTCAGTAGAGAAAGGGCAATAAGGCAGTGCCAAACCCCTTAGAGAAGTGTATTCACCATGTTGTTTCACAGAGTCTGCTCTTCACAGCCAGCTTCAGGCTCCCACTTTCTGTTCATGGGCGGTTCTACAGCAGTGATGGGCGTATTAGCTCTGTTAGAGGAATGCTGATGAAGGGGTTTTAACAGCAGGGCAGTAGGCTACAGAGCCCCAAAGGGTTCAAGTTTGTTAGTAAGAAAGATAAGCTCCTATGCTGCTGATAAGGCACAGCAAGGAGTGACATCACCATCTCAACCAGGGCTGCTAGAGCAGAGAGGGGAATGGTTGGTAACCTAGGAAAGCTTGTGCACATAAGCAGGTGATAAGAACTGCTATAACTCTGAAATGAAGCAAAATCAGAACAGCAAGGCATCTTTATTTAATGTTGCCTACTTGTTTAAAACTAATCAAAGTGGTAAGAATACCCATTTAAAGTCCGACATGTCCGATTCCTCTTTACCCTGTGATTTGTGAGTAGCCAAGTGAGAAGCCTTTCAATCGCAATATAAGAAAGTTTTTAGAAAAAGAGCAAAATGCAAAACATTTCTCTTAAGTATTTTCTAATTCTTTTTGTGTGTGAAATAAAAGATTTATTTCAAAATATTCGGTTCATCTGTAGTCTCCCGCAGCATCAAAAAGACATTGAAAGCATCTAATAGCAGCACTGCAGATCCAGATTAAGAATAACATAAAAGTAAAGAACAAAAGAATGGAAGAGATATATGGTTTAAAAATAACCTGGGAATCCCACTGCCTGCCCTGCATCTGTGTCCATAACTCCTGTCGAGCAGTAAGCAGATATTGTACAAAGCCTTAATTGACTGTCAACATACATATGCAGCCACCAGCTGACACAGGCAGCCTATAGAAATAATGACTGCTAAATTACTTTTCACTGATAAAGAAGGAAAATCCAGTCTGCTGAATACAGTGCATTCAATCACAACCATGTCCATGATATAGAGCAGGATTATCCCTTATGGCCGAGAAGGTTTTTCTCTCACTATGATGTTGAGAAAAATAAGTCCCACTCAGTAGTTGTTAAGCCATGGCATAAGACTGGTGTAAGGTTTATATAATTTGCTTATAGAAGTGTCAATTCAGATATAGCTTGGAGTTACAGGACAAAATAAATACATGACTAGAAAGGGGATCTCCTGAAGGCATATATAGGTAGAGGTACTGGAAAGATGAAGGGCGGATGGCAATGAGTACAGGCAGTCCTCGACTTACACCGTTCCAATTTACATCTGTCCCCTAGTTACAAACGGAGACTTATGGGGCATGCTGGCACTTGTAGTTCCATGTTCCACAGCAGGAAATATCTGTGGAACAACAAGTTCCAGAATGCCACAGCAGTACATGAGGTTAAATCTTCTTAATAGGGACACAGACAGCAAAACAACTGTAAAAACCCTTCCCTGCACTATCCAAAACTAAAAAAAAATAACTTTTGTGCTGAAGTTACATTTAATAAATATATCTGTTCCGACTTACATACAAATTCAATTAAGAACAAACCTACAGTCCCTATCCTGTTTGTAACCCAGGGACTGCCTGTATAAGGCTATGTTCACACGGCTTAAAATGGGATGTATTTCACCCCGTATTTCGTGCCATACCTTGTGAAATACGGGGTGAAATCCGTCCCAGTCATTACGGTAATCCACAGTTCTCAGAGAGCTATGGATTACGTCTCCCCTCCCCGGGCATACAATACACCGCTGGGGGAAATAAGTGACATGTCAATTACTAGCGGCGAATACACACCGCTAGTAATGAATATCTATGGGGCCGGCGAGCTGCCAGCCCCCCTCCCACCCTCCGCCCCGCGGGAGCTCCCGAACTCCGGCGTAATTATGCCCCGCAATTACACCGTGTGAACATAGCCTAAAAGGCAGCATGTTCTTTGTTTAATCCACGGGTAAAAGCAATACATCTCGGCAACAAAAAGTGAGCAACCAAATCCGGACGCGTTTCAGGCAATCAAATGCCCTTAGTTAGGCTATGTTCACACGGCAATAATTGCGGGACGTATTTCGCCCGCAATTACGCCGTGCCGTGTGCGCGGGGCCGCGTGCTGCCATGAATAAATGACATGAAATATGGCGAGGAGGGAGAGGAGATGTAATCCACAGTTCTCTATGAGAACTGTGGATTACCGTAATGAATGGGACGTATTTCACCCCGTATTTTGCAAAGTATGGCACGAAATACAGGGAGACATACGTCCTATTTTAAGCCGTGTGAACATAGCCTTATAGTCATAGTTAATATATAACACCCCCCTAACAAACACACGTGACCTCTTTATCCATTTATTACTCTAAATCCACACTGATATAGAGAGTCATCCCACCTAACGCGGAGTATGCCAACTCGGCTACTGCTATAACTGTCAGAGAACAAGATGGAGAGAGCCTTATTAAATACACACTCTATTTGGTGGGAACAGGATTTCTCCTCTCTACATAGGGGCAAGTCCCCGACGTGTGTCATTTGTCTTGTAGATATAAATGTCTGAGGTTGTCTGTACTTTGTCTGCTCTATGTACTGTATCTTCAGGTAATTTCTATAGGGGTAATTCAAAAAACAAATAAATTCCAGGTTCTGATTTTAAATCAGTGATAGAAATATTCTATGCCTGCAAAAAAAAAAAAGTAGATTTTTTTCCCACACAAAAAAAACAAGAAAATGAAAATGTATATAATCCCATACAGTATAAATTTTGCTGAGTCAGTGATTCAAATAAGGATGCCACATTAGCATAATATGCACCATTGCCAGCCCTGGACGGTATGCAGGTGGCACTGCCAAGAGGCAGATCATAAATTCATTTTGAGGATGTGGAACTGATAGCTTCAATGACTCAACCATCTCTCTTTAGGAAACAAATCAGGTGTACAGTCCTCCCCATAAAAAGCTTTAGTGTGGTTTCTGTCCTCCCCTGACATTTATCAGTGAAGAGACACCGATAAGATCCACAGAGGAGATGAAACACCACACTACCTACAAGTTATATCAGAACACAGCCCAGAGCTCTATGCATGACCACCAGCGACCTACTGGAGTGCTTACTGGTTTACTATAAGATTTATTATGAAATTTATAATTGACAATAGAGGAGTACAAAAAATGTAAATTATCCTTTGAATAAAAAAATATATTTAATTTTATCAGGACAGTATAAAAAGATTACAAAATCAGAACAGCACTCTCAAATCCGAATAAGATAAGATACTACACACATAGGCGGTATCTACAAAATGTCTACACTGAAATTGAGGGTTAATACTGCACCATAGTCCCATTCAGGACCTCCGTTGAAGGTACCCGTCGAAAGACCTGAAAGAGGTATTCTGACGGATCCTGCAAATAAATCTATAGGGAACAACAGTCCAAACCTCAGTGCTTTTCTGCCTGGTGTAGAAAGTGTTTACATTCAGGAAACGCAGCAAAAAAGTGACGCTTTGCCCTGTTGATCCTAATGAATCCTCTACAGGATCTCTCGGGAACAGCGCAGTGTGAACCTAGCCTTCCAGATAGAGACGAAGGGCGACATGTATGAATCCTGGCACTGACAGGCCAGTTCTAAATTGCTTTAAGGTAGTGTAGAATGCGGCAGAATGTATGAACCTGTTCTTCTGCAGGTCATAAATACAGGCAAAAGCCCTAGTGCCAATACCACAAGTCTGGCTCAGGCCCCCAACCTTTACCCTGGTCTGACTGTTCTTCTACAGGTCATACATACAGGGCAGTGGTAAGCCAATACCACAAGTACTGGCTCAGGCACCACCTTTTACCCTGGTCTGACTGTTCTTTCTACAGGTCATACCATACAGGGCAGTGTAGAGGCCAATACCACAAGTCTGGCTCAGGCACCCACCTTTACCCTGGTCTGGCTGTTCTTCTGCAGGTCATACATACAGGGCAAGGGGTAGAGCCAATACCACAAGTCTGGCTCAGGCAACCACCTTTACCCTGGTCTGGCTGTTCTTCCTGCAGGTCATACATACAGGGGAGTGTAGAGCCAATACCACAAGTCCCGGCTCAGGCACCACCTTTACCCTGGTCTGTTTCTTCTGCAGGTCATACATACCCGGGAGTGTAGTGCCAATACCACAAGTCTGGCTCAGGCACCCCCCCTTTACCCTGGTCTGGCTGTTCTTCTGCAGGTCATACATACAGGGCAAATGTAGAGCCAAATACCACAAGTCTGGGCTCAGGCACCACCTTTACCCGGTCCTGGGCTGTTCTTCTGCAGGCATACATACAGGGGCAGTGTAGAGCCAGTACTACAAGTCTGGCTCAGGCATCAGCTTTACCCTGGTCTGGCTGTTCTTTGCTGTTCTTCTGCAGGTCACACATACAGAGCAGTGTAGAGCCAATGCCACAAGTCTGGCTCAGGCACCACCTTTACCCTGGTCTGGCTGGTTCTTCTGCGGTATACACACAGGGCAGTGTAGAGCCAATACCAAAGTCCCGGACTACAGGCACACACCTTTACCAGATGTTGTTATCTTCTGCAGGTCATACATACAGGCAGTGTAGAGCCAATACCGACAAGTCTGGCTCAGGCACCACCTTTACCCTGGTCTGGCTGTTCTTCTGCAGGTCATACATACAGGGCAGTGTAGAGCCAATAGACAAGTCTGGCTCAGGCACCACCTTTACCCTGGTCTGTTCTTCTGCAGGTCATACATACAGGGCAGTGTAAGGCCAATACCACAAGTCTGGCTCAGGCACCACCTTTACCCTGGTCTGTCCTTCTGCGGGTCATACATACAGGGCAGTGTAAGGCCAATACCACAAGTCTGGCTCAGGCACCACCTTTACCCTGGTCTGGCTGTTCTTCTGCAGGTCATACATACAGGGCAGTGTAGAGCCAATACACAAGTCTGGCTCAGGCACCACCTTTAACCCTGGTCTGCTGTTCTTCTGCAGGTCATACATACAGGGCAGTGTAGAGCCAATACCACAAGTCTGGCTCAGGCACCACCTTTACCCTGGTCTGGCTGTTCTTCTGCAGGTCATACATACAGGGCAGTGTAGAGTCCAATACCACAAGTCTGGCTCAGGCACCACCTTTACCCTGGTCTGGCTGTTCTTCTGCAGGTCATACATACAGGGCAGTGTAGAGCCAATACCACAAGTCTGGCTCAGGCACCACCTTTACCCTGGTCTGGCTGTTCTAACTGTTACGTGTCCACGGCTTATTCCACGGAGTCGGTATTGAGCGCACAATCCCTAAAATGGGCGCGGGGCGGCTCGGCCCATAACAATGCTTTTTAGGCGCTGGTAATGTGCATGCTTCTTCCCGGATGCGCAGGCATACATACTGTTCTCAGAGCAGTGATTACCTAATACCACAATTGGTGCCGTAGACCATCCGCGGATTACGGGATCTCGGCTGCCTGAACTGCTTATGTGCCTCGGTTTTGCGTCAAAGAATCATAAATATGTCTACTTCTAAAAATGTTTTACTGACGCCCCCAGAACGCCCCTAATATTAGGCGCATTAAAAAATCACTTAACGTGACAAAGTTTGGATTGCACCTCTACATAAAATCTATTTGGCTCAAAGTAAACCAGAAACTGGCGCAGCCCCATTCATACATGCCGCCCTATGTATGTCCACTCCAACATACATTCTCCCATGCTTCAACTGGGTTTCCGCGCATGCTTTTGCATACAAAGTCATTATGGAACCTTATGTGACTCAGTTTTTAGCCCATTTCTTCTCAATGTACACATTTTAAAAATATACTACAATGGGTAGATTATCTTACATTGATTTGGAAGTACAATTTCGTAACAATTTCATTTTTTTTTATTATTAGTGGTGGTCTCTGTAGTCATTCACTGTTGTTATTATTATGTACACTCTTTGTTATACCATTTGTGTAGCCAACATGTATTAAGAAGTGATCCATTTCTATAAAAGAAAATCTCATTTAAAAAAAAATATCTCTTTGCTTAGAACTCTGTATTGTACCAGTCTTCTGTCATTTCTCATGAAAATGAATTAATAAACTGACAACTGGGTGTTACCATTCACCTTGTCCTTACGCACTGTAACACGGTCTAACCAGATAAGGACACACCGTGCTTAAAGGGGTTGTCTCGCTACAAAGAATAGCTTTCAATATGTAGAGAACACTGCATAAAGATGTTTTCAAAATATATTGCGTTATTTTTGTTAAAGGGGTTTTGCCACCATGTAATGTTGACGTGGGAACCTCCTAAATGGGTATTTAATCACTTTTCTAAATATATGCGATTAAAAAAAAGTGAAAACTCTGAGAGCTACAGCATTTCTCAATCCCCCTTAGTTACCTCAAAGCTTTCCCTAGTCGCAACCCAGGAGCTGACAAGCCGCGCTTGCGTGAAACACTTCTTATCTGATGACAGGCAAAATGAAAGAGCTTTTAAGGCATCGGGTAGACAGTGCAGTCTGAGGCTGTCTTGCTGTATTGAGAATCCACTGTTGTACTGTTTATTATTTCACTTAAGTTTTGAGACAGTCCCTTGGATTCCTCACTCTTCACTCACCCCCTCCCTCTCTCCCCTGCAGCTTCATGACTCAGCATGATTTGTATATATCCTGCTCCCGTGCTGACAGAAGGTAGGTAACTGGCGTCTTGGCAAATCCCCTTTAAGGAGCTACAAGTGATTTTATCGCCTTTTGTGTTCTCTCTGGTTCCCCAAGTGACCGACCTGTGTACTTCTACCCTCCTGCGGTTTGTTCTATCTGATAGCAGGGAGTGAAATCATCAAACAGGTTGCAGCCAGCAGTGTGAGAGCTTGTTTGTTATCTGATCTTTCAGACAATAGACAGTAATTACTGCTGTTTACTTTAACTCAGAAGCTTCCCTGGTCCTTACAGCATGAGATTTATCTAATTAGCAGAAGTCTGAATACACGGAGCTCATATGCTAATTACAGACAGCTTGACCAGGAAGTGACCGAGCAAAGCAGCATTATTTCATTCATGCATCCTATGAAACTTTGAGATGAGACAACCCCTTTAACATAATTAGAAGTAATATGACTATGTTCACACAATGTATTTTTCACTTTTATTCTGAAAAACCATACATAATTTACAGTTTTCAATAGGAATACGTGACGTGATTCACACTGTATTTCTTTGTTTTTTAAACACAGATATGAAATCTACATTGCAGAAGAAAAAATAAGGGGCATATATGTGTTTACTTGTCTAAAAACTGTAAAGTAGCGAGGCTATGGGTTCGTTTTGTTGAAAGGGGCTATTCCAAGACTAAAACCATAACTAAATAACAAAATAAATAATAAAATCCAAGGCAACAGAAGGGGAATATGTAGCAGAAAACTTACATGTCTTAGAGTCTTCCGTTTATTTCACAGTATGAACATACTCTAAGGCCCCATTCATATGTTGGAAGTTCACATGGGTTTTGATGTATTCCTCATGTAATATGCATTTCATTATAATTAATGGGAAACTGCATTTAACTTGATTTTTTATTTTTCCAATGCAGATTTGTAAATCTGCAGCGTATAGAAAAAAAGGGACACGTCACTTCTTGACATGGCTTCCATATGGAAACTGCATTGGTAGATAGGACGTGGATTATCTCCATTTAATTGAGATATATATATATAGCACTCTAAGAAAAGATACATAAATTAGCTTCCAAATATTGTATTGCATATCCTGTACCCATCTTGAATAACACAGAGCTATATTCATAGTTTTGCTGATTCTTATTAGAAACCTTCAAGCTTTTCAGCCATTCTACCTCTATAAGCTTAGGTTCTATAATGCAGTGGTGTAACAAATACATTTCTAAATTTACCAGTGCAAAGTATATGCACATACTGAGCCGTCAATGCAAGGGGGATTGTAGCCGTGAAGTCTGTAGAACTATGAATGCAGCTCTGGACTACAATACAAGCTGTAAGGGCGCGTTCTCACGCCACAGGACAAATAAGCCGGTCGGTATTTGTCCTGTTTTGCGGGCGCCGCGCAGGGAGGGTGAGGGGGGGGGGGCGGCTTTTCTCCGAGATAAGCGGAGAAAAGCCCTCCCCCTTCACATTGGCTTGCACAGATTCCGTCCGCAAACCGGACAGAAGATTGTGCAAGCACATTGTTTTGCGGCCGGACCGCAGGCGGAAAAACCGCCGGACGGAAAACCCGTGCAGTGGGGACTGCTGTACGGGTTTTCCATAGCGCACCATTGTGCTCATTTTCGGCCGGTTTTTCAGTTGGTCTGAAAAACCGCAAACCGGCTGAAAAACCGTCCGAAAACCCGTGCTGTGGGAACATGTCCTAATGGAGAGCATTCAAAACAAGCAATGCAATGTAATATTCTATATAAAACTGTATAATGCTGTTCAGAGGTGAACATATGTCTAAATGCTAGGGATTCCTGTAGAATTTGTTCTGGTTATTCAACCCGTTCAACTTTGGAGTTTGAATATTTTTCACATTATTTTGACATTAAAATTAAGATAAGCATGCCACTTTCTTATTGTGATCTAACATTTTGCCTATAAAATATCAAAGTGCTGTCAGTTTATTGCATTCTTTGGGTTGTCTGGCTAATCAAGTGCATCCCTGTAAGAAGTCGAACGGTACAGATAAACATGATTTTGAAGGAAAAAAAGGGAAATGTCGTTGGATATTTGAGCCAAATTGTGATCAAGAGAAAGCTTTCTTCCTGTGACTGATCCCCGTAATGAGACATAAGGATGTGTACACTTTGACTGACCTCGTTGTGCCTTTGATGTGCGTCAACTAGTGAACAGTTTCGAAGTTACATTCTCTTTATAAGAAAATAAAAATCCTGACAGAATATCTAAGTCCTTATGATATCACAGACATGCAACTCTGGCCAAAAAACCATGAGACAAAGTATACATATTACACAGGACAACATTAACAGTATAAATTGCTTTATTAGGTCCACCACAATACAACTTTCAAATAACAAAATCACCACTGATTTCCATCTGCAAAGTACCACAAAATTAGGAGACCAAGGCTAGGTCTACACTGCATCGGACCAAAAATGGCCAGAAAGCGGGCGTTTTTTTTCCGATGCAGGACCGCGGTCGTTTCTCGTTTTTTTTACGTCGCCCATAAAATTGTATTGTATGGGAAGACGCCAAGAAAACTAAAAGGGGCGGCATATTATCCAACATGTTGTATAATACGCCAGCGCCAGAAGACCAGCAGATAAAAGATGAGCTGTGGAGACTACAGCTCGTCTTTTCTATTGCCGGCTATGGGGCCGCAGGAACAATCATAGCTTCGATGCTTTTAAAAAACTAAAAGCGCTGAAAATACGATAGTAATGCTGTGCAGTGTGGACACAGCCTATGTCTCCACTGCACACGTTTACAGCATTTTTCATTTTCTAAAACCGCTGAAAAGATGACTGAAAACAGGTTCCATAGACTTTAATAGTAAAAACGCTTTGTAGTCTCCACAGAACGTCTTTTTTTCTGCTCATTTTTGCTGCTGGTTGTTTTTTTGTAACATGTTGCATGGCAGAAAATTTACTATTGAAGTCTATGTACACCGGTAAATGTTTTTTGGCTCTGTTTTTGGACAGTTCTGCTGAAAAACTTCCCAGGTGTTTAACAAGGTATAGGAATTTCACATACATTAAAAAGTACCCAAAAACACGGCAAAAAACTGAAAAACACCCAAAAAACTTGTCGGAGACAAAGCTGCTTTGGACAAAAAAACTGATGTTCAAAGCAGTTTTTAGGTTTTGGTTTTCGATGAGTTTTTTGACCTATGCTGTGTAGCCCTAGCCTAATACTTCTGTTTCGTCCAAATCCCCTGAGGCACTGAGTGACCTGGGTCATTGTTATGCATGGATTGCTGTAAAGCCTATTTATTAAATTTGAAGCTATAACCATTACTTAACTAAATAAATGGGTGAACAATCAAGTAATAACTCCATCATTGACATCAATGGAAGATTGATGTCTTACGCACTATAAATCTAAAGTGAACTAGTGAGGCTCCATTTTTATTCAACAATAAATGTCGCTTCATTCACATACAACAAAAAATCCATTTAATGCAGGGTATGCAGAAGGCTTGTGATTTCTACTTTTCTGTAGATTATGTGACTATGATGAGAAGACAGGATAAAGTCAAGTGAGAAAGGCTTAGCTTTTATTTTGTCTGTACAAACCTTGAGTAAACATCATGTCATCGTTCCAGTCCATGTTTCATGGTGCTGCAGTAACTTATTAATGTTATTTCAATTTTCATATTGCATGTCCCTTGTTATTAGTTAACTTTACAATGCTGACCTTGGATTTCTGTAACTTGAACAAATCTGAACAGATACTCTGTAAACACAGATTACACGGGATGATACCACTAAGCGAATTCTGTATGGATTCAACCACATAGTTCAGATGCCAATGATTGATACAGCATTTCTATGAGTATTTTGCAGTGTTAGGGTATATTCACACATGTTAATTCTTTCGAGTGCATCCTCGTCAGATCTTTCTCCAAGAAGACTGCATCCAAATTGGAGGTAAATACCGCCTCTGTAAAATAAAAATCCTCGGCAGGAATCTGAGGTGTCTTTTCCAAGTCAGATTTTTCCGATTGGAAAATAATCTACCTTGTTTCCAGAAATAGCGCTAACCTGCCCTTCATCTCCAAACTCTTGAAACGCTTGGTCTATTCTCACCTTATCAGCTATCTCTCTAAGGCTATGTTCACACGGCTTAATTGCGGGGCGTAATTACGTCCCGCAATTACGCCGTGTGGACGGGGGCGGGAGCGGGGGAGCGAGCGGGGGGCCGGCACTTCGCCGGCCCATAGACTATCACTGCTAGCGGCGCGTATACGCCGCTAGAAAGTGACATGTCAATTATCTCCCCGCCCAGCGAAGCCGCCGGGCGGGGAGAGGAGACATATCCATAGTTCTCTATGAGACTGTGAATTACCGTAATGAATGGGCCGTTTTCAGCCCGTAATTGGTGCACTTCGGCGCGTAATTACGGACCGAAATACGGCCCATTTTAAGCCGTGTGAACATGCCTTAAGGCCTCGTTCACACGGCTTATTTGGGCGCTGATTGGTGCCGTACTCAGTGCCGGATTTGCGCTTCAGTACGGCGCCAATCCGTCCCTGTCATTACGGTAATCCACTGCTCTCATAGAGAACAGTGGATTCCGTCGCTCCTCCCTGCTCGGCAAATCCGCCGCGGGGGGATAAAAGTGACATGCACATTATTTACGGCGCGGACGCGCCGTAAACAATGCATTGTCTATGGGGCCGGGAGCGGCGCCCCCGCCGCGCTCCGGCCCCACCCGCGTCCCGCCCCGATTTCAAGGCGGATTTGTGAGCTCAATACAGCTCACAAATCCGTCGGGAATAAGCCGTGTGAACACGGCCTAACTCTCTTCTGCAATCAGGTTTCTGCACTTTACACTCCACAGAAGTTGCTCTAGCTAAAGTCTCAAATGATCTTTTGATGGCCAAATCTTGGGGCAACTACTAGCTGTTGCTTCTTCCGGATCTCTCTGTAGCATTTGACACTGTAGATCACAAACTTCTCCTCAGCATGCTCAGTGCAATTGGCCTCCAAGACACCGCTCTCTCACCCGAACTCTGACTGCTCATTTAGGGCCACATGTATGAAAACTGTTTAGGTCTAAAATTCACTTTTTTGCCCATAGTAACCTATGGGCAAAAAAGTGAGTTTTAAGACCTAAACAGTTTTCATTCATACATGTGGCCCTTAGTGTCTCATTTGCAAGTTCTACTGCCTGTCCTCATTTCACTCAGCACAGCTCCTATTGGATAAACCATCAGTAGATTTGACTTTTAGTACCATCTGTATGCTAATGACACCTTTTTTTCCATGCATCACCCCCGATCTGCTACAAAACACCAGTGACTGTCCGCTGTCTCTGACATCATGTCTTCTCTCTATCTCAAACTAAATCTCACTAAAACAGAGCTTCTTGTCTTTCCACCGTCTACTAACTGACCCCACTCTGCCATTCCAGTGTGTGGTACCGGCATAACTCCTAGCAGCAGGCCGACTGTCTTGGGGTTATTCTAGACTCTGATCTGTCCTTCACCCCATATATCCAATCCCTTGCCCCCTCCTGTCACCTGAACCTCAAGAACATCTGCAGAATCCGTCCTTTTCTCACTGTGGAAACAACTCAAACGTTCATTGTTGCTCTTATTCTCTCTCATCTTGACTACTGTAACTCCCTGGTTATCGGTCTCCCTAAACTCTCTCCTCTCCAATCGGTCCTGAATGCAGCAGCCAGATTCCTCCTCCTTTCTAGCCGCTATACTGATGCCTCTACCCTGTGTCAGTCACTGCACTGGTTGCCCATTCAGTACAGAATACAACATAAAATAATCAATCACTCTCACCTATACAGCTCTCCACAGCGCTGCACCCCCCCTACATCTCCTCCCTCATCTCTGTCTACCACCTTACCCGCTCTCTGCTGATGTTCTAAGATTAAATACCTCAATCCTCTGGACCTCCCATGCCGTCTCCAAGATTTCACAAGCGATTTACCCCATATGATCAGGCAAACTTATAACCCTCATAATTTTAAGAGCACCCTGAGAATACATCTTCTTAGGCAGGCCTACCAAGGTCCCTAATTGCTAACTCCCCATTTTCTGCCACCCACATGTCTGTAACTCTGTGCACTTGGGCAGTTGCAGGCACTTATCTGTATGAAGAAGTTTGGGTGGCGGGTTCATCCACTATTTATGTAAATCACCCCATATTTGTGAAATATAGTTGGACCATTATATAAACCAAACATTTCTCACCCTTCATCTCACCCATACACCCCAATAGATTGTAAGCTCTTGTGAGCAGGGCCCTCACACCCGATGTCTGATCTGTAAGTAGCTTTTTTCTGTGTAATGTTTGTTTGTCTGTACTTATACCCTCTAAATAGTAAAGTGCTGTTTAAAAATTTTAACCGGGTTCTGTATTGTTTTTTTCCCCCCTTCACTTAAATTTGGAGCCGAGTAAAAAACCCAAAAACACACACTAAAAGGAAAATTCCTGGATTCTTAAAAAATTTTCAGTTCTTTGAGGGGAAAACTTGATCCATAAAAAGGAACCTAAAAACCATCTGCAATAGCTCCCACTCAGTCCCAAATCTTACAGATTTTTTAAAGGGTTGGGGCCCCAACCATAAAAACATTTTTTCCCTTTTCCAGAAAAGGGTTTGGGTTTTTGCCGGGACGAAGCCTCACAGAGTCAAAAGGTTTTCAGGGGGAGTTTTCAAAAACATTTACTAAGTGAAAGGGAAAAATGTAAAAAAAAGGCTATCCTTTAATGGGAATTAAACAAAAAAGTAAAAAAAAAAAAGTAAAAAAAAATAAAAAAAAAAAAATTTTATTGTGCTTTAACCATTACTTTTAAAAAAAAAAAAACTAAAAAAATTTACACACCCCACACGACCATAACAGGTTATTTAGTGTGAATGGTGTAAAAAAAAAAAAAGTTATGACTTTTAAAGGCAGGGAGGAAAAAAAACTTAAAAATGTAGCTGGTCATAAAGGCCTGGTGCTTGAAGGGTTAAGGCTTACACTCATGTGCACAAACCCTTACTGACGGGTTTCCCAAGGGGAAAAAACCCCCCAAAACTCTGGTCCATAAAAACATAGATGCAAGACTGATGATGTATGGTTCCATAAGTATTCTCAACATAACGTTAGACTTTAATGGGTGTTTTACAATGATCCAAAAACAACAAAACCGCGAATGATGCATCCTTCAATATGCACCTATTTATGTAAAGTGCATTAAAGACAAACATTTGGGATCCGGGGAACAGAAAAATATAAATTTTATATTTTATATATATATATATATAATATATATATATAAATACATACATAACACCCCACCCCACCATAAAACATACACACACAAAATAAATATATATTTTATATTTTAAATATTTTAACATATAAATTACCCTTTATAATATAAAACAAAATATATATAAAATATATATATATTTTATACTTTAATTATATTTTCAGATATATAAACAAAAATTATATATACATAATAAATATACATACATATAACATATATTAAAACTTTATTATATATACATCCATATAAAAAACCCATTTATATATATACATATATCTTTATCAATATATTATATTATAATATAACATAAAATAAAATATATATAATATATAAAATACTTTTTAATACATATATATATAACATATATATAAAATATAAAATTTTAATATATACACACACACAATATACATAAACACATATAATATATATATAAAAAATATTTTAAAATTTTATAATATATATATATAAATATAAAAATATATATATAATATATAGGTACTGAAATGTAGAGAGGAGCAAATAGCCAAACCAATCACTGCATGCACCTCACTAAAACTTGTAAACATACAGACATTAACCCCCTGCACTATAGAAAAGGCGCTACTAACCACCAATCACTGCATGCACCTCACAAATACATGTAAAAGCAGAAACGGGACTTGTAGTACCCCCTTTGGTACTGTGGGAGGGCGGCTGCTAAAACTGCCAAATAAATTGCAGCACGGGCTTAAACGAATACAGAGTTTTTTAAAAGTAAAAGGGGTTAAAGAAACTGTTTGGGAACTTCCATAAAACACACATGTCGCAAAATCAGCAGCACAGTTTTTGGGGAACATTTGTATGGCAGTTTGGGGTTTTTCGGGAAAACAAAAACCCAGAAAAGGGACCATTGTGGGGAAAAAAAATTTTAAAAATCCTGAGGCCATTGTAACATGAGGGGCAACTGTACAAATACACTCATGGAAACATGGCCTTATACTAACAATGGGACTAAATTTGTGGCACTGAACATCAGCCACTAAATTGCTATAGAATTCCACAACAGCACAAAGTGCAGTGCAATTTTAAGAAGAAGGGCTGCCCCATTTAACTGCTGTTTTTACCCACTTTGGACTACAACTTAAATTTAAAGGTCAGGAAAAAGTATAAGTCTAACCTTTAAAGAACAATTTCTCAAAAACTTTTATTTTTTTATTTTTTATGATCCGTTGGTGTTTGTACCCTCCGGCCACTACCTAAACCCAGTCTACAGGGAGGAAATGAGGGAAGGGGAACTTTGGGAGTATAATTTGTGAGATTTATTTTAGATGTCACTCTGGCAGCTCACAAGTGCCCCTTAAAATTTGGCCCTCAATTCCTTTTTTCGCAGTGATTTTTAAACCTTATCGTCATCACTTGTAAGTTTTAACCACTATTTGGCAGCTGAAAAACTTGGGGGCAAATTTGGAGTTTTATCCCCTTTGTAATCGCTATATTAAAGTATGCACGGCATTACAAGCAAGTCTCCCACAACAAAATGGAAGATTAGATGATTAAAATAAAAAATCCACCATTCTCTATAGTGTAAATACAAAAAAGGACTCTCTCTCTCTTCTCCTCTCTCTCTCTATATATTATATATATATAAATTTTAATATATATAATATTTTATATATATAAAATTATATTTATATATATATATATATATATATTTTATAATTATATAAAGAAAAATATACCCAGGCCCCTTCTCCCCCGGGGATAGCTTTCACAGATACAGGGGATCCCCCCTGATACCTCCTCTAACTTGTTATTATACAGTCTCACAATCAATTTGATAATGGAAACAAAACATTTAAAATAAGTGACTTTTCTGCTGGCACTATGGCAGTGGGGCACTGTGTAAAATTTGGGCCCCAGGGGGGCAGTCCCTGACCTTTTAAAATTCAACCTAAAAAGGGTTTTTTGCTGCCCATTTGGAGTGCTAAAAATTATGGGGGTTTGTAATAGGTTTGGTTTTTATAGGTTAAAAGTGATATATGGGGTTTAGTGTTTTCTTGGAAAATTTTCTAAAGTAAAAAGCGGCGTAAATCCTAACAGGACCATTAAAAGAGACAGTGAGAGCCTTGCTTACTCTGCCCACATTGACTGTTCTCTGTACACACGCTGAGTAAGCAGGATTCTCACTGCCTCTTCTAGGAGTCTTGTCCGGAATTTACCCTGCTGTTTACTTAGAAATCCTGTTCCAAGTCACATAAACCTATATATCACACACCTGATGGGTTCCCAAAGGGTTAAAAGGGATTATTAAAAGGGTTTGTTTTTGTATCCTTTTAAAGGCTCCTTTTTGGATCCGAAAAATGCTTTCCCAAAAGCGCTGCGAAATCTCATCCGCCCACGCAGCGGGTTTTTTTTGGGATCCCTTTTTTTCCCTCAGCGGGAAATCGAAACCCTTTATATTTTTAAAGAGGGGTTTTGCTGCTCCAAGGGGATCAAAAACTGACTGAAAAAATCTTTAAAGGGTTCAGAAAGACGCATCCCAAAGGATGAAAAATACGCTTTTGGGGGATCACCTTTTCTGAACGCTGAAATCGTGCTTTACATTAAAAAAGGCAATGTAAAATCGCACTGACATTGTTAATCGTGTTTGGGTTTTGTTTAGGCCCGAAACACGGATCCAAACACGCATCTAAAAACGGATCCAACACGCCGTGTGAACATACCCTAAGTCTAAATGCCTCGACTATTTGAGGCCCCCCTGATGTCCCAGTACCCTTAAAAGGTTTTTGATAAAAGGGATTAACAGAAAGGCACAAGGCCCCTGCTGCTTAGTAACCCCTCTCTGTAGAAAAAAAAGTCAGTCAACAATTATGCAGTTATTATTTACATGCACTTCAAGGGACGTTGTCATAAATTCTATACAGCAATAAATCTGAAAACCTAAATGAAGTGTGAACACTGCTGTCTGCCATTTTTTACCTGTTAAACTCACCATCACAAGGCAAGAAAAAAAATACACTGCTTTCACAAAGCAGCCCCATCAATCTAAGGTTGTAAAATTCCAAAGGGGCCGGCAACATCTTTCACTAGAAACTTGAAACATTGTTCTCTACAGGATTAGATAGAGGTTTCTTACCCGGGATAACACAATGACAAATTGCAGAACAGAGAAAAAAAAATGAACAAAGATGCAGGGAAAAACCCCCCCGACTGTAAATAAGATCCAAAACCACGCCCCCCACTATAATCCCCTGCAAAAATTTCGACAAGGGTGCACGCTTTACTAAAAATCCCCCCTTTCCCGCTGTACAATAGACTTTCAAGGAGTATAAAGATCTGTTGGTAACTATAGTACATTACTGGAAAGTGAAAGGGTAGTTTCATTGGTGGCAAACTGGCAGTAAAGGGTTAAGAGAGTCAGCAGCTGCAGAAATCTAATTTTATAGGAGGCATGCTGCACACATGAGAAAAAGCCATGCTGGAGACACAGGCCATAATTTCCCAGGGTTTCACTTCAAGTTTTTTTTTAACAAAAAACTCAGGAAAAAAACCCCCAAAAGAAAACGTCCAAAATTTAAAGGGGTTTAAAATGGCGAATTTTTAAATTGGTGTTTCCCTATTCTTAAATTGGCAAGTAACGGTACGAGGGGCCCTTTTTTGGGTATTTGGAAAAACGGGGAAGGAAATTAAAGGGGAAATTTTTAAATCTGTTCTAAAAAAATTTTACGGGGGCTTTCATTTTTCCCCAGTAATTGTGACATAAGCAAATTTTAATATATTGGGGAAATTGGGTTTGGGACTTACTTTTGTTAATTAACGTTTATATTGACTATATCTGTATTATATGGTTGGGGATTTTTTTGTTTTCTCTGTGTGTTGTACCAAATAAAATATATATAAAAAAAATAAATAAAAAAAAAAGGCTGTGAAGAACACTTTACAGTGGCCTCCATCACTGACAGATTGACACGAGGGCCACTGAATGGATACATTTTTTAAATTGTATAATACACCAGTTATATACTTTATTATTGTCGTTATACCAATGTACATTCCAACAGAGAGAGGCTAGTGGCACACTCTTGACTTCCGTCTGACAAGTTATCCTTATGGAGACATTCTAAGTGTACAATGTGTGTACCCCATAAAATTTAAATTAAAAAAAACAAAAAACAAATTTTGCCAAGTAAAGGGGGTTTTTTTACCATCTAATGTTTACAAGGGGTCTTCCGTTAATGGGGAATTTTTAAAAGGGGGTTTGGGCCCCCAGACCAAAGTACTGACCCCGTTCAGTATGAGAGCAAGATGTCAAAAAAAATCACGCTGATCCTGAAGCTGCAGTGGGGAGAGGGGGAGGGGGGGGGGGATTAGGGAAACCAAAGGGAGCGTCCCCAAAAATTAAATGAACAAATAAAAAGTACAACAGTGGGTTCAATAAAAGCAAGACACAGTCATAGACGGGACTGTCAGGAGAAACCCTTAAAGGCCTCTTCCCCACGCTTATTCTGCCGCGGGGTTGGGGGCCGTACGCGCTCCCGGGTTTGCGCTGCAGTGGGCCCAAAAAAAAAAACCCGGCCAAACAATTACGGTAAACCCCTGCCTCATAGAAACAGTGGATTCCGCGCTCCTCCCCCCCCCTCGGCCAACCGCCCTGGGGGGAGAAATGACTGCCCCATTATTTACGGGGCGTAGCGGCGTAAATAATGCAATTTTCTATGGGGCCGGGGGGCGGCGCCCCCCGCCCCGCTCTGCCCCGCCCCCCCCCCCGCCCCTTTTTCAAAGGCGGATTTGTTTATCAATAAAAGGCTCACAAATCCGTCGGGGGGAAAACCGTGTAGAACACGGCCTAAATGTCATGTCACTTTCTCCCCCCCCCCGGCGGAAAACGCCAAACGGGGAGGGCGACGGAATCCCTGTTTTTCAAAGAGAAACCCGGGGGATTTGTTTAAAGACTCCCGGGATTGGCGCCCCTACTGCAGCGCAAAACCCGCGCTTAAAGCGCCCCAAACCGGGGGCAAAATAAGGGCCCTTTTTTGAACGAGGCCTAACTGCAAAAAAGCTAATGTAATTTAAAACAAATCAAACCCGCAAGAGGGCCCGAAACGCACACAGACAAAACACAGCCCATACACAGGCCCCAAAAAAGGGAAGCCCGTGAAAATGTTTTACTTAAATAATCAAACATAAACTTGTGAATTCTGTATAAAAAAAACACCTATTCTAAACAGCAAAATTGAAAGCTTCTTCATAGATAAAGCAGGGGTCAAAAAACACTAAAAGCTGTTATTAGTATACAAAAGAAAACATATTGCTACCCCCGGGGCCTTAAAAAAAACCATTCATTTTGCCTGTTCAAAATAAGAAGTGATTCACGCCCCGCGTGGCCCCTTTTAGCTCCCCGGGGGCCCTGACAGGGGAAGCTTTTTGGTAACCCCAAAGGGGGTTGAGAAATGCCCGTAGCTCTCAAGTTTTCACTTTTTTTTTAATCACATATATTTAGAAAAGTGATTAAATACCCATTTTGGAGGTTCCCACGTCAACATTACATGGTGGCAAAACCCCTTTAATCACTTTTCTAAATATATGTCATTAAAAAAAGTGAAGCCTGTGAGAGCTACAGCCTGACTAAGATGCCCTTAGTTTCCTGACGGTTTACATTAGACACGACCAAAGAGCCGATCTGGCCACACTTGCCTTTTTGCACTTCTTATCTGATGGAGGGAGAATGAACGAGCTTTAAAGGGGACGGGGGGAGAAAGATCCTGTGTCATTTGTATAGAGAATTCACTGGTTGTAATGTAATCTGAGTAAACATGCTGATGCTCCCTGCTCTCTGCTCAGCCCCCCTCCTTCTCCCCCTGCAGCTGTTCGTGTGTGAAGGAATGAAAGAAGGCTGCCTGCTGAGCTTATCTTCTCTCATGACAAAAAATAAGGGAGAAATAAAAGCATATAGCTTGTGCACAATACAGTTCTCCTCTGTGGATTGGGAAAACAATGTTTGCTCAACTTACAGAGACTGAGTATCAGGAACGTGCATTGGAGGTGGAGTGATGACATCATAGAGGAGGTACTTGTTTTTTTAAACACAGGAACACAATGCCCCTTTCTCAAGTCTCAAGAGGGGAGTATCAGCCTGTTAGATAAGGTACTCCCTTCTTGGTAAAACCGATTTAAATCTCTATTAGTTAAAGAAAATATATAAAATATGCTCATAAAACTCCTAAAGGGTAGAGGCTACTAATAATATCTTTAGGAGAAATAATACCTATATTGGTATAAAGCAGCTTATAGAAAAAGGACGATCTACTATGCAAAAATCAATACACCTATTGGGGCTATGCTCATTTGAAATGACACTCAATGGTGTTCAAAGGGACACTTCCTTCACAAAAGAGTATATTTGTTAAAACCAATATATCTAGAAAATGATCACAGGTTAAATAAGGAAAATGTGTCATCTTCTTCTGCAATGGGAGGGGGGGCTTCTTCCCACTTATCAGGTTATTGCTGATAATACTTACACTTTTCAGGCCAACCTGAAATAAGGATGACGTTTTTTTTTTATTCTAACCCAGTTAAGGATCATATTGGTAGAAATAATAATTAGAAATTATACCTCTTTTTGGATTTGGCCAAAAACTGCACCAAAAACCTACATAAATTCAGCCTTTTATCCTTAAAGGGGTTTTGCCACGATGTAATGTTGACGTGGGATCCTCCAAAATGGGTATTTAATAACTTTTCTAAATATAGGATTACAAAAAGTGAAGCCTGTGAGAGCTACAGCATTTCTCAGTCCCCCTTAGTTTCCTGAAAGTTTACATTAGACACGACCAGGACACTGACAGGAGCTGATCTGGCCATTTGCATTTCTTATCTGATAACAGAGAACATGAAGAAGCTTGCAAGGGGCTGGGGAGAAAGTGCAGTGTATGAGGCTGTGTCTTTTGTATAAATAATCAACTGGTTGTAATGTAATTATTTGAGTAAATATCTTTCTTCCTCGCTCTCTGCTCAGCCCCCTCTCTCTCACCCCTGCAGCCCTTCATGACTCAGCATGCTTTGTTTATATTCTCTCCTGAGCAGATAAGAGGTAAGGAACTCACTTCATGGCAAAACCCCTTTAAGCCATCTGCAATATCTGATGTCAGTTTAATGGTTTTTTTCACATGACCTACATTTACATGGATTTTAGTGTGGAAGGTGTGTGCATTCTGTACCGAAATCCATAGGAATTCTGCATCTGATTAGATTTAATAAGAATTTGCACCGTACTTTAGACCGCGTATTTGTTGTTTGTTTGTTTTTTTTAAATTGGGATATGTTTTTTAATAGCATAGGGAAAAAAAAAACAATATGACACTTATTCCGCGCAGTTTGTGTTTGTAGACAGGTCATGAACTGCCTGGTGTTAATCTGCTTCCAAATCCACGGCACAAATCAAAAATCCACAGCAGAAATTCCCATGGATATAAACCATCCCTTAGCATCATTTTCTGCCTCTGACTAAGGCTGAAGACTAGAAGAAAATATCTGCAAAACAAAGTTGCATGAGTGGAGCCAAACACATTACTTTGACCACTAAAAATCAGAACAAAAAAAGAATTTTAATGGAAACGTGACATTTTGTTATTTTTAGGTATTTTCGAAAGAAGTGAGGCAAGTTGGGATTTATATACAGAGGTTAAAAAACACTATAAAAGGGACCTGTAATCTCCTGACAGATCTGTTTAATATCAGTAAATACTTGTGAAATAACAATCCTGGAGCATCACGGCATAACTGTGGGGTGTACAGTACGCCCCGCAATTACGCCGGGTGTTTGGGAGTTCTCATAGAGAACTATGGATTACGCCTCCTCTCCCCGCTCATATAATACGATCGTATTGTACGAGCGGGGAGATAATTGACATGTCATTTATTCACGGCGCCGCGAGTAATGACAGTCTATTGGCGTAATTGTTGGACGTACTGTACGCCCCGCAATTAAGCCATGTGAATATACCCTCACTCTTTCCAGGAACGTATTCCTGAATCTGTCAGCTGGGCGTTCCCATTCCAGATCGAAACAGGACACACCTCCAATTGGTAACACCCATCTGATAGACTGGTAATGCATTTCTAGGAATATTAACAGAGGAACAACACACTATAGAGATATAAAGAAAGAAGCTCCAGAATTATTTCATGGGGAATGCAACTTTTTACTAAGATAGACAAGTCATGAGATAGCACAGGTCCTCCATAAAGGACACCATAAACATAGAGATGTTCTGCTGGAAACCTAACTGTTCCTGGACTTCTCCCATCCAGATTGGATTTTCAGCGGTTTGTTCTTTCGTTGCCCTCCTCTCGGCTGACACATCAGAGCTATGACTCAGTAATGAAATCTCCAGCAAATAAGACTCACAAATCACAAAACCTGTCTCAAAGCAGACGTCACACCAACCCCTCACTAGCAGCAGAAAGTCATCTTATTGCCGATTTGTATTTATTACTGTATGTGGGATCCGCTATGCTGCTTGCATTGCCATAATGAAATATGAGCCAAAGACTCCGATGCCATTCCTGTAGTCATTATCCTGCCATAGAGAGTAACAGAGATAAAATGACTTGAATTTACTAAGCAATTTCTTGAGGAAAGCTCTCTCCCAACCAAGCAAGTAATCTTGTTACATTCAATAAGACAACCACGGCAAAACATTTATACATTAAATGACACGGTGTCCAGAATATTGTTCCTCTAAGCTCTATTTCTGTGACCTTTGATGTTAGATAATGAGACGTTTTATAACATTTATTACATTCAATTTTATTTTTGTGTCAGAAACAAGAAAAGAATTATAGAATAAAAGGTAAATATTAAACGGTTTTCGGTAACGTTACTAGGAACACGCGCAATTTACTGGATCAGATTGTGACTACATAGAGCGGGGTTAAGAATGTGGCACAAGGGGATTTGAACCAGGTTCTGTTATATCACAGGGGATGACATCATCGTCATTCCAACACTGCAAGCAACTGGCTGGAAATGATTAAGGGCATAAGTGCTAATTTGTAACCCTTTCCTTACTCACTGAGCCAAAAGAGTCAATATATGTGTCCAAATGGGAAACTACACATAGGTCATTACTGAGAAAATCATTCAGCTAGGAACAGGTTTTCAATTATTTCTCATTTAATAGAGGAAAGACTCAAAATAACAGAATGGGGAATGCAAAGGGCAAAGATTAAGTAGATGGAAATCTACAGAAATGGACCACCAGAAAAGTTCACATCTACATTGCAGGTTTCATTAGAAGTCTCTGCCACCGATAAAAATGATCAAATGTCCACAGCACAAATAAATCAGGTTCTATTGCAGCAAATTACATTTTTAATTTACATTTTTAAATAGTAGGTACACCATAGTAAAAAATAATCCATATATGGCTATGAATGCAGAGATGCTAATACATCACGGACGTTCATGGATCGGATATCAGCATATAGCTAAGACTTTGCGGGCACGGTCCTCTCTCCCTCTGTTCCAGTTATTAGTCAATTAGTCTCAACTCTGCCGCCCTCTTATACCTCTCTCCTCCTACCCCCCTGCCTCTCCCCTCTGTCAACCCCCTTCAGGCTTCCAAGCCCAGCGAATTCTTTTAAAAGTATAACCTTACCTACAAGGCCTTCCATCACCCTCCCCTCCATAATTTTGCTCAATCTTCAGATATCCCCCTCACGCAATCTCCGCTCCTCCAGGACCTTTTTCTTGTTCTTCCTTATCAGTCCCACATAACCTCTCCAAACCCCGGAAAGGGGGTAATTTACCCCCAGGCAAGAAAACTTTAAGGGAAAAACAAAATTTTGGGCTAATTCCCCAAAAAAAAGGAGGAGGAAGTTGGGGTTTTTTTTCCCCCCCCCCCCCCCCCGGGAAAAAAAATTTTTCCCCCTTAGAGGAAAAGCGCGCCCGTAAAGGGAGAAATTTTTTTTTTAAAAAAGGGGAAAAAAGGGCCCGGGAAGGGCAGAAAGGGGAGGAGGGGCCCCAGGAATTTTAAAAAAAGGTAAAACAATCAGTACTAAGCTGGTACCCACATGATGCTTTCAATTAATTCCTCCCCCCAAAGTTTCAGGCTTTCAGAATTGTCGGAGCAAAAGATATTCCAAGAAACCAACTAGACATGGCCTGTCTGGTTACTTGAGTAAAACTAAATCGCTCCTTCCTTCCCATTAGAAAGATTATATCAGCAAGGCAGTTTACAGTTATGTCTTGCACAACGTTTCGGTTTCATTAAGGCCCCCTTCCAATTGTTAATGCCTTAAAAAGTGCGGATTAGGGGGCGGGAGAAAGGGATATTCAGTAGGATCATTTTTCCCAATTATTTCTCATTTAATAGAGGAAAGACTTATAATAATAGTGGTGGATGCTACAAAAAAATCAGTCTTAAAAGGGCATAGATGAAATAGAGGAACTTTAAAGAAAAGGAGCCGCCAGGAGAGTTCACATCAACATTCAAAGTTCATTAAAAGCCTCCATCACAGATTCAAAATGACAGACAAAATAGCACAAAAGTGCTATTTTGTTCTGTAAAATGCCAGACACCATGCTGGAAACCTGATGGGCCCCATTATACTCAAGGGTCCTTTAAAGCATGTTAGTGCCCCATCTGTGAAGGATCCCCCCCGGGCATTATTTTTCGGCGCTCTACAAAAACAACAAAAACGGAAATGCAAATACAAATGTGGACAAGCACAAGGATATTTATTGTATCTGGGGTTTTATTTTTTTTCTTTTTTTTTTTTTTTTTTAATAGGCCACTTAGAGGCTTTTCCCCCCAGAAGTGTTGTTGTAAATTGTAAGTTTATTTGAAAAAAAATATGGATTCCAAGTGGACAAGTGGAATACCTACCATGTTGTATCCAATTGTAGACTTCCATCGTACAAAAAAAGCCAAATATATTACATCCAGTTGTTCAAAACAGCCAAACAAGGTGTGAAGAGGTCTTTAGACACCTCTTTCTCTTTGTGTGCGTATATATATATATATATATATATATATATATATATATATATATATACACACACACACACACACACACACATACTACACACACACGTCCAAAAATATCACAGCACTCTCCAGGTTTTAAAGTGAAAAACACAGTTATTCCCACATGTTTACAACGACGTTTCGGCTCCCTCACAGAGACATTTTCACTTGAAACTGGCTCTGTGAGGGAGCTGAAACGTCGTTGTTGTAAACATGTGGGAATAAACTGTGTTTTTCACTTTATACCTGGAGAGTGCTGTGATATTTTTGGACTTTGATCATTGTGGAAGTCTCTTCACTGGACTTTGGCTATCGCTGGCACCCCGCCCACGTCTCTTTTGATAGTGCTGCTGGAGGTTTTTTTGTTGTGGTGTATTTAATATAATATATATATATATATATATATATATATATATATATAATATATAATATATATTTATATATATTATATATATATTACAATACAACATATACACACACACATACATACATACACACACACAGATATATACATACATACCTACACACGCGGAAATAGGTGCCAGTCGCACAGAAGACCACAAGTTAAAGGTCCAAAACTATACAAAAATGAGTGTGAGATGAAATTTTGACTTTTTTGAACATAGTGGACTAAAGACTTTTTTTTCACATCCTGGGAGCACAATTTTTTCTCCTTTACATAAGTAAAAAATCCATAATGGGTACGGTATCAACCATGTGGATGGGATTTTACAAATCTCATGCACCCAAGGTCGAAGTTTTCAGTGCGCAAATTAACTTGCAGTGCACAATCATTAAATCTGTAGAATGTCAGTTCTATCACAGATTTACTGTGAATATAACCCCATAAAATTGAATGGGGTATAATCTACACAATCTGTTGCTGATCTTTTAGTGTAACATTTTGGCAGCAAATCCGTCCCGTGTGCCTATTCCCTAATTTTGTCCTACTGGATTGTTATAGGTGACAAACAAATAAAAAGAGTTCGGTTGTTCACATGAAAGGAGAGGAGCATTAAAAGGAAGACACCTGCTTCAATCAAAAGAGAATTTCCCGAATACCCCGAAATCCTGCTTAACTTCACAAAATTCTAAAAACAGTGGTCCCCCAAGTTGCAATATTAATTAGCATGAGAAGATCAAAAACTACTGTAACCAGAGACCATCACTGATGACTAGTGATGAGCGAACAGTAAAATGTTCAAGTCAAACCTCGAACCTTAAGAAGTTCAAATCGAACGCAAGCTTCGAACCCCATTAAAATCAAGGGGAGCAGATGTTTGGGTTATTTTTTATACCTATACAGGTGAGGAGAAGCTGTAATTACCATCCATAACAGTACACCAACACTAGGCGCATTATACGCCGGGCACGACACATTGTCATACACCAAAAAATTATACGCTGTGCGCCTCCATAACACAATGCGCCTATTAAGGCGCATTACATAAACCAGTAATGATGATAAGTTATGCACCTCTGTTGCGCAATGCACCTCGATAGGCGCATTACATACACTACACTATTGTATGCTATGTGCCGCGACTTGCGCAATGCGCCATTATATTAACTATGCAAGGTATACCTGACGCCAGATGTTTGAGAGGATTGTACTTTCAGGCGCACCTTACACGGATTTAAGGCGCCTTAAAACTGCCGCGTCAATGCCAATTTTCGGACATGAAAACTATTAAACTAGCATGTCGAACGCGAACATTTTGCGAACTCGAATGAACAGTAAAATGTTCGGTTCTGCTCGAGTTCTAAGAAATCGTTAAGTCCGACTGGAACTTAACTTTTCTCGAATGGTTCGATCACCACTATTTACGACAAATAGTAATTGCTTCCAAAGGCCCAAAATGTCACCCAACATAAAGAAAATAAAGCATATGCTTTAAACGGAATCTGAGAAAGGGGAGGAGTCTCCTCGAAATGTCGCTGCGTGCACTCACACGAACTGCCCGGTCTCCCGGCGTCTCAAAGGAAAGCTCCTGCTGAGGCTAGAAGCTGTGGACTTTCTTGGATCGAACGATGCTCGCATCGCGATATTGCTAAGTACCCCTTGTTTCTATTAACGTGTTTTGACTCATTTATGGATGTTGTTTTAAGGAGTTTATAATAAAAAGTTTATGAATTTTAAAGATAGCCCATTTGATATATATTGGACTGGATCTATACAGGTACGGAGACCTGTGAATGGTGCTTGAATATTTGGGGTAGATTCTTTGAACATACGTGGCTATTTCTATATAAAAAGAAACGGAATCTGTCGCCATTTTTTTTCTTTACTTATAAAAGACCCTGATCCATATTCTTTTCTTCTTAGCCTTTTTTTATTTTGGATTGTAGATTTCTCAGTTCAGTCGTCTATATATGATTGTGGGGACAGCCTTCTTGCCTGCACTGCTTTAACAGTAGTCAAAGAGATACTTTACAGCAGCTTCAAGCACATAGGAGCCTGTGAACTTGATTAGTCCCATTGACTTCTATAGGAGAGTTTTCTAGGCTACTCTGTGACCAGGGAAGAAATCAGTGTGCAGGGAGGGGGGGAGAGCTGTGACATCTCCTATTGTGATTGGTGGATCCTGTATTATCTGTACACATTGGTATCACCTAACAGTGTAAACCTGCTTGTACTGATAATGAGCTGACTACCGAAAATTTCTCTCTACAGAACAGGAAGTGTCATATTATTATTAGGCCTACTGGTCAAAGTGAAAACTGCAGGACTTAAGAATTTTTTAAAAAATATTGACAGTGATATGGAAAATGAAAAAAAAACACAACCAAAAAATAGTTAAAAAAATGTGTTTACCATAAAAACATGAGTTAACCAAGAAATAATTTTTTGATGACACATTCCCTTTAAAGTGAGTCTTATATTTAACAGAAATAGCTGCTGCAAGCTGGAAATCATTTTCTATGATGAGGATAGGAGCTTCTCCAGAATCATGCTTGGTACACAAAATATACCACAGAAATAAAATAGAATCTCCTTCTTCTGGTGCCCAAAGGAGCCACTCCATCTTGCACATGTAAAGAGCAGAACAGGACATGTTATACTGCACTGTACTGTAGAGATGCCCTACTAAATCACCAATCCCTGCATGCACTTCACTGATACAGATGTTTTATCAATAATATGTTCATGATATTGTTTAGATCTTCCATCAAATCACATGTGACACAGAACAGCAGTATGCCACACATGTCATAACGACCGAAGCTTTATTAAAATTGTTATTAAAACGAATATGTACATTAGACACAGAGGGGAAGAGGCTTATGGGAAGGGACAAAGATAGCAGTGTGGTGCATAATGTAGGACCTATTCCGCTTAGTCCGTTCTAGGAGAGCCGCGCAGACGCAGTAATGTGAGAGAAGTTGAGTGGAAGTCGGTCCCGGTAAGGGTGGAAATGTCCATTGGTACAGTGCGCGTGTGGCATGGTAAGATAGGGCGCAAGCTCGTAACGGAGATGGCGAAATTGCCTGAGGAATGTTGGTTATAAGAACGCAGCGGCAGTAAATGGTATTAGTAGAGAGAGGGGTGTGTTTTGAAAGGGGGAATGGGTATTGTTGAATCTCTGGTGGCCAATTGGTGAGCACCTGAATAGGGTGTGTACCTAAGACCATATAAAAGGAAATGTACTAGACCACATGGGACCAGGCCTCTATCCCCTGATGACGCCAGGTAGCTGGTGAAACATGTTGGGGAGGTCAGGCATGACATTTTAATTTATGATTTTCTACCTCTTTTCACTGTGTTACCCGCTGCAGAGGGTCTCACAAGGAAACCTTATATGCTTTATGCCCATCAGATTAGGGATAACAGCCCAAGTAAGATGTTTTTGGATACTTTTTGCAGTTAGCAAATCACTCTATATATAGGGTTTCACTAATAGGTGGTGTTCCACCAGATTTGATAATAGAAAAGGAGTTATTCTTTCACAATTAGAAAGGGATACATTTATGAGACAAATTGAGAGGTTAGAAATCAGGTTTTTAAAAAGTGTGTTATAGAGGTTAAGTGTTGTACATAATAAAAGTTAAGATTTAGTGTTTTATAGAGAACGGATAGAGTTTGTTTGCCTATGGCAAAATAGTAAATGGTTATTAAGAGTCACTCTTTGTTCTCTTACTAGATTCCCATATTTTTGAGACTGCAGAACAGCAGTGTCTTGTGTGTGTGGTTTCAAGATACAATGTCCCAGAAAGAACACTGTATAGAGAAAATATTGTATCCTGACGCCATTGTGACAAGAGGTATCACTCTATATAATTCAATATCATAGAGATAATCGTATCATGGAGGTATACAAGCAGTGACTTCAGGTCAGCTGGAAGAATGGTTTACTGTCTGCAGATCAGCCATTTTCCATGACAGTAAGAGCCTGGATACTTGCAACGCACACCTGTATTTTCCAGTGCTACATAATGGATATGATAAAATCCAGTGAAAATGTACAGAGACCTATTTACACAGGTGCCGTTCTGCTTACCGTGTATTTCCCTAAGTGTGTCTGTGAAGTCAAGACACAGATTCCTGATAGGGTGATGAAATGGCTGCCGGAGTTTCCTCTCCAAAAAGTCATTTTTATTTCCATCATAAAGAATGGTAAACCTAACATGCGAGACTGGGTTTCATCAAAAACTGCCCTTTTTTTGTTAAAATGTAGAACAACATGAGGGATACCTGACGGACCCCATTGTAGTCAACATGGTCTAACAGGCACTGTTGCTGTCCGTCTTGAAATGGATCTGGTTCCACCTTTGTGACAAAGGCTCCGAACTGGACCCCCGATGCAGATGTGAACCATGCCGAACATAAACTTCACTTGAAAGGGTGTCTCATCAGGGACAACCTCTTCTGAAATGTGGCCCACCCCTGAAACAGCTTATTTTGCAAAAAAAAAGCAATGTCCAGCCAGTTATTATGCAGCCGTGGAAATCGAATAGTACATGGCAAACCACTGTAATACTAAAACAGCTTGAGTCCACCAGAATTGAAGCTTCTTGTGAAGATCGGCATTCCCTCTGGCTCATATAGGGGTGTCCTAAGTAGCGGAGCCCCTGATATCATGAGCATATGCCCTCATAGGCTATATGGATAGAGGTGGTCTCTGAGGCAGCTCACCTAGGTGTGAAAATAAATTGTTTAAAGAGGGCACAGCACAAAGATTTGCTATCACTTCCGCATTGATGGTTGTCCATTTGCCAAGACTTCTATGATTCCTAGACTCAAGAGGCTTCACAGCTACTCAAATGCCGTGGTTCCATCAATTGTTACCTGCACAAAAGGTGCTCCAATGCATGGTGGGGGAAACTACATATATCTGTTCATTTTAGAAAAGCTGTACAGTGGTCACTTGAACATTTGGTGGATGAGAAAGCCACTGTTTAGTGAAAAGGCCGACAAGACCTCAGTCCCATGGTTCACACATTTTTGAAGAAGCAGATTTTGCTGTTAGAGGTTGGTGTTTAAAACATTACCTTACACTTTCAGGCCATGTTCACACGGCTTATTTTGTGCCGTATCTCGGCATAGGTCCCAGTCATTACGGTAATCCACAGTTTTCATAGAGAACTATGGATTCCGTCTCCTATACCCGCTCGCCGTACTGTGACATGTCAAGTATTCACGGCGTATTTCGCGCCTGAATAATGAAGGTCTATGGGGCAGCTCCCACCCCCTCCCCCGCCCCCGCAACACGGCGTAATTGCGGGCGAAATACGTGCCCGCAATTAAGCCATGTGAACATAGCCTAAGAACTATTTAGTCCACATGGTCATACATGTTCTGTCCATACATCTATAGAACTGGTCTACTACAGCTTTTTGAGGCGCCGCTCCGTTTGACTTTCGGCCGTTTTTTGTCCGAAGCTGTGGGGATTTAGCCTTGAAGTTACAAATGGCCCTTTGAGAGCTACCATAAGGCTGATGTGGCCCTCGGTAAATTAGACCATTATAGAAGCAGGCAAAAATATTAAAGGGGTTTTGCCACAATCGAATGTTAATGTGGGATTCTCCAAAATGGGTATTTAATCCCTTTTCTAAATATTTGTCATCAATAAAGTGAAGCCCCTGAGATCTTCAGCCTTCCTGAAATGCCTTTGGTTTCCTGACAGTTTACATTAGAAAAAACCAGGAGCTGACAGGAGTTGATCTGGCCAGCTTGCGTTGTTTGCACTTCTTATCTGATGGCAGGGAACATGAATGAGCTCTGAAGGGACTGGGGAGAAAGATCCTGTGTTTTTTGTATAGAGAATCCACTGGTTGCAATATAATTATCTGAGTCAACATGTAGACGCTCCCTGGCTCTCTGCTCAGCCCCCTTACCTCTCCCCCTGCAGCCCTTCATGAAGGAATGAAAAAAGGCTGCCTGCTGAGCTTATCTTCTCTCCTGAGCAAATAAGAGGGAGTAATGAAACGTATATAGCTTGTGCACAATACAGTTCTCCTCTGTGGATTAGCAAAACAATGTTTGCTCAACTACAGAGACTGAATATCAGGAGCGTGCATGGGAGGTGGAGTGATGACATAACAGAGGAGAGGTTGTTTTTTTAAACACAGAAACGCAACGCCCCTTTCTCGAGTCTCAAGAGGGGAATGTCAGCCTGTTAGGTAAGGAACTCCCATCTTGGCAAACCCCCTTTAACAAAGTAGTCCCATCTTATCCACAGAAAATGACAAATGTCTAATAAATCTAGGTCCCACCTCTGGTACCAGCATCTATCGCGTGAGCAGGGGGTCCTTTGCCCCAATCCATGTTCTTGCCACAGATGTAGTGAATAGAGAGGTGGCAATGCAAGTGCAACTCTCTTCATTTACTTCTATAGGAATTCGGAATAAAGCAGAGTAAGTGTACTCCCACTGAAGTGAACTAAGAAAGCTTGTGAATAAGTGGAAGGAATAGGAAAATCCCTTTAAATATGGTGTCTTTCATGATCCTGGATTTCGATAATGCATTTTTTTTTTGAAAATAAAACTTACAAATACAAAATACTATAAAGAAATTGCAATGCATGGACCTTTGTTTTCCTTTAGATAACCGGTATGAACAGCGACCTACTTTTCCACTGAAGCCAACATTGAACAGAATGCTTGAGGATTTGGAAGAACACAGCATGATATAACAGCACACACTGTGCTCCTACATGAAGTGCCATTCAAGGAAAAACATAAAAATACTGCATTATTTTTAGACAAAAATGGATGCCCCATGTGTATTCAGCCTTGCACATGTATGTGGAAATTATCTTAGCAGCTGTATTATGACGTGCATTATGTTAGATGTAGTGCTCCTTTAAATAGTTAGACCAGCTATAGGGTTATGCTTTCTATATATGTTACCGTTATGGTATGCAAAGCACAGTGAACACTTGTGTTTAAGAGCCCGCCAGTCCATGCGGTTCTAAACGCCTGAACCCGGGGGAATGTAGAAATCAGACAGCTTGTAGTATGCGGGAACAGCTATGGGGGTAATTACTTTGTAAATGATGTGGTAATCAATAAGGTCTTAGTTTAATTATTGATGCTGATTCAGTACCGCCACACTACCGGGGCATAATGCAGTAATAATATTCAACTTTTCAGTATTCAAATCATTAACAATTGTAGCTGTCAATTCTTACTCCTTTTTCCAATATATGATACTATTGCCAGCAAATAAATATACTCACGTACTAAGGTATCTTTAAAAATGCAAGAGACAAAACATAAGAAACCATGAAATCAAACGGAAAAAGGTCCCAATTGTCCCCAAAGACCAAAACTGATTATGCCTCTAATTTTTTAAAAAAAAGACCTTTGATGGTTTGGGAAGGTATCAAAAGAGGAGCTGCAAAAAACAAAACAAGAAAAAAAAAGCAAATCATAAGGGTATGTTCACACGGTGTATTGCGCGCGTATAGAACGCACCACAATACGCCGGGTATTCTGGAAGCATGCGTAATTCCAAAGCACAGGGGGGGCCGGCCCCATTGACAAGCATTGTTTGTGGCACGCAATCGGCGCCAACAATTGACATGACAATTCTCCCCTCGCGCGTACAATACGATCATATTGGACGCGCTGGCGGACGATGCGTAACCCATAGTTCTCTATGAGAGCTAGGAATTACTGTTATTGCGACGCGCATTTTGCCGCGTATAAAGTGCAATACGCTGCGAAATACACGGCCAAATGCATGCTCCAATAAGCCGTGGGAATATACCCTAATAGAAAACCTGCTGCAGTCCACAAGAGATAATGTAAAGTAATGGATTGAAAACCAATATTAAAGGGGTTTTGCCACGATCTCATTTCATACCTCCTGCATCCAGCTCTTCAGCTCTGTGTGCACAGAAGGGGGCGTGTGTGATTTGTTTGAATTGCATGTCATGTGACCCAGCAGAATGACATCACCAGGCCTTTTCTCTCTCTAGAAAGGTCTGTTTATGTAGAGAGCTGAGAGTAGCTGAGAGGTAAAGTTTTTGCCTCCAGGCACAAGGGTCCGGAGTTCAAATCCCTGCAGGAACCAAACCTGTGGATTTTTTTTCTCTTTATCAATGCACAGACCTCATTGAAGTTTTTTTTTAAATTTATTTATTTATTTATTTGCACTGTTTGACTAATTACTAATGAGAACAGAGGACAGGAGTAGAGTGACAGAACCTGGGGTTTGAACACTTAGTAGCTGTCTGAGAGGAGAGGTGATGTCTGAACATGTGCGAACAGGAGTGAGGAGCTCTCAGCCCTGGTCGTATCCCCTAGAGACGAGCTGTAAACAATGGAGCACTAATGGAGCAGCTAAAACAAAAACGTTCAAGAATTTTTAATAATAATGAATGGTGAAAATGTTTGTTATTTCATTTGCAAGCTTCCCACGTCAATTTTACGTCGTGGCAAAACCCCTTTAAGCTAGACCTCTAAAGTGCCATTCACACAGCATTTTGGATATTTGCGGCGATCGAATCCAACACATATCCAACATGCAGCTGCGTGTTTGGATGCGTTTTGGCTGCAGCAGGATCACACCCTATAGTTTTAAATAGGGCTCCTGCTGCGTCTTTCAGACCAAGAATTGACATGTCAATTCTCGGGACAGATCCGAAAGATGCAATGAGACACGCATTGGCGATCACTCGTGTGAAGGCAGATGTGCGTTTCAAGTTAAAAGCAATGTAAATCACATTGCTATTTATTACATACATGTTTGGGTCCGTTTGGGATCCGACAGACGGATCCAAACACGTATCTAAAAGCGTATGTACACATGGACTCAACACAACGTGTGAAAATACCCTAAAGAATCACCAGTAGATAGCAGCAAAATTGCAGGATTCATGCAAGTTCAGTGGCTTATGGCTAGACCAAAGCCTGGTTAGCTTCAAAGTCCAGACCTAAATCCAATTGTGAAAGTAGGGCTAAGCTTCAAAATAGCTATTTTTCAAACAATGGTGGCAATGTGCAGTGTCCAAACCTATTAGTCAGTAATTAGGAAACTGTTGTGCAGGGCTTCAAATGCCAACCACAATGGTCCCCAATGCATCCTGAAATTTGTAAATGGCGACAAATAAAAAGTGAACGTCCTCAGTAGTTGATAAGCTTTAATGGATAACGAAAGAGATGATGACAAAAATCCTGCTTTTGAGACTACTTATGTTGGTCTCTTTATCAAACATGTTGGGTGGATGGAGGGAGAGCTTGATAGATCGATAAATATAGAATAGTGACATGAGTCATTAAAGTACACCTTTTTTCATTACTACTATTAGGGCTTGTTCACACAACGTTTTTGTGACCTGTTTTACGGATCCGTTTTACGGATCCGCAAAACAGATCTAACAATTGTCAGTGTGATTAACATTGCGTTCAATGGCAAGAGCGCATCGCCGTTCTCACGGGAGATCAGCGATGCGCTTTTGAGAGCTCTCTTGCGCTTTTCGCATCCGCTTTTAGAATTGACATGTCAATTCTTCTTGCGTTCTACGCAAGTGAAAGCCCATAGGAGATAATGGAGTCCGCTTTTGGCACCTGTCCAAAAGCGCTCCACACTCCGGGTACGTATCAGCTGCGCTTTGCATCCTGCAAGCGGATGTGAAAAGCGCAGTGAGCGGCTGCAGGTGGATCGGTGCGGTGAGCGGGACCGGCGCGACTGCAGGAGACTCTGAATGGAGGAGGGAGTGAGAGGGAGTGAGAGGGAGTGAGAGAGAGACTGACTGACTGACTGACTCTCTCAAAACGCATCCAGAAAGTGTGAAAAAGCATACAATACGGATCCAAATAAAGTATCAAGTCTTGCGTTTTTCGGATCCACTTTTCGGCTGCGCTTTTCACCTGTCAAAAACGGATCCGTAAAAAGGATCAAAAACATTGTGTGAACAAGCCCTTAGAGTGCTGCGACTATTTTTCTTGAATTTCGTGGTCTCGGTTGGGACCTGGTCAGTTGGCACCTGAATCTTTCTACTTAAGACTTGCTGCATTTTTTTTTTTAGCTAAATAGACAGATATAACTTTTCAATACTAGCCATAGCCCAGCAGCAGCATAAAAAATAAAATATTCTCACTGAATAAATGAACGAAAAGACTAAGTATTTCCAGGAATAATTGAATGTACAGTCTATAAATCTCATACCATTATCCTGAATATATTACAAAGTAGCATAGGTCAGCCTGTCAGAATATTCTTAATCACAAGGCAGATTATGTATGAAATTTTATAGTTTGACTTCTTCCTTTCAGCTTTCCATTACTGGAAATTACAAATGCAATAGAGAAATCATCGCCTGTCCGACGCCCATATCAATAAGAACAAAGCTTTGAAGTGAGCTCTGGCAGACGATCGTGCTTCTTGTCAACAGATGGTATACTTGCCACTTTGTTTATAAAGTCTGCACTGTCCTGCTAATGAGATTTGATCAAAGTAGTGTATAATGGCCTCAAGGTATTTTACTAAACCTGAGGATGCCCCACAATTAAGACTATCCTACTGGTAAAGCTGAGCGAAGCACAAAAGAAATCAAGAAGAACACAGTCTTCACCAGAAACAGGATGAAAAATGTGCCACGCCATCTGGTACTTGCAGAAAATACATGACTCACTCACTTCAAAGATTAAGAAAAACATTAAAACCTATGAAATATCAAGGGTAACGCTTAAAGGGGTTGTCTCGCTACAAAGAATAGCTTTCAAATTGTAGGGAACACAAAATAAAGACATTTTCCAAATATATTGCATTGTTCCTCTGTTTTCCCTAAAGAGATACAAGTGAATTTATTACCTCGTGGGTATTTCAGTTCCCTCAGTAACTGACCTGTAAACAAATCTCCTGGGGCGTTTTTTTCAATGAGATAACAAGAGAGTGAGTCATCACACAGGTCGCAGTGTTCAGTCAGTGTCCTTGCTGCCAGACAGTAAAAAGCTTGATTTATCTCAAGTAAAAAACTCGTAATTAGGGCTTTTGTTTTGGGGATCAGATAAAGAAGTCCCTTTAAGTAGTTTGAGAAGCTAATCTAATCTAATTAGCATCTGAAAGCACAACGGAGCTCAGAGCTGTTTGGAGTTTATGCAAATTAGTCTGAACCAGGAAGTGACAGAGAATTTCTTTCATGCATTCTTTGAAACCCTGTGGGGAGACAACTCCTTTAATACATTGCCAAACGATATAAGCTAAAGCATTGCCCACTATATGGTTTAGCTTTTCTGCACAGCAATTATTATTATTATCATTTATTTTGGAGCGCCCTTGGTTCCAGGGCGCTGTACATTTGAGGCGGGTACATAAATAACATTGCTCAAACAATTACAAAGTGACAATAAGTGACTAAGAACTGGTACAGAGGGAGAGAGGTCCCTGCCCGTGAGGGCTTACAATCTACAGGGGAGGGGGGAAGAGACAGAAGTTGAGGGGCAGACATGTTTTTGGGGTGGAGCAGTGCAACACAGTTAATGTTGGTTATAGGCAATCCTGAAGAGGTAGGTTTTCAGGTTATGTTTGAGGCTAGCGAGAGAGAGGGAGAGTCTGATGTGTTGGGGCAGTGAGTTCCAAAGTGTGGGGGAAGCACGAGAGAAGTCTTGGAGACGATTATGCACAGCAATGCAATTGATGGCCTCATAAGGCATAGAGAATTTTTTTTTCCAACATTTAGGCCTTAAAGGGGTTGTCTCAATACATTGATTCATCTTCCTTCAGTCCTGTTTTCTTGGTTTCACTTTGAATTCAGGGGCGTTTACTGTTTTCTACTAGGCTACAGTAGAAGCCAAGTCTGTAGCTATAGCAACCAGTGCTGGCAGCCATGAGGGATCAAACAGGTCTGTAGCTATAGTAACATGAGGAGCTGATGCAGCCCATACAAGAGGGAATATCTCAGAATAGGTAGGACACTGTTAATGGACATATATTGCAAAGTGACTTGTTGTTCCAAGATCTTGAACATAAAAAGCAATCCTTGTAGTGAGACAACCCCCTTAAGCGCAAGGTAATGACAGAGACCTCAAATATGGACGGTTGCACATAAGGCTTTAAAATTAAATGGGTTGCTACACCATGCTAATTCACAGAGCCACTGCCAGCTTCAGGCTCACACTTCCTGTTCAAGCAGTTGCAGGGTAGACAGCAGAAATAAGCATATCAGTTCTGCTACTACTAGATGGGGCTGTTACGGTGACTGGACTGCTGGAGGTTTGCAAAACTATAGTGTACAAGGCTACAGAGCTCTAAAGCATTAAAGCTTATCATTAAGTAATGTAAACAAGCTGCCCTCTTACAAGTTGATAAACACATCAGTTAGTGACATCAGCTGAGAGAGGTGGCCGATAACTAGGGAAGCTTGTGAACAAATGTAGAAGATGAGATCTGTTCTTAACTCTGAAGAGAAGCAAAATCAGAACAGCAACGTATTTGGTAATAGTCCTTATTTATCTTTGCCTACATATTTAAAACTGAAAATACCCCTTTATGCTTTTCACACATATTAGAGAGCATTCAAACAACAGCTATCTTTGCCGATCCTGCCATACACATGCACGCTCAGCTACGCCAAGTGTGCATGTATTCTGCATTGGTAGAGAAGAGGTAAACCACTGCCAGGCTCCTCTACCAGTGGCTTATCTCCCCGAGGATAAAAGGCCCGACCAGTTGAAATCTAGCTTCCAATCACTATCTGTTCTGTGTCAGGAGTGAATTGTGAGGCCCCCATGCACATTAGATGGTCAGCCAGTCCAACTAAAGCTGGTATGTACAGCCAATATTTATCTAATGTCTATGGCCAGCTTTTCACCAATCTAGAAGTTGTATATTCAGGGCCAGGAAAATAAAAAAAACGATCAATAGAAAACAACTTATAAAATGTAGGCACTGGTACTACACATCTAGATCCATTGGCTGCAAGGATTCATGAGTCCCTGATAACCATTACTAAAAGGTGCTTGATTTATGGCATGGTGAATTGCAGACAAACAATTAGTTATCTATATAAAGTCAGGCTCTAAAGGCATGTCCCCACTGCACGGGTTTTCAGGCGGTTTGCAAAACCACAAACCGCCTGAAAAAACGGTCGAAAATGAGCACAATGGGGCTCTATGGATAACCCGTGCCACAGTCCCCATTGCACGGTTTTTCCGCCCACAGGCCGCTCAAAAAAACATTGAGCATGTTCAATATGAACACCTCAATAGAAGGGGGAAGGCTGTTCTCCGCTCATCGTGCCGAGCGGGGAGAAAGTGACATGCACATTATCCCAGCAGGATACGCGCCATGGATAATGGCTGTCTATGGGGCCGGCGAGCTGCCGCCCCCGCCCCGTCCACACGCCGTAATTGCGGGCGAAATCCGTCCCGCAATTACAGCGTGTAAAAGCCGTGTGAACCAGCCCTAAAACCGTCCATAGACATAAGCCAGCCAATTGCTATCACCTCCATAGACATGCAAGAACAGGATGTGACTGCTGAAGCCAGTGCCAAGTTCCAGCATCACATGTCATATGGGGACAGGAGCATGGTGGCCCTGGAGCTGGTAAGTACCATTTCTTTTTATTTCAGGACAGTGGGGGACTCTAGGCGAGTTATAAAATTTGTTGGAAATCCCCTTTAATTGGTCGCTTTGTGTAGGGTGGACACTGAACCAAAAATACTTATATGCATGTAAACCTATAATTACCTACCTACAATACCTGCATACACATCTGCTCATCTATAATATGCAGACAGACAAGCGCACACTATATTTCTATTTAAGAGGCACCTGCTCTGGCAAAATGCGATACAAATGCTGTCCTTCATTATAGACTCTCAGTCATCACTCAGCACAGCTTGCACTTGGCAGCTCATATTTTACCAAGACACAGGCCAAGACTGATATGTGCATAGAAATTCCCATTTCAGAGCACTCTACAGAAAGTAAAAAAGTGCTAGCAGGCATTGTAAGAGTTAACTTCCATCTCCATACAGAATGCCTGTGCAAGCATTGATTTTACACATGCTAGAAAAAGAGAACAGCTGCTACTTGTCAAAGCACAAACCAAACCTTCCAGCATACGCCCTTTCCAAACACGTCCAGCCGTTTCACACCCAACTGCCGCCATGCCACCCTGGCCCTGTGCACTCACAAAACCAATCTATCCCTTACAGGGAGGGTGACAAGTTTATCAGTCACCTGGTCAGATATTCTGCAGTCACAACACAAGACAAATACCAGTAGAATCCCCAAGTCTACACAATGCCCATAACCCTTATATACACCCTGGTTGCCCATACCTAAGATTTTACTGTATGTTTCTCTAATCATGTTTAGACTCAAATAATTCAAAGTAAATCTTCTATAGAAGAAATAAAGCCTATATACTCACAAAATAGAAAACTATGTTAATCTTTATGAAAAAGTTTAGAGATAAAGGAAAAAATGGGTCACCCATGGATGTGGTGGCATTGTTGGCAAAAATGAGGCTGCGAGCAATAAAAGATATCAACATATGATAGGATAATTGGTATAAGCAGCAATAACGTGCAGAAGCCACATGTAGATGAAGTCATGGCCACCAATGGCCTACGAGATTGCCAAAGACATCAGTTTCTTGGTCATCTCATCTGGTTTCTACAACATGAGGGTTCTGCACTATAAGACCTTGTCCCCATGGCATGGGTTTGCAGACGGTTTACGGTTTTTAAAACCGTATGCAAACCGGCCGACAAACTTAAAAATGTACCTATATGGAAAACCCGCGCAGCGGTCTCCACTGCACGGGTTTTCCGCCCGGCGGTTCTTCAGACTGCCGGCGGCCCAAAAAACATTGTATGGCTGCATCCCCACGGCACTGGACAAATACCGGTCGGTTTATCCTACCGGTATTTGTCAGGTTTGTGTGCCGTGCACACGGCCACGGAGGGGACGGCTTTTGTCCACGATGAGCGGAGAAAAGCCCTTCACATTCACACGATTCCGTCCAAAAACCGGATGGAAGAATGTGCATGTAAAACGTTTTGCAGGCGGCCCGCGGGTGGAAAAACCGCCGGGCGGAAAACCCACTGCACGGGTTTTCCATAGAGCAACATATTGCTCGTTTTCAGCCGTTTTTTCAGACGGTCTGAAAAACCGCAAACCATCTGAAAAACCAGCCGAAAACCCGTGCCGTGGGGACATGCCTACATGTTCATTTTTCTGCTGGTTTTCCCGGGGAAATATAGAACATGTCTTTTTTGCGAAGTGGGAGAGGGGTTTTTCTCCGCTAATCATGGAGAAAAGTAGCCCCCCTGCGGCCGTGTGCGCGGAACAAAAACAGGACAAATACCGGTCCGATAAACCGACTGGTATTTGTCCTGTTCCATGGGGACGCGCCGAAAGACCTTGGTCAGAGAGTGGGTTTACTTTCTCCGGCAGCTGCATACAGACAAAACCATGACCACATAGCAAGCTCAGACAAAAAGTAAATTCATACAGATTTAACACTACCAACAATTGTAGTGCATAACATGCAGATGGAGCCATCACTAAAATGGACATAAGGGAAGGTGATACAGCAAAGGTGCACACACAGCAGGGGTATGCAGCTCTACATGCACTTAATCCCTATATTATTTATGGCCTTATTGATTCACTATATTATTATGAACACTACAGTATGTAACTGCTGTTATTCCAATTATCCTATGATACACTCCTCATTCCATTTTCTGATATCAGCCCTAATTTTGCATTGGTTGCCCCAGTGATGCCACTACACACACGCATGACTCATTTTTAATCTCTGTATGAACCTAATAAAGATTTACATATGTTTTTCTATTTTGTGGTGATTTAGTCTCAAGCTCTCACATAAGAGAATTATTTCTTGCTATACCGAGCACTGCCTTGATATTTATTACATATCTGATTAGATGAATTGTCGTGTGCACTTCTTTGTTTGCTCAATTTGACTTTCACTCAGTTTAAAACCTAAAATCAATGATCCCATAACCCGTTCTGACATTTTTGACACTAGGGGCGACATGTATGATCAGGAGTTTCGCCTGTTTTCTGGCGAAAACTGCGCCTCACCGGTCCGAATCCCCTGTCGGACGCAGGGATGCAATATTAGGCGCAACCTTCGCCACTTTCAGGTGCGCCTAACATGAAGGGGCGTGTAATGGGCGCGGTGTGGGCGTTCTGGGGCGGGACGCGGCAAATTCGAAAACCCGAGGCATGCATGATTGCGGGTCTGCAAAATGCGGCGCATTGCAGCGCTTTACAGCTCAGACAGGCAGACCTAGTTTAATGTGGTCTATCTGAGCGGAGAAGTCGAAGTGGAGCTCGGTATTTTTGTAATGCGCTCAAGTTCTACACTTACAGCAGTACACTACTCCATTAAATGATTTGTCAAGAAGAATAAATAATTAAGCCAGAAATCCTGCTTGGAGGACAACAGGTCCCAGCAAGCCTTTTGTTGTATATACTGAAGTGCATTAAACTTCTAATCATCCCCAATACATCAAAAATTGATGTTAGGGAAAATGTGTAAGAAAACATCTGTCCAACATCTGCATTGGCTTATGCGATGTTAAATTAGTGCAATTTTCACAGACTTTGCAATACATTTTGTAGGGGATATTTTTACTTTGCAGCTAATATATATATATATATTGTCATTAATGTTATTGTAAAAAATGCATTCATACATTGATTTAATTGTTCCAGCACTTGTATATGTCTGTTTATTAATTCATTTCTTTTACAAATGCATTTTATTCTTCATCTTCATACTGTGTAATGTATTTCCGACGTGAAATCCGTTCCGTAATTACATTGCAAATACGTGCCACACTTTGTGACACTTACTTACAATGCAGTTCCGGAACGGATTTTGCGTCGGAGATACAGTCCCCATAGCAAATAATGGGGAATGTATTTCAGACGCAAAATCCGTCCTGAATTACATTGCAAATACGTGTCACAAAGTGTGGCACGTATTTGGAATGTAATTACGGAACGGATTTCGCGTCGGAAATACATTAAACAGTATGAAGATGAAGAATAAAATGCATTTGTCAAAGGAATAAATTACTTAATAAACAAACATATACAAGTGCTGGAACAATTAAATCAATGTATGAATAAATTTTTTACAATAACATGACAATATATATATTAGCTGCAAAGTAAAAAATATCCCCTACAAAATGTATTGCAAAGTCTGTGAAAATTACACTAATTTAACATCACATAAGCCAATGCAGATGTTGCACAGATGTTGGACAGATGTTTTCTTACACATTTTCCATAACAACAATTTTAGATGTATTTGGGCTGCTTTGAAGTTTAATGCAATTCAGTATATACAACAAAAGGCTTGCTGGGACCTGTTGTCCTCCAAGCAGGATTTCTATGTTCCCTGGGCTTCGTTCTAGACGTATTTACATCCGTATTTACGTCCGGAATCCATTGTAAGCTAATAGTTCATTATTTTAGGCACATTTGGTGATGGTTTTACAAAGTAAATACGTCTAGAACGAAGCCCAGGGAACATAGAAATCCTGCTTGGAGGACCACAGGTCCCAGCAACACCGATGCTGTGCTGGCTCTTGCTGTAGATACTAAATAGAATACAAGGTTAGAGAAGAACAAATACATTTAACATAAAAAAAAAAAAAAATCTGCCCAACATCTGCATTGGCTTATTTGATGTTACATTAGTGGCATTCTCTCCCCTTTTTTAACACCTTTTCTAGGTGAGATTTCTTTATTTGTAGATCGTATATATATTTGCTTTCATTTTAATACATCAAATTTTTGCCTACATTGAAATAGATGTTGTACCACGTTGATATTTATCTTTATTCATTCATTCATTGGAAAGACAACTATTTCTCCTATTCACTAACATGCTGCATGCTTTTTCATGCATTTCAAGCCTGTCTCGATTCGTACCAGATGTTAGGCGCAGTCGTCCTTCTGCGCCTAAGTACCTGCCCTGCGCCTCACACACTGGCGAGGCGCAGGGAACTTTACACCGCATGTATGAGCGCACCTCAGGCGCGAACATATATGAGGTGCAGCTTTCACTTTAGATCACGCTAAAATGGGCGCTCCGATGCGCCGATCTTCATACATGTCGCCCTAGGTATTTTATTCTTGAAAAAACAGGAGAACCTCTGCAAACCCCATTAAAGTCAATGGTATCTAACACTCTGCACAGTTGTCATCACTTTGTTATGAATGGAAGACTCAACTTTACTTTATTATGTATTTTCTGTCTATCTTAATTTTTCAGTGAGGGAGTAAAAATATTCTTGTTCAGATGTAGAGGTAGAGAACCCAGGTGACTGCTTCTACAAATTGAAAATTCTTCATGTAAGCACACCCTAAGCTGTTTTTTTTTTTTATTAAGTCTTTGCCTAGACTGGATACCAGTTTGCCCTGGTGTGGGACGCAGATTAGCCCCATTTCTATGTGGGTAAATCGCCTGTTGGCTAATGGATGTGGAATCCAGCATGACAAGAAGTGACATTTCAAATCCTCAGCGCCAAAATCTTTGCTGTTATTCACAGTGTGAGTCAGGGATGAAGATCTCATAAGGTTTTTGTTGGGATCCATGTTAAAAAAAAAAAATGTACATGTAAAGATACCCTAGGACTCTAAGTCAATACAGATTACATACATTGAAAATTGTAGCAAGCTACATTAGAAAGGCTTGTGCAAGCACAGAAGATAGCCAACACTAGAAAAATAAAATAAAAAAATTAAAAACTATGTTCACAGACTAGACACGATTTAGTTGCAGAACCATTTATACATAACACTCAATCTATTGTAATTACCCAAAGTAGAAAACACTCACTGGATCACCTTCATCAGTAGATGTGCCAGTTTGTGTATTTTACTGGGATCTTCCATGGTGACAACTATCACCAATAAACATAGTTTCATAGCTGATAAAGTTAAAGATGACGAAGTTCCATCAAGTCCAACCAATAATCCTACTATGTTGATCCAGAGGAAGCCGAAAACCCCATGAGGTGGATAGAAGTGGAAAAATTGCTTTACCGACTATAAATATAGAAATCAGGATAAATCCCTGGATCAACATCTTGTCTCCAGAATCGCGTCCATAATCTATAATATTTTATTTTTCAAAAACAGCATTTAGGCCCTTCTTGAACCTTTTTTTAAGGAGTTCAGCATCGCAACCTCTTGTGACAGCGAGTTCCATACTCTCACTGCTCTTATAATAAAGAATCCCCATCTATGAGTATGGTGAACCCATATTTCTTCTAGACTAGTCTAGAGGCTGCCCCCTTGTCATGGTTACACACCTAGGTTTACATTGTAAGGTTCCATTCACAACACATTTTGATCTTCATTTAACGTATGTGTCAAATGGAACTTTTTTTCAGGACAAAAATTTAAGCAAATTTTGCTTCTGTCTTTTTTGTAACATAGACCTTATAATATGTGGGCATACGTTTGCATCAGTTTCTGCCTATTGTTGATAAAAAAAAGGTAAATCTTTTTCTAGCTTATAGTTTTTTTTTTATCAAACTAAGTTTTTTTTAATATTATATGCAAAAAAAATTCATTTAATGTATGCAAACATATGCCTTTACATTTACATACGTTTCCCACTGCCTCTCATGCTTTAAAAAAAAAAAAAGTATTTGTGTACATTTTTACAAAAGGACAATATAAAGTCTGGCAGTCTACACTTTTTCAACATATAAATAATATGAAACAAATAATATATACATATGTACATACACACACATATATATATATATATATATATATATATATATATATATATATATATATATATATATATCACACAACACACACACACACACACACACACACACACACACACACACAACACCATGTAATGTACGTGTGTACATATATATAAAAATTTATATACAGTGTGTGTGTATATATGTGTATCTATATAATCTATATCATGAAAAAGTGTAGTTGTCCTTTTGTTAAAAAGTGCACAAATACTTACGTTAAACGGATAGAATGGTCTATGGATTTGTCATGCTATACATTTGAATACTTTTTTAGGCTATTGAAAGCTATAAATGTGACATGGATAGGACTTAACAAGCACAGTATCTCACAAACGTGAGTAAACCCGTCACATTTTTGTAAATATTGTATATGTCTTTTCATTGGACAACACTGAAGATATGACACTTTGATACAATGTAAAGTAGTCAGTGTGCAGTTTGTATAACAGTATAAATTTGGTGTGCTCTCAAAATAACTCAACACACAGCCATCAATGTCTAAACCTTTGGCAACAAGAGGGCGTACACCCCTAAGTGAAAATGGACAAATTGTGCCCAATTTGCCATTTTCCCCCCCATTCAGCCCTTTTTTGTGTTACAAGATTTGGGTTTGGAATGGAGCAGTTTGGGGTTATCCCCTTTGGCCCTCCATATTTGTCAATGAGCAGGGCTGTGGAGTCGAGTCGTGGAGTGGGAGTTATTTTTGCAGGAGTCGGAGTCGTCAAAAAAGGGCCCGACCCCCGACTCCCAAAATATTTAAAAAAATTGTCCATTAGTTCGATGCAAAAGAAGAGGCTTTTGGGTCCCATATCTTCCCCCCAAAACCAAATGAGGAGTGATTGATGACATGGGGCAGGCAAGCGCTGCCCCAGGGAAAAAGATTCGCCCCATGGCAAACAGATTTCAGCAAAAATTTTTTCACCTGCTGTCAAAGAAGTGAAGAGTTCAACCTTTCTCAAAATGCGTGGCTGAGGCAATTCTTTATCCCGACATTTTAGGATTTGCCCTGTGGTCACCACTTTTCCCCCAAACCCCCAGTTAGTGTAGAGGGGCCCCTTTCTCTAGCCGGGGAAATAATGAATCAGAGGGAGGTCTGTATGCGATTGTGGAGGCAATATTTCCAGAACAAATTCAGAGACTCCCCCAAATTTTCCCTGATTTGTTTTGATATTTAAAATTTTTTTTGTGTTCTAAAGTCATACCAAAAAAATTTTTTACATGACAAGCAAAATGTAAAAATTTTTAAAAAAATTTGTGACTTTCAGGCTCCATATTTCCATCAAAAAAGCTTTGTACTTGGGCTACGAAAATTTTTATATACGCATTTTCCCTATTTTAAACAAAATTTGACTTGAAAGTATTTGCTTTGTTTATTTCTGCAGATTCTTTCCGAAAACGCATTTTCATTTTTCCCTTAATCAAAATTTTAAATTTTCTATTATTTTGTTTTTTTTGGGAAACCCACCTTTTGGTTTCAATACTCCCTGAATCCTTCTGGGCTTAAATCAATTCAAGCATCTTCCCAAAAATCCGATCCCGGTCTTTTTACATTTTCCCAATTTTTGGTGCAACTGGATTGGTAAAAAAGCTTTTTCTTCAACTCTACCAAAATTTCAAAAACAAACATTTTTGAGTGTCTGTTCAACAAATACTTGTTTATTGTTAAAATGGTAAAACCTGATTTTACCATTTTACTACAGAAAAAGTTATCATTTAAACTTGGCCTGTATGAGGGATTGGAGTCGGGGGTTTTTGGGAAATTGAGGAGTCGGGGGTTTTGGGTTGCCGATCCACAGCCTGAAAGAGCGGGGGCCACAGGAAGGAGAACAAAGAAAAGTGTGTCTTGCCTACAGTCAAGCATGGGGGTGGGGTGCAGGTTTGTGGCTGCATGGTGCTGCTGGCTGTCGGGAGCTAAGTTATTTAGGGAACCCCGAATCCAAAAATTACTACAACATCTAAAACGGGCCCCAAAAGGGAATATTCCCTCTACAACAAAAAAAAAACATCTCCAAGATGACCATTCCCTTTCTAAAAAAAATGATGGTGAAGGTGCTGGATGGAAATTTTAGGTCTCCGACCCCAAAACCCTTGGCATCTGTGGGGGGTCTTCAAAAGGGAAAGGGGAAGAGCACAGGTCTTAACATCCCCCAACTTCTATGTCATCAGGAGGGAAGAGATTTCCCGACTTAACCCGTAAAAGGGGAGTTTTACACGGTTTTTGCGGCGGTAATTTTTGGTGGCCCCCCGGACATGCATTGTAACGGCAGAAGGCGCAAACATGACAGTCAATTCCCCCCTCGTATTGTACGCGCAGGAGCGATGGTAACCATAGCTTCTTTTAGATAGAATTCCGTAATTGGGTGCATTCCCCCTATAAAACGCCCCAAATCGTGCCGAAATACGCGCTAAAATAACGTGTGAACTTGCCCAAAAACTTAAATGAACTCCATGCCCGGGGGAAATTAAGGGAGTTTGAGAAATAAGGGTGGGACCCAAAAATTCACTGGGTACAAATTTTTCCATTACACTTTGGGGGGCACTACTTTTGTTGCCACAGTTTAGGGCATTTCGGCTTTGTGCTGAGTTTTTTTTTGGGGCAAACCAAATTTTTTCGTTATAAACGTGCAAAAATCTTTTCATTGTATCAAATGTCTAGCTTCAATCTGTTATAAAAAGATATAATAAAATATTAACACAAATGTGAGGGGTGTACTTAGTTTGTGAGATACTGTATGTTGGCAGTAAAACACCTTTGGCCTCTTATTAAAGCGGTCTTGCAGTAATACAGTCTTTGTTCCCCATAGCAACCAACCAGCGCTCATAGCAACCAATCAGAGCTCAGCTTTCATTTTTCCAGTACAGTTAAAAAAAAAAAAAAAAAATGAAAGCTGAGTTCTGATTGGTTGCTATGGGCAACAAGGACAGTCTTACCATTAGATTTGATAAATAAGGCCCCCCTGAGTCTTCTCACATGCTTTAGCTGCAGCACTTCTCTGGGACACTGATGCAATGCTCGTTTGGCATTAAAGGGGTTGTCTCACTGCATTGATTCAGCTCACATCAGTTCTGTTTTCTCGGTTTCATTTTGAATTCAGGGGCGTGTTTACTGGCTTCTACTAGGCTGCAGTAGAAGCCAGGTCTGTAGCTATAGCAACCAGTGCTGGTAGCCTATCAAGTGAGACTGCACAGGTTTGTAGCTATAGCGACCTGAGGAACTGATGCAGCCCATACAAGAGGGGATATCTCAGAATAGCTAAGATCCTGGTAATGGACAGATATTGCAAAGTGACTTGTTTTTGCAAGAACTTTAACTTAAAAAGCAATCTTTGTAGTGAGACAACCCATTTAAGCACATCTCGCAGATACAGTATATGAATCGCTCATTAATCTTAATTTAGGTAGCTTTTCTGCTATCATTATCTTCCTATGGGATTACAAGGCCTGTACATTAAGGTTCATGCAGACGTAATATTTTCATAACCAGCATGTATTTTCAGCTCTAAACTGTCAGCATGCATCCCATGTGAAGATATTTATAGCTCAGGAACCCAAATCCATGATTTATGAGCACAGTTTCACCTACCTTACCCCACAGAGTTCTATGACGCAGTGCAATTACAACGTTACATTCTAATTTCAGCTAAACTGCGAAAAAACAAACAAGCCAGTGTCAATATTGAAACCCAAATTTTCATAGTTCTTGGTTGCCTTGCTCAAACTGCACAGCCCGCATCTGTCTTTTTCAGTCAAATTAGCACAGCAACCCTGTACTGTGACTAATCTACACCGGAAAATAGATCCACTCTCAGGCATGTTCAAATGGAATGAAATGCAGGGCTTGCTGGAGAGAGCTGTCATGTAACATTACCAAACCATTTGCTTGCAATTGGCTAAATAGCTTTAACTGTTCATCGCCTGTGCAAGAGAAATGTGGGGCAGAACTGCTCCCTGCCGCTGCAAGGGGAGCACAGGAAAACATCTGTAATCTGACAACTATACAATCCAGATTACCAGTCAGAGGCAAAACCTTCCTCAACAGATGCACTTAAAGGGCTTTTCTCACCATGCTGTTTCACAGAGCTTTAGACTTACACTGCCTGGTCAGGCTGTGGGTGGTTCTACAGCAGTGATTAGCATATTTAGCTGCTCAATAGCTAGCTGAGCAGTACAGTGACATAAGTGCAGGAGGTATAATCTGTAGTAAACCAAGGTACAGAGCACCAAGGAGTGAAGATAAGTGCTTACCAAAGGTAAACAAGCTTATCTGGGCAGCCATAAAGACTCTGCTCCTCTGACCATGGTGGCATCACTCCCTACTCTCTGTCTAATAAGGAAGGGACATGTCAAATGTAACCTAGAGACACTTAAGTGCACTCAGAGCAGATAAAATCTCTCATATCTCCTGACCAGAGCAATATTTATGTATTCAGCATCCAGAACAATGTATTTAGTAAAAGTCTTCATATACTGTTGAAAGCTAATCACTGTAGTGAGAAAGCTCCCAAAAGGCAGCAGGCCCAAAAAAAGGAGTATTCTCATCTTTAAAAACTGGCCACTGCCATCTGTCCTTTCAAAAAAATAATATTTCATAGGGTCCAGGTGGCGAGATCCCCAACAATCACTAGAAATAAGGGGTAATCTTAGGCTGGGGCCCCACAAGCAGACTGCCATATGCCCGCATGAGTTTGCTGGTATCTTGTGCCGCCATTGGTAAGCATATTGGGTCAGGGCTCTCGGTGTCATCACACCCACAAAGAAACTATGCCATTCCCGCTTTAGAGGAAAGCCAACAGATGGGAATGGGAGTCAAGAGTAATACCCATCTGTACCCATCTGTTCTAGTGACCTGTAAGGTTCTTTGCACCCAACCCTCCCACCAATCAGAACTTTTGACAAGTTTCTATGACGATTAGTATGTTTTAAGATATGAAAAATGTTCTTTTTAGAAAACTACTGGCACGTCCACACCAAAGTAAAAAATTCACAGTAATTCCGCTGCAGTAAATTCAAACAAAATCATATGGTGCAGATTTGTTGCTGCAGGATTTTGATGTAAATTGTTCTGAGAGGAGGTGGGGGAGTGGGGAACAATCTGTTATGGATTTTTTGTGGACTTTACTGCAGATTTTTCTACATTGGCTAAATTTTGCAGAGAAACCTTTATTGCAGTTTTTGCTTTCTTTCATTGAAGTTAATGTAGAAAATCTGCATCAAAACCACAGCAGATCCACCCTATCTGAACATACCCTTATTATTGCTGTCTAAAATTTACAGTGTAAACTTTGACTAGACATTCTAAAAATGGGAAAGATGTATCAAAGTTGCTTAGCTTAATGATAAATCCAGCACATGTTTAGACACTTTTGCCTAACTTTTATATCACTTTTTAGCTGTTTGCACCAAATTTGTATTGTGTGAAGCCATGCCCCCTTTGGCAGACGCATCTCAAAAGTGTCTAAAAACAATCTACAACATGTCGTACATTTAGTGTAGGGGATGTACACCAGAATTTTGGTGCAAACTTAGCCAGATTTCTGGCCCAATGTACATAAAATCACAGCTGGTAGATTTTGCTGTGAGTCTGCAGTTTTTTCAGAGCAAAATCCACTACACAACCTTTTTGTGGATTACGAATTCCCCCTTAAAGTCAACAAGGAATATTTGCAAAAAAATCCACAGCCTTTCTACTATACATATTGACATGCTACGACTTTGAAATCCATACGACAATGCTAATCAATTTCCGTGCACATAAATTTGTTAAAATCTCATCCACTTTGCAGCGACTATAATACACTACAGTTTTTCTGGAAAAACAAAAAGGACTGGGCGTCACTGATAAGTCAAAAAGGTTGTATTGGCCCCACAGATATTAGAATAGTGCAGATTCAGATCAATGTCTAGAGGGAGGAAACTGATACGGATTAAAGGAATTTGACTTCTCTGAGGATATTTCTGCACATAAAGTGAACACTTTCCACTCCACCCTTCCCATACAAGCTGAGCGTATAATTTCTCCACAAGGAAAGTGGAAACTAAGGAACAACACTCAGAAGCTGTTTATTTTGGGCTATAATTTAGCCACGTCAACCGTACAATACTTATTCTTAGACATGAGTCAAAATCAGACCATTTTCTCTGGGCCACCTTTTATATGTCTGCACTAGGTTCTGCCCTAATATGTGTTATGTACAAATTTATGTGGCCCATACTAGTGTACACACATCCAGGGCTTTAGTTTCCTCATACCCTATAATCTGATGTTATGATCAGTGATCACATAACGCTGCAGCCAATCACAGATCAGGGTGATCACATATTTTTTAGGAAGAGACAAATGAGACCTGTCAACAGCTGAAGAGTCACATGAACAATGACTCTGATATCATTGGCGAGGAGCACAGGGAGCAGCGGTGGTGCTCAAACTGAGAAGGTTGAAAAAGATACATTTATTTTTTTCTATTTTTAAACTTTCCCAACTAACTCGAAAACCCCTTTAAAAACGTTGAGATCTTTGCTTTACAAAATAAAAGCTCTGTTAAAGCCCAAGTAAATACTCTTAGGAGGCCTCCACCAGGTTCATGATTCCTACAGGGAGAAGATATACAAATATGAGCTGCAAAGTAAAATGTTACTAGAATATAATCAGTATCCACAGCTGAGGTGAGCACTTGGAAATGACGGCCCACATTTATTGCTAAAAATTGCACAGGATAAAAATTGCATCCAAAATGTGTCAAAATTGTGCAAAACATTTGCAGCAGTTGTCTTCTCACTCTGAAAAGAAGAAAATATGCATGGTCAAGCTGTAAGCATATCCGTATCGGTCATAAAAGTAACAAATGCACAGCCACCTATAAAAATAATAAGAAAGCTCTGTGCGCCAGATATCAAATACCTAAATCTGCCTTTTTGACTCCATCATAGACCAAGTGTGCCATAGCATTAGAAAAGCCTGACCCCAGGGTCAGAACCATATGGCCACCAATTTACACCGGGCTATGAATCACATCACTCTCACTAGGTTGTTAGGTCAGAATTTCATGCCACTACAATCAGAGATGTCAACTTTGATGACTATCAATACAGTGTCACTGCCACTTACTTTTTACACAGTGAAGCCTATTTTCTTAAACATCGTATGTACAGTCATGGCCAAAAGTTTTGAGAATGATACAAATGTTAATTTTTACAAAGTCTACTGTATCAGGTTTTATAATGGCAATTTGCATATACTCCAGAATGTTATAAAGGTTTATCAGCTGTACAGCAATTAATTGCAAAGTCAATAGTTTGGCCCAGAAAATTAACTTTTTTTCCCCCCAAAACACATTTCAACTTCTTGCAGGCCTGCCTTAAAAGGGCCAGCTAACATCGTTTCAGTGATTGCCCCATTAACACAGGTGTGGGTGTTGATGAGAATAGGGCTGGAGATCAATCTGTCATGATTAAGTAAGAATCACACCACTGGACACTTTAAAAGGAGGCTGGTGCTTGGCACATTGTTTCTCTTCTGTTAACCATGGTTATCTCTAAAGAAACACGTGCAGTCATAATTGCACTGCACAAAACTGGCCAAAACAGGGAAGAGTATCGCAGCTAGAAAGATTGCACCTCAGTCAACAATCTATGCATCATCAAGGAATTCAAGGAGAGGTTTTCCATTGTTGCCAAAAAGGGGTCCAGGGCGCCCAAGAAAGACCAGAAGCGCCAGGACCGTCTCTTAAAAGGTTTCAGCTTTGGAATAGGCTACCAGCGTGCAGAGCTTGCTCAGGAATGGCAGGAGGCAGGTGTGAGTGCATTGCACGCACTGTGAGGCGGAGACTCATGGAGCAAGGCCTGGTATCAAGGAGGGCAGCAAAGAAGCCATTCTCTCCAGAAAAAAACATCAGGGACAGACTGATATTCTGCAAAGGTACAGGGAGTGGACTGCTGGGGGATGGGGTAAAGTCTTTTTCCCTCTGATGAATCCCCTTTCCGAATGTTTGGAACAAACTGGAAAACAGCTTGTTCGGAGAAGGCAAGGTGAGCGATACCACCAGTTCTTGTCTCATGCTAACTGTAAAGCATCCAGAAACCATTCATGTGTGGGGTTGGGTTCTCAGCCAAGGGAATCGGCTCTCTAAAAGTCTTGCTAAAAAACACATCCATGAATAAAGAATGGTACCAGAAATGTCCCCCAAGAGCAACTTCTCCCCAAACCGTCCAAGAGCAGTTTGGTGATCAACAATGCCTTTTCCAGCATGATGGAGCACCTTGCCATAAAGCAAAGGTGATAATTAAATGGCTCAGGGAACAAAACAGAGATTTTGGGTCCATGGCCTGGAAACTCTCCAGATCTTAATCCCATTGAGAACTTGTGGTCAATCATCAAGAGACGGGTGAACAAACAAAACACAACAAATTGTTTACAAAATGCAATCATTGATTGTGCAAGAATGGACTGCATCAGTCAGGATTTGGTCCAGAAGTTGATTGAGAGCATGCCAGGGAGAATTGCAGGAGGTCCTGAAAAAGGGAAAGGGGCAACACTGCAAATATTGACTTGCTGCATTGACTTTATTCCAAACGGTCAAAAAAAGCTTTTGTTAATCATATTTTGATTGCACTTGTATTTCTGTATGTGATAAAAACATCTGACAAACACACATAAAAACCAGAGGGCAACAGATCATGTGAAAATATAATATTTGTGTCATTCTCAAAACTTTTGGCCATGACTGTAGTGGGATATGACCTGTTATATTTGAATTTAAAATGAAAAATGTGGGAGATATTTGGTGGGAAAAGAGATGAATGAGCAAGAGAGTCTGTTGGTGTGAAATGTAAACAAGCTAAGTGGGCATGGTGTGTTACTGCTTATTAGAGAATATGTTTAGTGGTTTCCTGATGGGTGTTTACAGCATGCCCTTTCTGGGCACACTTGACACTTGCCCAAGGAAGTGGGCAGTAGACGAGATGCTCCGCTCATTCCTCAAATCTTGCATACTGATACAAATAATCATTCAACACGTGAATAAACATGGTTTAGTTCTAAATTTAGTTTGTAGTTACTTACAGGGCATGGAAAGCTGGTCACGTATGCACATCGTGCTCTGTTCACCTCTGTGGAAGTTGCAAGCACAGCCGATCCAAGAAATCATACAATAAGATAAGTAATGCAGTGGATTTACAACTTAACTTTTTGGTGGTAATTAAGTTTTTCCACTTCACAAAATCACGTCTGAGGCCAGCTTGGAGCTTTCTATGAGATGGCCCCAGAGAATGGGGCTTGCGCATCTTTCCCCCATTTGTTTCTATAGGAGATCTGAATATAGCCTTGTTGGAGAAGATGTGTGTGGCACATAGAGAATAGCTGGATGTATTACATGCAGGTTAGACAGGTAACCTGAGGTTTTACAGTATCACAGAACCTGGATTTGTCCCCTGTACCAACACTGGGGTTCTCCTACTACGAGTGATCTAGGGTAGACTTCACAAAACCCAATCCTCGGCGAGGGTTTAGCTGGTGATACATCTCTAACTAACGAGTATTAACCGACCCCCAACAATACAACTGCCCAACATTACATTCCACTTCCCTTCCAATTCGTATTACAAATGGGGGGGGGGGGAAATAGTACAAGGCTTTGTTCTTACCTACATCAGATCTTATCAAGTCTGTATCTGATCAGCATTATATTCATTTATCCAGGGTACAGTGTGGTAATCCTCAGCAGACCATCTGCGTAGTAACTGACCGCTATATGATCACAACATATAGTCTTAGCATTGTGGTAATATTAATTTACAGTTTGGTGGTAATTTTATCATTCCTATTGCGTTTTTTTTAGAGATATGGGGTGGCGAGTTGAGCTTGTGCTTGGTAATAATTACTGGTCTTTATGTCTCTATGTTTATAAGCCCCTTTCACCTTATCTACCTTTCATGAGAGTACTTGAATATAGACAACAAGGTAATACTTATGGGGCATCTGTACATGAGTCTATGTAGTAGGGACATGGTTTTTTTCCAAAAAATAGGATATGATGGTTATATTATGTCCCTATCTACTTTATCAATATATGAATATGACCGTGGTAGAACTAACCTTTAATTGCATTACATCTTTTTGTACTTTTTAAGCATTTGTAGCTCTAATACTTGACTAATCTGGATCTTTTTATGTACATCTTGTATTTTGTATGTTAGTTTTTCTAGTGTTACTAATAAAATGTACTTTACCATATACTCTCAATGTTGCTTTTTGGTTAGATATTATCCAGTCATTGTATGGTGGCATTTTCTAGTCATAGTTGTAATGGTGTGATCTGGTCATATTAGGGTAGTATTCTCCATCCACGGTGTAGTGCTGTTATCTAGTCATCCCTGGGATATAGTGTTACCCAGAAACTGTATGGTGGTATCATCCGTCATTGTATAGTGCTGTTAAATAGTTTAGTTTTTTGCAGTCATGATACTTATGGCACTGTGAAGTCACAGTAGGTTTGTGTAATTCAGTCATGATCAGGGAGTGTTTCCCAGTCATAGTATAGTGGAGTTATCCAGTCATGTTGGTGTTACCTAGTCATCGCATGATGCTGTTACTTAGTCAGGTTATTGATATCCAGTCATGATAGTTGTGTAATCCAATCACGATATGGTGGTGTTATTCAGTCACTGTATGGTGATGGTATCCAGACCTGGTATGCTGATGTTTTCTAGGCATGTTATGGTGGCGTTCTATAGTCATGGTTGGTGGTGTTATCTAGGCAAGGTATAGGAGTGTTATCCAGGCACTTCATGTTGGTATAAGCCAGTCACTGTATGGGGGTGTTATCCAGTCACTGTATGGGAGTGTTATCCAGTTACTGTATAGTCCGGGTATCCATTAACGGTAAGGAGGCACGTTATAGTGATGTTATCCAGTCACTTTATGGTAGTATTATCCAATTATGGAATGAGGGCGGTATCCAACTACTGTATGTTGCCGTTATCCATACATGGTATAGGGTTGTATTCAATTATAATTCGGAGTGGGGCTAGTCTATGTATAAATATTATGGATTCCAGAATAACATAATGTGTTCTGTATTTCCTAACCGAACACATATGTCTTGGTGAACATCATCTGCACGACTGACCACCAGGCCCTTTCAATAGACAGTATTTGCTGATGTCACTTTTAATGACATTTACATGACCGATAGATTTCACCATTAATAACCATTGTCTGAATGGTCAGAACAATACAGGTTTCATAAAACTGATTAATCATTCTTTACCGAAATACCATACATAACAGAGGAGTGCTATAACAGATTACTGCTAGTAAGTTAATGACTTGTTCTTTGCTTTACAGAAATGGTCTTTGCTCATTTCACCTTGGTTACTAAGCATATGGTATATTTATCGATTATTTTTAGCTGTAATGAGAACACAGTAATGATATGGTCCGTCCTACGTGGCTGCCTAAACATGAATTGCAAAAGAAAATTTGCAACAGATTACAGAGCTCATAAAAGAACAGGATGCATATTTGTTTGCTTTGCATAGAAAACGTTTAAATACATACATGACCCAGCTTCCATTTTTTATGCAAATCATGCTTAATCTTCTAGTTAACTCCAACATGCATTAAATTTCCATATACATTGCTGTTCAATGCTGTAGTTATCAGGTACAAATGCAATCAGGTAAATCTGATTTAAAAATAGTTTGGGATGATATTTGAGGGCACGCCATAAAGTCGGCCAGAAAATCAGGTGGTAAGAAGAACTGAATTATTTCTTAAATTATCTTTGCCAATATGTTGTTTATGAAACACTTAATAGAATTTAATCTACAATGTATGGGTACTTTATATCAAACATACTTCCAGAACATACTGTAAATTAAAAAAAACATATTAATGTTTGTGCATGACAAAAAATAGGCAGTAAGCATGGTGTAAAAGATTAAAGGGGTTGTCTCACTACAAGTATTGCTTTTTATGTTAAAGATCTTGCAAAAACAAGTCACTTTGCGATATGTGTCCATTAACAATGTCCTACCTATTCCTAGATATCCCCTCTTGTATGGACTGCATCAGCTCCCCAGATCACTATAGCTACAGACCTGGTGTCCTCAGCAGCTCATGACTACAGGCCAATAATAGCCAGTAAACATGCCTCTTCATTCAAAAATTAAACTCTGAAGACAGGACTTAGGTAAAATGGATCGATGTAGTGAGACAACCCCTTTAAAAACTCCTGCCATTCACCCGCCAACTCTGACTTTTGTCACTTTGGACAGCTACCTTCACTAGAATCAGATTTAGACTAAGTCCAAATTTTGAGATTAGCGTTTTGACTTAAGTTATTCATTCCCAGTAATACAGGGCTCAGCTGTACTTAGAACTCCCATAGAATAGAATGGGGAGTAGTGTGCAAGTGTGACTGGCTCTCCATTCTGCTCTGTAACTTTCGGAGGCCTGTTCCCTAGGTAGGTCTGAGTCCCAGAGGTGAGGCCTGGAACAATCGGACTTAAATGCCATATCCTAGCAATGTGCTAACAAAGTCTATGGTGGGAACACTCTTTAAAACCTATGCCCAGGGTACGAGATACGTACCCGATTTCCGGGGAATCCTCACTCTGGGAACCACATTTGATCACAAGTCCACGTCTCCAGCTCAAACAGAGTGACGCTAGGCATGATCAACAGCTGTTCTATTTAAAGTCTTGCTAAAGAGAAGCCAAGTACAATGATCACTTATCTTCATCAGTCTCATAGAATTGGAAGGAGCTGCATGCCTTCTTGACCACCACTGTATTGAAAGGGGAGGGACAAAGGAAACCCTATTGCTGTGATGGGAGGAGTTCCCAGGAATGAAATGTGGGTAGGTGATACTGGAACAACCCTTTATAACAAATACAATACCACCATAGAAGTCTACCAAAGGGTCCCTGGTCACTGCCTCCAGATCAGATACAGCAATGCAGAGGGTAATCTCAGGAGGTATCTCTGCTATCTTTAGATCTATGTAAAATTAAGACAATTTAAGACACTGTTTTCTCCATAATGCAGTTTCAGTATTACCGAGGAATGGGTCAACTATAACACTGCTTTGTGCCAGACTAGTTTGTGAAGACCATGGGGTGGATTACCAAGAACTGCGGAACCATAATTGAAAAAATCCAATAGCTAAAAGGAGTCGGGAAATGGGGAAACTACAATGAAAAAAAAAAAGGAAGGGATCGTAAAATATTAAAAAAAATATATCTTGTAGAGAGAAGAAAAACTTCACTGAGTAGAAGGCAACATATAAACTATATGAAAAATTAACATTGAATCATCTGCATGCAGCTGGCTAGTATGCACCGAAATAAAGTAGGGCACTGTATGAGCAGAGTTATACAAAAATTGAGGTCATCCTTAGGCAAAACATTTCTTAAGCAAACTACAATTTAGAGCTGTACCACTAATAAACCAAGATGACTTGACAACATCTATCCAAAGCTTTAGCCCCCTGAAAATAAAGAGCTCACAAGTAGTCGTGCGAAAAAAAGTAATGTGCAGTTTATCTGGAAAACTCCGCTCATATTGGCACTTGTAAAAAGATTTATTAGGCACATTTGTTTCTCAGAAGAACATTTTTTTCTCCAGGCTTTGTTCAATCCAAGATCAGTGGAACATAAATGAAATCTAATAGACATGCAGGAAAAAAAAAAAATCAGGATGCCGAAGTTAAGATGGGGTTCCTTTATATAAATTCACATCATAAAGGCTTATTATACACGGGAAAACAGGAATGAAAACAAATTCACAGTAATGCTGCCCAAGAATATAAAGGGCTGACAAAGATACCAGAGTTCTGTACCTGGCTATCAATCCCATACTCAACCATTGCTCTAACTGAAGGACCCCCATGCTCATGATCAGGGGTCTCAGAGGTTTTTGTATACAGTAATTACAATTTAAAGCTTTGACATTAAAGGGAATCTGTCGGCAATTTTTTTTTTTTACTTATTAAATCAAGCCCCTGATCCATATGCTTTTCCTCTCAGTCGTTTTTATTTCCTGATTGTAGATTTCTCTATTCGGCCGTCTATATATGATTGTGGGGAAGACATTCTCGCTTGCACTGCTTTAACAGCAGTCAGAGAGATACTTTACAGCAGCTTCATGCACATAGGATTCTTAAGACAGATTCTGTCCCATAGACGTCTATAGGAGAGTTTTCACTGTGAAGGGAGGAGAGAGGGGGAGCTGTGACATCTCCTCTTGTGACTGGTGGATTCTGTGTTATCTGTACACAATGGTGTCTCCTTTCAGTTTTACCCCGCTTTTACTGATAATGAGCACACTGCTGAAAAGCTCTCTAAACAGAACAGGAAGTGTCAGACTATTATTAGGCTTAGTGGCCAAAGTGAGAACTGCAGGACTTAAGAATTATAAAAAAAATACTGAAAGTGAAATGGAAAATTAAAAAAACATAACCAAAAATTCCTAAAAAAATTTGTTTAACATAAAAATGTGAGCTAAACAATAGGTCATTTTTTGATGATACATTCACTTTCAGAAGAATTGGCAATCATGAATGGCAATACTACCATAAGGAAGAGAAGAAGTATATCTTATATCCATCATCAACTAGATGTTCTTCAATTTGATGGGATCATACATCTTTTACAATATATTGATCGAGACAGTTAGGGCCCGTTTACATGGCAATGCACAATACCGGTCGGATAAACCGACCGGCATTTGTCCGGGTGGTGTGCCGCGGGGGGGGGGGGCAGCTTTTCTCCTCGATGAGTGGAGAAAAGCCCTCCCCCTTCACATTCACTTATTCATATTCCGACTGAAAACCGGACGGAAGAGTGTGCATGCACAAAGTTATTCGGGCGGCCCGCGGGCCGAAAACCTGTGCAGTGGGGACTGCTGCATGGGTTTTCCATAGGAGCCCGTTTGCAGCTGGTTTTTCAGACATTCTGCAAAACCCCAAACCGTCTGAAAAACCGGCCGCAAACCCGTGCCGTGGGGACATGCCCTTAATAGCTTACCCTAGATCATTCATGCTAAAGAATATAACTACACAAAAGGTTATTTAGCCTTGCTATGATCAGTGGATATAGAGCATGTCCACTGAGACTTGTCCACTCAACTGATCTATAGAGCAATAAACCCCTACATACTTATCAACCCTAAGAGCTGCAAAATATCAGGGGCCTGATTCAGACCGAATACATATCAGATAAGATACTGCATACAGGTCTGCTGTTTGAGTGTTACTTACTGGACGTATGGACCACTACTCTTTACCAGACTGCTTATACTATTGATATTGACTTGGGTTGGTCATCTTATTACCTAGAGCAAAAAGCTCTTGGATGATTAACTTATTGATGTATATCTAGCTACAAGAAGAATATGCAAAAAGAAAAAAGGAAGAGGGGGCGCACAATAGTGTTATATTGTAAATAATGAGTGAGTAATAACGGAAGGTAAACTTCTCACCTTTGGGTGTTGTGCTATTAATTTAGAAGCACAACACTCATAACCCCTTACAGGGCATTTTGTACCCCGTAGCCCTTACTACGGCAGCCGCTGGTCTCTATAGCTCCGTTCGGATAACCGATGGGAGAAAAATTGCCAAGGGAAGGAAGAAAAAAGATGGACCCGGCGCACGTGTAATGGAAACAGAAAAAAGCCCAGGCTATAGGCTTTTCATTAGAAGAGTTTTTTTATTCTTAAAAAGTTGACTCGGTGTTACCGAGACAAAATTAAAAAAACACAAACATAAAAAGTACTTGACGCGTTTCGCGCGTACAGCCGCGCTTCATCAGAATTTTAGGTTTTGTGTTTTTATGTTGTTGTTTTTTAATTTTGGTCTCGGTAACACCGAGTCACAAAAAAAAAAATTTTACTTCTGATGAAGCGGGCTGTACTCCGCGAAACGCGTCAAGTACTTTGTATGTTTGTGTTTTTAATTTTGTCTCGGTAACACCGAGTCACTTTTAAGAATAAAAAAACTCTTCTAATGAAAAGCCTATAGCCTGGGCTTTTTTCTGTTTCCATTACACGTGCGCTGGGTCCATCTTTTTCTTCCTTCCCTTAGCTACAAGAAGACACTGAGAAGAACAATAGCACAGACATCCTAGAACATAAATGTCAACCAATGCAATAGACAATGTCCTTAACTAGACCCACAAGGCACATTAAGGCCTAGTGATGACTCGACTCCCCTCCTCCACGTTTAGTTACATCCGCCACCCTGTAAATATCTCATTCTATAAAATGAAATTATTTCCTAAGTGGTGATCATGCGGAAACATCTACATTTTCTATATTTTGTTCGACGGGGTCTGCACTGCTAAGAGCACATACCACAAAACACTCTGACACAGCTGTTGTCTCATCCGAATGTTTCCACTTCATAGCCCCAACCATTTTCTTGGAATGTCCCTGGTGAATTTTACCTGCACCGCCCTTTGGATTATTCTCACCCAGCCTACAAAACAAGCCTTGGCAGCCAGATATAGGGCTGATTTTATTTTAATTTCTTCAGGTTGATCACACTGGCATGGACAAAAGCACACAAATGTCATCATGAATATTTAATGATGCTTCTCGTACCGAAAAAGCCAAGGTTTACACAGAGTCCAGTATACAGGAGAAATGCTGTATTCTTTATAAATCGGGCACATAAGCTTTGACTACCATAACTATGCTCCACCACCACTATTATACAGCAGTTCCAATGAGAGACATCTGCTAAAAACCAGACATCGGGGACAGTTCTGACTATTTTGTAGCTGACCTGCCATCACTCCTAGCTGTTTGGATGCCCAAGTTACACAACCAACACACATACACACACTTAAAAGGGTTTTGCCACAAAGTGAGTTTCTTACCTCTTATCTGCTCAGGGGAGAATATAAACAAAGCATGCTGAGTCATGAACAGCTGCAGGGGTGAGAGGGAGGAAGCGTCTCTAAAGTTTACTCAAATAATAACATTACAACAGTGGATTCTCTAGACTCGTACACTGCACTTTCTCCCCAGCCCCTTGCAAGCTCCTTCATGTTCCCGGTCATCAGATAAGAAGTACAAACGCGCAAGCCTGGCCAGATCAGCTCCTGGTCGTGTCTAATATAAACTTTCAGGAAACTAAGGGGGACTGAGCAATGCTGTAGCTCTCACAGGCTTCACTTTTTGTAATCACATATGTTTAGAAAAGTGATTTAATACCCATTTTGGAGGATCCCACGTCAACATTACATCGTGGTAAAACCCCTTTAGAGTTCATTAAGGATATGCTGAATCCATTTGATTTGGATCCTAAAAAGAACCCAATGACCTATAATGGGTCCTTATGGTGTATGTTTTTTTACAGTGCAGGATACAGCAGTAGACTATACTATTCTGGTAGTCACAAGCAACAGAAATAGCATCTTTCCAGAGTCTCCGACACTGTACCTTACTGCATTTTCCTAGGGTTTCTAATTCCCAGGCACAATGCCCTATCACAGTATACTATTACAGCGGGGTGCCAACCGTTTGTAAATTCCTTGACAGTCCATAAAAAACATGAACCTTTTTCTCTAGTGTCTGTGATAAAACCTGATGCGTCCAAGTAATTTTCTTTTTTTTAACTGTAGTAGCGTGTGCAGATTATAGTGACTGTAAGGATCTGTTCACACTGTCAAGGTTCTTATTAAAGTGAAAACCATATTGGCAGTGACAGATTCATTAAACAACAGACAATTATGGCACCGGATAGCCCCCACTGACATATAACTGGTATAACGAGGTCCCTCAAGGCCATAGTGGGGTTAATAGTTTTGCAGGAATAACGCAGCATGCTGTACTTTTCTTTCCGTCAAATCTTATGACATACCCCGCGGAAGCTCCAAACTATGAATAGAGTCTAGTTATCATTTAACAGGTTACTTTACTTATGTGTTCATATTCCAATTCTGAGTCGGGAAATGTTCACATGCTGGATTTTCCTAAAACGGAGAATCCAACATGGGATCAGCATGGAGTCCACATGTAAAATCTGCACCTTTCTTTGAAGATTTTAGATTTGGACTGTAAATTGCAGCAGTGCCAATTTTGCCACTTTACTGTGGATTAGCCACATTTCATTGGGGCCATTCTGTCATCGTCGATAGTTCATGATCAATAGTGACATCCCACAACTTTATTTTCTACCATGCAGATTTTTAATTCACATCACAAAATGGTGCGTCATCTGCACCACCATGTGGATTTCCCATTTAAAGGGATTTTGCCCAGCCCATTTTCATTGCTTAATTCAGTTTTCAGTTTTGCTCAAATGGGAGCATGTGTGATTTGTTTGAACTGCATATCATGTGACCCAGCAGGCTGGCATCATCATGCCTCTCCTCACAGTGTGCTCATTCTATTCACACAAAGGTCTGTTTATGTAGCAAGCTGTAAGAAGTTACAAAGTAGCTCAGTGGGTAAGGATTTTGACTTCCAACATAGGAGTCCTAAGTTCAAATCCCTGCAGGAGCAACATGTGGATTTTTTTTTTGTCTCAATGCACATGTCTGATTGAAGTTTCTTTTTTCTTTTAATCTCCACAGTTTTAGTAATTACTAAAGGAGTACAGAGGAAAGGAGTAGAATGACTGCTCCTGGGGTTAAACACTTGCTCAGCAATGAGTGTGTGATTACTAAGCAGGGAAAGGACTGACAGTAGCTGCCTGAGAAGAGAGGTGAAGTCTGAGCATGTGCGGCAAGACCGAGGAGCTCTTGTCCCTGGTTGCATCCGCTGGAGACTAGCTGTACACTATTGATCACTAAAAGAGCAGTTAAAACAAACATGGTACCGAATTTTTATTTATTTTTTATTTTTAATATATAACTATTTTTATTCACATTTTTTCCAAATAAACAGATATATGATAACAATACGCTTCTTGTCTATAGGTTGTACAGAGATACCTTAAAAAGCACATATCAACATACCGAAGATGCAGTACAGAATTTTTTATAATGATGAATGGTAAAAATGTTTATTAATTAATTTGCAAGCTTCAATTTTAACTTAGGGGCAAAAGCCCTTTAAATAAATGGGACACAGATTGCAATTGGATTTTAAATCAGAATCCAATGTGTCAAATACCGTGTCAAAATCCAACATGTGAACATTATTATTCAAAATTCTGATTCATCACAGTTTTCCCATGTGTTCAAAAAATGTGTTGGCAGTCTGTTCCCCCCCAAAAAAAGAAAGAAAAATTAATGCTGGCAACCCTGTATTGCTGTGGCCAAATCTATACTCTTTGTATGGGTTTTAGCGCTATATTTTTTTTCTTTTGTTTTATGGAAATTACATTTTACTACATATGTTATTTTCATTTTGCACTGTTGAACTTTTGATGAATTGTGATACGGGGATTAATGTAATGTATCCAAAATCCATGTATTACACATATGCCCCCAGCAACTATACATCAAAGAACATGTACTTGGTCAATATTAAAAAAAAAAAAAAAATTAAGTCCAGATGCAATCATGTAGATAACATCTTTCTGTAAATTACAGATCTAAAAAGGTTAACAACGTCCTATTTTGCTTTTTCTGCAGATGAGGAAATTGTACAACTTTACAGGAGAAAGTATAGCCATGGTTGAACATGGCTAGCAGGTACAGGAACTAGAGCTGTGGTTTAATTTTGCATATCACAAACGTCAATGTATCCCCTGATTCAAATAAACTTGGAGAAATATAATTATGGGCAGTAATTGCCACTTGAAGCATTAATGTTCAGAGCAGGAGAACATTATATCCGCTCCAGTGCAGATAACATGCCCCAGAACCGAAACATCCAGGCTCTAATGTAAACCGCCTTGCTATGCTCCTCAATAACAGATCAACATAGACTGCTTTATACCAGCATATAAAACATAGCATCCAGTCACTTCTCATTTTACATCATGTATTCCGCCTAAGTAAACCATAAAGTTCTCTACAGATTATGTCCTACCACAGGTACCTGCATAAAGGTGTTATATCTATATTTGCACCACCATTCGATGTATCCCATAAGCCTAATGATTTGCTTGCAAAAAGTTTTCACTGTGGGTGTCCTGTACTCTTCAGTCTTTATTTTTGTTCAGCAGGTTGAGTTCTAGATCCTGATGTCATTGTACAAGGACCAATATTTTTAAGGATTGTCTTTTTTGGAACCATCTGTAGACAGACATCAGATTTATTGCATACAATACAGGGGGACAAATCTGGTAACAGCAAGAGGAGATGGGTACAGGGGTAACGACTCTAAAAATTTTATTGTTACCCTCATAGGCTTCATCTACAGTATTTAGAATCCACAAAAATCCGACTGTAAACCATCTCCTTAGACCTCAATAGAAAATCTGAGCTGCAATTTACACAGCTCAAATTTTCTGAGGTGGGATTTCAAATTTGACATCTGATCCACAAAAACTTAGAACATGTTCAAATCCTTCCTAGAAAATAGGTGGATATGATTACGTAAATGTAGGCCGGTCGAAAACTGAACTTAAATTCCACGCAAAAAAAAATAAATCTGAAGCCGATTTTAATATACTGGTCGGATTCTAATTAGAACCTGACCAGCATTTTGTCCTTCTCCATGCGGAGGAAGCCATACATTTTCATCTTCACTACTGTAACTTCTTGCTATTCAGACTTGGGGCCTGTCCCCACGGCACGATTTTTGGTCGGATGTACAGACGATTTTTGGATTTGAATGCCGTCTATAAACCTAGTGTCAACCATTCTGATAGACTATATAGGTTGGTCGTTGCGCACGTGGCGATACCAAATATGATTACATGATTTTTTGATAGATTTTATGGGACAACAATCGTATGTAAAAGGGATGTTTAAGTGTATTTTATGTTAATTTTCGTGTTTTGTGTATTTACATTTCACCTTTTTTCACTTTTCTCCATAGCAGATTTGCATCAGTGATCAGCAGATCACTGATACAATAGAGATCAGTACAAAGCAGAACTTCTTTATACTGGTTTCTATGGCTACTGTCAGTCACCATGCCCAGCAATGCATTACGGGGCATGGCGACGTCACAGACAGCCCTGTTGCTTTAGTAAAGCAGTGCCGCTGCTGCACCGATTACAGGCAGAATGTGAGCCACGTCCAGTCAGTGCCATAGCAGCGCCATCGTAATAGAATCGTGTACGCTAGGGTTAAGTCACCCGGTCTCTCCATGTTCTGGATCGCTGTGAGCCCGAAAGGATTGGTACAGGACGTACCAGTATGTCCATTTGCGGGAACGCAACTTCCCGCTAGGACGTACCAGTACGTCCTATGTCGGAAGGGGGTTAAAGACTGAACTGCAGACAGAAAGGACCGCAAATAAACAGCAAACGAAAACCACTGCAGTAAAGGCCTGGCAGAGCATTAAAAAAAAAGAGGAAAACACATTGGGGCATATTTATCAATAGTGTCCCTAACTGTAGGACAGTTTTAAGTTGGACAGTCTTACAATGTGCCACATGTTATCCACTGTGTTGATAAATCCTGGTGCAGTTTAAACTGTCTACTCTACAGGGGGTACAAGTAGAAACCGGGTCTTGGTCCTAAGACTTTTCTGTTGCCCAAAGCAACCAAATCAGCGTTTCCCAATTCATGTTTCCATATAGTGCACTGTAAGGAAATGAAATTGAACGCCTATAGTGTTTGCTATGGGCACCAAGAAAAGTCTAAGAACCTAACCGGTTTCATACATTTCCCCTATAAAGTTTTGTACATCTTAAGTTGGCATACTTCTATGGTGCAAACTGCAAGCAAATTCTGGCGTTTGTATTAAGTGGGACGCGGCCATTACCTATTACACACGCTGCATTGTCAAGGTCACCTTTCCCCTTGTGTCAGAAGAGTGCAAAAGTGGCTGATAAATGTCTAAAAACATATAATGTGGTGAAAGTTTGTAAGACCAACTATTTTTACGCACAAATTGTTCCCACCCCACAAAAAATTCTGGTGAACCGGCCTTGAAAAAAATGTGTCCCAGTGTCTGGTGTATGAACCATGATTCAAGAGTTTCAGCAGTCAATACCAACCAAATGTGTTTTCAACCAATGTATTAAAGGTAATGTGCACACGAATTCACAGTACATCGTGTGTTTCGGGAGCTCGCGCTGATCAACGCGTACTCCCGAGGCGCGGGTTGTGTCAGCCCACCGGCCCCATAGACATGCATTGTTGACGGCGCGTAATCGCTGCAAGTAATTGACATGTCACATCTCCCCGGCATACAATACGATCATATTGTATGAGCGGGGAGAGAAGGCATAATCCATAGTTCTCTATGAGAGCTATGGATTACCATAATTATGGGGCACATTTCGCCGCATATTAAGCGCAGTACGCCACGAAATACGCGGTGAAATGATCCCCAAAATAAGTCGAGTGAACATTCCCTTACAAATTAACATTTTATTTACAATTATTTAATTTGTCCAATGACCTTTGGTCTCTTTAAAAACAGGGTTGCACGTGTTAAAGGAGCTGAAACTCCTAAACCCTTCATCCAGTTTAAATGTGGATACCCTCAAAATGAAAGACGAAAGTCTTGACTTTATGTCTGTAAACTATAACTTGAATATGTTTCAGTAAACAGGTACAAAAACAAAATTTGTGGACCTAACTGTAACTCCATGGGATGTGGTGCTTTATCTTTTCTTCTACACCCCCATTCTTCAACCAATTGGAAACTTTACACAGCTATTTTTGAAGGATTTAAGACAGGAAATTCATATATTGAATGTTTACTTTTTATATAGCAATATATTTATAGCATTTAAAATAATAATTTAATAACACATTTAACTTCTTAATGATATTAACAATAAAGGAGAGAAAATCCCTTTATAGAATTTGGCAGAGCTTTATTTACAGAAATACAATACTGCAGCTAACACACGACATAGAGTAAACTTCCATTATGCCATTCCTTCTCTTTACCTCGCCACTGTACAGCTGCTTCAGACCATCAAGGATCATGTACATAAAAAGCAGTATAGAAAAACAAGGCACAACAACCACTTAGCATGCCTATAAACTGAACCGAAGTGTAAAATAACACTATGCAACATAAATCACATACATCAGGGAGATGCGCATTTGTAAACCAGTGCAATTTAACGACATGCAACAAGAGCTCACAAGTATATCAATAAAAAGTAACCCAAAAAGTTACAGGCTGACATCTGTATCTAACCATATGATAAGGTTTAAATAAACAACTATTGGTAGCAGTCACCCCTCAGGAGGTCATTCATGTATGGAAAGTTCTGAACACCAGGCTCCAAACATATAAGTAAAACTTTAACTTTCAGAAAGACGGAAAGTTAAAGTTAGACTGTGAACAAGGGTTCGGGCGGAACCTGAAACGCGTCAGTTGACGCTACAACACAGATGCTTCCCCATGCGTTTGTACGTTTGTAATATGGAATAAAGATACGTAAATTTTACCTGCTGGATTTTTCACCATCTTTGGGAAAGTTAACGTTATATAATAAGGTATGCCAATTTCTGGCAATTATTAGTTTACCATGTAAAGACTAATATACATTGCACAGCCTATACTCAGAATACAATCCATATGTATCAGTTTCTTTTTAATAAAACATCCAATGGAACCACTTTTCACACCAAATCGAAAAAAAAACAAAAACAAAAGACCTTTATACCTAGGTAAAAGGTACAAAGATACAATATGGCACCAAAGACTTCTTTGAGTGCTGTATTACTTTATGTATTGAGAAGTATATGAAAATATACTACTACCAATGCCTGAGCCCAAAAGATTGACTATGAAAAGTCTCAAGTATAAAAATTGGAAAGTGTTTTATGTATGGTATATGGAAATTTGACTACTAGATTGCATTGGCATAAAAAAAAACATCATCACCACACCCAAAATACTGCATAGCTTTTACTTTTTTCAATTCAAGAATCTAGGAAAATCAAATAAGGCCTGCAGCACTTCAATGGTAGTCCACATTGGTATATAGGCAGCTTAGCAGGAATGGAAGATTGAAGGCTCCTTATACAGTATTAGTTAAGAGAAAAAAAACTTACGTTAATTCTTACATTACAGAGCTAAGATAAAACTGGAATCTCAGCACATAGTTTTACACTTATACACTTTTTTGCAATAGCTCCCGATTTTGGCTTCAAAACAATTGTGTGAAATATTAATCAAATCTGCAGTTTGTGAATTGCTATTTATGGCATGGCCACATGTACGCCCACCTGTCCGTTCAGACTGTAGCCGGAGGATCCCTTTCTCCAAATAGTTGATGGTCCCAGAGGGGTTTTGCTTATTTTTGTATATGATTAGAGAGATGCTTTACAGCAGCATTCATGAACATAGAGCCTGTAACAGCCGAGCAGAACCCAAATGACTTCTATAGGAAATTTTTCTAGGCATGCTCGCTTTGACCTGGAGCAGTCATGTGCAGGGATAGGGTGACTGTTAGTATCTCCTATTGTGAAATGTGGATATGGTTTATCTTAAACTCATAATTTCCACCTTTTTGGTAATAACATCCATCCAGTTAAGATAAGAGAGACGCGGAAAAGTTTATCTACACAATACAGAAAAGATTATTATAAGCACACATGACCAATTAGTGAACTGCAGGACTACAGGGTATTTTTTTAAATATCGAAGGATATTGGAAAAAAAACACACCCAAAAATTCTTTTAAAAAAAAACTATAGGTCATTTTCTGATGACACATTCCGTTTATAGTGCATTGCACTGTCTTTAATTTAATATTGAGGTCTTTTTTTCAGAGTGTGTGGGAAACTAAACTGTGTCATGTTAACCAATAACTCCAATTACAAAGATATTCACCCTGAGAAGCATGGCTAGGGCAGAAAACGGTGCCATTCTGAAGGCTCATATGGCAGCATTAGAGCATGTGGACATCACAGGAAGGGCTTATATTTCTCACTCTGGAGGACAGAAGTAACAGTTGATTTTGAATGACTATTTATAATATCACATTGCAATGGTTAATATATAAATGAGGGCAACTTTTACTGGCAAAGTCAGCAAAGTGCCAGGGATATAAATATTAAGACCCTTAGGCTATGTCTACACAACAATGTTAAAATGCCATTGAAAATCCGATGGCATTTTAACATCGCCAGACCACGGTTTTTGGCACGGGTTTGCGGATTTGCCGTCGTCCCCATAAAGTGAATGTACAGGAAATCAGAATGCGGCTAATCGTCCGGCTTTTAAAACCCAACCCGGAAAAAATCTGTGTTGTGTAGCACAGGTTTTTTTTTTATTGCCATCTATGGGGCACTAGTTACAGTGGGATTTTCGGCATATTCTACATACTGAATCCGCCGAAAATCCAACTAAAAACGTGTTGTGTAGATACAGCCTTAGAGATCAGGAGATTGTCCATGTAGCTTCATTCAGGGTTGTCACCCTTGTAACGGAGGCTTAGATTTTTTAGATTTTTTGAAAAACACAGTCACTCTTGCCTATGACCTGCAACTAGCATTGTAGATCCATTCAACTGAATAAAGGCTGGCAGCAAAACTACACAGTGGCACATGGAAGTTATGTTCACATGGGATGGATTCACTGCAACAAAAAATATCTGGACCCAGTCTGATGGCAACTTTGGAATCATGAATGAAATCTTCCTTTTTAGGAACCATTGGTTTTCTTGCCATCCAAATGTTTTCAAATTTCTTCATCAGTAGGAAGAAACTAAGTTTAAAAAACTCCCTCTCCCCCTCTCTTCATCCACATTTTTATGAGTTTCACTGGGACGAAAAATAGACCATAATGATCCAGTATAGAGAGAATTTGTAGCGGTACATAGTATTCAGGGGGTATAGGTTAGCAGCATTTATGGGCATAGGTTACACTTGAGAAACCTGTTAAAAAAACACAAACAACTGATCTTTAAGAGTTTCTAATTTAGGAAAGGAATGTGATCCAAAACCTAGACATTCACTTGTACACCCCCTTTCAATTCCCAGGAGGCCTCACTCATCTCTAAATTGGACAACAGGCAGTGGTAGACAAGCAAAGAGCACGGCTCAAACACTACCGTGTAAAACGCATATCAAATTTTAATCTTAAAACCTTGAGATTGTACAGCTACCAATCTAATCTGGTCTGTGGGAGAGCAAGCAGCGCCGAACACTGCTCCGATTCCCATAAAACAGACTGGAGTGTAAGGGCTTGTTCACACAGCGTTTTTATATTCTAAAATCGCCTCCAAAAACGCAGTGGCGATCGGATCCTAAACGTATCATAAGTAGCTAGCGTGTTTGGATGCAGCAGCATCACACCCTATAGTTTTAAATAGGGCTCCTGCTGTGTCTTCTGGACCAAGAATTGACATGTCCGAAAGACGGATCTGAAAGACGCATGAGAAACACATTGGTGATCACTCATGTGGACGCTGATACTCGTTTTGCATTACGAGCAGTGTAGAATCACAATGCTCATTGTTAGATACATCTTTGTGTTCCTGACGAGATGGACCCCAACACGCATCCAAAGCAACGTATGTTCACCACAGAACCAACATGCCGTGTAACATACCCTAACTGCGCACTTGCGAACAACTCTCAGATGAGCCAGTGACTTTCGGGAGCTTGTTCCCAAGATAGGTATGGGTCCCAGAGGCGAGACCCCCACCAGTCAGACAATGATGGCATATCCTAACGTAATGACATTTTCTATCGCGGTAAATCCACTTTAATACAGATTGTTAATGCAAGTCCGTGCATCTAACAGTCAAAAAGTGCTACTAGAAGATGGAATTCACCATCTATGTTGAGAGACAGAGCGTTCCATTTGGTCATGTAACTTTAATACCAAAATGTACCCTGCATATGTAAACCGAGGCAGTCACGAGACATGAATAACCACACAGTACTGTAAATAATGAGCTACTAGACCGTCAATCATCTGCATGCACTTCACAAATCGAAGAGGTCTAACAAATGCAAAGAGTTTCATGATAACTAATTGGATCTCCCATCACGTGTCCGCAGGATTATCATGTGACTGATTCATTGTATGGTGAGTTGTGTAATCAAGATACAATACACACGATAAGACCATTATATGGTGAGAATAGAGAAATCCTGACGCAATTGCAACTTGACGTAGATAACAGTATAAGTATGCTTGACTTCATAGGGAAGCATGCTATGTTTGTGTCTGTCAGATCTGCACTGATAAGACAGAAGAAAATATGTTGCATGCTCCATCAGATGCCATTTAGCGCCTAATGAAGCATGGTATGGGAGCACATGGAGATCCTACGGCTTTGTACATCTTAAGGCATAAGTATAGAGTACACCACACAGGGCATCAACAACATTGGTGGCTGAAGACTTAGGCTGGGTCCACACGCCGTGGTCATATTGTGTTTTTATGCCATGGTATTCTTAAATCACAGCAAAATCACTACAGCATTGCCACAATTTTGGAAAAGAGTGGTAAAAATGCAATGCAATTGTAATGTGTGAACCAGCCTATTCACACTAGTAATAGCATGTAATGAAGCATCAGGTGGATTCATATATAAAGTCTAATAAACTGCCTGCATATCTATGCATTCTCAGTGCCAAATAGTCTGTTGGGATTGAATAGTGATGCTGGATAAGCCGCAAACACACACAGTCTAAGCAATCCACTGAACACAGCTTTCTCTCTGAACTTATAGTCTGCTACTATGTACGGTGGCGAAAATAAGTATTTTATACAATGGCGATTTTGCAAGTTTTTCCACCTACAAAGAACGGAGAGGTATGTAATTTTTATCGTAAGTACACTTCAACTGTGAGAGACAGAACCTAAAAATAAAATCTAGAAAATCACTTTGTATGATATTTAAAAAATTAATTTGCATTTTATTGCATTAAATAAGTATTTTATCATTTACCAACCCCACAAATTCTGGCTCTCACAACCAGTTAGTTTTTATCTTTAAGACGCCCACTTAGGCAATGTTTCACACGCTTATAGCCGACCCTGTAATTTCGAGGACGAGATTTCGCCCCGCAATTACGCGGCAGCCGTGGCCAGCTTCGGCGGGGGGGGGATGGGGTTGGCTTCCCCGGACACTCATAGACAATACATAGGAATTTCTCGGCGCTTTTCGCGAGACTGATTCAACAGAGAACAGTTGGATTACCGAACAGTTATACTGTGGATGGATTGGGGAGCCCGTACTGTACAGCACAATACACGGCCGCAATACTCTCCAATCAGTCCAGAATAAGCCGTGGTGAAACGCGGCTTAGGGTTGCATTCACATGGTGCGTTTTTTTATGCGTTTTGTTTTCTGAAATTCACAGCATAAATTACTGTGCACTTTTGCAAAAAAAATGCACTATGTGAAGGCCCCTTACCTGCTCCATCTACCTGTATTAATTGCAACCGCTAAGATCTCATTACACCTGTACAAAAGACACCTGTCCACACAATCACCCTCCAACCTCCACCTTGGCCAAGACCAAAGAGCTGTCTAAGGACATCAGGAACAAAATTTTAGACCTGTATCTAAAAATTCCACTGCAGGCAGAAATCTAAAGCAGACCCTTAGACTTCTTCTATGTATTTTATTTGCTATTGTCCCAGACTTTGACTCGCTTTTGGACATTTATTATGATTTGCATACACTGTCTACCAATAAAATGACGTCACTTTTTTTTTTTATCAACTGTACATAATATATATGAGAAATGTATCAAGTGAACATAGAACTACACATTAAGCAATATAATGTAAATATAAAGTTGATAATACTATTTCAAGGGTTTGACTCACAATTTTAAAGAGGATCTGTAACATCTCAAGTTATTTGTTTGTAGCAAATACAATGTTTCCAGTATAAACAATTCTAGAGCACTTGTTTAGGAATCTACGCTTCAGTTATTCTTCTAAAAATATTATAACTAAACATCAACTCATTTGAGCTGTTGCAATATCCTCAACCTGACACAGATCGACCGCAACTAGATTGTACAATGTCGACTTCTGCATAGGACACACCCACACTTGGTCACACCCAGCTGACAGGTTGAAAATAAATTAATGGAGAAATAATAAAGGAACCACACAACAGGTTTGAGGAAAGATGCTCCAGAATGTTATCATCACAGTGGAACACAAGAAATCTACTAAACAGACATGTTCCTCCTTAACGCCTATATCCATTATTACAACATATGGGTCTCTATAATAGGCGCCTGCTCTGGAAGACCAGGCTCATCAAATTAGTTAGCCATTCATGTCAATGAGTGGCATGTAATATGACATATTCCCCACAACAGTAATGAATAAAAGTCACAAATAAAAAACCCAACAGCCATTATAGCTGACTGCAAATGATCATTTCTTGGTTAAACAAAATAAAAAAAATAACATTCTTCATATCAGAGTCAAATCTTTCTGGGACTAGCTTCAGTCTGTCATATAGATAGATGAAAAAAAGACTCTCTTTAGTTACAAACTATTTTTACGCTACTTTTAACTGGACAAATTAGAACTTTCATTAAAAGGAAGTATGTCAGGAATTGTAACTTAATGCCTTCTCCAAACGGTCAACTTTTGCTCAGACTTATTATAGACAAGAACATTATGTGCTTATATATATACCCTGTACTATCACAAGGATATACTCAACCACCTTTAAAAAAGGTCACTCCCCTGTATACATTATGATAACAGCTCTATGCTGGAGATAGACATCAGGAGAAATTGCGGTGGGAGTTGTGAAAAAAATGCTACACCGTAAGGCTAAGTTGACACAGCATAATTGTGGGGCGTAAGTACGCCCGAAAATTAACGTGTGGGAACACTATCGGGCGCATACACCACGCTGGCTGTGGGGGGCCCGGCAGCCCGCCGTTCCCCATCAGACTTATATACCTAGTGGCACACCGTATTGAAATGTCACTTCTCTCCCCGCGTGTCGTATTGTGAAAAAAGGGTGGAGGAGGCGTAATCCATATGTTCTCTAAGACATCTGTGGATTAACGAATGAGCTGGGCGCGCATTTCTCTGCCATGTCATATGGAGTCGCATACCGCAACGAAATGCCGCCCCCGATATAAACCGTGGTGAGCATAGCACTAAGGGCTTTCAAGAATAGAGGTGTTCATAGTTTATTTTTATCAATTAACAAAATGTAAATTGAATATATAAAAGTGATACCAAAATCTATATTTGGTGTGACCATCTTTTATCTTTGAAGTCCTGGAAAGGATGATATGGCCTGACAGAGCCCTGATCCTAACAATATCCAGTCTATCTGGGATTACATGAAGGGACTGAAAGACCTCAGCAGATATATCCACAAAAGATATGTGGATCCTTTTCCAAGATGTTTGGAACAACCTCCCTGCTGAGTTCCTTCAAAACCTGTGTATAAGCACCTAGAAGAGTTGATGCTGTTATAAAGGTAAAAAATGTGGTTGCACTACGGTCACAGACCGATTTAAAATATTTGATTTTAATTTCTCCTTCAATCATTCAATTTGCAATTTTCTGTTTGATAAAAAGAAACTACTAACCCTTATTTTTATAACCATTCTTACTTTCTTCCCATTTTGACACCTGCCTAAAACTTTTAATTAATACTGTATATCTACAATGGTAGGCTGTAATGTATCCCACTGTATAGTCATAGAGTGATATAATTTGCTCCCATAGAGAAAAAAAATATATACTTTAGTAACTGCACACCTTGGATCTCATACCACAACATATACCAGCCTGACAAAGGTGGACAGGACATTCTTTTAACTGCTATGGGGTCAATGGACCCCCATGGATACATTTGTCTAAGACGTCAAGAACTTTTCCCAACATACAAATCAAACGCCTACTCCTAACAAAGTCTTACAGTTTACCAATAGACTCAGCATCATACGCCAATATCATGCCGATAAAACAGAATAAAGTGCATCGAATGCTGTTCACTATAAAGGAAAACCCAGCAATTTCATTGAAAGAACAGATTGAGGTCACTCAGTTGTTATTTCAGCATTTACCTGTTTGCAGATGAAACACAACTCCCTTATGAGCAGGCAAATCCTGGCGGCCCCCTGCTGTTCCTTAGCCGGCCACTTTGCTGTGAGTCTTCATTCCCTTGGGTGATCTTCTCAGTGTGACTTTCCATAGTGACACGTCTGGTACTTCACGACTCAACAAACACCATTCCTCTAGCTATGTATAGCACAGCAAAAATCATTACTCTACCTTTCTATGCACACTGAGAAACCTAACTAAAACATAACATATTTAATTCTAGGGCTAGGTCCTCCTATGTCGGGTCAACATGTGGTCTGATCTATAAGCCACAAATTCAAGAAGAAACTCAGAACACCAGAAAAATAGGAGACCTAGGTGGTAAGCAGCATGGCTTAAATGTATATGCCTAATTAGACATGAGGGGCTCTTTACAAAGATTAACACGTCAATAGAATGTCAGGATCAGGAGTGGACTATTCATTTGCTGGGGATGATTTACATTACAGGCCATAAGGTACAAAGTGTCCTGGAGTCAACAAATACAATTAGAGATGTGTCATACGGGCATGAAGTGTCCAGTGAATTGCTGACAAAGGGACACTGGATGAGCTTAAAAAACAAAAAGACACCAAAAAATAAAATTTAATAACTATAGTAGCATTCTATACTATAAACTTTTTGGCATATATTACCTTACGTAGTGCAACAACAAATGGGTAGTGGGCAACACTCTAGAAAGGAGCATAGATTTGGCCTGTCACGAGAGTCTATTATGCTAAGCAGAAGACAAGAGGCTTCAATGTGTAGTTTTAATTTTGGTCCAAATGTAGCCAACTATTAGTTGGTCTAAAAAAGTCTAAAGATGCCCCAAAATGATCAAACAGCATGAGTAAAACAGCAGTAATAAATTTGGTGCATCCTTAAACTACCTAAGTTTACAATATCTAACTTTAGACAGCAATAGTAAATATGCTCCTGGAGGTCTAAAATTCCTAGTTGCAAATCACCCACCTCTTAACTCTTGAGGAGTGGGTTGCTTAAAGGAGTATTCTCACTACAAACGTCATCTCATACTATGGGGACAGTAAAAATAAGCGCTTTTGTAATTGGTTTGCATTACCTAAGTCACTTAGTATAGCAGATATGAGCTTTACTGTGCATCAATAGCTATCTTTTGCAGATGCTCATCGGAACACGCCCCCTTTTCTGTGATTGGATGGCACACATTTCATTGTCCCTGTTGGGATACGACAATAGACACGAAACGCCCCGGCCACGCCCCCTGTGCTGTCATTGTCTGCCTGCACACTCTGTGTTTACTCCCCTCTGAGCGGTTAAAACCGAAAGTGAAACCCGCTATCTGAAAGGGCTGCTGGCTCTATACTCATCTCCCAGCTCTAATTACTGACTGTTTAACTCCTAGATTCCCTCATATAACACAGTCTTATGTCCTGTGTTCCCTCCATATAACACAGAAAAGAAGAACAAAAAAAAGAGGGGAGCTCCTTATGGTGAAGTATGTCCGTGCACCGGTGATTGGTGAGGTACAGTAATAAAGTACAGACTCACCTAATATGGTTGTGCAACTAATCTAGAGACACAACTCTCATAAGCACATACAGGACACAGGCCAGGTCCGTCTGCGGCAGCCGCGGAACTCCTCTCCAAAGCCACAAAACAATGCGGTAGCGGGTATGAACATTAGAAACTGGAAGAAAAATCTGGTTCCCGGCGCTCGTCTATTACAATCTCCAAGCAGCACAAGGAGTTAAAAATACAGATGTTTAATAAAATAAACAACTCATAAAAAGGCTATACACCTGTTGGAAACATACAAAAATTAAAATCACTAACGACGCGTTTCTCGGCGAAACCGGCGCTACCTCAGGAATTGTGATTACAGTAATTACAGTAATCACTAGTTGTAGTGTGATTAGATCCCTGCTTTATCTGATGACAGGGAACATGGAGAAGCTTTCAAGCTGCTGTGGAGAAAAGGTGTTGTCTTTTGTATACAGAATCCACAAGTTGTAGTTTGATTATTTCAGTGATCATGTCACACGATGCCTTATGCAGCTCTGTTCTCTGGCTGGCAGTCTCTCTCTCTTTCAGCTCAGTGGCTTGTTTATATTTGCTTCTTAGCAGATAAGGCTCGTCCTGGCAAAACCCCTTTAAGGAGTCCAGTAGGCGGTCTTATCAGTATTATCAGCATTATGTAATAAAGTACACTGAAGATAATCTTATTTATATTTGTTGTAAATGTAAAGCCATAAACAAAATAAAGCAGTCTTTTGGCCTCACCTATAACATGTTATATCTATGGAGGGCTGGAGATAAATGGCTTCTAGATACTTTTGGTGCTGCTTATCTCGGAGTAAATGGTATGTATACAGCTATGTTAGGCTTAGGTAAAGATAAATCTTGTCATCTGCCATGGAACATGAAGTCCACCAAAATATCTCATCATCATGGTTCCCACCATGCACTCTGATGACATACGGATAGGATACGCTATTATAATGTGATATGTGCGAGACCAGCACCTATCTTGGGAATAGCCCCTCTAATCGAATAGTCACAGGCATCACAGGCTGTAAGCCAGAATGGTGCACCACACATAACTGTATAAGTGGCACTATTTGTATTGTCTTATCTATATGCAATTATAATACTAGCAACCACCCTCTCATACATAGTAGGTGTGTGAGTAGTTGTTTTATCAGTATTTTTGCTTTTGTGCAATCTCCCCTTGTATGATGTTGTGGCTTTTCTGCATATTGAACTGTGAACTAGCACTTATCCAATGTGCAGTTTTTCATTATTCGGTTGCCCTCCTAGTGGATGGGTGTGTGAGCTACTGCTCATTGGCTGTCTGCACCTGTTATATCTTTCCCAAGTAGTATTAGGGCTTATGTTGACTCCGACTGGGTTTGGTCTGTTGTCCAGTCATTGGGCTTTGGTCTTGTGTTTGTGTATAAATGGTGTCCCATATATTTCTGTAATTTATCTTGGGAATAGGCTCCCGAAAGCCTTGGCGCAGAATGAAAAGCCAATCACGCTTGCGTACAACATTCTGTTCTATTGGCGTTCCGAACACACCGCTCACCTGTACTTAAAACTTCCAAAAAGCAAAGACTCTTTAGTCTGGAATCCAGAGATGGGACCTGCACCTTTCACACTTTGATGGCCTATCCTATCAATGATCGCCAAGCCACGCTGCAATACCATTTTCTTGCATGATTTTTGCATAAAAAAACGAGGTCGGATTCCCAGCAGCCCGGTACATGGGCTGCACGTGAATCTGACGAAACTCAGGTGGAGTATACAGCCAGTTCTACATTAAGCCAGATGGCCGACGGTTTAGGAAACACTATTGAGGGCTACACATCGCTGGGTACAGTCAAATTTTCAGTAGATTCACAATACTGAATCTGCTTAAAAACCGTCCAAAATCCAGTGCCATGTAAACATAGCCTCTGAAGCACTGCAAACTTCTACATCCACGTGTGAACAATATCAGATCTTTTTGGATATACTCCTATGCATAAAGTTTTTTACTGACATTTCTGTCCCATGCAGGAAATTCCTGCCAAAACCCCTGTTCAGTTGAATGAAACTAGTTTTCAGTTGCGAAAAATTCTGTAACAATTCTGTCACATAAATATGCTTTTAGCTTCTTATTTCTGTTGGGGGTTCCAATGTGTCTCATAGCAGGCGGTGCATACATAGCCTAAGCACCAAAAACACCAGTACCATGATGGAAAACTGGTGATTTCATCATGGATTGGTTAAGAATAGAAGCCATAACGGTATTGTGAAAAGATCCTAACTTTTTGAACCACATATTTAATATGCAGTGACCACATTAGTTAAAGGTACCTCTATCTGCTAAATTTATTACCTGGGTTCCACACATTGCTGGGAATTCTAACCCTTTGGTCTAGCCCATAGACTAATGCACGTCATTGACATCGAGACAAAAGCTTGTTTTGCTAAGTTTTTATTTTATTGTTTTCCTTTCCAAAGTGAACAGCGCAGCTTATGTAATGTAAAAAAAATGTCTCATGAGCCCCGGACAAAAGAAGAAGAATGAAATCAGCGATGTCATCAAATGAAAAACAGATTTAAGAAATATTTATTAATTAATTCTTCACAGACTTTTTACAGGTCATTCAGGAAGTCAAAAGGTTAAAAAGAACATTTCCAAATAACTCACATATTTCTCTCCCCGAGTGGAACAAATCCAGATTGAGATTCAGAGCTGGATTTACCATCTCTTTTTAATTATATATGAATGGCTGGTATGGAAAAAAAAAAAGTGAGAGGCCTGCGTGAATGATTCCAGAATTACAATGAAATGCAAACTGCATTCTGAATCCATACACAAATTCCATACGCCTAAAAATGTGGTCTTAAGAATGAATATTACCAGATATGCCGAGTATATTAACTAAATCCTTACTGCTGCAATCCATGTCATTTTTAGAATTCTCAAATGTGTTTAGCTGTAGAAAAGCAGAACCCTGACAAATCCCAGGAGATACAGGGCAAACTTTCATGGATAATTTTTAACTGTAAAAGTGTGTGCACATCTTCCATCACTCCTTGCGAGTATCATACATTTTTCTTTATTCTTCTTGAATGTGCTTTCTTCCACTGGTTAAAATATTCCTAGAATACTCATCTTTCTATATCTCTATAGCATGTAACCATCCTTCAGCTAAGCAAAGAAAACCATGATCACACAATACAGCTCTACAAAAAAATAATCTCAAAATGTGCTGTTGCATCTAAACAACCCCTTTAAAAAAATGTTTCTGGACAGCACATTAGATATGTCCCTCAACTTTTTTTCATAAATACCGCTTTTCTGCAGAAAAAAGGCATTGGTCATTTATAGTGCTAATCGAACCGTTCGAGAAAATGAGAAATGAGAAAATTCGACATGTTATTTTAATAGTGTTTATGTGCATTAAATCAGTATAAAATGCGCATCAAAGTGCGATCCTCTCAAAAATCTGGCATCAGGTATACCTTGCATAGTAAACATAATGCGCCTAAAAAGGCGCATTGCGCAAATCGTGGCACGGAGGCGCATAACATATCATTACTAGTTAATAGGCAATAGGCGCATTACATAAACTTGAAATCATATGTTATGTGCCTCCGTGCACAAATCACGGCACATAGGCGCATTACATACACTACCAATGATATGCTATGTGCTGCAATTTGCACAGATTGTGGCACATAGCATAACATTGGTAGTGTATGTAATGCGCCTACGTGATGCGATTTGCACACAGAGGTGCATAACATATGCTTTCAAGTTTATGTAATAGTTTAAAGGCGATAGGCACATTACATAAACTTGCAATGATATGTTATGCGCCTCCGTGCGCAATGCACCTCGATAGGCGCATTACATACACTACCAATGATATGCTGTGTTATGGAGGCGGACTTCGATGTGTCGTGCCCAGTGTAGAATGCACCTAGTTTTGGTGTACTGTTATGGATGGTAATTACAGCTTCTCCTCACCTGTATAGGTATACAAATTAACCCAAACATCTTCTCCCATTGACTATAACGGGGTTCGAAGTTTGAACCGAACCTCTCAAAGTTCGAGGTTCAACTCAAACACGTACTAATTAGTGTTCGATCATCACTAGTCATTTAGAAATCTAACATCCTCGTTTCCCCTAACATCTATTTGCTGGAATTTGATTGATGGCAGATCAAGACTACATCAACAGGATCTGGTAACTTAAATATGTAGAAACAGCTTCGGCCTCTATCCATTACGGCCATTGGTAATATTAAGAAGCAACAGGAATATATATAATTAAAAATAGCATTTAAAAAGTTAATATTTTGACTATTTAAGTGTTGGAAAAAAATTATGCAAAGACCATGTTTGAAAAGTTAAAATCACATCAATCAAGGGACACTTGCAGAGAAATGTCACAGAGAAAATTTCTCATAATGTGTTTTGTACAGGATAATCTTCACATTGATTGTTTTAAAAGCAGAATTCAAAATATGAAAAACCTCTAATAATTCAGCCATACACCAAACCCAACTCTCCACCTGTCCAAGAAGTGACATTCTTAAAATAGATGTGATTTCACAACTAAAGAAGACAACTTTATTTTCCCCATGTTTAAAGGGTATTCCCAACACGATGATTATCTTGAAACATCTAGGCAATGGTAAATAAAGACTATTACAAAATACATTGCTCTTCCGATTTTGCTTCATTTGAGAGCTACATGAGTTCTTATCTCGTGCTTGTTTACACAATCTCTCTCAAGTTACCAAGAACCTCTCTGCTCTAGCAGCCCTGGCTGGGATGGATATATAACTTCCTACTGTACCTTATCAGCAACACAGGAGCTTGTTTATCTTTTTTTTTTACTGACAACCCATAACCTTTTAGGACTGCTGTTTAGACCCCTCTATCACAATTGCCCCTTTAACAGCCTTAACTTGGAATAGCAGAACTATAGTGTCACTCACTGCTGTAGAATAGCCCACAGTCTCAACAGGAAGTGTGTGTCTGAAGCTGGCTGTGAAGAGCCGGCTCGGTTATGCTGGGTCTACACAGCACAAGTTTTATAGCAGATTCAGTTTTTAGAATTGTCTACATAAAGATCTCTATCTACAAGGCCACATAACAAAAATATGGTAATAAAATGATCGCCTTTCCAAACATGTCTTACGTTCTTACTAAAACTAAGTGATGCAGAAGAATTCTGTAGAGAATAGATAGCCTTTCCTTTACAGCCCACATTCTTCTGGAATGTCCCATCTATATATCAAAGTTACCAGTGACTGTATTTCAAAGAAATGTTCTGAACAATGGAGCAATTATTCTAGTCCATATTGGAGGTCAAGCAATGCAGGGGACAAGGCCAAGCTCATTGAGCTGCAATGTGTAATAAGTCGGGCCTCTCAGAGCTCAGGACGTATAACAAATGTCAGCATAAACCATGTCTACTTAATTGAAATCAGAACCTATATACACATATAAGCATTTTATACTCTGCAAGATAACGTAAGTAAGCAGCCTGGTCAAACATTCCCCATACAAGGAAATCATTTATGAAAGCTCTACCCAAATAACTCCTCACTTTATTATTTAATACTATAAGAAATGTAAAGAGGAACTTGTCGCTCGCTTATATTCTATACCCAATAACAGTTCTGGAGCCTCTTTTCTTATAGCTTTACATTGCTATGTTCCTCTGCTATTCCTTTTGGAAACTCATTAATCAATTTATAGCTGGGCACTACAATTACCCTGGTCAATAGGATGTGTCCCTACAAAGTCTGATACGGTCAACACTAAACAGAATTCACCTTGTTAATGGAGAGTGTCCCTACCTACTCTGGCACTGTCTAATACCCCGTTGTTCATCTATTCATACATACAGGAATGGCCCAATGCAGATTCAACCTGTGAATATCCTGTCTAATGGATTTCTGAACACTGATACAAAGATAAGGAGACGTGGAATACAGTATACTTTGTTATGTATGGTACCTGATTTCCATTGGAAGGGATACAACCCAGTACTACAAGCAATGAAGTTGCCACAGATAAAACCAAGCAAATATCTCCTCAGAAATGAAGGACCTACAGTTTGCAAGAAACTTGGGAGAAAAACACTTAAAAAATTAGGGTCAGATCGGGAGACCTTGGTGGCCATTCAAGTGGCCCACGATGACCAATCTTAGGTGCATAAAGAGGGCAGTTTCTTGGGAACTGGACTGGGTTTCGTGGGCTAGTTGAATGACCACCAAGGTCTCCCGATCTGACCCCCTTAGACTTTTATCTTTGGGGTCATCTGAAGGCAAAGGCAATTGTCTATGCTGTGAAGATACGTGATGTGCAGCATCTGAAACAATGGTTACTTGAAGCCTGTACTAGCATTTCTTCTTCAGTGTAGCTATCAGTGTGTCAAGAGTGGGAGAAGAGGGTTGCATTGACAATCCAACACAATGGGCAGCACTTTGAACACGTTATAAGTGGTCATAAACTTGTAAATAACTCATGAAAGAATAAAGTTACGTTAAAACCAAGCACACCATTGTTTTTCTTGTGAAATTACAATAAGTTTGATTTGTTACATGACCCTCTTCCCATTGGAAAAAATAAAGTTGGATCCAAAATGGCCGACTTCAAAGTGGTCAACACCCATCTTGAAAAATTTTCCCCCTCCCATATACTAATGTGCCACAAACAGGAAGTTGATATCACCAACTATTCCCATTTTATTTAGGTGCATCTATATACATGGCCCACCACATATATATATTATACCCGAGAGAGATAAGAAGCTATATAAGGGGACTGGCAGTAGCTTATTTTCTCTCTCTACCCTAATACAATTACAGTTGTATGTTCAGTTTGGTGAATAGTGGGATTTTTGGGCAATCGATTTAAAAGAGCTTATGTCTGATCAGGTGTACCTGGCTGTTCAGATAATGTTTCATGATGATCTGTGGTGTGTACATGAGAAATAACAGTATTTGCAGACATTACATAACTTGTATAAGGCATATTTCACCAGTATTTCCATCAGCAGGTTCCATCTTTAATTTTTTGTCATCCCTGAGCTAGTGGGTGGAGATGAGCAGCTATGATATCTCCCATACATAGAAATACACAGCAAATGTACAGAAGAGGAGATCCTACTTCCCTATATTTCTATCACACTCTCAGAAGCAGCAGCATAGAGGACTTTACAGACCAATACTGAGCAATGTAAGATGGAAATCCTGGACTAAGATGAGATAGAACACTTAGGTCCAGTTTACATTTCCATTGCAGATTCTTTTAAAAATGACAGAAAAAAAGCACAGCATGCCATTACATGATAGGTAAATAAAGGCTATTACCAAATAAATTGCTGTTCTGATTTTGCTTAATTCAGTGTTACGATCCATCCACATGACAATCATTTCCAGACCTCAACTGAAAATCTGAGTTGTAGTCCACACAATTCAGATTATCCGAAGTCGGATTTGAAAACCACAGTTTTTTGTTTTTTTTTTAAAACTAAGAACTTAGGAAAACTATAACAAATTTTGTATTGCAGTCAATGGATAGCATGAAAGACAACCAGAAAGTTTTTGCACAATTTCTGGTGCAGATCCGGGTCCAAAAACTTGATTGAAAAACCGAATCCAAAAACCGCATATAAATTCGACAAAAATATGCACCAAAAAATGAAACTCCGAGCTAAAAATCCTTGGATTCTTGTGTAAAATACTGTTCAGATTCTCGTTTGACAATGCGGTTTTAGAATTCAGAATGCGAAAAGTATTTTTTTCATGTGTTATGTGGATGTACCCATAAAGCAGTCCATATCTCCGGTTTACACAAGCTTCTAGGTTAATGGCCAGCTCTCTGCTCCAGCAGTGGTCACGTTGAGGAGGTCACTCCCTGCTGGGTCTTCTCAGTCTAAGATCTTTTCTTTCTACTGAGAAAAACTTTAACCATTAAGGTATGTTCACACAACGTAATTTTGAAGTGTAAATTTACGCTTTAAGATGATCTTCAAAATTCACCTGATTATCTCCACCACTGTCTCTATGTGGATTTTATTCATGTAAACGCCTCAAGAATTGAAAAGGCACTTAAATGTATGCGAGAGTAATCGTCCCAAAATACGCATTGCAAATATGCGTCGTGTGCATATTTTACAGTGGAATCAATGAAGCTGCAGAGAACATAGTTTGAAGCTTATTTTGGGGTGTATTTCAGCGCAAAATACACCCCAAAATAAGCGCAAAATTACGTTGTGTGAACATACCCGTTGGGGCCATTCACACGGCTTATTTTGGGCACGGATTCTAGCCGTATTGCGTGCCGTACTGCGCTGCAGTACGGCTGGAATCCGTCCCTGTCATTACGGTAATCTACAGTTCTCATACAGAACTATGGATTCCGTCTCTCTCCTCCCCGCTCGGTGAATACGCCGGGCGGGGAGAAAGTGACATGCACATTATCCCGGCGGGATACGCGCCGTGGATAATGGATGTCTATGGGGCCGGGGAGCTGCGCCCCATGCCCATTATTCAAGCCGTAATTGCGAGCGAAATCCGTCCCGCAACTACGGCTTGAATAAGCTGTGTGAACCAGGCCTTAAAGTTACTGACCACGGAAAAGCCTTGTGCCATCCTGTCAGGTCTGCAGAGCACATAGTTATGTATTTACATTAAAATTACTCAGTAGGTAACATTATTGTTTGGTAGCATGAAAGTTTTTTTCTCTCAACATTAGTTTTCTGTCATGCCAGAATACAGCTCCGCTAACTCACATGTATAGCATCCTGTACGATCACACGGCAGTTGTAAAATGCCGGTTGGATCCTGTTTAAGAATCCGGACGGTATTTTATCGTCTTTTGGGGGACGGTTCTGTACGCGGTTTGCAGATTCGGCCATCCCCCTTCACCACTGAACAGTACATCTTCTCCCGGAAACCGGGCAGAAGAAAGTTAATGTCTTTTGGATGGCTTTCGGATTTAAAATCCGACCATCAGAAAGTCTGAGATGTGTAGACTACAGCTTGGATTGTCTATTGAAGTCTATGGGGATGGTTGACAGTCAGTTTTCAAATCCGAAAATTGCATGAAAAACGGTCTGAAAGCCATGCCGTGAGGACTTACCGTTATTGTTTTTTTATGGCTCCAACGTCAGCTATGTCCCTGCAACGAGCTCAGCTTGGAAAAGGAGCGAAGAGAGTCAATCAGTGCTATAGATCTACCCACAGGCTGTACAGGTATTGAGAACCATCTCTTATGAGTTTTTGAGTTAAGTTTTTTGTCTAAATTTTTAGCCACCAAAAACAACTAAACAAATAAATGAATAAAAGACTAAAGCTTTGGAAATTCACCTGGTCAGATTCTTTAGACTACTGTTTTTTTTTATCCAACCCTGAATCATATTCTCCTTGTTGGGTTAACTTGTCTTCCACACTTCACATGTAAACATTTATCACACTTAGTCGCTTTAGTCAATATGAACAGCTTATAAAAAAAATCTCTGTGTGTCAAAGGACATCCGCCCCGAACGAGGAGCTTTCATGTCACCTTCCAGAGAACGCTGCCTCAATGAGAGTCTGTCTGGATAAAGTCACTTTCAGAGATGTCACTGCTGTCGGGCGTCCTGGGGAGTTCTACGAATCACATTGGGAAGAAGCAATTGTGTAGGTGCCAGACTAATTTCCACAAACCATTTACCGGCTGGAGCTGCAATCTGCACAGCAATGGCATGAAAGTAACAGCAATTTACCTGTATATATACTGTACCATAGGGGGCTGAAGAGCAGCATTCAATCTTATCAGATAAAAATAAGTGTGCCTCTCTTCCCCACCACATCTAAAACTGGTAATTATTTCATAGCACATGTTAGAGAACGATATTATATAAGCAATTGGCAAAGACAAGAAAACAGTAGATCTTTGATTAATAGAAGACCAGCCTTCACTTGAAGCACAATTGACCAGACTGAAGCTTCAGGTTATGTCTACATGGCAATTGTAAAATGCAGTCGGAAATCCAACAGTATTTTACAATCACAGTACCGTGGTTTTGGCACGGATTTTGTGGTCGGTTTTCGCACGGTCCTTTAACACTGAACTTTCCTAGAATCCCCCGTACTACAGAACATATTCGATATTTGACCGGTGGTTTTGAAATCCAACAATAGAAAATCAGAGCTGTGTATATTACAGCTCGGATTTTCTATTGAGGTCTAAGAGGACTGGTTTACAGTCAGATTTTTGCAGATTCTAAATACTGAATCCGCTTAAAAATTTGACCAAAAGCCAGTGCTACATAGACATGGCCTTTATTTTTCTGGACAGACAGAAAGACCTTAGTTAACTGGAAAACACAGACAACTCTGGATAAGCAAGACCAGAAACAGAATCAAAGAGACCAAACAGAAGACGAAAAGAAATTCTGGAGAGATAGTATTCATAGTTTCACCAAGAGCAAAAACATAGCGGGCAATACTGAACAGAAGAAAGGCTAATTTATGTACATACATCAACAGCTGTCTTGTGGGTGTACATTTTAGGCTCTGTTCTCATAGCAATAAAGTGTAAACTCTGACTTATCCCACCAGGACATAGAACAAAATCATTGGGGGATCTATAAAGCTTTCCTGACCGATAGGGTAAACAGGCAAGGTTTACACAGTGATAAAAAGAAAGAATAAGATGAATACTGGTACAATGGTACTAGGCTTTATGTAGTCAATTAACCAACCTATATACAGACATTACCACGTGTGAAAGAAGTTTAATTCCAAATAAAATAAAATAGAATAAAATACCAAGGAATCCTTAAGGCTATGTTCACATGGCTTATTTCTGGATGCCACATATTGAGAGCGTACTGCGCTCTAATACGAGCGAAATGCGACCCAATCATTACGGTAATCCACAGTTCTCATACAGAACAGTATTGTACAAGCAGGGAGATAATGGATATGTCATTTATTCACAGCGCTTACGTGCCGCGAGTAATGACAGTCTATGGGCCGGCGGGCTACCGATCGGCGTGAGCTACCGAACACCTGCCGTAATTGTGGGGCGTACTATACGCCCTGCAGTTAAGCCGTGTGAACATAGCCTTATGCAGCATTAACTTCAGGCAGCCAAGACCTCAAGTACTGGTGCCATCTCCTACATACCATATATATTTCTACTATATCATCAGTAATATCTTTGGATGTCTAGAAGAACATGGAGAACCTGTGGTGTCACCTGACATCTGGGTCCTTTGCTGCAATAGGCAGCTGCCCAAACTTATGGATTCATTTTGGTCTGAATGTATAAGGAAATATCATACATGATAGTGACCGATATTGTAGGTTGGTTATGCATAGGGTGCTGTTAATGTGTTAAATCAAATGTAAGAAGCCAAGAAGAAAAACACAAAACTGGGTCAAAAAAAAGTACACATAAAATTAATTAAAAAGGCCAAAAACACTATTACGGTATGTCCCCACTGCACGGGTTTTCGGACAGTTTTTCAGGCGGTTTGGCAGACTGCCTGAAAAAAAGGCCAAAAATTAACAGAACGGGGCTCTATGGAAAACCCATGCAGCAGTCCCCACTGCATGGGTTTTCCGCCCGGCGGTTTCCGGACAGAAAATGTGCTTCTTAATGTGAAGGGGGAGGCTGCAAAATAGTATTTGGCACTTGTTGTGGGAACGCACCCTTACAGAATAAACCTTGACCCCTCCAAAGATAATCAGAGAAAGGCAATATAGCGCACCACATACATAAAAGTATAGTATGCTCATAATGGGCCAACAAGAAGAAAAGAGTTTCTTTGGGTGCCCTAAAATTGCAGGTTCTGACTCATACTATACATTTGGTACTTTATTTCTTACACTGTAAAAAATGTAAGTAAAACAAAGTCAAGTAGAATTAGTAGGTTATGTACGTCACTTACAAGGCGGTAATACTTATGCTGACGGATAAGACCACAGTGCCACTCTCATTTGAATTCATTTGCTTAAATACCATTTTTTAATACAGCTCTTAGGCCTTTTTCAGAAGCCCTCATACAGCTCTTTTGATCTCAGCTGTCAAATAGCGAGCAGACTGGCTGATTTGATGCTTGCAAGAATCGTGTAAAATCTCAACAGGTCACTATTTAATAAATTCAGCTACACAATGAAGAACAATACATGCAGGAATAGAAGTTTATTTCTGATCACTGTTCTGTTGCTGTTCGGAGATGACAACTTTAGACATGAAGACTTGTGACCAGGGAAGACCCTTACATGAATATGAATAAAAACTGAGTAATAACCAGAAGACTTCACCTTTCTCAGTGGCCGATCACACAAGAGTAAAGTCGACTATATGACAACAGTACTAACTGCATCCTCATGTGTAGCAATCAAACGTCACTAGATTCTGGCAGGAACAAGAACAGCAGGTGTACACTGATCATGCTCTTATTTCTTTGTTCACCATTGGTGTAGAGCTTTGGATTTCATTCAAAGTCAAATTTTACCTGAATCAAAGAGATTGGCTCCACCAAATCAGCAGCAGCCATAAAGCCGGGATTAGGGCTTTTTAGGGTTAATTTATCATTCCACTGTGCTTTTTGTCCATTGGCAGTGTTGGTCTAACATCACATTAGGATCTTCCTGGTGTGGACAAGATGTTGGACAAGAAGTGATGTCAGACTGAGGTGGCCGCCAGACCAGAAAGCACCTTGGAATGACACTTCAGGCCTAACGTCAATTCTAGTCCAACATCACTTTAGGGTTTTCCCAATGTCACACTGAAAAGGAAGTGACATTGGGCAAAAGAGTCACTGGACTGGAAGAATTTGTAGAATGGGAAGTTAAATCTTGCTAACCAGTGAAATCTCTAACTCTCAACTGTGGGATAGGGTTATAGCTACAGACTAAGTTAGGGTCAGAGCGTCAAACCAAGCAGGGACATGTTCAGGCCACGCTATATGTCTGTGTGTGTACTTATGTAAATACTTCTCATAATCTTCTTATAGCCTAGGCCACAGGTGTCCTCCAGCTGTTGGGAAACTACAACTCCCATCATGCATTTGTATAATCTATAACAGTGGGCATGATGGGAGTTGTAGTTTCCCAACAGCTGGAGGGCCGCAGTTGGACACCTCTGGCCTAGGCCATCATTCTGTAAAACAACAATTCTTTTTTTCAGATCCTCAGACAGTTCTTTGCCATGAGGTGCCATACTGGACTTCAAATGACCAGAATGAGAGAGTGTGAGGGCAATAACACCAAAATTAACTCACCTGCTCCCCCTCTACACCCGAGACCTTGGAACACTAACCAGTCACATGACATTGTTGAGTGAAAATGGCAAATTGGGCACGATTTGTCTATTTTCACTTAAGGATGTACTCACTCTTCTTGCCAGCGATTTAGACATTGATAGCTGTTTGTCGAGTTATTTTGAGGGAGCACCAAATTTATACTGTTATACAAACTGCACACTTACATTAAATTGTATCTAAGATTCATATATTCAGTGTTGTCCTGTGAAAAGATATAATAAAATATTTACAAAAAATGTGAGGGGTGTATTTACTCACACACACACCACCTACAGAAGGAAGACAGTGGGGCAGATTTATTACAAAACAACAGTTAAACAAAAACTGTTGTTCATCTTTGCACTACATATTATTTGCTACATGTCCGAAATGTGGCGTTTCAATGACAGTTTTAGGCGCATTAAATAAGTTAAAAGTTCTCCTTAAAGTCAGATACTTTCTAAAAACTGACGTCAGGTATACATTAATGCGCCTAAAAAGGCGCATCGCATCAAAAAAGGCACATAGCGCAACTCGCGGCGCATAGCATATCATTGGTAGTATATGTAATGCGTCTATCGCGGCGCATTGCGCGATGGAGGCGCATAACCTATGTAATGCACCTCAATAGGCGCATTGCGCGACGGGGGCGCATAACCTATGTAATGCGCCTCAATGTGCGCATTGTGCGGCGGGGGCGCACCGTGGTCCATTTTTTGGCGCTTTACAAAGTTTCGTGCCCAGCGTCTAAGGGGCCTTGTTTTGGTTGCGACAGTTCATTTACAACAAGAATATGGCGTCAAACGTGGTTTTGGCACAAAATAGACCAAAACACAGGCGTTGGCGAGTTGGGACATGTCGGCTTATGTGTTTTAGACTGCTTTTCTGCCTCACTTGACAAAGGAAGGTGCCTTAGCATTAAAAGGATGTGGATTGAAATGTGTGCCTAAATTGCACGAAAATTGTGATGCTGCTGTAGAAGCCAACTAAAAGAAAGTATAAAGTTAGACAAAAATATCTAAAGATGTGCCAGACTTATCCTACAGGATCAGCTATTATCAAATGTTTATGCTACCTGCTAATCAGGATTAGTAAAGCTGACCCTGCAGTGGTTGCATTAGCATTGGACAAAATGCTGTACATGGTAGGTGGCAGTTACATTACTCCAGATGCTACATTCTTTTTTAGTGGCCAGACAATAAGAGCTTTACCAGACCTAAAAAGTTAGGCTCAATCTGCAAATTTCAGGTGTTGGTTTCCTTCTAGGCCTGGGTTACAGCAGTGTTTAACTGTCCACACACAATCAATACTGGCTGACGATGATGATATTTTTATGTATTATTGCTACTGTTAGGAATCTGCTCTCTAGTTGGAAAACTAAGTTCAATCGAAGTTTTGCATGACTTAGGCTAGGAACACACTTGGTTTTTTGCCCGGTTGCAGAGTATCCAATAGGAGACCATGAAAAACAGTACCTTGATGTATACCTCAGAGGAGCCATAAAGAACAATCAAGATAAGTGTATGTTCAATTCACAGGGCATTTTGAGATACGTTTTCGGATCCGTGTTGGATCAGAAAATTGCATCCCAAAATGCTGCGTCGATCAGATCATAAACAGATCCAACACGTAGGTGCGTATTTGGATGTGTGTTGGATGGAGCAGGATCGCACCCTATCATTTTAAATTGGGCTCTTGCAGCATCTTTCGGACCAAGAATTGACATGTCAATTCTTGAAACGGATCCGAAAGACGGATCCAAATGACGCAATGAGACGTATCGGCGATCCCTTGTGTGAACGTCAATGCGCGTTTCATATTAAAAGCAATATAAATCACACTGCCATTTGTTAGCTGCGTGTTTGGATCCGTTTGGGGTCTGACAGACGGATCCAAAACACACAGCTAAAAACGTATGTAAACACGGAGTCAACCCGCCATGTGAACATACCCTAAGGCTATGTTCACACGGCTTATTTTGGGACGGATTTCGTTCCGTATTTCGCGCCATACTGCGCGAAATACGGCTGAAATCCATCCCAGTCATTACAGTAATCCACAGTTCTCATAGAGAACTATGGATTCCGTCTCCTCTCCCCGCTCGTGAAATACAGCGAGCGGGGAGAAAGGGACATGTCAATTATCCCGGCGGGATACGCACCGTGGATAATGAAAGTCTATGGGTCGGCGAGTTATCGGCGCCGCCCCCGCTGCACGGCACACGCCGTAATTGCGGGCGAAATCCGTCCCGCAATTACGCCGTTAATAAGCCGTGTGAACATACTCTAAGGCTAAATCCTCACAGCATCGGAAAAAAAAACGGCTGAAAGTTTTTTTCTCCAATGCACAACCATGTTTTTTGTTACATTTTGCGCAAAAGCCGTGGTCGGTTCTCGTTTTTTTGCCGTCAGCCTATACAATTGATTGTATTGGAAGACGATGAAAAAAACTCAAAGCACCAGCATATTATACGACATGTTCCTAAATACGCCGGCACCAGAAGACGAGCAGAGAAAAGACGAGCTGTGGAGATTACAGGTCGTTTTTCTATTAAAGTCTAGGGGCTGCCTGAACGATCGTATTTTCGGCGGTTTTTCTGTGAAGTGGAGACATAGCCTTATTCGGACTGTGTTTACTGTACTCGCCAAACAAACACATTTTCTGTGTAGACAAAAAAAGTATGGTCCACTATACATATCCCAATGGATACCTGCAGTGGAGCGAAAACTGACGTGTGAACTCAGCTTTAGGCTATGTTCACACGGGGTAATTTCGGCATGCATTTCTCGTCGTATTTGCGCTCTAATACTAGCGAGATGCGTGGCAAAATTACGGCAATCCACAGTTCTCTATGAGAACTATGGATTACGTCTCCTCTCCCCGGGCGTACATTACGATCGTATTGTACACCCGGGGAGACAAGTGACATGTCTATGGGGTCGGCGGGCAGACCCCCTTCCCCTCCTGTCGCGGGAGTACGTGTCGATCAGCGCGACTCCCAAACACCTGTCGTAATTGCCGGGCATACTGTATGCCCCGTAATTACGCCATGTGAACATAGCCTTAGACAAGACCCAGATGCCACTTATCAGTATACTGAAAACAAAGCAAAGTTTTGACTTATTTGTCACCATTTAAAAATTCCACTTTTCACAAAAGCCATCAGTCATTATTTGCATTACATTTCATATAGTTGACGCAATTTCATGTAATTAGATGAAGTTGTAGCCAATTTACTAAACTTGTCTAACACAACCACTTAGAGCAGACAGTTTAAGGATGTGCTAAAATTATCACAGTGACTGATATATTTAGAACATGTTAGAAGACAGACACTTTTGCATAGCTTAATACTACATTTTGGCACTATTTTGCTGCACACTGTATCATTTTAAGCCGCACCCCTCATACTACACCATGCCCTTTTCCCCTCTTAGCCACACCCCCTTGTCAAGTGAGGTGAAAAAGTATCTAAAAGCACATAATAAATATACTGCAAGACATGTATGCCAATTTTATTTTTGTTTACACTGAAGCATAATTCCGGTACATTTAGCTTAGTAAATCTCAACTGCCTAGTCTATCTATGATAGATATTGCAATAAAGCAATTATAATTGTAAAAATTTCCTGATGTCACATTGTATCCTGTTGTCCAATTCACAGTATAGTTTTAATGTAAAAATTGGAAAGGCAGTAATATAAAAAATAAAGTGACCGTGTAAGGAGAAATCTTTACAGCTCTAAAATAACCAATCCAGTGCTTAGAGGGTTACTGGATATGCTTAATAAACCAGAGAATAAACCAGTGAGGCTCAGTATAGAACAATTCATGTCTTTCAAGTAAAGTCTATTTCCCCCAAATAGCAACCTCATTACCTTACTCAATGACAAAGTCAACAAATGCAGACAGTGCCTCAGGAGGAGGATCCTCAAGAGAAGGCTGAAAAGCAGAGTCAATAGATGCGGTGGACCTATTCAAATACACCCAGTCTCTTTCATTAGGCTGTGTTTGCTCTTTGTATACTATTGTGCCTGCTAACTAATCTGAAAATCTTCTCTGTACCTGCCTTCCGCTTTAGCCTGTGAACCATCACACATTATTGAGAAGTCATGGAGCTGAACACGCACCTTCACTTTTACAAGAGGCGCTGCTGCCTTCTATCAGCATTCAGGAGAGGCCACTTTATCCAAAAGGCCAGACTTCTGACATGCAGGGAAGATAATCACACAAAACATTAAGGAAATTATTTACAGAAATGTCCCCAAGAACAATTGCCCTATTTTCAAGGTCATTAACTGCAGATACTTTGCATCCTTGGATCTTATGATTTCTTGCTACATCATCATATATTCCCCAAACGAGATCACACTCAACCTGATACAACAGTGCTGTCATTGTATTCCATGGCTTACTATAAGTGGTCAATTTAGAAAACGGGGCCCTGGACAATAAGCAAAGTGAAGCCCCCCTGCTCATTATTATTCACATATCACAAGGCATTATGGGAAAGGAGCTGAGAAGCTCGAGCGCCCTCTGTTGGATGTAACAAATCCTCAATTTGCTTTTGACCCACTGGGTCTGTGGAAAGCAATAGGGATATTTAGCCAAGCCAGCATCACCCATCTGTATACAGCCGTTTCACGTTGTTTGTACAGAGCAGAGCTATGCTGGTTTGGCTGAGTGGGAGGCAATGAGTGGCTCAGAAAGGGAGAGATCTTCCCATTATTATTCAGGTCACAGTAGGGCAGAAAACAGAAAAAAAAAAAAAAAAAAGGGAGGTACAACTCTCTGGAATTTTATTTTGCATCGCTCTTAAAGGGGTTGTCTAACTACAAGGATTGCTTTTTATGTTAAAGATCTTGCAAAAACAAGTCACTTTGCAATATGTGTCCATTAACAGTGTCCTACCTATTCGGAGATATTCCCTCTTGTATGAACTGCATCAGCTCGTCAGGTCGCTATAGCTACAGACCTGTTCAATCTCTCATGATAGGCTGACAGCACTGGTTGCTATAGCTACAGACCTGGCTTCTACTGCAGCCTAGTAGAAGCCAGTAAATGCGCCCCTGAATTCAAAATGAAACCAAGAAAACAGGACTGAGGTGAGATGAAACAATGTAGTGAGACAACCCCTTTAAAGAGGACCTTTGGCCATTCCGGACTGTTTTAGTAAATACTTGTACTTCCTGTGAAATAACAATGCTGGAGCATCTTCCCTTATATCTTGTGCTGGTCCTCTGTTCGGTATGTTCACACAGCGTATTTCCAGCATATACTTTTGAGCGCCAAAATCACTTTTGTTGCGTCATTAAAATTACACGCTTGGTAGCACGTAATTTCAACGCGAAACGATGCAGAGTGTCCTAGGAAGATTTCTGGCTCCTACAGTATATTATTTCATGGCACATATACGCCTGAAAGAATTGACATGTAAATTCCTTTCAGGCGTAACGAAAATTACGACAGTAAAATACATGTCAAGTGAATGATGCTGCGTATTTTACACTGCAGTCTATGAGAAGTGTTTAGAATATTGTTTTGGGCCTATTCTGGCACATATTTTGGCGTGAAATACACGGCCCATGTCTGAGAAGGGCTCCAATGAGGAGCTGAAACTTCGAGTAAAGACAAAGGTGAATAAAGATTATAGTTGGATTATTTTGGATGTGCTACTTCCATCTTTTTGAAATGGTCTTTGAGAATTGGAATGGAAACACCCATATGACTGATTCAGAAATACAAAGAAGGAATAAGGCTATGTTCACACGGCGTGTTGAATCTGTTTTTGGATCCGAAAGAAAGCATTCAATAGCGCTGCGTGAATCGCATCCAAAATGTATCCAACATTCATGCTGGTGCATGTTTAGCTGCGTTTGGGCTTCAGCAGAATCACATCCTATAGTTTCAAGTAGGGCGTCTGCTGCGTCTTTCGGATCAAGAATTGACATCACAAACCTTTGAACAGATCCAAAAGACGCATGTAAAACACACATCTGAACACTGAAGCAATGCAAAATCACACTGCACATTGTTAGATGAGTGTTTGAGTCCGTTTATGGTCCGAAATACGGATCTAAAAACGGATCCAACACGCCGTGTGAACATTCCCTAAGGCTATGTTCACACGGCTTAAAATGGGTCGTATTTCAGTCCGTAATTCAGTCCGTACTGCGCGAATTACGGCTGAAATCCGTCCCAGTCATTACGGTAATCCACAGTTCTCATAGAGGACTATAGATTACAGCTCCTCTCCCTGCTCGGCGAATCCGCCGCGGGGGGGAGATAAGTGACATGTCATTTTCTAGCGGTGTATACGCGCCGCTAGTAATGATAGTCTATGGGCCGGCGAGGTGCCGGCCCCCCGCTCCCGCCCCCTTCCACACGGCGTAATTGCGGGGCGTAATTACGCCCCACAAATAAGCCGTGTGAACAGAGGAACAGCACAACACAGAATTATAAAAGAAGATGCTCCAGAATTGTTATTTCATGGGTAACACACGTAGTTACTAAAATAGACACGTCAGGAAAGGCCACAGGTTTTCCTTAAATTACCACTTCTGGGAGTCTTGAACTTAGGGCAATTTTCCAGTTTCTACCCCTAAACTCAGTCCTGATTTTAAGCAGGGTTGAAAGATTGTTGGACCTACTTTAAAAGAACATTTGATACAGTATGCTGTCCCTTTAATATCGGAGGAACGCAGGACCCAGCTGTTAGTGAAGAACAGCTCCTAATACAGATCTATTAGCACAATTTGCCCTCTATATTAGCTTCTTTAGAAACTCTGTCAGTGAGTTCTGATCTCTCAGTGCCAAACATCAGTCCACGTGGGTGAAAGCAGCATCTCCGTCCTCAAAAACACAGTGGTGACCATTGTTAAGCAATGCTGCTACAGCCTGCCAGCCGCATGGACCCCTGCTATTGTCCTATCCAAGGTCATTTCCCATATACAATAGGCATAATGCAGTAACAGTGAGAAGCCAAAAAAAGAAGGAATGAACTGTGTCCCTCACTGGAGCAGAAGCCCTGCCAAGATGAGGAATGGCATTATGCTGCCAGTCTGACTTGTATTATGTGAACACTCATGTGGCTCTGACATTGCCAGCAAATGATGTGATGGTCAAAGAGAGAAACAAATCTCTAACAAGGTTAGTTATATGCAAATTTCAAAACCTTTTATGTGAAAAAGGGATTTTTACTGTCCTTAAAGAGAACCTGTCACATAGATTATGCCCCCTTGCTGAGGGCAGAATAAGTGAGTGACAGACCTGCTGTTTCCAGCGCTGTGTCCCTTATTCTGTAAGATGCTGTGGTTTTCGTGTATTTAATGCTCACATCTGGCTGAAAACTGCAGAATAGTCATTCGAAGAGTCCTTCAGTGTGTCAGTTTTTTTTTCAAACCCAGGCAATCGGAGGCTAGCCCCGCCCACCTCAACTGATAAACCTATTACTTTGAATAGGTAGAAACATGTTAATAACTGTCAGTGGGTGGGGCTAGCCTTTGGTGGGCGGGACTAACACCTGCTCATGAATAAGATTTGAAGGGTAAATGTTCTAAAACTACAGCATCTTACAGAACAAGGGACACAGGTCTGACACTAGCTTGTGCTGTCCTCAGCAAGGAGGGCATAATCTATGTGACAGGTTCCCTTTAAAGAAGCGTTCATGATCGACAACAAGTAATATAAAACATTCATTCTTTAATGGGGTGTTCCAAAACTACTAACAGCTCGTCACTCCATTAGGGCGATAAAAACAAAAACTACTTTGTAAACCTCCCCGTTTCAGTGCTGCATCCGGTCCCAGTTGTCCCGACTGACGACGTCACCGTTCAGCCTTCACATGATCCTGCAACCACTCACTGGCTACACTGGTTACATGTGCTATATCCAGCAAAAAACCACTGTGGCCTGTGAAGAGCTGCAGGGTCACATAAAGACTTAATGCCGACGTCATTAGCCGGGACCACCATTATTTTTTGGGAGGGAAGGGCAGGGAACTCCGTGCTAGTGATTTTGGAACACACCTTTCATTATATCTTTTTGCTCAGGTGACAGTATACCTGTCAATACAGTCATTTTTCCAGACTCCTGTTTACAACAGATTTTTGTCACCGTGAAAAAAAAAATCTGTCACAGAAATAAGTTATACGTGACATATTTCGGATGCAAACAACAAGGATTAGGGTATGTTCACACGGTGTGTTGGATCCGATTTAGGATCGGTTTTTAGATGCTCGTTGGATCCGTGTTTCAGAACCTAAACAGACCCAAACACGCATGTGCAGTGTGACTTGCATTGCTTTCAATGTAAAACACGCATTGGCGTTCAGACGAGTGATCGCCGATGCGTGTTTACATGCGTCTTTCGGATCCATTCAAAGAATTGTAATGTCAATACTTGATCTGAAATACACTATAGGGTGCGTTTCTGCTCCAGCCAAGTCACAGAACAAACACAGCAAACTGGCCGTGTTGGGATAGTGATATTTACGACAAGCTTATTGGATGCGTTTTTTGGATCCAAAATGGAACCAACATGCAGTGTGAACATACCTTTAGTAGGGGTGCCAGTAGGGCAGTACAAACAGTACTCCTGTCAGGGGCCCTAATGAAAAAGGGGCCCACTGATATGTTAAAAAAAAGGAACGAGTAATGGGTGGGAGCCCCATGTGATTTAGCTGTATGGGTGTTAATAAGCATCACTTTTGCCATTGCTTACAATTACTAAAATTTAAATATCTTTCTGGAGTGTGGCAGAAAAGACAATGAGGTTAATCAGACAAATCTGCTTCAAAAGAATTCTCAACACATCCACAACAGAAATCCGAGGATTAGCCTTGAATCTTTGCTGTGTAAACACGTTAGATTGTAAATCCAACGTGTGAACATAGGCGCACAGGTGTGATGATGGCCACATTGAACCTATCACGAAGAACTTATGTTTGCAATAATATTTGTTTTGTACTTTCCATTTTTGTGGTGTGCAGCCATATTGGATGGTAATAAAGCGGTCACCAAAGAGTAACAAAGTGAAACTGGATCAGGTTTGAGAAGGTAGTATAAAAAAAGAAAAAAAAGCCCCCACCCCCCCCCCCCCAAAAAAAATGGGACTACACATCCTTTTATGACCCTGATAGCTCTCCTAGGGGCATCTGGAGCAGGTCAAAAAGTAGTGTGATAGGACTATGCATCTCTGTATCAGGCTATGTCTACACAGCACAAGTTTTTAGTCTGATTCAGAATCTGTATCCTATGCCCCATTGACAGCAATAAAAAAAAAAAAAACCTGTGCTGTAGTCTACGGTTGGTTTTGAAATCCGCCGGATTTTGAAACCTATCAGATCTTATGTCGGAATGCTGTCTGGTTCCCTTACATTCAATGTTCACGGCCGATGGCAAATCTGAAAACCTGCGCCAAAAACAACAGTCCGGTGATGTTAAAATGCAGTTGGATTTTGGACGGCATTTTAACATTGCTGTGTAGACATAGTCTAAGTTATGACATGGTCTTGATACGTTAAGATCTCCTCTGGCCATCACTATGGCTTACTCGGGTAATGCATGGATCTCCAGATCTAACCATAATATCAAGGGTGGGTATATCCCTCCTAGGCCAGGAAGAACTCACATTATGAGTTTTGCCCAGAAAATGTCTTTGAGAAGATTCACAGGTCTATAGTCTCAGCTCCAGTATTCTTCAAAGCAGAGCAGACGTCTGCAGAGAGTGGCATGCACATTGCATCAGCCCATGGAAGCCTCAGCTGATCAGCTGCCCAGTTAGTGGAAAATAACTCCCAGACAATTTCAGGAAACACCCTGGCAAGCCCCACCGAGCTCCAACCACAGAGAGAACATTCCCATCCATTTAGAGTATTTTCCATTAACACCTTTTTCATAATTTACCAAATGTAAAACCAAAATGATATTTGTGCAGTCGGTTCTCCGAACTTCCATCTGTAGAAATAGAGTCGAGGCTGAAACGTCTAAGCCTGGGCCTTTTTTTTTAAATTAAATTTAACGTGAATCTGGTCTAAACAACAAAGAAAAAAAAAAAAAGAAAAACTAAATGGCTTCCAATGAAATGATGTGTTTGACAAGGCCTACAAGACCCTGTAGCAATGATACATAGCAGAAGTTTTATAAAAATGTAATCATAGATATGCTTCTTGCTATATAGCTTGCATTTTATTTTAAGAGGTATTCCAACCACACTGATTAGCTATAAACTTGTAGGTAAAAAAAAAAAGATTATCAAGTACACTGCTATTCTGATTATGCTTCATCTCAGTGAAAGAGCAGATCTTATTTCCTGCTTACTCATACAAGCTTTTCTAGTTGGTGACGTCACTCCATGCTGTGTCTTTTCAGCAGCACAGCAGTTTATCTTTCTTACAAAGCTCAGCAGCCTTGTGCCCTACTGGTAAAACTCCTCCATCACCAATGTCCCTATAACAGGCTCACCTAGAAATAGCAGAGCTGATATGCCAATCACTGCTGTAGCACCATCCACAGTCTGAACAGAAAGTCGGAGCTTGAAGCTGCCTGTGAAGAGCTGGCGCTGTGAAACAGCCACATGGGAACACCGCTGTAAGCTATCTTAACATGTCTGTTTTGATAATTATTTCACTTTTTATTGTATTCTCTATAAAATAACAATCCTGAAGCATCTTGTGTTTTAAACCATGTTATGTTTTCCTCTGTTATTCCTCCTGAAAATGTATGAATGAATTAACATCCGTGTGTTAGTCATTCCCCTTGTTACTAAATCTAAGTGGGAGCTTAGGGTACAAGTATTTTCTGCAGTGCACCTTAAGTGCGGGGGAAAGCTTGCCCATTTTTTTGTGGGGATATAAGGGTGAAACCCCCAGATGGTGTAACTGTATAAATGGCTTACCCTTTGTTTCGCTGTATGTATATGAAAATTTCATCGGATTGTTCATTTTTTTCATTCTCCCCAGTGTTATACGGGGCTTTTTGCATACTGGTGTAACTAGTCCTAAGCATTTGCTCTTTAAATTAACGGCACCTGTTATTTTTCCCATGAGCACAAGGGCAAGAGCCTACTGCGGGTATCCAGTGTATCCCCACCCTTTTTGGCTGTGAGTGTGGCTTTGTAGTTTTTTGGTAATTTATGTCCCATTTTTCTGTGGTTTTGTTAAATCTAAGTGGGTGTTCACACAGCATACTTCAATGGTGATTTTGCGACTGTATTTTTTGTTGCGTAATGTACGCCCGTAAAAAGAAGTGACCTGTCACTTCTTTTGGACGCTTACTCGCTGAGAAATAGAGAGGTATATGAGACAGAGGGCTGTCTTGTATTGAAAGTAGGCGCAAATGAAGGCATATAGGTGTGTGAACACCCCCTACTACTAATAACTGCTGACAGTGATGTAGGCACACACCTTATTTACAAGAAAAATAACACCAAGTTGTAAATGTATTCATACATTTCCGGGAAGGAAACAAGACCAGCACAATGTGGAGTTCTAAGAAGCGTTCTGTACTTTTGTTTATTTAGGGGGGTAAAAAAAAACATTTTCACTAAACGACGAAAAAAGTGACGGTTTTAAAGGGAAAAATTCCAGCAAGGAAAGAACCATATAACTCTAATTTATTTCCCACTAAGACTCAAGTCAATATTATTGTGAAATTCCCATCTAAGCACCAGACATGTGAATTCACAAAGACCCCCAGCAGCTGAATGACAGCCATACACTCTTTATATTCGGTCCACGTTATCAGGGAGAGACAGCTTCATTGGTGGCTGTAGATCAAGGTCCTTCAAGGATATGGCATGAATAGGCAAAAGCAGGAAAAAAAACCCAGTAGAACCAAGGAAAAATGTGAAAAAAAGCCTAAATTTTAAAAAATGCAAAAGGGAGATACAGTATAACATGGATCCAGCTACAGAGTCTCAATGGAGGGACCTCAGACAAACGAAGCAGAGAGAAACGTAATGGGCACACACAGGGGATTATGTTCCACTAACGTCATAAAAAATGGTGCAAATACAGCGCAGCAGATTTAGCATTGCACCATTTCCTACCCAGAATAAAAGCGCTCTGCTTTTCAGCTCTCATATGAAAAGGGTTTCTCTGTGGAGAAACTCCTTGACATCACAAAGTCATGAGACAAAAACAGAAAAAAGTGGAGTAATCCCAAACCCAAAGGCCCAAGATTCCCCCCTTGTTCTTTAATAAAGGGAAAACGTCAACGTATATGTCCTCCTTTTGCTGACGGGGCTGGCATGAGCTGAATTCATCTTCTTGGCAGACAGCCCTCTAAGACGGTTATAATAGAGGGGAAAAAAACATCAAAATGTAATCTAGATTCCTACTCTCTCTACAGCAAACAGAATCCTTATGACCCAGAGGGCCAGGGTGCCTAATTATGGTTGTGAAGAGGAGGGGGGGGTTTAGGTCAAAGTCAAATGTTTGAATAGACAACTATTTACAGTATAAAGGCCAATATTAGCCTCTTCTCTGGATCAGACAGGGGGTTTAAAGTTAAGCGGAGTATTATTCTTAGATGTAATGAACTGAACCTGGTCCTCAGCTACATAGAAATTGGCTCTCTGGACACAGCCTTGATTGCTAATGATCCTATACACATAAGCCCTTCACACTATTTAGATGGTGAAGACCTGTCACCCAGAGAGGCCCTAAGAAGTCAAAGTATCACATATTGTTCTACAAATAACTGCCTCACGTCCATGTTTTCTATTCACTTATTCAGGTCACATGTTTTTTTTGTTTTTTTTTTAAAGGAGTTTTCCCAACTTGGATGTCCTTAGCAATATCAATAGTTGTGGGTTTCCCCCCGTTTTGGAAAAATGGCCCCAAAAGTTCCATGTAGAAAGGGAGAGGGGTTTTATCCCCATGATGATAATGACATGTCAATTATTTGTGCCGAATACGCAGCGCGAGTAATACAGTTATGGGGCCGTGGGGGGTTTGGCCCCCCTTTCGCCGCGGAGTCGCGGTTTAGCGCAGCTCCCGAAAACACGATGTATTGGGGCACTGCTGTACTGCGCAAAACATGTGTGAACATACCCTAACAGTTATTTATGGTATTTGCTTTGACATCTCATAAATGTCTGAGATGGGAAAACCCCTTTAACATTTTTTTAGGCTCCACATTTTTGGCTTTCATTGCTGGCATATGTAGGCATTCCGTAAAAAATTATCCCGACGTATACCATGGTGGGGACAAGGCAGAGCCATAAGGATTGTTATGGATAGTGCAAACAGTCATTTTGGACTACCTGGTCTATTTCCTGAATATATACACCTTACTAACCAGACTAAAAATTGGTACCCTTCTGCATTGTATAAAAAAATGCAGAGGGGTCTACAAAGATGGCGGCTCAATTATTTCCTGCCGGGGCAAATAATAAAAAACTAAAACAAGGCTCTATGGAACCTTTTGGTACAAGCTCCAAATTAAAGGGATCGCCACCCCCGATCCCCGGGTTTTTTTTATCGAATGAGGAAGGGCACTCTTCTCATCTTTTTTAGTCTAAATGGCTTAACAGCAGGGATCAGATTCGCCTCCATTCTCCGGAGTCAGCCGCAATTACAAGCTGTTTCAGCCCCTATGTGGGGGGGGAATTTCGGATTGGGGAAAAAAAGCCCCTTTAAAAAACCGGAATGGTAGCACCCATTTGTCAGTAAGTCATTTCTTGAAGGAATGAGGGTAGGAATACACGGTGCAGCCAATAGTCCCAATTACAGTCTGCCTGCCAACAGTCACACAGGTTTGCCGACATCTTATGCAACCACTATTGGACTGTAGTAAAATGGTAACATCAGGGTTTTTTTTATAAATAAATAAAGGCTTTAGATTGATAGAACATAGCATTTAGTTACATAAATAGTTTCTAAACTCCTTAATTCATATGAAAGTAAATGCATGGCAATATTTAATAAATATTGTCTACCAATTCTGACACCACAGCCATGGTGATCACCTTAAGATCCAGCAGCTTTATCGCCAGTGATTTGCGCACACGGCTGCCCAATGACACATAAAGGGAATGAGAAAGCTGATATATAGGGGACTCTTTTGTGGGTACTTCACACCAGACAGCAGCTTGGAGATTTTCTCTTTCCATAAATAATAAAATATTGTTCTAGCGAGTTAAAAAAATTCTATTGTGATTTGTTAACCCGTAGCGGAGAACAGAAAACCACCTGTCTGTGTTCTTTTCCAGTCACAGTAGTATAAAGTTTTTACACCGGCACACCGATAAAGTGATGCAAGAGATATTTTTTTACAAAGCAGAAAGTAAATGCCAAATAACTCCCAAAAATCTAGGAGAAGATAACATACAATGTGATGGATTACTGCGTAAAATCGTGAAAGAATATCTCAATAGACCTGATTCCTCTATACCACACGCCTGGTCACTTCCCGCTTACCTGCCTCTCTCCGCCGCCCGATACGGCCTTTACCTTTATACATACAGTGACCTTCTCCATTACTGCCATAATATCTCCTTCACTATTCTCTTACCATCATACAGATGTTGTCTGACAAAGGCCTGCTCGCCGAAATGTCACGTTCCCTGAACATCTGTTTGTCTATTGGATATTCTTTAGATTTTTAAAGCAGTAATCCATCACATTCTATGTTATTTTTTCCTAGATTTTTGGGAGTTATTTGGCATTTATTTCTGTTTGTAAATAAATATTCTTGTATCACTTTATCGGTGTGCCGGTGTTTAAAACTTTTATACTAGCTTGGGCTTTGACCTTTTCACCGGCACCCGCTCCCCCAAATTCCCTTTTTTTACCAAGGTGTGCATGACCTATACATCTATATTACAGACTTTTCCAGTCACAGACATGTAGCGCTCAAACAAACAACACACTGATCCACATTTATTATTATGTTTGCATCAGGAAAGGGTCTTTAAATGCACTAAAAGGTGGGGACATTTTGCACAGTATGGGCGCAGTGGTTTCAGACTTTTTTTTTTTAACTTTAGAAATTTTTTGCAACCTCTACAATTAAAGAAGTGTGGTTTGGTGGAAAGTGGGCATGGCTTCACAGAAGATTGGACGTGGACACATTGTAAGATACTGTGCTAAAGTGTGCCAAAATTCTGGCGTAAGTAAGCCAACAGCTGCCTAAAAAAGCTTGACAGGTCTAAAGATGCGCCAAATTTATCAAACAGCATGAGCCACTATGAAAGATATGCCACATTTTTAGACTAACTTTTAAACAGCAATAGTAAGGGTACATTCACACGGCGTATTTGCGCTGTAATACGCCCGAATTACGCCCCATAAAAACTGATATTTATAGCTCTCATTGAGAGCTACGATTACCCGACATTTCCCCCGGTGTACAATACAATACAAGAATTGACATGTCACTTTTTTCTGGGGCAGGAACGTGAAAGTCAATGGGAGCCGGCTGTCAGCTCTTTAGAAGTACGAGCTGGCCAGCGCGTTCTTCTAAATCATCATCATCATAGAGGTGCGTAAAGTAAGTTCCACAATAGGTCGTGTGAACATTCCCTGAGGCTGCGTTCATACATTTTTGATGCGCTTTTCAATTACATCAAAAATGTAGGCAATGAAGGAAGTTTATAAGTAAAAGCTGCCCCCTCGAAAGGGGTTTCTTGGCTCGGTTGGGTTTTCTAAGCCTTTATGCCCACAGAAAAAGTGGGTTTTTTTTTACACGAGAAAGCTGGGATTTTTTTTCATAGTCTTACAGCGTAGTACAGGCCGCAGCCCTCAAAACTGAAATTTAAGTGCCCCGACATTGAATAGAAAAAAAATCTATCAAGTGATACAAAAAGATTTTTTAAAATTTCTTCTCGGACTAACTTTGTCCGTGACAGTTCATTGTATACTCCCCATTGCACGTGTTAGGTGACATAATATGTTTGCACAGAGAGCAGATAATACCACATAGTGTATATGTCTTATCCTCTAACCTGTAATCTGCATTTAGCACTCGACACCTGTATACCACAGGGCCTCCTTCACACACATCTTTTTCCTGCATCCTTTCCATGAATTTCAGGTGTCTTTTTCTGGCATTGTTCAAGTTTTGTTTTTAACATTTTACTATAGACTGTTGTATAATTGCCGACAGTTTTTTGGGGGGCACAAAAACACGGGACAAAGTGCTGTATGTAAAACCCTCTTTAGGACATGTTCACAACAGAAAGATCAGTCACGGGTCCGTGGTAGAAATACTGTGGTTTTGGACACAGATTCAGAGCAGCTAATCCAAGTCCCGGACCCCTGCTGTATCAATTAACCACCTCCATAGCCGTCATGTCAAATTTTTGTTTCCGCGCACAGATTTACCAATATATGTCAGAAAGATCTGCGTGATAAGTGTTTAATACTGCAGATTATCCATTTGAACAAGGCCTAAAACCAAGGCTACGTTCACACCACTTTTAGGCTATGTTCACACGGCTTAAAATGGGACGTATTTCAGTCCGTAATTACATGCCGTAGTGCACGAATTACGGCTGGAATACGTCCCAGTCATTACGGTAATCCACAGTTCTCATAGAGAACTATGGATTACGTCTCCTCTCCCTGCTCGGCGAATCCGCCGCGGGGGGAGATAAGTGACATGTGAATTACTAGCGGCGCCTCCGTCCACACGGCGTAATTACGCCCCACATATAAGCCGTGTGAACATAGCCTTAAGGTGTAGGTTTTGTGTGCATGAAGGAAAGGTCCCAATATATAAGCTAAACGTATCCAGAGGATTAAATGGCCTGACTTAGGCCAAACGTATGCTCTCTTGGTCTTGCAATATTCTATACAACAGTATTATTTAAAAAGATATACGTTTCTTACAATAGGACCCTATGGGTAACCACTCGGTATCTGTCAAAGGCATCCATTTAATGTATGTGTCTTGGCGCGAATGTTAAATGGAAACCAGTAATGTGGTATGTACCTAGACCAAGGCCTATCACTCACTGATTTTCCACTTTCATTTAATTTGTTACATTTTCAATTATTTGGGTCAACAGTTTTTCATTTATTTTTATTTTAACTACAAGCAATGTTTTTATGCCAATTTTTGGGTCACTGTGATTTCTGTTCAGAATACAGCATGCAATGGGTATGGCGTATTTTTCTGACATTATTTCTATAGGCTTCTCTATAAGACTTGAAAATGCATGATACAAAACAGAGCTTGTAAATAAAGAAAGCCCACCCAATAAAAAAAATTATCAAAATGCAATGAAAAATCCTCGAAATTCACAGCATTTTTTCTAGAAGCATAAAATGTGTCTGAAGGAGGCCTAATAGCTATCTTCCATAAGGTTTCACTATCAGTTATAAAATGCAGAGACCAGGCTTATATATAATACATGTCTTTGTGCGCCATTTGAAGAAAAAGTCATAAGTAATAAAATCCCCATACTATCCAGCTCTTTATATGGTGACAATGAAATAAATGCCTGTGTCGTAATATATAAAGCCTTGTATTACAAGCATTTCTCTATCAGTTAATGGAAGCCTTCAAGTCGTCTTCTGCCTCTATTTAAAAATGTCTTACATTAGGCCTAGTCATTGCTATAATAAAATATAATGTGGAGATGTCCCTCAGGATCTTTTATTACTACGGTTTTGTAGTCTTGGCTGATTTTTCTAGCATTTACATCTAAAACCTGACAAAAGAAGCAAGTAAGAGAGTAAAAATTGGCAGAGATTACGTATATCTATGAAGCCTGCATGACTCTGACAAAATGATAGCTCCAAAACTTAGACCAAGCTCAATCAGTCAGGACTACAATTGGGTGACATGAATAAAATACACCAGTGACAGAACAGCAAGAGTTGTCTGCACACCTAAGTTTTAGTTTCTGGCCGACAACCAATATGGCTGCCAAAGGTTGTCACCAGAACAGATATCACTAGGAAATGGCTGAAAAGTGTACGGTTAGATGAAAAGAATTTGTAATAACATGCCAGAAGAGGACGCCTCAAGGACTCATACTTACACATAGCTTTAGGGGAAATGTTTGTTACTATATATATGTTTTATCTATAGCGTTGGACCTGATTGTTACACAGATTGAATTGGCACTCTCCAAAAGATAGAGATAAATACAGTGACAAGACATCACCATAATAAAGCCGTAAGATTGTGTAGACTAATTGGTTAAGTCAAGCAAATGCTGCCACAGAGGTCTAATCCACTTTTCTGTTGTAAAAGCATGGTGGAATTATGTATGTGGTAAACAGAGCAGGCCCGGAGCCCGGCTATTGCTGTGCACTGAAATCACATTAGCATTGCGGAAAATAATCTCAAAACAACAACATGGTGGATACGTAATCTCTCATGCCCGAAGGTTGGATATTTCCATTTCCATCCCATACATCACAGATTGTTTTATAGAGTAAAAAAAGATCAGAAATTGCAATTTTAATAATTTCCATGCAATGTCCATCCTGTTCATCTATACCCGTCATCAAAGAGTTAAATTAAGATAAAATCTCATTCGCGTCTCTCTTCGGGAAGCTAAAAGGGCACAGCCAAGTATAAACCTAAACAGGTTGGCGTTGGACTATTTAAAGATGGCTTCTCTCTAAATGGGGATGCTGCAAGCAGGGTTGCCATGGTGATGCCAGCAATACTTTCACTCCTTTGCTTTAGACATGGAATGTTGTAATTGAGATTAATTCCAGACAGTAAACAAATGTGACTCCATAAAATAAAGTTATTTGGGGGAAGGGAGATTTACATTTATGCCCGTTTATGGAGATTTTGATTTACTTTATTGAATATTGGAGGGGGGGTTAAAGCCAATTTATTGAGGCAAATAAAGGCATCAAGAAACAAAGAAGTAGTGAGAAATATTTTCCACCTTTTGTTATGAACACACTGGAAATTATTATATTTGTTATGAAAACAGACCCCCCAGCACTGATGACCACTTTCCCTCCACCCCATCTCTGGGATAAAGACACAATGTTACCAAAAAATTGACAATTCTACATAATGTGTGCCTGGCATAAGCACTTATACAGGAGACAAGACACAGAGGGCATGTCAGAGCGCAGCCTGGTGACATTGTGCTTGCTGTAAATTATATTTTTAGGACATGTAGGATGTGAGGCATGAAAATTTTCCACGTCCACCATCTCCACAGCCCCGACATGCCAGTCTAAATGCAACACTCCAACAAATGCAACCCAGCTGCTGCTCCCTCCCTGGGCATTAGTGCTGACATTATTCCATTTATCAGCCCTGGCACACCGCTCCTGCATGACAGCGCCATTAACCCTTCTCATCATCACCATCTCAACAAGTACAGAGAGCTGGCCCTGGATGACAGCAGGGTTAACCCCCTCACCACCAGGATCAACGCCACAGAGCTCCTAGTTAATCAGAGGTTAATGGGCACGGAGCCTAAGCGCTTTATGGCTAAGCATTGAATCTGCTGATAGCATGAGGGGCTATGCAGAGCCCCTGGGGCACATAACGGGTTAATCAGTCCCTTCCCAGCAACAGAGGATGGATGCTATGGAGGGATCTGCAGTAACATGGGAGGGAGAGCTGCAGTCATCCCAAGATCAGGGGGTACATAAGCGGATGGAGAGGCTTTTTACCTTCAGACAGCTCCAGCTCCAGTTCTGCCAGCCTGGCTCTCACCTCCAGAGGAAGGGACACACTGTCCAGGCTGCGATCAGCCATATTCCAGCTCTATATTGGGGTTCAAGCAAGCAGCACTCAGTCTCCCCCCAGCTCTGTCTTTGTCAGGCTCTCCTCAGCCAGGCATGGGAAGGGGGGGGGGGGGTTGCAGAGGAAATGCACTGATTTGCTCCCTCCTTGCTGAGCTGCTGGTGTCTTTGCAGTGCTGCTGCCAGTGATGAAGGTACCGAGGCTTCTCTCTGCTCCTATGTCACTTCCCAGGGAGAGCAGGGCTGCAGTGCATCAGGCCAGCTCCTATTTGCATGGAGCACACAAAGCAGACGGGCCGCCCACCCTGGCAGGTTTGCAGATCATTCTCTGAGAGCTGCTCTTTCCAGTGAGGAAGAGGAGGGAGGGGCTATAACAGTCATGCACACATACAGACAGTGCACCTTAAAGACGCAGTGCCATGCACTCGGTGTGCCTCCAGAGCTGCACTCTGCGCTGCATCACTCTCACCATCTGTGCAGCTCTCCATTGGTGCTGCTCCCACGTGGAGGAGCAGTCATGTGACCCAGATTTGACATCACAAGTGTGAAACGAATGAAAATGTCAAGATTAATCTCCTTTTTTTTGTCCCCACAATTACACATTCCAGTCACCCATGTCTGCAAAGGTCTCTGACCCCAGAATACACGCCTTCAGGTCCATAGACTGCAAAGCAGATTTTCCAAGCTCATGTACATAATCCATACTTCACAACTTTTTGGATTTTCAAAGAGGGACACTTAGGCTGGGTCCACACAGCAAATGTAAAAATGTCATCTTAACATTTGCTGGACCGCGTTTTTTGACGCGGATATGCGCAAAAGCCACGGTCGGTTTTCGGATTTGCCGTCGACCCCGTACAATTGAATGTATGGGAATCCAATGGAATCCTGCTGAATTTGTAACAAGTTGCATATCCCGTCAGATTTTAAAAGTGATGGTAAAAAAATTTGTGCTGAGTAGACTACAGCACAGATTTTTTTTTTATTGTTGTCTATGCAGCACAGGGTACTGTCGGATTTTTGGTGGATTCATAATACGGAATCCATCGAAAACCCGATGGTATTTGTGTGCTTTGTAGACCTAGCCTTATGGTTCAATGAAGATGTAAAAAAAATGTTATGTCTATCTATTCTAGTGTTGCACTTCAGACTCATGGTTAAAGGAGTTGTCTCTGTCAAGGATATGTCATCAGTGTCAGATAGGTGTGGGTCTATCCCTAGATTAGTGCCGAATCCACTCCATTCTAAGCTGAGAGGTGGTTGGGTCTCTACTATTAAATTCGATGGGAGTTCTGAATACAGTTAAATCAACTGTGACCCTAACCCCTCAATTAGGGTTAGGGTATGTTCACACAGCGTGTTGGATCCATTTTTAGATGCGTGTTTGGATCCGTGTTGGGATACGTTTTTAGATGTGTGTTTGGATCCATGTTTGGGACCCTAAACTGACCCAAACACGCATCTAACAATGTGCAGATGAGGGATCGCAGATACGTGTTTTACATTCATCTTTTTGATGCATCTTTTAGATCCGTTCAAAGAATTGTCATGTCAATTCTTGATCCTTTTCATGCAGCAGGCGCCCAATTTAAAAATATAGGGTGCGTTTCTGCTGCAGCAAAAATACATCCAAACACGCACCTGCGTGGTGGATGTGTTCTGGATGCAATTTACGCAGCGCTTTTTAATCCGTTTTTCAGATCCAAAACGGATCCAACACACCATGTGAACATACCCTTAGGGTATGTTCACACGGCTTATTTTGGTGCGCATTTCGCAGCGTATTTCGCTGCGTATTGCGCTTGTACACAGCAAAATGCGCACCGCAATTGTGGTAATCCACAGCTCTCATAGAGGGCTATGGATTACGCATCGTCCCCCCGCACGGGGGGAGAATTGACTTGTCAATTGTTTGTGGCAATTACCCGCCGCGAACAATGCATGTCAATAGGCCCCCGTGCTTTGGAAATATGTGCTGAACAGCGCGTGCTTTCAAAACACCTGGCGTATTACGCGCCGCAATAAACCGTGTGAACATACCAGTTTTTGTACTGGTTTGAATAGGTTAGCTTAGCCATTCCCAGACACTTCTGGTCCTGTGTCACCGTTGGTGATGTCACTTTTCACTCGTCTTTTCAATACATTTTTTGGATCCGTTTTAAGTATTGACATTTCAATTCTACTTGCATTTTACGCAAGTGAAATCCCCATAGGAAACAATGGGGTGCGCTTATGGAGCCCAAAAAATGGATCCAAAAGTACAACATACTGTTGGGTACGTTTTGGATGTGCTTTTGATAAGAAAAGAGCATCTGAAAAACGTATTGGATTAAAATTTGAAGTGTAATACACTAAATCGGCCGCTAGAGGTCTCATTTGATCTAGAAGAACTGTTTGAACTTTAGTAACCTAATGACCCAATAGAGGGAGCTAACAGCATTTTACATGTGTATCAGATGAACCCAATAGAGGGCGCTTTCAGCATTTTACATGTGTTTAATCTTATAAATCACTTTTTTATATGTATTGAATTATATAAAAGCAGATTTTTAGTATAGAATGGGTGTTTTTAGAAATTCTAGAAGTTTTAACTAATATTTTTATTTATGTTTTAGATAAATAGTTTATTATAGAATGTTGAGTGGTTTCAGTATAATACTAAGACGACTTAACATTCTATAATAAATTATTTATATAAAACATTAATAAATTCATTAGTTAAAACTTCTATGATTTCTATAAACACCCATTCTATGCTTAAAAACTGCTTTTATATAGTTCAATACATATAGAAAGCGAGTTATAAGATTAAACACATGTAAATTGCTGGAAGTGCCCTCTATTGGGCTTCATCTGAAACACACGTAAAATGCTTTCAGTTATAGTGCCCTCTATTAGGCTTAATAGGAAATGCATGTAAAATGCTTTGTTATAGCGCCTTCTATTAGGCTTTGTAGGAAACACATGTAAAATGCTTTCAGTTATAGCGCCCTCTATTAGGCTTCGTAGGAAACACATGTAAAATGCTTTCAGTTATAGCGCAATCTATTAGGCTTCGTAGGAAACACATGTAAAATGCTTTCAGTTATAGCGCAATCTATTAGGCTTCGTAGGAAACACATGTAAAATGCTTTCAGTTATAGCGCCCTCTGTTAAGCTTCATAGGAAACACATGTAAAATACTTGCTACTCTATTAGGCATCCTCTTACACTACAACTTAAGTGAAAATGTAGGTCATTAGGTTACTAAAGTTCAAACAGTTCTTTAGATCAAATGAGACCTCTAGGGGCTGATTTAGTATATTACATACCCTTACATACATACATATCTAAGGGTAAAGTATATTACTATATTACTTAAGATTCTACCTTTTCAAACTACAACCTGTGTATATATATTGAAAAACAGATCCGAAAAACGCATCAAAAAAGCATGCAAAATCTATCCAAAAAAGCATCAGCTGCTGCGTTTTTGGATACGTTTTTGGGATGCAGTTTGGATGCAGTTTTCAATGCGTTTTTCTTCTAGTGAAAAACGAATCAAAAAACGGATCCAAAACGTTGTGTGGACATACCCTTACACATGATTGGTCTGTTTGTAGTGAGCTCTCTCAACCATGGTGACATCACTCCCTGCTCTCTGCTCTAATCAGAGAGCAGAGTTATGGTCAGGTAACCATAGAAACATGTGTGCACTCAGAGCAGATACAATTTCTCTTATCCTCTGAGTAACGTAAAATCAAAAGACCAATATACTGGAAAAAGTCTTCAATTTTCTGTCCGTACAAAAAAAAAATCTTTTTAGTGAGTAAAGCCCTTTAAATATTGTAAAATTAGAGTGGACAGTCTTATACTGCGCCACATTTCCATATTTTAAAAAATTGGGTGGTTTATACTGTCTAGTCTAACTTTACACATTCTGTTAATTGGCTTATTTTCTGTGACCATGTTTTCAGCACACAGCATCACATACTAAACCATGCCTCCTTTTACATGAGCCATGCTGCCAGGCGAGCTGCAGAAGTGTCTAGAAAACACTCAATAAATGTGGTGTAAAGCCCCTTTTGCCATTGTTTTGACACTTTTGAAACATAATTTGGTGCATTTCCTTAAAAAATTGTCCCCCATTTTTTTTTCCCATTTTCCCTTAAAAAACACATACCTTACTGTTTGAATAACACCATTTACCTCCATTTAATAGACAAAAAAATTGTTTTTAAAGGGTTTATTTTTAATATCCAACCTCTCATTTTTAAGCCATTTTTCCCCTGCCAAAACTTTTTATAAATCAATCACAATTATCTGACACCCTCGCAACACCTGAAAATGTTGTGTCGAAAATGTTGCAGAAGGCTTGATAAATAGGGGATTCGCATGGTCCAATTTTGCAATGAAATTTACAACAAAATTTTTCTCAGAACAAAACCCCCACTTATTTTTACTACTAATTTCTTCATTCAAGAAGTTTGGGGGGAGTTTTCTTTTAAATGTTTTTGGCAAACCCGGGGAAAATATTATTTTGCTACAACTTTGGGCTTTGATGCACTTTGAGTCATTTTTATTTGCCCATTCCTCCCCTTTAACTGTTAAAGTCAGGGGAATCACTTTTTTAACGGGCTTGTTGGTTTTAAATGGGTTTTAAAATCACTCCATTGATGACTTTGCCTTAACAAACCCACTCCAGACATTTTAAGTCCCACTCGCCTCACCAAAACGGGGACTTTTTTACCACTCTCATACCCCTCCCGTCTCACAACCCCAAAAATTTTTTCAAAACCCTTCAACTCTTTTCTCCTCCACCTACACCTCCCCCCTCCCCCTTTCGCAAAGACTTTCCTTTCACTTCCTCCAAAAGTATCCCACACAAAAAAAGTTCAGCCCGCAGTCCCCACCACCCACCCCTATCCTTGCAACCCTCTTCCCCCTTAACTTGCTTCCCCACCACTCTGACAAGCTCTCCTTACTGTCCAAATCCAACCTCACTACGTATCTTGATCCACTGCCATCCCACCTCTCCCGCCTGGGTGCTTCTTCCCCCTGCCCTCCCCCCCTTTCAACTATCGAAAAAACCTTGGCCCTTTTCCCTTCCCCTTTTTAAACATCTACTACACTCCGACCCTAAAAAAAAAAAACCCTTGACCCTTTCTCTTCCAAAATCGCCCATCTCACTGCTCCTTTTGCTTCCAAACTCCCAGCAGCCTTTCTATTTTCAGCGTCCTCCCCCTCTCCCCAACCCTTCTTGACCCGCTACAACTGGTTTGCCCCCACCACTCTACAAAAACCCAACCAAATCAACAATGACCCCTAGTAACTGCAAAGCCTCAGCCACTATCTTGCTCCTCCTTTTAAACCCGTCCTCTGCCTTTGAACTGTCGCAATTCCCCCCCCTCTACAAACCCTCCCCTCCCTCGGCATCACGGAATTGGCTCTTTCCTGGATTCCTCGTACCTCATGTCGGACTTTCCCTTCATTCTTCTCCCCCTCCCCCCCCCTCTCTTTTGGGTGCCCCCCAAGGGCAGTCCGGGGCCCACTACTCTTCTCCATCTCACTTTTTGGCCTGGGCCGCTCTACATCACACGGCTTTCACTACCACCTGTATGCGTAACCCAAATTTAAATCCCCGGCCCAGATGTCACTTCTTCTCCCCGGATCCCTAGCTGTCCTCCTTTTCCCCTTCTTCTATCCGCCCCTAAAACTAATGTAGAGAAAACGAATCATCATTTTTTCCACCACCAACTTACCCCTGCCCCTGATTTTCTTATTACAGTCAAGGGCTTACATTTTCCCGGGTCCCACAATCCCTGTCTTGGGGTAATTAACTCGCCTTCTTTAAAAACCCCCATAAAAAACCTCGCCTTGCCTGCCCCCTCCCCTAAAAAAACCTCTCGACCCGTCATTCCTCAATTAAACACTAAAAAAAATGCTGGCCCATCCCTTGTATCTCCCCCCTAGACTACTGAAAACATTTCTTGTCCTCCCGCTGCACCCTCGTCCCCTCCAATCCATCCTTAACTCTGCTCCCCGTCTGATTACCTTCTCCTGCTATCCTCTGCCTCTCCCCTCTGCCATTCCCTTCAGGTTTCCCATTGCCCGCAAATTAATTTTAAAGCACAAACCCATGACCTACAAGGTTCTCCATCCCCTCTTCCTCCTACATCTTGCCCTAATTTTCCCAAAATTTTCCCCCTCACCCCCCTTCCGCCCCTCACAGGACTTCTCCTCTGTCTCCCTTTCACTCTCACACAACCGTCTCCAAATTCTCCCGTGCTTCCCCACATTTGGGCTCACCCCCCAACACAAATCTCCCCCCTCTCACCACTTCAAAAGTAACCTGAAAACCCATTCTTCACTTCCCCTAAACCTTCACTAATTGTCCTTTTCCCCTCCCAGACAGTCTGCCCTCCCTCCTTCTCTTTCCCCCCCTTGTAGATTTTAAGCCCTCGGGGTGGGGCCTCTTCCATCTGTCGTGCAATTGTCTTGTTCACTTATCTTTGTACTCTTTTTGACTTATGTTATTATGTAACCCCCCATGAACAGGCCCCGGAATCAATGCGCTTTAAAAAAAAATAATAATAATATAATAAAAAGGTATCAAAAAAAAAAAAATTTTAAAATACATTTTATGTGTATCATCACCATCATACAATTACATAAACGTACATACTGTATATATCCACAGTGGAAAAACATTTTGGCCCAAGCATGGCAGATCTGGGGGTTTCTTTTTTAAAATTTATATACATCCTTGGGCGAGGAGAAAGGGGAGAGAAAGAGGGAAAAAGCAAGAGGGCCCGGTTAGGTAGATGCTGTAGGGTGGCCCCCAGAGTCAACTCCACTGGTGACCCCCAGAATGAAATTCTATTGATGTGCCCAGCACCCCATCAACCGCTTCCGATAGGATATGCGACGGCCTTTAAAGCAAAGCTGCCAATCACACGAGCATCCGCCCCCCAGTAGGGGGCTTACTTTTTTAAATATTGAGACAAATAAATACATTTGTCAGTATGTAACATTGTATTGCTTGGGTTTTTTTTTACAATGCCAGAATACAATTAAAGTTAATCAATAAAATAAAAAATTCAAAAGACTTTCACCTCAATTTACCTTAACCCCTTTTTCCATCTGTGGCCTCCGTTCGGCAGAGATTCCCATTATTCTTCATGTTATGTTGCGCTAATCAAGGTTCAGCGGTCCCCAAGTTTATTCCAGCATGGACTGCGGTTTTCCTGTGATTGGGTGAAAAATCCCCAAAAAAAGAATGGGGAAGTCTCTGCCTGGATCCCGGGTTTGGGGGCCCCGCTGGAATGAGCGCCTTTACAAGGTTAGTTTTTTTCTTTTCTACTATTTTTTAAACTGCCCAAATGGTAAAAACCCCTTTTCGTCTTGGGGTTTTCTAAAAAGTGTATCTTTTTTTGTATTATTGTTTACAGTTAAATTTATCTTGCATTACTTTTTTACTATCCTGCTGAAGTATTAATGTTTTACAATTTCTTTTATAGATATAATGTATTAGCATATTCCTGGGTGCTACTACATTTACTTATTCATAACACAAACGTATTAGGCAACACTAAGGGCCCCATTTATGAAAACTGTCTTATAGACTTTATTTTTTGCCCCTAGCACCAATAAACCCCCCTTTTTTCATTTTTAAGGGTCAGCAAAAATGAAAGGGGGGCTCTATTATTGCTTGGGGGACAAAAAAAGCTTAGCTAGCAGTTTTTCATACAGAGGGGCCCCTTTTTTGCCCTAACAGCAAATTTTTAAAAAGATTTCCCTGGGGTCCTTTCTAGGTCAAGCCATTCAAAGGGTTACATAGCCATACAGACATATCGTCCCAGCCATGCTCAGAAGGCGTCTTTTCAATGGACAGGGTTAAATCTCCCTTTTTGACATCCTCCCTACCCCTACTGCATGACCCCAAAAACTTACTGCCGGGGAGGGGGGCCCATACAGGGGTCCACAAGTATGGTAAGCTGTCATTACAGGGTTAAAAAAATAAAAGCAAAAAAATATTTGAGTAGCCATGTGTAACCCTTTTTGTTATGTGCCCAGGGTTCTCTGCCTCGGTTCCTTCCCTTTCCTTAAATATGGTACTGATGTAGCCTAAGTTTACCATTATGTTTCTGTCTTTTTCCGATTTTAGGGGGGTTGGTACGTTACACACTGCTTGCTTGCCGTGTCTTGTTGAGGGGGGGCCCTTTTAAAATTCAATATCTCCAAAAGTATTTTTTGTATATTGTATTTTATATTTCTGGGAATTTCCTGGTTTGGGATCGTGCACAAGCTTGTATTCAGGTTTTAAATTTTTGGGGTGCCCCCCAAAAAATCATCACGTCTTAAAAGGCTAAACCGTGGCTACAAAAATTTTTTTCCCCCTAAAAAAAAATGGATAAAAATTTCTCAAATTTTTCCTTTTCCCTCCTTGGGTATGTGGCTCTTTTGTGTTAAAAATCCATTATGGGGGACGATGTGTTAAATTTGGGTTATGTTATACTCTTTCTACTTGGCATGGAATTTAACAGGCACCTCATGGGAAAATGCTGGGATCAAAAAAATGAATTGTTGGCCCACCTAAAGGGGCGGGCTATAAAAAAGATAGCAAACCCTTTAAAAAATAGCTGCAGCACAAAACCAAACCATACAGTGATTTTAAAAAGAAGGTTCCACCCCGAAAAGGCCTTGCCATGGTCAACCCCAAAAAATTTAAGATTTCTCAGCACATATCCAGAGATTGCTTTTAAAAAGACGTATGAGTGTCCGCATTTCTGCAGAGGGGTTTAAAGAGGTGGAGGGTACCCCGTCATTGCTCAGACCCTACCGCACACACACAATTAGTCTGCAAGGGGTGTCGCCCAGATGGGAAACCTCTTTTTAAAGAGGGTGCACAAAAAGCCAGGTTTGCGAAAACAACAGGCTGAGGGGAAAGGTTTTCTGGAACTGCCGGGTCTATTAGACCAAGATAAAATTATTTGGTTCAGATGGGTCTAATGTGTGGGGCAATCAGTTGAGGGTAAAAGACAAGAGTGTCTTTCCTACAGCAAGCTGGGGGTGGGGGGTTTCTCGCAAAAATGCGTCGGTTGTGGAGAGTACAGTTTATTGAGGGAGCCATGAAAGGCCAACATGTACTTTAAGCAAGGAGATCCCGCCCTTCGGGGAAATGTGCTGCAGGGCGTATTCCAAAATGTAATACCCCAAATAACCTCCAAGACACCACTGCCTTGTAAAGAAAATGAAGGAAAAATGCTGGACTGGCCCAAAATGTCTCCAAATATTGACAACTTGGGGATCCTCAAACGGGAAAATGGCTAGGTCTCTAACTCCCCAGCTCGTATGTCGTCATGGGGGGAGTTTCCATGGCAAACCTTTTAATCTAGTGAACCCATGCCCCAAAAGGGTAAGGGCAGTGGGGAAAAAAATGGTGGCCCACAAATATTCACACTTTGGGGAAAAATGGGCAACAGTAAAAAATGTGGGTTTAAAAAGCCAAAATTTTGCAATAAAATAGCATAGAATGGGCCCAATCTAGAACCCCCGGGGGGCCCTTTAGTGCAAAAAAACATTTATGGCTCAGGTTAAGCACTTTCAAAGTGGTTTACCTGTTCCTGCAGTAATGCGCCTGGAATTGCCGTAACAAAGCTATAAATCTATACCATTGTACGGTTCTAGTGTGCCCCCCCCTCCCGCACGCCAGCCACGGGTGTTCTGTAATGTGCCTGATTCTGGCATACGGGAGGTTTAAAACTAATGCAAACAGGGCTGCCTCTGATGGGCTAAAAATACGGCAGATTTCTGGCGCAACCCCGTTCATACATGTCGCCCAATGTGTCCATTTTCACTTAAGGGTGTATTCACTTTTGTTGGCTGTGTGTTATTTTGAGGACACATCAAATTTACACTGTTATACAAGCTGTACGCTGACCATTTTACATTGTATCAAAGTGTATCAAAGTTTTTTGAGATACGTTATATGGATTACATTGCATTATTTTTAAGGGGAACAAGGAGGGCAGCACTGAGTGGGGATGGGAGGTGGTATGAGGCCAGCCAAAGGGGATCTGAAAGGTGGTGATGTAATCTTCGAGTTCAAGGCAAGTCAGCAACACAGGAGACTATAAACACAGGAGACCATGCACTGGACGGGTGGTCCGACTGAGGCTCATATGACACAACTGCTATAATGGAAGGGTTTAAAATGTACAAATGTTTGCCTGCAAAGGACCTCCTCTGACATTCTTATTTTACACAAGAAAGAAGTGCCCAGTTCACATATTAATTACAACAATTTCATCACTTTTACTTGTTTTTTTTACTGGAAGCAATAGCCACTCAAAATATTGTGCCATATTTATCATCAGAGTATACAAAGTTGTACAATGGAATACATGTGTGACTGGCTGCATAGTTTTGTTTATTCAGTAATAAATAATATTACAAAACATAAAACAATTTCAGAATCAATTGTTTAAACAACACACACACAACAATAGTCTCAGACAACAATGTTCCCTGGCAGTATTGTTATTGTTGTGTATTGATAGTGATATAGGGCTAGTCTTTGATGTTATTTTCTTCTTCTTGGGCAAGCATACTTATTTTAATAGAAGTGAAAGTTTATAATTGATCTTTATTAAAAATTCCGCATTAGTTATTAATTATTACTCCACAATCACGTGCTAATGAAAATGAGCCTGGTCAGAGGAATGAATAACTTGTTTAGGAACTGGTTAAGTTAAACTAGTTTTAGAGAAAGCTGAGTGTGACAAAATGCCAGGCACCAGAGCTTACAGTTTTCTATATGATCTTGATGGAAGCCATGCAGTTTGCAAATGAGACTGCTTCAGTGTAAGATAAAAAAAAAATAGAAGAAAAAAAATCTCTTTTCTGGTGCTAGAGAAGACACCAGAAACACAGCTTCTGAAGACAAGTGCTGTTGGCATAGAAACATAGGGCGGCATGTATGATTTTTGGCACTTAGACGGCAATTATAGTGTAGAATGCGCCTGAATTTATAAACCTGGTCTACTGTGGGTCATAAATCAGGCACATTCTAGCGCAGAAACAACACTTCTGGCTCAGGTAAGCCACATTTAAAGTGGTTTACCTGTTCCAGCAGTAATATTCCTAGATTTTCTGTACTGAAGCTATAAATCTGTAGCTTCATACGGTTCTAGTGCAACACGCCTCCAGTACGCCCCCCGAAATCAGGCACATTACAGAGTGTTGCGGGCGCTCTGTAATGCGCCTGATATTGGTGTTCGGGTGTGAATATAGTGAATGGGGCTAGATCTCGGTCTGAAAAGATGTCAGACTTCTGGTGCAGCCCCTTTCATACATGTCCCCCATAGTGAGACGTATATGTATGGGGCTGCGCCAGTGTTCTGGTGTCCTTTCTGCCCAAAAACTGGTACAGCTGTGTTCTCTAGATGTATGAGCAGGCGCACTCCAAAAATAGATGCATTTTGCAGCACCTGTGCACTTTGTAATATGCCTGAGATGTGGAGGCATGTCGCATCACAACCACATAATTCTGCACATTAATGACTGTAGGACAACAAAACTAGGCACATAACTGCTGGAACAGACAGACTACGTTTGAAGTGATCTATCTGAGCCTGAGTTGTCATAGTGGAACTAGAAAGAGCAGGTCCATACATTCTGGCACATTCTACACTGTTTTATAGCTATTTAGAACTGGCCTCTTTGCGCCTAGATTATACATGTCGCCAATAGTGATCCAGAGTGGTGCCCCACAGTAGGGGCTCATGCATGCACAGAGGCCCAAAGACTGTATTGGTGCTGTCATATGATCGTTAGACCCATATCCTTACCGTTCCACTGAATTGAACTTAGATTACTATAAAGATACATAAATATCTATGTTGCTTGCAGTAAAAGCAAAGGGCGTCCTGGTGTTTTAAATGTAATTTTGATGACAAACTGGAGCGGTATTCTAATACTGATCTTCCAATGGGAATCTTTTTTTTTTGGATCGAGCTTATCTTTGTTACACTAATAAAAACCTAATAACAACATAGGAATACTCTACTTTACCACATTAAAGGGGTTACCTGGTTCCTATAAAAAAAATCTACTAAGCTCCGGGTGCCCCATTAAAAATAAAAATAAAAAAATAACTATGCTCACCTTCCTGGGCTCCTCTTTTTCAGTGCTGGCTCTTCTTGGACTTCTGTTGACTTTCTGATTCCCAATGGGGGTGTCACTGCTGCAGCCACTGAGGAGCTGTTCACTTCTGAACGGTGATGTAGAGGAAGGGCATATGATCACTCCAACTGCTCAATGGCTGATGTCTCAGTTTTGAAGAAGAACTTAAACAGAATTCCAGTTGGACTCAGAGCTGGAATGGAGGAGAGGAGGAAGGCAACCAAAACAAGACAGCAGTCAGGGTGTACCACTCTGCATACATTTAGCAGATACATCATAAAAAAGCTCACCTATTGTTATGACCATGCCTGTTCAGTCCTCTACCCATGGGGTGCGGCAGAGACTGCGCTTCTGGCCATGATTCAATTCCGAATTCTATATGTTTTTCTCTGGTGCTGGTCTGAACACTGTCCTGTGCTTGCTGTGGTGATTGACAGGTTCTCCACCACAACTGTCTGTTACCTCTGCTAAACCTAGTGCTGGGCTGCAGATAGTTTAGTTGAGTGGTGATTAAGATTCGCCTTTACCACTCATCTTTTTTCCTTACCAGCCTGAGTTCTGTTTAGTGTGGATGTCAGAGGTTCGGTCCAATCCCACCTTGGAATACCTTAAGGAGACCACTTTGTCTCTGGATCAGTGCTGATATCCTCTATGTTGCTTGATTTTCTGATATCTTGATCTGTCCTTTTGACCTCTCGATTTGCCTATTGTCTTGGTTCTGTCTCCGGTATGACCTGTATTTTTTCTAACTACTCTTTATTTTGTTTGTCTTTTCTTGTCCCATTCTGTGTGTTACTTTACTAGTATAGGGAACGCCGCTCGGTTGTCGCCGACCACTTATGGTCGGACCAGCAAGTAGGCAGGGACAGCTTTGTCTGTCTCTTCTTGTCGCCCTATCTGAGTCCCGGGCCCCTCACACTTATGTATTGGAAGCTTTTCACAGCATATATGCTAAATGTAAACCAAAAGCTTGATGTGAATGGAAAAAATGCAATTGCAACATGTTTTTTTTTTGTGTGGAGGGGGGAGTTTACTGTGTGGTATTAGTATTATGTTTTTTTTTTAATAACTTCTTTTTATTTGCATTTGGATACAATACAATACATAGAAAGGAATAGCAGTCAAATAATTCAATAGTGAAATAACAGGACCATTGATAAATGTAGACTGACCTGTATAATGGAAAGAGAATTTTAAAACATGAATGCTCTGCCACGGAGCATTGGTTTATACAGATTAATAGTCAGAGCATAAGAGAAAGGAAAGCAGAGCAAAAAAAAAAAAACAGGCGGGTAGCTAAATAATCATGGGCCCGGGTGCAAAACTACTGCTTGGGCCTGCCTAGCGCTGGACACTGTCTGTGGAGCACTACTTTTCAACAACACCAGTTCCCTACTTGATGTGACTGATGTCTGCGGTGTAGCGCATGGCGGACAATTATTTATATTTAAAGGGATTGTCCAATAGAAGAAAATTCATTTCAAATGGGGCCAGGCAGCCGAAAAAAAGAAATTCAAGTTATACAGCCAAAGCGTTTGTTCCCTCTCGCCTCCAACCTCCCCCAAAGAAAGAAAAAAATGTTGTGGGGTGAACAGGAAAAAAAATGCAATTGTGCCTTTTGTTTTATTGGTTTAGTTTTTGTTGGAGTTTATGCTGAACATTTTAAATATGTTATCTGTATTCTGAGGGTCAGAGCCACACTAACACCGTTATATAGTGACTAATACTATCCGAATTTTACTGACAAACCAGTATATCAAAACCAATATTATCAATAACAACAATATACAAACACCAAATAATACTGCCACATACCATTACCATATAGTGACTAATACCACAGACTGTTAGGCCTCGTTCACACGGCTTATTTCAGAACGTATTTACTTCGGATTGCCGATCGTAAATACGTTCCGAAATCAGGTGCAAATCAGTTTCAAATAAGTGCCACTAAGTGTGGCACGTATTTGGAACTGATTTCCCGACGGATTCACCATCCCCATTCATTATAGTTGGTGAATCCGTCCGGAAATAATTCACATGCACACTGTTTTTGGGGCCGGAAGGGAAATAAGTGTCGTCTGAACAATGACGCGTATTTCCCATTAAAATTAATGTAAAACGGCCAGTTACTTGTTTGTAATTGATTTCGCAACGGATTTGCGGCCGTAAATACGGCTGCAAATCCGTTGCGACATAAGCTGTGTGAACATGGCCTTACTGACCAAATCAATATACAAAGACCAATAATTCCAATAACAACAATATACAAATACCAATAATTCCAATAACAACAATATACAAAGACCAATAATACCAATAACAACAATATACAAAGACAAAATAATACTCCACATACCACTACCATATAGTGACTAATACCACCATATTGTTACTAACCAAATCAATTTACTAAGACCAATAATACCAATAACAACAATATGCAAGGACCAAATAATGCCAAAAACAACAATATACAAAGACCAAGTAATACTCCACATACTAATACCATATAATGATTAATATCGCTATACTGTTACTGACCAAATCAATATACAAATAATACCAATAACAACACTATGCAAGGACCAAATAATCACCACAACATGATCATATGTCACTACCATAAAGAGACTGAATAAAACCATCGTACTGTTACTATACTGTTAATATACACTGCTAAGACCTCTATTGGCACCATACAGTGACTATATAGTGGTAGATAGCAATTATACATAGGAGCTCTGCAGCTGTATGCAGTGATTACAGGGTAGTTACATTTTAGGGACTCACAGGTGTTGTTTTATCTGATGAAAGTCTTTCCCTTTTCTTTCTCCATCTGGTCCAGAATGCCATTACAACTTCTCCCAGCCACAACTTGTCCCTGCAGAATTTACCACACAAACATGTCAGACTCCAAACTGTAAAAATTGCCCCCAGCAGATTACTGGGCCCCCATTTGTGCCACCAGTAGGTATTAATACACCCCGTATTGTAGACAGCCTCTCCAAATTAGACAGGTGGATAGGAAGATGTTTCTTTAGCTAGGTTAGACCTTAAAAATTAGGTAGATATATAGGACCTATCCGCTGTAGTAAGTTAGGTATATGGGTCCATAGGACTTCTCCCAAGTAGTTAGGTAGGTGTACAGGGCCTGTCCCCCAATAAGTTAGGTAGGTATATAGAGCCTGCCCCCCAGGTATTTAAAAAAATAATAATAATAATATTCATCTCTCCCATATTCTCCCACTGAACTCCTCCTTGAATCCGGAACAAGAATGTCATCATGCCGCCCGCTCCAGGACGCCATTTAAAATAATAATAATGATATAATATAATATATATAATATAAATTATATGATTAGGGCCTAGAATAGGCAGAGGCACGATGACATCATTACATCGCACCGCTGCCTCCAGACCTGCATGGTCAGCCACCATGTATTCAACAATATAAGAATAATCATAACGCCACAAAATCAAGACCCGCTGACAGGCACCCTACTGCTACATCAGCGATCAGGTACCACTTTGTAAGTTGGAAAGGTTTCACCAGACATGTTATCTCAGGCTCAGATATAAAGTAAGGCCATGTTAACACGGCTTATTTCGGCGCAGATTGGAGCCGTACTGCGAGCCGGAATTGTGCTGCAGTACGGCTACAATCCGTTGCAGTCATTACAGTAATCCACAGTTCTCATAGAGAACAGTGGATGCCCTCGCTCCTACCCGCTCGGCGAATCCGCCGGGCAGGGAGAAAGTGACATGCACATTATCCAGGTGCAATCCGCGCCGGTTTATAATGGAAGTCTATAGGGCCGGCGGGCAGCGCCGGCACGCCCCCGCCCCACCCCCGGCCCTGCCCTTATTCAAGCCGTATTGCGGGCGGGATCCGTCCCGCAATTACGGCTTGAATAAGCCGTGTGAACACGGCCTTACAAATAAAAGCTTTTCAGTGTTTAAAAAACTTCTTGGTACTGACCTCTTTCCTGCACTCCACCTCAAGTCTATTCAAGTGCATACATTTTTTAACCTGCTGAACAACTCCTCTACAGAGGGGGTGAAGAATGGAACCACTTTGCCAACAAGCAATATTTAGGGCCAAGAGAAAAATATGTATTAAAGGGGTTTTGCCACAAAGTATTATTGACGTGAGAAGCTTGCAAATTAAATAATAAACATTTTCTCCATTTATTATTATTAAAAATTCTGCACCGTTTTTGTTTAAGCTGCTCCTTTAGTGATCCATTGTTTACAGCTTGTCCCAGGGGATACGACCAGGGTTGTGAGCTCCTCAGTCCTGGCCAGACATGCTCAGTCATCACCTCTCCTCTCGGACAGTGTTCAAACCCCAGGTGCTGTCACTCTACTTCTGTCCCCTGTGCTCCTTAGTGATTAGTCAAACAGTGCAAATAAATAAAAAAAATGAAACCTTAATGAGGTCTGTGCATTGTGTCGCATGTTTCTGCCACTAAGTGGAGCTATACAGAAGATCCAAAAGCAACCAAAAACCCCGGGTCCCCCCTTG